>NW_021011621.1:100354-765410 GCF_003987935.1 Bombyx mandarina
CTGCGCCGGCAGTCCGCCACAAAGCCTCGTACTGATCGCGCGTTTCTCTCATTATTGTATTTTCATATATTTGTTAGTCGTTTGTTTTGTGTCTCGTTAATTTGTTAATAATCTGTAGTGTATCGTGTTGTCGTAATATAGAACTATTTCTCGTATTGTTTCGTTTAATTTTTTATATCCAGTAAACTCCAGTCGTGCGTCGGAGCGGACACACACACTTTTTATTATATGTTATATTAGTACACCCAGATACAGAACGACACTGAGAACTCGAAGTGTATAAAAATAAAAGAAAAATACAGACTCCAACCCGGAAATTAATTTTAAACAAATGAACTTTGATTCGCTATTGTCTTACCGCTCATTCTATCTATCTTTTAGTTTTGCATAGATGTGAATTTGCTTTAAAGTAAAAGTCATGTTAAGTTCCAAGACAACCTTTATTCTCATTAAATAAATATGTCAACAGTAGGGCGAACTCTTTGAGTTGTTAACTTTATCATAACAAATCACTTTCCGCTTACAAATTATATTTATACACATATTATTACCTACGAGCTATCTAAGTAAAGGAATCTCAGTCTGTTCGTAAATAAATCGAGATCAATCATTCAATTTTGTACGTTACAAAAACTTGATCCAGTTATTAGCTTCAAATCATATCCATTTCACTCTAAATTACATTAAGCTACAAATTGTGATCCTGATGAAAAGATAATTTAACCTGTTTACGTTTTCCCGTTCGTGTTACTTCCGGTCAAAATATGATTTGCTTTGAAATCAATGTAATCTGAACACGGTAACAAGGTAAATACTATCTGCAATGATATGTGTCTGTGGATATGGTTTTGTTTATATGACCGTTACACAAGAACGTCCATGCAGTTCACACAGAGCTCGGACAAATCAAATGTACAAGAATATTTAAAGTTTGCTAATGGAAGATCAGAACGAATTAACCATAGTCCAATTCACAAGTTTTCTATTAGTCTTGAATCATTAATTTATAATTTTTGTTGGGCTTGTATGTACATTTTAACACTAACAGAATGTCGGGAGTTCTTGTATTTTCTTGATCAGCGCCATCTATGTCTCGTTCCCCGAAAACATCCCCTAAGCCAATATTACAACCTAGTCCATGTACAACACTGTTATATATTAATAAGATCCTTTTGATATTAATTCAATTAAAATGTATTTATTAATCTAAGATATTTTTCTTATCCGTTAAACAGTAAAATAATATATTTACAAGATGAAATACTTTAAATTTTTCAACTACAACACGTTTATATTACCACCACATTGGGCACATTGTTACATTTCGAGTACAAACATTATTTACATAAAGATTTTAATAGTAACGATGGATTCATTTTATCTAGTATATAACGTAAATAATTAGCTAATTTATTAGACAAGTAAAAAAGTGGCAAAGATTCAGTCGCTTACAGACTAGGCAGATAATATTTACAATTAAACTAAAACTGAAACAGATACTGAAATTTGCCTTGAAAACATCGCTTCAACAACAGTTAGTGTGGCGAATGGACGCAGCGATGGAGCACTGCACTCTCACCCACGCAGCTCTCGATGTGAAGGGTTCGAACGGATCACAGCGGAGTTTCAGCCGGCCCTTCTAGAGTGGGCCATTTGGAAATTGAAAGTACAATATAATCAGCGAACAAATACCGCACAGCGCGCGCTCCCTCCTCGTCGAGCTCAAGTCGGGAATCGATGTTCTTTGTTCCTTATAACATAATGTGAGCAGAAGAGTGGCCATTGTGAAGTTCACAAGTTCAATGTGCATGTATGTGTTACCGTTTTGGACGCTGATCGATTGGCCGGGGTACTCAAGCTTCAAAACTATTTGTTCCTTCTTCAAAGAGAAAAACTTCCAGCGAGTGGAGTCTGTGTTCGGAGATCACCGGATTATGTTTGCTTGCGAATGTTTTTCGTGAGCGGACTTGGAAACCAGTATAAAATTTTAGATTTAATGTTATGTTATCAACCCCGGTTTCCAATTTTTACGTTAACGCTTTTTTTTAATTTATTCAAGACTGGTATGGTGTATGAGTCGCTTAGAAATGGGCTTGTTGATATGATAATATGTAACTATATTTTATATAGTAAAAAAAAAGCTTGTTGGCAAATAATTAGTCTACGTGTTGATTATACTGCGTCCAATTTATGTACTTGTGTTAAGATAATCATTGTGCTTATTAATAAAGTAACAAGCACACATTAAAATTTCATATGAAAAAAAAAACGGATTCCGCGATACATATCTGTAGCGGTTAACAAATATGCCTGAATCGCGTTAACGACACTTTTAAGCCAACTTTCCAGGGATAAAAGTCCCGAACTAGAAGACTTGGACCATCGGTCTGCCGAGCAACGGCACCCGCTTGGTGGAAGATCTCTTCCCTTTGTCGATTTTTCCAAAAATGCGTTTCTATATAAAAGCCAGTAAATGTCTGTGTAAAAGGTGATCATTTAATACAGTTATTTTTGAAACCGAACAAAATGTGACCGAGACGCCTCCAGTGGAGCTGGAAGCAGGGTACCGGCCATCGTCTTCACACGCGACATCGACACGTCGTGGAGTCTAGTTAGCGACCGGGGCCGGCTTCGCATAATGGCCACTCGAGAGGGTCGAGGACTGTTGCGGAGTGCACGGGGACTCGGCACACACGTGCTCACAATCCCTTCTGTATTCCTCGATCGAGGACGCTTCACTCAGTACAGTTCCGGACGCGACAACCACAATTCTTAAAAAATAAACGCGTATTTTCTTATATTAGTACAATTGTTCTAGACGCAGGATTCCGGGATTCGATTGTCTAAGAGTTTCTCTTTGATGGCGTCAACGTTGAGGTCCGCGGCGGCTCGCAGCGTGGCGGAGGCGCTCCGCCCCAGCGCCGCGTCCGCCGGCTCCCGGCACCGCGCGCCCCACGTCCACGACGCGCCAGGACCGTTGCACGCCTAAACCACAAGTACAACACACAGTTAGCTTCTACGAGTATGTAATATGTGTTTAAGCACGGGTACCAACACAACCGAAACATCCTCCTCTGTTACCTGCTAGTGCGAGTACAAGAACTATCCGTGATTATGTACTGTACAAATGTAACTTGCAGTGGTCATCGGGCTCATTGCTTATGTTATATACTTGTTTAGAGTGAAATTAATTAAAGAAGAACAAAAGAGCAGCGGTATAGTGCGGTCGCTTGGTTATGAGCCGCGGGCTGAAGGGAGTACCAGGAAGCAGCCCCTGGATGATGAATTCTCGCGAGGGTTCACCGCACGAGCCGGGCGGACAGCACGCGACGCGGCTCCTCCTGAGTCGGCGTTTCTATTATCGGCTGAGTGTAACACTAAATTAAAAGTGCTTGAGGCTGGTCCGGTGCGAGAAGACGCAGAGGTAGGTAATAAAACGAAAGAACGACCTGATAAATCTATTGCGGAGTTAATTAAAACGTCCGCGTTGTTAGCGCGCGCCGACGCGCCGACGGATCCCAGTGAATCAGCCGGAGCAGGTGGATTACTGCGAGCGCGACATGCCGCCCCGCCCCGACTCGCCTTTGTACCTGCTTCCTTTCATTTCGTTTCATATTCCGAGAGGGAGCGCTGTCTGATTGTTTATTTAATACATATTGTAGAGCACGCTCACAGACTCAACTGTCCACGGTTTCTTGTTTAAATAGTTAGTTCTTTGTTTATTTCTGAGTCTCGCGTAATAGTAGTGTTAATTTCTTCAAATCGAGTTGAATTCTTTAATAAAAGTCATCATAAAGGAATAAAAATCCATAGACTGGGATCGAAGCGAGCCACATGTCACGATCACAAATAACAAAGGATGAGCTCATACAAAATTGAATGTCGGAACTTTATTACAAATCGTCCCTGGCGGCTCCGCGGAGACATCGACGCGGGCGGCTCAAACTGATGGCCGTCCTGAGTTACGCTCGCAGCTTATAGCCTCCGAGGGACCGACCTCCGCAGCCCTCGCACAGATCATATGAGAGCATCGGGCACAAATATCCGAGGCGCAGGTGCATGTGAGTGTGGTCCGACGCGTGATGTCGTTGCTAGCTACTAGCTCGACAATTGAACGCACAAATCAAGCCGATATCTCATTCTGGTGCAAATTTTACGAGCGTCCTCACACAAATACGCTGCTTTCCTGCTGTTTAGGAACATTTCATCACGGCGTTATTGTGGCAGGATGGAAGTTATCTTTAGTCTGTGAACTGCTTCACAACAGAAATGTACAGGCCGGATGTTACTGCCCGTACCCACGACACCGATGGCTTTGAAGTTCGTTACCTCATCGGTTTGTAAGAGAATTAGATGAAGTTACGAGCTCGGTTTGATGAGAAGTTGTCAAAGTAAATTCTCGATGGAAGTTTCCGTGTAAATACGATAAAGTTTGATGTCGGAGAGATCTTGAGATATTTTAATCATTGAGGAGTTCCAGCTCGGTGCGGTTTCCGTCTCCGTTAATATTTTAATTCAGTTTGGCCACATGCAGCGGAACTCGAGTCGTGGTGTGCCGCAGTGTTCGCCTCGGTAATGAATGTGGCGTATCGGGGCGCGTTGTAATGTGTACAAGCAAGCTATAGACGCGGCGGCCGCGGGCCGGAGACGCGTGCAGAGCGCGGTGGCTGCGGTGCCGCGGGTGCGATAGCGGGGACAAGTCGACGTCGTAAATAAATATGATCTTGTATCAGTGTAGGGACGTAAACGCGCAGTTATTGAGGTCGTAATAAAGATACTGACCGCCCCCCCCCGCGCCGCGCCGCGCCGCGACCCTCGCTCGCCTATCGTTCGCATAAAATAAACGACATCTTACTGTAAGTAGATAAAATCGCGCTAACTCGCAGTGGCTCGGCGCCTGTTCACTTGATGCGCGGATATTTTACGATCGTTACGAGTTCGATCCCAGATTTAATGTCGAAGGGACAGAGCTTCTATTGCTTACGTCGCTTTATCTCGTCTCCGACATCAACCCGACATCAACACTAACTTTTACAGAATGTTCAGTATTTTTTGTGTTGTCGTAGCATCTTGGCTACACGTATATGTACATAAGTAGTTACATATATCCATGGCTCTGCGACGTCGTGTGTGTTCCTTACTCAAGACTTCGCAGGTAAAGCAGCGGTAAGCGGTAGATCTGTACTGCATCCCCGGTAGCGATCGTTCAATCGTTCAAACATATACTTTGACAATGTGAAAGTTGTTGAAGGCGGAAATTGCTGTGGAATTCTCTCTGTCTTTGCCAACGCAATCTAATGTAAATATAAATATAAATTCACCCGTTAACAAGTGAGGTATGATCGTAAAAGTTTTTGAGATCAGTTTTTGAAACCACGAAAATAATAATCTGAATAAGTATGAGTGAAGACTATGTGCGGTTGCTGTACACTGCACGTTGTTCGTTAACAAAATGAGTAAACATTCTTTAATCGAATCCGAGGTGGCAGCGCGCCACGCAGCGCCATACAATTGTTTGTTCAAATCATTCATAATTCACAACAGTTTTATTTTGTTGATGAACGAGATTATATGAATCCCAAAAACCAAATATATCACGTTTGTTTGTCTACATACGTCACTTTATATACAGGTATTTACGAGTAGTATAATAAAACATACAATACTAAAAACAGTATTTGTACGTTTCACTAACTTATCTGTGACCTAACAGATAAATGGCGGATGTAGTGTATTCGGTGTGATCGGTACCAATTTTACAAATCAAACGTTAACCTAATATGTTTTCTTAAAGTTAATCCACGCCGACGGACGGTACCGGACCACACAGCCAGTTATCCGATACAAATGCGACTACAGCCACACGCCTCGCGTTTGAAGGTAAGCAGCGAGTAAGCATTTACTTCATCACGTCGGATGTGGTATGGGGCTCCTCCGTTAAAATGAACCAATAAAAACATTGAAGTATTTCATTGTGAAGAGCAACGTGTTTTACTTGTTCAACATTGAGGTTCGGTACGACCCACTTCGTTGTCTCCGACTGGTACTCAAAGGGCCGAAGACGCAATAGAAGATTCCAACAAACAAAACGGGACGATGATCTGAGACTTTATTTTAGGTTATTTTTATTGCTTATATGGGTTGGCGAGCTCACAGCCCACCTGGTGTTAAGTGGTTACTGGAGCCCATAGACATTTACAACGTGAATGCGCCACCCACCTTATAGATATAAGTTCTAAGGTCTCAGTATAGTTACAACGGTTGTCCCACCCTTCAATCCGAAACGCATTACTGCTTCACGGCAGAAATAGGCGGGGTGGACTCACGACTGGACATCATTGGAGTAGGACAGCGCGATGTAGAATGCAGCGGAAAACGCTAAAAAAGTCTTATGTGACCAGACACGCTCAACGGAGCTACAGATACTTTATAACGAAACAATGAACCTGAACGAACGCATCTACTAAGCATATTTAACTGTGTAGTTCAGAAGAGAAGGCTTCTATCTATAGAGAAGGTACTATCATTATTATGCGGAATGTACTGCGTAAGTATCATGCAGAGGTTGAGTTATGTTTTGCTCTCAAACGAATCAACTCTCCCAGTTAACGATTACAATAAGACACAATTTTCCTAGGAGGTAAATAAATGTACATCTACGCCGAAGAAACTGCGTAGCGGCTACGGCGTAGAGCTCCGTAGACTAATAGTATTCCGGAGGCTTTTAGGAGATGAATGCGATCGGATTGATGGGTGCGTCACCGGTAATGGCCGATCGCGGCCGAATGGATTGCCGTTTTGTTTATTGAGTACCGAGCTCCAAGCGCCTCTGACACGTGGAACTCGGATTTTATTTCCATAGACATTAGGCATGCTTTCGTCTGCAACCGATGACTAACGGAAAGTGCTTACGGCTTAATAGAATTTAGGTGGAAATAGGCTCGTGTCGGTATGCCGGAGGCAATATGAATGCATCTCACTATTGTGTAGAGGATACTATAGTATGGATTGTACAATTTTGTAGACAATATTGGAAAAACCGTCTCGCACTCTGCACTGCTCACTGCTTTGACTGAAGCGGGGTCTTCGAGTTCCAACGCCGTGAACGTGAACGAATTAGAAAAGGGGTAAACATTTTTTTAATATCTTACTGGAGTTTTCTGTATATCCCTGGATATTGAGACATCGAATCAATTTCGAGTGTAGTACAGAATCAATTGGAACATCGTGGTACAATTCTTTTTTTCCAAAACCTCTATAGTAAAATACAAAGCGTAATAGTGTTTAACAAGATGCTATGAGCCAAAATTGAAGCATACGATACTGTAACCAAGTTAATCGATGTCCCAGACGGACTCATATAAGGCAAATAGTTTATTTTATTACTAATGTACTTTGTACTCTGTGGTGGAAGTTTTTATCTCCGGAACTTGAACTTGCGAGCTGGAGCTGAGGGGTGGCGGTATGCGGGAGAGAGGACGTTGTCTATACCTCGGTCGTGAAATAGAAACTTCATGAAAATATATGGTATACGCTAATTTTATATTCATGCTTCCGCTCCTGCAATCATCCCTTACACCCCGATGGGATAGAAATCAGAATGTCAAAATAAAATTAGTGAATAGGTTGTACCGGGGTGGTGAGGGGTGCGGGGCCTGTCCGCGCGGGAGACGACACGGAGAGACTAGGCGCGCTCGTCGCTTCACCTGGGAACAAGAACAATATTACTACTACATTAATTGTTACTGTATGTTCTAGTAGGCGGGAGCAGTACACACCATTTCTGTTGCGATGCAATCAATAATGCTAGTTTAAGGGGTATGATAATATAACAATATGTCGTCTAAAACTATATAGCATCATGAAGACAGAGGTTGAAGTCACAATTACATTGGAAGAGTAGAACCGTGACATTGAAACAGCAGTGAGTGGTGGCCGCGACGGCCGCGAGGACGAGGATCACGTAAAGTCCGATAACTGACACTTAAGACATAAGCTGAACTTTTACACTCATAAATAAACGGTACAACATTTCATTCCAAATAATTGGTTCTCTAGTTGAGATCGTGGCGACTCATTATTGTGAGTCCTGATTGAAAATAAACTAATTTCAATATAACTACGATGGGAATAAGCGTGCTCTGAGCTCCTCTGTACGTCTAGGCCTAGGTGATAATATTGTGATAGCTGCTGTGAATATAAGATCTATAGCGACGACAACATGACAAAACTCTGAAAGATCCCATCACTGACTTATTCAAAAGGCAATAAGAGGCGTAGGACTCTCCAAAACGCGGGAGACAGTAAAATCCGAATCGGTATAATTGCTAAAATTGTTGGAGTTGGACAAGTGTTGGAGTCGACAAGAGCTTAATTACCGCGCGCCATAAACCAATTATACATATGAAGATATGTACGCTAAGAGCTACCATGCTCTTAATACACAGTACCGATGATAATGATAGCAAGAATGTCCAAATGCACGGAAGTTTCCGCCAGCTACCACAAGATTTGGACATTAAACGATACAAACGTTAAGGAGTTTAAGAGATTAAGGACTTCATTTTGCCAGAGACTATTTTTCTATTAGATGTGATGGGATGTGCGCTTGTACTTTTAGTCCTGTTGATCTATATTCTATTGCAATGTGGTGGATCAAATACAATAATATTAGCGAGAGCAGCTCTCGTCTGGAGATACCCTGTCTCATCAGGTGATGCCATACGCAATGATCTATCTCTATCCGTGACATTTTCACTTGTGTAGACTTGTGTAGAAGGTGGATCTTTGGCGGAAGTATTCCTTTGAATTCGCCATGCCATTAATATACTACAAACAGCATTAAGTTGTATTCTTTGTGTTTTGCATTGGTCATGCTGTAATGAACATTTATAGGCTTGGATTATCTTTGTAAAGCATTGACGCGGTTCTGGGTGTACTGAGATGCAACAGTACAACAGGCAGCAGTACGTATGTGCCTCCGTACGTATCTTCTACATACTTTACAGAGGAATATTAGTGTTTCATCCCCTTTGGGAAGTTTGTGCCCTTAAGTCATCACGCTGGGCATGCGACGACATAGCTCTCAAAGTTAGCAGGCTGAAGTGGCAATGGGCCGGTCACATCTGTCGAGCTAGCGACGCCAGGTGGGGGAGGAAAGTCCTCGCATAGAGGTCACGGATGGGTACCAGGAGCGTGGAGTGTCCTCCAACCAGGTGAACTGACGACTTAGTGCGCACGGCGGGAAGTCGTTGGATACGGAAGGCGGAGGACCGCATTATGTGAAAGGCATTGGGGAAGGCCTATGTCCAGCAGTGGGCAGATAAAGGTTGATGATGATGATGATGATCCCCTTTGGGAATAGATTATAAGAATATGTACACATTGGGCGTTTAGAACTGTGGTTCTAAACGCCCAATTCGAATGAAAACCTACGTTTGTCCTTGAATAGTTGTAGTTGTTCATTAATTTTAGTAAAGTTGAGTTATATTAGCGATTGCGGCAGAACCGATTCCATCCCTGTCCGAAGCAATAACGGTAACCGGTCGAACAGTTAGCGATTACATCTTGCGAGTCACGGTCCCAATACGAGCGATTGGCTAAATGCCGGGGCGACTGTAGTTTTTCCAATTTCCCTGGGAGCGCCAAATTGGGCGGTCGCGGCTCCGTAACGAGGTTTATATTGATAAGGGACACGAGCCCGGCTCGTGATTAATCCGGACGATATACCACACCCCCGCCCCCGCCGCCCCCGCCTCACCTAGTCACACCTCGTCTCGCCTTGTCTCAACGACTGTACGTAATTTTTTATTTGGAGTTAAATTCGTTAAGCAAACGATTTTTGCAATCAAGATATATTTAACTGTAGCTTTATGGAATATATCCCGTTTTGTTTGCTGGTCCGAAATATTAAGAACTGGTTATAACTAGACCAGGATAAACGTGTGATTTTTTTTTTATATGTAGAGCTAGTCTAATAATCGAAAAATAATTATCATTACTATACCCCTCTATGTGTTCTCATATAATTTTGTTCATAGCACTAAAGTTGTCGTCAACAAGTCATTAAATAAAAAAAGAAATTCGCTTTACAAACAGAGGAGACAGCAGTACTAGTGTTTAAATGTTTTGTCCATTGATATGTTGATAAATCAATCTAAAATAAGATAGTTTGAAGTTTTCGGTACACTCAAATGTAAAAGATATATTAATAAAAATACAATCATTAGAAGTTCCCAACAAATTGTGAAGGGAAGCTCGAGAGGGATTTGTTTGATTAATTAAATCAATTCTCACAAGTGAAGGAGGGCGGCCTTTTTGAGCGGAACGCATTAATCTTGTTAGGATAAAGGTGACTCTAAATTCTGTCGGACCATTTTTCATGGATTTTCTAATTTCCTAGCGTCCAAGCGGTCGCGAGGATTTTTTGTTCATAACCGGAGCGGTGTTGTTCGAGAGGATCGCGTTTGTGGGACCGGCACTGCATCACCCCGGACTCCGGCCACATAAATAACCGCCTGGAGTACAGAGATCGACCGCCCCGCAGAGATTTATCTCGGGAAAAAACCTGATTAATTGCTACATTCAAAGACGGAGGCGTAAGTCAGGACACAAGAAATAATGAATAGCAGAGTGGGGCTCCGCATAACGCGGCGCGGTGCCCCTATATTGGTCACATTAGAGCGGCTAGATGATGACGGTGGGCGCGTCCAATTGCTGTTGTCGGATATCACAAAACGCCGTGTTCTCTCCGTTACTTCGATACACGAAAGGCTTATTTTTAGCCTTCAAAACCAAGTCTCCAGGCTCCAGTTATTACCGAGTACGCCGTAACTTCGTCTGACGCGTTGAACTAACAACACTACGCCATCTAAATATATTTGAAAACCAACATCCATCTGTAAGCATGACTGCCTATTGTCGTAGTAGCACAGTGAGCGCCTCGTCTTCCCTTGCTGTACCAATTCCAGCACATGCGATACGGCACGTTTAGTCCAAATTATTTACACTGCATTTTGAATGCACCTTTCACTAACTAATTTATAGACAATAAGTTTACAATGAATAATACGAATATTAGTTTTATTACTGATGCCTTTAAATCCCAACGCGTTGTTACAAGTATAGACGCGTGTAATTAGTGGGTAGTGGCGTCGCGGTGAGCGCGCCGGCCGCGGCTTGTTTTCAATTGCGAGTGTCGTCGCCTGAATATTCAGATGCTGCATCAATATTCATGAATACGCCTGGCTCCTCTTCTCTTTGGCCCGCACCGCGGCACGGCTTCAAACATATTCACCGGAGATGTATGTCGTTTGATTGTATCGAGTGGGAGCGCCGAGCGCGGTCTCGTGGTTCAGTATCGTCGTGTTCATACGACTAGCAGTATCCCGCCTTCACACTCACCTTACATTTAGGATTTGAGCCGCGTCGTAAATTTGTTTGGTTTTAAGTCATCCTGAATATGCGGGTGGTCTACATAGACATATTTTCGGTAACTGGAGCGATATCACCTAAGATTGGCCGTTCAAACATGCAAACTTTTATGTAATATTTCAGCCGTGCTGTGGACTGTACATAATGATGCGGATCAAATTGACTGACAAATGGCCATTATTGTAAATACCAAATTTATAAATGTCCTTTTTTGAATTTTCAATTGACGTTGGATACGTAATTAACGTAATTGCTTATATCATCCAAAGTTTTGATCACATTAGCATTTTTGCTACCATAACCTCTCACTTCCTTTTTCTTTGTTGAGATTACTTTAACTCTTTTGTCTGTGTCACTCACTCACACTTAATCACTCATGCCCAACAACATAATAATTAGCCTCCACCCACAATGTTGCCGTGGTATTCAGTATTATAGGAACCAGTCACCGTAGGCCCCGTAGGGCCGCAGTAGTGGGCTACTTGGTAGGCGTGTTACCAACGTATACTTTTTGAAAATTTTACGTTTATACTGGATTCATAATACATAAAATACGTTCTCAGTGAGTACCTATGAGACAATAAAATCAAGCTCTATGCTAAATTTAAAGTATCCATTCGCCTATTCCGTCAGACATTTGGTGATGAGTGAGTGGTGTTCTCCTACACTCACACACAGTGAAGACTGCGGGCTTCGTAAAGTGTAATCTAATAAAATTGTTTGCCGGTAATCGCTTCCACTCTGGTGGGCGGCCTCCCTTGCTGTGCATTCCCTTTATAAATTTCCACGCCAGATTACACTTCGTTAAGAATTTGGAAATTAAATGCGCAATAGCTAATTTCGTTGGTTGTGTTATCGCGCTAATAGTTAGTTCTGTTCAAGTCGAGACGTTGGATGGGGACCGGCTCACTTCTTGCAGATCTTATCGACCTTTTAAAAAGGTACACGCTCATCAATTAATTTATTATCCAATTATGTTCCTTATAAAGGGAGTATATAAAGTCGTGTGAGCTGGTGAAAGGTAATGACGTAATAGTCGAGGAGTGAAGAGCGCCTAGAGGGTAGTGGAAGGCGTCCCCCGACCAGGTGACCGCTCCGAGCTCGCTAAATGTAAATAGGGAGCATTAACGGAGTCGAGATATTAAAATATTTCCGCGGGGTGGTTTAATAGCGTCGGGTCGGACGCCGCATAAATCCGCCTGTATCACATAATGTGAGGGTTTTTATTGAAGCGAGAACCGCATTCATTAGGGCTCGAATTATGGGGACTCGGCGGGCGTTCGCGCCCTCGTTGATACTTGATGTAGCAGCGCTACCTATGTACACAGGACACTGGATTGGACGAACATACCGCTCTCTGCAGCTCCTGCGCTTTGGTACCGGATGCAAAGTGAGCGATAGTTGCGGTAGTCAGTGCGGTGCAGTGCCCCAGGACCCCAAGTGGCACGCTCGTGTGTCCTCAAATATATTGTGATTCCTCCCTTTGTATAAAGTAATTCTTTTTTGAAATATCATAATTCATTCTATTTGTAGAGATACATAAAAGACAGATACATGTTCGGAATTTGAACTATTGATATGTAGTGCCAATAATCATCAAGTAGATTTTGATCATTATTATCATCATCATCATCATTACCCAGAGACATCCACTGCTGGACATATGCTTCCTCGACGTTCGCCATAATGACCGATCCTGTGTAGCCTGCAACCAGCGGATTCCCTCGACCTTTACCAGGTCGTCGGTCCACCTCGCGGGAGGCTTACCCACGCTGCGCTTCCCAGTGCGCGGTTGCCACTTGAGAACTTTTCGGCCCCAGCAGCCACTTGTAATATGAGCAATGTGCTCTGCCCACTGCCATTTTAATCTTCCAATCCTCCGGGCTATGTCAGCTACTTTGGTTCTTCTGCGAATCTCCTTATTGCTGATACGGTTTCGCAGAGAAACTCCGAACATAAGCCTCTCTCCATTGCTCTTTGAATCTTTTATTTTTTTTATTGCCTATTTTTATTGCTTAGATGGGTGGATGAGCTCACAGCCCACCTGGTGTTATGTGGTTACTGGATCCCATAGACATCTACAACGTAAATGCGCCACCCACCTTGAGATATAAGTTCCAAGGTCTCAAAAGTATAGTTACAACGGCTGCCCCACCCTTCAAACCGAAACGCATTACTGCTTCACGGCAGAAATAGGCAGGGTGGTAGTATCTACCTGCGTGGACTCACAAGAGGTCCTACCACCAGAGTAAGTCTTTTCGTAAGACCCTGATGTCATCATTGGCAGCACACACTGCTCATAGACTTCCGTCTTGAGAAACTGCGATATTTGAAATGAGAAGATTTTGCTCAAGGTAATGTAATGAAGGAAGGTTCACTAATTAATGTCACAAGTGTTTAGTTTATCAATATATTCTTAATCAGAATTGTAAATCTATTGAAGTCACGCGGCTGGTAGTCGGACCGCAATAGTTTTAAGAAGAAGAAAAAAGAAAGTTTTAGGAAGAAGATCTAGAAAACAAACAACAATGCGCCGGCAGTCTTGTTTGTAGATGGACGAAAAATACGCTTGTATAATACGGTAGGGACACAATCATCCAACTCTCAATATATTCCACTTTTGATAACTCACTAAACATAAAGTATAATTTTATTATACTGTGTGTGAGTGGTTGGGCATGATTGTGGCCGCAGGGTAGGTACCACCGCTCTATTTCTGCCGCAAAGTCGTGGCAGGGTAGATTAGGACTTGGTCAGTCGAGTGCTTGCCGACTCATTTACGCCAAGAAAACAATTTTTAACGGGAAAAGTCCGGAAAACCATTTTGAGGTCATCACGTAATATCTATAAAGTAATATTACCAACATTTAATTACTGTCGGTTGTAAATATGTAAAAAATGCGTTATTTATAATCTATTACGCGTTTTGTCCGGACATTGTGAAGCGGCCGCGGGTTGAGTCCGCCCTCGAACTTATGACACGCAATAATTTCGTCGAGTAAGTGTAATAATACGGGTCCGCAGCCCGCCAGACATTAAGCTGATTTACACGGCCTTTTAATTGTGAAAAGGTTCGTTCATACTCGAAATTTTTTCACACTTTCGCCTACCTACTACTGCCCATCCCTTTCTTGGCATGTGTTTTTAAGATTACTTTATTTATAACTCGTCGTAAAACTCATGTCGTGAGAGTACAGAACTACTCTTTCAGCTGAATGCAGTAGAGAAGACAAGGCAGGAAGAGAAGGCAACGCACTGTAGATAAATGCAATGATCTGGGGGGGGTAGTAGGGATGAAGTCTGCTCCAGTGCATGACGGGAGAAAATTTAATAAGTCTTCGGAGTGCTCATGTTATGAGTGCTCATGAGTTTCCTGGGAACATACAAAGTATGAAGAAAACCGATGTTATCGTGGTCTAAAGGATAAAACGTGTCTTATGACGTACTTATAATGAGTGATGCGACTACGCGGGTGTTTAAATTCCGTAGGCGGGCACAAGGTATTTGTTAGGACATAATATATTATGTACTTAACAGGTATTTACCTACGAATTTCATGAAGAAGGATTGACATTGTGCAATAAAATACAAACTCGCAAAATTTATAAACTTACTTAATTACTGTTATATGTATAACTACATATTGCATATTAGTGGTATAGTCGAGCCGCACGAATGGGTACCGATAGGTATACTATATATTTTACTGTGAAGCAGTAATGCGCTCCGATGTAGGGCGGGACAACTGTTCGGACTCGCCTTGTCACGTCAATGGGCTTCAGTGACCACTGAACACTCGGTGGGCTGTGAACTTGTTGACTTATGTACTACAGTAAAAATAAACAGCTAAAAATTCCACCATCAACTGGAGGATCAATACTAACTGGAGGCCTACAACTTTCTCAATTCTGAATTTGTTATTGATGTTGACTGAATATAATGATTTGAAGTCGTTGTGGTCTAAAGGATTGGAAGGAATCACGTCGTGTAATAGAAATCAGACCCGCAAAAAATCCAATTATGCGTAATTATTTGTGTTAGGACATCTTGTGAGCCCTCGCAGGTAAGTACCACCATACTGCCTATTTTTGTAGTGAGTAGGTAATGTATCTAGGCTTGAAGGCTGAGACGACCGGTGAGCTGTAAAACGGAGACTTTGAACTGATATCTCAGATTGGTGGCGACATTTACGTTGTTGATGAATACGGACTCCGGTAACCACTTAGCACCAGCTCCTCTACACGTCTAAGCTATAAAAAGTACCCAGTAGTTGTTCTTATAAATTTTACCAAACTGCACCCAGTGTCCATCCGATGGGTCTGTCTGGAGCTCGATGATTACAACCGCCTTTGCCGTAGTCGGGTAACTAAATTTCTTTACGTTATTTATTTAAAAATGAAAAATTGGGAGCTCTTTGTCTGTCGATGTCGGTAATTAGCCGCTGCCGAGTTCAGATGCAGCTTTGACAATAATTACAGAGGGCGAACGCAAGCGGTTCCGACTCGACGCGACGCGGCGTAATCTCTGACTGTACCGCGGACATTTGCTATTCTACTATCTACTGTATGTAGAAGGAAATTAATTAATTAAATAAAATATATGTTATTTAATATAGTTTTTAATTGATCGATGAATATTGTATTTGGAATGTTATTTCATGAACTGTTGAATGTCAAAGTTAAGTTTATTTAAACGTGTCCTCTTGTTTCTTCCCTTAGGAATTCTTAAAATTGACGGAAAATTTTTGAGAGTAAAACAAATAAAAAAGCGCTACTACAGTTATTTTAGGAAAATATTAAGATCGTTCCCGTTTTGGAAGCGAAGGGATGAGGGTATGCCAGGCAATAAGAATATTAAACTTTGAATCCTCCTGTAATATATATCTTCAGTCCAAGCTGCAGTTGTCCCTGTGATTGTTTCGAGGTGTGTTTGGGGAGGCTCGAGCTGCGACAACTACATTTAAACTTATTCTACTAACAACTTGGTCCCGTGATGCGATTCCGCTTTATCCGCAACTTACTTTATTCCACTAAAGTTGTTTTACCCAAGGTTTATATAGGTACTCTAGCATGTCGCCAACGAGTATCATCCTGACATTCGGTTGGCCGTGTATCGCGTTCCGACCTGGCGGGCGGGTCTGGTCCAGAGGGGTATCCCGGGACACCAGGGGTATCGCCTGGGCGGCCTAAATACCCGATGTACCGAGACAGCTGACGTTTCAGAGCCTCCGCTTTGTCTCGAGGGCTCCGTCAGCCGGGCGCCCTTCTGGTCGCGCGTCTGGCTGCAGTATTGACTTCCTTAACCCGTCCGGGTTCTGACCTCGGGGGAATCAGAAATCAGGTAGGGCCCTATATACCATCCTTGCACCCACACACACGGTCGCGGTCCACTCACAATATCTGCGGATCGTCCAGTCTCACACACCCCGCGCTTTCCCTAGACGCGTGGACCTCGCAGAAGGTTTCTCAAACCGGGTCAGAAACAAAAAATTTGGTTCTAGTGCTTTTTTATATTTTTTACCACTAAGTAACGTGTGTTTTTAGTTGGACGAATAGGGAAAGGTAGATAGTTGTTGTAGCAATCTACATAAGAATACGGCGGCATTGTATAGTACAGTAGGAGTTCGTTATGGTACTGTAGAGTGCAGGGATCTATTGCTCTACTTTAATGTTCATTGAAATCTAAATAAAAAATAAAGTAATTCAAGATTTGAAAACCTCACTTTTTCCTTAATAATAGGTTTATTTTGCTTAAGAATTAATAAATTAAAGTTTCTCATTCAATGGCTCAAAGTTAGGATCACCGGAGAATCCAGTCAATAGAAGAATAAACAAAATTGATATCCAATGAGTACTTACAATAATTATTGGGTATCAGATCTGGTTCAGCGTCGTCCAATTCTGGTTGTTTAAGAGCGAGGTGCTGGGTGACGAGCGGCGCGGGCAGCGGCTTGGCTAGACGCGGCCGCCGCCTCCGTCGCAGCGACACGGCACACGCCCCCGCCAACAGCGCGAATATCGCACCCGCTCCCGCTCCCGCTGCGCCCAGCATGCTGCTCATGCCTAGTGACGCTTCCGTTGCTGTCAAAATATACGAAAAAACTTAAAACAACTTTTAAAGATTATTACGTATACATATAACATAAATTTTGTTCAATGAATCAATCTGACGCTCGTATAGTGTTCACTATAATCATGCAATGAGACCGTTTCGAAGAACGATCCGGTTCAATACCAGCGCGACTAGTCACTTCCGGTTCCCGGAACATAATTACATCTAGCTCATCGGTCATATTTCGTTCCAGTGTTATTGCGAATATAGGTCATATTAGTGAAGTTTAAAATTTGATGTTAGTTCTCTTCTTGTGTTTTTTGTGTTCTTTTTATTATAATGTAGATACTTGAAGTAAAGTACTTTGTGAAGGTTTTTATATTAGGTATTGTTGGGGTGCGTAACGTCTGGACCGTAGCGTGAAATCAATACGGAAAAGCGATGGACGTTCAGGAAAACGTCTAAGTACAAGGGTGTTTCAGTATGTGTATGATTTAATCTACTTTTTGTACACTTATTACAAAATATAGATAATTCGATTTAAAAAATACGAGATTGTAAATTCTTCTTAAATGTCGCAGGGACCGGTCAGAAGATTTTGAAAGCTGGCATCAAATAGCTCCTCGTAGTTCGTAAGCAGCCTATATTGTCCACGTCACGAAGCTTGCCAACACCGAATCGATCGCAATAACAATAAACAGGAGTCGAAGACAAGTAAGGAATGTCGGCAATGACAATAAGTCATCTGTAGTCCCGGCAGTTAGTGGAGCCTAATTACGGCGGACCTCATTAATAACTGGGAGCCTTCGCTCGGCGCGCGAACAACTTCTGTCTTTTATTGGTCGTTACTACGTTCCTTCTGAACGGTCATAGCTTCGTGTGGACGCACTGCACTGCATTCTACTATATTCAATTTAGTTACACGAGCCGTGGCGTGGTGTGGGCCCGAACCAGTTTCGACTAGTTATCGCTTTATGTTCAAAGAGTAGAGTGGTCCCTATTTTCGAAGGCAAGCTTTTATTATTGCCTGTGTAGACAGGTGGTGACACGCTTGACCCAATGTTGAGCGACCAGCGTCGCACAGCCAAGCCGCGGCCTAACGCTAAGGACTTGAGTATTGTTACAAAACGTCACAGGATTCAGTGCGAGTAATCAGATGTTTGTATATGGGTGCTCGGACGTCGTGACGATTGATTGATATTAAGTCAATGGAACAAAACATAGGGCGCAGTAACGTCTAAAAATGATAAATCTTGCACATACAAGTTACAAATCGTTATGAAGGTAATTTAAAGCAGCCATAACTCCGACGTTGTAATACTCGTATATGTAGATAGCGCGTAGTTCCTACAATCTGTTCGTGTACAAGTAAAGTTTGCGTGGCAATTAGCGCCGCGGGGTGTGGAGCGAGCGACGCCGAGGCCGCAAGCTATAGCTCGGCTCAAGCCACCGCTCATGTCGAATCCCTAATCTTGTCGCTTCAGCCTCCCTCACTCCCTTGTTACTCAACTTGCCAACTATTTATGATTAAAGCATATTAGTAGCGCCCTCAAGAGACTCGCTTTCATTTATTTATACCGTCGACAGCGCACAGAACTGGGAACAGTTCACGTCGCGACGGAAACTTAATGTCTTAGGAAATTCGTCGCTTCATTTGTTTGTTATTAGGCTTTTGTTTACTTATTACCAATACCCGTGCCTACATATGTGTGTATGTTTACAACACTTCTTTAAGTGGCAGATGAACTCACAGCTCACCTGTAATCAATGACTGTCGGAGTCCACGTGTATCCTGTAATCCAGTACACTTACATATATGACAAGTTCGTGGCAGCTTGAGACATGGGGTCAGCCTCAATTGTCTCAATAGCAGCGTAGACAGACAGAAGCGGTGTCGATCCATGCGGCGCACAATTCGCTCTGATATCAGTTATTATGCAAATTTATAAATTTGGTGGGACGGTTTATGGATTATTCGTGCAGAATTTGAACCCTGGCATAGTCGGATCAATCGAGTGCTTCAGGCATTTTACTGATTACGTTTCTTTGGCGCATAAAATTAAATAATACGCAGGAGTAGGCACCATCGCTCTATCTATATCTTCGCCTAGCAATCATATATGATTTTAAACTAATTCAAAGCTCATAACGGGCTTTAGTGATCGTGTGACTTCGGCAGAACCCGGAGCTGTGGCCTCTCGATCACGCACAGCACCGCTGGATCAGCGTAGTCGTGATGTCTTATTCAAGAAACTAAGTACCTGACCTTGATATACAATACTTGAAAACAAAAAAAATTGTGATACAATTCTCCAAAAATGGGATTGTGTAAGTTCCATTAGTGGGAAATGCTGTTGACTTCCTCCAAGGGGAATAGTCGGTCTCGGTTGGCACTTAGCCACCTACTACTTACTACTAGCCGTAGCCCTTACCACTTAGCCGAGACTTCGATATATCCAGAAGAATGTAATTTTTTTATAAAGAATGAAGTGGATTTTTATTATATTATATTGACGAGATTCGCCACCCACTTCAGTATCATGACATCATATTTTAAACAATCAGAGAATACGAAGAATACCTAACAATACAATGCAATGATTGGGACCATAAACGTGAAACGTGGTTGTTTTTATTACATTTAGATTAGAAATTATTTGAGATGATTCTATTTTAGAGTATTGTTTTATGATTTAAGGGTTGTTGGTGGCCCGAAGGCCTTTCCAGTTTCACCAGGACAGGTGGGCGACCAAAGGCTCAGCCTGGAGGGGTGGGATTTGCTAACAGCTGCCCGAGCGCCTCCGAAGGAGACCTAACAACCTGACTCCCAGGTACTTGATCTTCCTGGCCCAGGGTATAAGTTGGCCAAAGAGGTTGATCGGGGGTGTTTTAAAATCATCATAAGCGGACGAGCACGCGAGCCCTCCGAAAGAAAGCGTTCACAATTGTTGTCCACCAGCAAACCGATAGTAATGTCAATTTAATATTAATTGTAATCTTTACGTAAAGTAATAAAATAAAACCCCTTCACGACGGAATAAGGTAGTATGGCCACACAGCCGGTCGGGGGCTCACAGCACAACACACAACCGATGCGCAATGAATGTTGCCGGGATTATAATGAGAATTATCAGCATAAACGTTAGGCAGCGGCTTGGCTCTGCCCCTGGTATTGCTGAAGTCCATGGGGGACGGTAACCACTCATCATCAGGTGGGCTATAGGATTGTCTGTCTACAAGGGCAAGAAATAAATGAAAAATAATTATTATTATGAAGAACAGAACTTTTTCACGTGCAGGAGTGCTAACAGTCTCTCAGGTAAGCAGGGTCGATAGCTATTTAAACTATCCTGCCCATCGAGCCAGACCGCATGGTAGCTTTTTGGCAGATATAGAAATGACATGGGTGACAACGTACCTAACGATATTTTCAACTTTTGTGATCGAGTTGTTAATTAACGTTAGGTAGGTACCAAATGTTATGATGTTCATATATGACCCTCGGTTTGGGTGAACTTAATGTAAATATTAATGTTTCCCTCGTCCCCGCCGACGCCCGTACGGGACGTATGCTCCCGTTAATGTAATCATTCGTGACTCAATTTCACAGCAATAGATAGTATGCTGAAAAGTACGCATACATTGAACCCATGTCGTTAAATAAAATCATAATTGGATTAGAATTTAAAATGCAAATGAAAATGTAGTTTTGTCATATCGAATTCGGTGCAGCGTTCTGTTGGCTCATAAAACTAGTAATGAATAGGTCGGCCGCTCGGCACTAGTCGGCAGTCGGCGGGGCGACGATCGCAGGTGTCGACAGTGGCCCCGCCCGCCCCCCGCGACCGCCCCCCGCGCACATATATCACGCCGGCCTCCGATACGCAAAAACGACCAAATGAATAATCATTATTCATCGCAGTTTATCAGTGATTTATAAGCGTGTTATTATATTTTTCCGGTCGTCGCAATTAATCCGTTGCTGAAAATATTGAACGTGATTCAGACTCGATGAGTTGTAGCTGTGGATTCATTGGCGCCAATTGGCGGGTGGGTCGTCGCAAGTCATGACGTCATAGTTTAGCTGAACTTGCACTGATTTGTGCTGATCTCCTCGCGCGGAGTGACGCCTGTTGACGTATACCTCGCCGCTGCGACTATGAACAAGAATGACACACGTCGCGATCTGGTTACGAGCTTTGAGGCATTTGTGTTCCGGACGTGTATGCGATCAAAAAAATCGCGGCGGGTTCGCAACTTTTGTTACGTAACAAGAGGGCAAAACCACAAAAAACGATCAACTCTAATGAAAGCTACGTTTTGCTAACATTGGAACTTTGCATCGTAACTTTACGTGAATTACTACTATAAAGCGAGTACATAGTGCTAGTGGCGGGACAGACTCCCATTATCTTAACACACCTTTCCAGTCACGAAAAAATATGAATATTTCATATCCAGAGAGAGTAGAGCTAGTATTTAAAGCGCGCGTTTGGCGACAGCAGCGGTGTCTCAGAGAGCGAGGGTCGTAAAGCCGACTGGCGCGCGTGGCTCTGTGCTTACTGCGAGCTTTTTAACGTTCTCGATAGCGTCAAAGTTAATTCAATATTGTATGCAGCTGGAAAAGCGCCCCTAGCGGCAAATGTAGGCAAACGTTCCAACTCCGTACAAATTTGAGTTAAATTTTACGCTATCGAGAACGTTAAAAACCTGCACTAAGTACACTGGTGACTTCTCCGGATAACCCCATTTAAATACACGAGTGCAGGGTCTTCGCAATATGTACACCTCAACGAGCTACGTACGATTCTTTATTGTTTGAATTTTGAATACATTTAGTGCATTTTTAAAGACATGAATAAAATGTATTGCTTCTTATATGTATACGTTATGCGGTGATCGATTTGAAGTATTTTTCAACCCATTGACCGGTGTCAAACCATTTTAATCCATAGGTATATGCATATAGATATTACTATTTAAAGTAAGGTGACAACATTTTTTACTGAAAACGGTTCCGAATACAAGTGCATACTACCACCACTCCGCCTATTTCCGCCGTGAAGCAGTAATGCGTTTCGGTTCGAAGGGTGGGGTAGCCGTTGTAACTATACTGAGATCTTAGAACTTATATCTCGAGGTGGGTGGCGCATTTACTTTGTAGATGTCTATGGGCTCCAGTAACCACTTAACACCAGCTGGGCTGTGAGCTCGTCCATCCAACTAAGCAATAAAAAAAAAAACCTAGCGGACGGCGTCGGTACAACTCGAGCCTGAACTGGAGCCAGCTCGCAACGTTTACATCAATTAACCTCGTTTTTTAACCGTAAAAAGAACATTACAATTTAACGAGGAGGGGGGAGGTCGCCTGTAAATATAATATTAAAATAGCAGATCTACGGCGGCCGGTGAGTCCCGTTGTACACTTGCATTCATCTCCCCGCCGGCCACGCTCCACATTGTAGCGAGACGTCCCGCCTCGGCTCCGGAACGATTTCGTCACTTTAATGTAATTGTAAAAGCTATTTCCAAAGAGGGTCTTGTCGTGTTTCTGTGCAGACGTCGCGTCGCGGCGCCGGGACGGTCTCGGCCGCTACAATTGCAATTCGCTTGTAAGGATCTCAAAGCGAATCTCTTTAATTTTACGCCCCGTGTTCCTAATCTCGGAATCTCAATTGATGTTGCGACGAACAAGGCCACCTAGTCTATGGGATTTTATTTTCTCTCGAAACAATTTGTTTGCTTCGTTTGACATGAAATGAAAATTATTCATTTTGTCTTGTGTAATTTTCATTTACACAGTACTACTACAACTATTATACTATATTGACTTGTAACGCATGTTAATGAATAAACGGATAACTGTAATGTTTCATTCGTTAAACTTCAACTTCAGACATCGTCTACTACCAGCGGGACTCTGAGATTCGTGTCTATGGAACGACATCAATAAATGAATCTGAATCTGAATCTGAATATGCGAGTCAGCAGCTGCGGAGTCGCAGACGGGACACCACAACACGCGGCTGCGATAGAAATGTAAAACCGAAATCTTTGTTCGAATAATTCCCGTTGAAATCTATCGCGCCCGTCGCCGCGTCGCCCGTCTCTATTTACTAGTTTTGATTGAGCTAGCACACGACAGATTTATTGCTGGCTTTATTTCAAAACGTATTGTTCGTACGCTCGAAGCCTCCGCATACATTTATTTCCAGAGCAAAGCCTGTCAGTATCACAAACATATAAAATTGTGATTTGTTGATTCGTAAATAAAACAATTAAAATGTGTGGACGACGCTGTAAAGATTTTATTTAAGGCAGATTTATATGAACAAAAACTAAATGTTTACAGTAGATTCATAGCAGGTAGATTTGAAATTTATAGTTGGGTAGTTAGTAATAGAAATGGTTACTTTGCGAACGGTCTCAGGGCAATGCTCGTCTGCAAAGGTTCACAGAATACGGAACCGAAATTTCGTTTAAATAAAAGCAGATCGTAATGTCCACGACCGCGACTGTTACGAGTCCTAGCGCTTTGGTCTGCGGCGGCGGCGGCGGCGGCGGCGGCGGGCGGCTCGTCGCTCTAAGCCATGAATATTTAGGGCGGCCGCTACAGTGTGAGTGAGGGAAGCACATAAATTGTAGCACCAGGGTCATTTTATGTTAATATCCGCAGCGGGATGTGACCATTTCACATCACATTTATTTAGTTAATAAGCCGGGTGTAGCTGAATGTAATGAATGTTTTACTTTGGATGAAACGGTTTCAGGATATTATATGTATTATGGAACTAGCGAAACCGGTGACGTTCCGTGGTAAATATCAGTCGATAATATCCACCGTCGGTCGATCTGTTCTAAGGTGACGCTTTGTCATGCATCCACCAAAAAGCAAAATGATAAATTTTCGATAGCAGTTCTTCAGTAAAAAACTAATAAATAAACAGCTTCGACAATACAATATTCTCAAGGATGTGACGTATCTCCTGGGTAGAGCGACCAACGTGAGTCACGAACTCATCACCCGGTGGAAATAACCAGAGAACGACACTAGATAGGTTTTCGAGTTTGTGGTTCTGGCGGTCTTAGTTAGCTGGTCTTAGTTAGCTGGCTGGTATTCATTTTTAAAAGCAATATGTAATTAACGTTTGTGTACTAACGACCTCTACAGTGAACTAAAATCAGTTAACAAAAATGGTATTTGCAAAAGTTATAAAATTAAATATCTATTTGTATTTATTAGTGGTGGGCGTATGTGAGTCCACGCGGGGGGGACCACGCTGCCCTGAAGTAGTCACGCTCTTCGGGTAGAGAGGCCCACCTTTGCAGCAATGGTGTTAAACAACTGAGAGTTGAGAGAGTCGGTAGGTAGCGGCTTGGCTCTGCCCCTGGCATTGCTGACGTCCATGGGCGACGGTAACCACTCACCATCAGGTGGGCCGTATGCTCGTCTGCCTACAAGGACAATAAAAAAAAAAGTTCGGCTCAAGATGGATCATCAACATGTCTCAGTATTAACCTTGTGATGTTTATTTGCTTCAGTAAGTAAAGCCAGCCAAGTAATGCCCGATGGACCGAGAACTCATCGAACTCATCCATACATGAAACAAATAAACTAAAAGTGAAGCGTATATTTAAAAACCACAAGGGTTCCGTAGATTAGTATGTGCAGAGGCGACGGTCGCACCACGGTGAGAGTGAGGTAGTGAGAGGGCGAGTACACCGGTCCGCCTCCACATTTATGTGCTCCTAGCGAGCCACATATTTAAGTTTGAATAGTGTTTCTAAGAAACAGCAGCGAAATTAGTCTACGTTCAAGATTAAAATACACAAAAGTCAAATTAATATTTAAATAGCTATTTAATTTTAGTTGTTCCAGTTTCTCATCTCTCTCAATAATGTCTTTATGTCGATTTCGTTTCGAGTAAACTAAGTTATTCGAAGCGAGGCTAAGCCTGCTACGACTAAACTAATTAAGAAAGCTGCTTTGAGCTTTATTACAGAATCTTCCTATAGTTGTGCTATTTCAAATAACAGTTGAAGTCTGAATTTTATCTAATGCTGGCAATATTAAACGCAGGGCCAGAGAAAGTTGCACGATCGTGATGTGTTTGAAAATTGTTGATTGAAGGTTTATTAGGCTCGCCATAAGTTACCTGTTTTATTTAAAGCTTAAATAGGTGGCCAATCTAACGGCTCATCTTGGTGTTAAGTGAATACCGGCACCCATAGGAATATACAAAGTGAATGCTGCCACCTACGTGACATGAGTTCTAAGGTCTCCGTTTTTTTACAGTACAACGGCTACTCCACCCTTCAAAATCAAAATAATTACTGCTTCACGGTAGAAATAGGCAGGGTGGTGGTACTTACCCGTGAGGACTAAAGTTTTATTTTATTTTATTGTTTATACATTTGAAGGAAATTAAGGTCGGATATCATTACATTTTCTCAGCAATAACCGGATAAAGATGATTTCCTTTAATGTTGTAGTCCTGTGTTTTCTGATTTTTTATTTTTAGAATGTAGAGTGCGTGTGCTGCTGTTATAAACTAAATGACGCAGTCGGAACAGAGAAGGTAATTGGTTTTAGACAATACAAAAAAGTCGAAACTCGTATTCAACATAGGCCAGCTACCTTTCGTAGCTACGAACCTACTTGCAAACTTAAAGAAAATGATTACAGATTTAGGATTTTGAGCATGTTAATATGTAACAGCTTAGGGGCAGTTTTGAGTTTGGACCCTGCCATAGAAGGAGTAAAAATTTCAGTGCGATTTTTATTAACATCCTAAAGTATCAATGCATCACCTAGTGGAATCATTTAATGGTAAAACTATCCAGATAGAAACAGTAAAACCAAAGAAAATTTACTGTAACAATTTATAAATTATGAAATACTATTGCCCGACCTAATGTTACTATCACAGTCGCTTCATTAAATTGCTTCTGAAGATAATGTTCAAATGAATAGCATTGTTTGCACCTGAAGTAATATTAATATTTGCCCTTAGATTTAATAAAAGTATGTCTCTATTATTTTTTGTAAGACAGTAGCTTACAGAGGCCGTTGAGCTTTTACCGGTGAGGGTCATCGGTGGAGATCGTACCCTACAAGACGTTGTTACAATTTGAGCCTAGGCCCTTGAGACTAGGGCTGCAGCGATTGTACGGACAATTGGATCAAATAAATACATAATATGTTTGACGTATGATCACTATGAACTGCCCATGAAGGCAGGCAACTTGCAAGTACAATACTGGCCACGCACTACTGCAGTATCAATTTGTCGAAATGTGTTAAAGGATACATATACGTATTATATATCCATGTAAGAGGAATATGTTACCGGTTGTTTACTTTTGGCAGATGAACATATTTAAATAAAAAGAAAGCATGCATTATCTTGTGGGATCTCAAAAGACAATAACACCGAAATATACGAAGGCTAAGTTAAAAATGTATTTTCCTAAAACCACACCAGGATGGAAACACAAACAAACAAATCTGTCTGTGCAACAATCGGCCCCAACTACATTTAAAGTTAGTTAGCAGCCCTGGCAGCGGTGACCCGGCCGGGGCACAAGAGTAGCTCTCGATTAATCTGCCCGCTGGAGGCGAGCTGCGTTTAATTAAAACCGGATTACCGTGGACCTCCCGTTCCCAGCATTCGGCCAGTCGAAGAACTCTTAAGGTATAGGTTCACAAGCCAAATGTTGTAGAGACATTGAAGAGACGTGTTGGTGACGATTGGTAACATTGAACCGGTATTCGATGAGATTCGGATAGCGATTTATGCATAAAGAAGTCAAACCGACTCGTGAATAGAGTTGCCAATGATCGTTGGGTCGCCGAAATTGATCCAGATATTTATTTGTAATAAAGATTGCGGGAACAACGATGCAAAGTGCTTTACTCTTACAATACGAAGTAAAGCCTCGTAAAGAGTCGGAGTCACGGGCCTCGCTCGCTCTGACCGGCAAATCTACGAAGCGCTTTAGTCGCCACTTTTCTTTCTTATATTTTTCGAGATGGGGCTAATGTTTTCCCAGGGCTAATAATTCGCGGAGGATAAAGGCTCTGGCGCCACTTAGAACGCCCTCGTGCGTCCCTTCCCCCGGGTCCCCACTTTAACCCTCCAAATTGAGTTTCGCCGAGTGATTTAGAACAAAAACTAGTTACGGACAAGTGTAGCTCGTATGTTTCGATGGTCTTCTAATGATGGCCCCGCTTAATGCCTTCCACGATTATCCGTTTCAGCTTATGATGACGCTAATTAATCTTCCTTTAGCATATGTGAGCTTTGTTATTACATCAGAAACTTCAACTCGGATTTTGAATAATAATTATGCTCGAATTGTTATTTCTGTTGCGATATGAAAAAATAAAGGTTTTATGAAAATATTTAAGAAAAAAAAATCAAACAGCTATCTAGTCTAAGGGGATTAATTTAATTGCTGTTATAACTTTTTATTTGCATAGACTATTGCGTGCACGCAGTGCTCATCCGACAGCAAGCGGACACGTCTTAAAATATTCTGCAAATTATAACTGAATATTTCTTCGCATCAGAAACAGAGAGCATGGATGGTACCGTGCGGTCTCCGTGCGGTGCTCATGCGGTCCCCATGCGGTACCTGTGCGGTGCCCGCGCGGACTCACGTCACGCTTTTCCTTCAGTAATTACGGTAATTATATTTTTCGCGGGCTTGATTTTTATTACACCATGCTTTATCGTAGTACATCGGAGTACACACATACTATTCTTTTTTTTCAGATACTAGATATTAACTGACCTGTTCTCTTCTCCGGGTCTCTGAACAGCACGTCATCTAGGGAGGCGGGTGGTGATCGACCCTTGCTGTTCACCGCCACGGCTATGAGTCGAAAGCGCACGTCCCACTCCAATCCTCGTATCGTCCACGACGGCTCTTCTGATGTTAAGTTTACTCTGAATGAAAAATGTATATTGCATTACTAGTATTGTTCATCTCTGAAATATTGAAGGAATGAATATTAAGTGTAAGTTGATTTGATATACATTACTTTATTTATTTTACATTACTGTATTACACTGATAAGGAGTTGTTTGAGATGATCGCATCATCTCGTTTTTACCATCGCACCGCCCGCCACCGGAGTAGAGTTCATCCATACTACCTGGAGCCACTGCGTTCATCCGCAGTGCGTTTCCAGATAGATTTTCTGCCACGTACCATCCGGCTTTGGAATAAACTCCCCTCCACGGTGTTTCCCGAGCGCTATGACATGTCCTTCTTCAAACGAGGCTTGTGGAGAGTACTTAGCGGTAGGCAGTGGCTTGGCTCTGACCCTGGCATTGCTGATGTCTATGGCGACGGTAACCACTCACTATCAGGTAAGCCGTATACTCGTAGCATTTTTATATTTATCTACCTTTTAAACCTTCTCTGGACTTCCACAAATAATTCAAGACCAAAATTAGCCAAATCGGTCGAGCCGTTCTCAAGTTTTAGCGAGACTCACAACAGCAATTCTTTTTTATATATATAGATAGATAGATAGCATTTCCATAATCATAGAAAAATACAACCCGCCTTTGAAATAATTTAAAGTCATTAGCATCAACTCAAGTGAAGTGTGTTTTTAAATGAATGTATTTTATTGAGCGAGAACATGGCGGCCCAACCGTTAATGTTCTTAATTATAATTGAATGCTTTATCGGACACAATCCCGCGTCCCGATTTACGATATCATAAAATATGTCTAATGTTTTGCAATTTTATGTGTAGGCGCTAATGGGCTATCGAATTCTGTTTGCATTAATGGGAATACATTTTTTTAGGGTTTAATGTTTGGTAAATCGCGTTTTTTACTTTATGTTTTTTGTTGATATCAATAAATTAAATGACACACTTATAATAAACACAAAAAGGAATGGACATAATATTTTTTCAGACTTTATCAATCATTTTCGGGCAGGGGAGCTCGGAGTTTATTCAGTAGTGAGATTTACCAAAAGAACTCCTCGGAACATTCAGGCAAAGTCTCAATTACATTTCATTAATAACATAACTAATCGGCGCTTTGTATTGGAACACGATGGAGTTGCAGCAGAAATATACAGCACTATCGGTGGCTCTATATTTGTATGAATAAAAATAAAATATGTTAATTATCACAGGAGCTTGATCGAAATGATCACGTTAATTTACATACATACGTATGTGTGTATTACGAATTCTCCGTGGGTCTTGTTTGAAGCACAGAGCCGCGCTAAATAATCTAAGCCGGCAACATTTATTAACATTGTCTCGTGTGGTGCGGAGGTGTCGACTTAGTGTTGCTAGCCTTAGAAATTGACGGAGGTTCGCAGGATTCATTTGATTTTTTATTTTTGAGACACGAGCGTATTTTGAAAAATTCAGAAACCTCTTTAAAACAATCTTTGTAGGAGCGTAATAATGTTATGGAAGATACTTAAATTTATTAGATTTCAAAGACCTTTTAACATGAATAACTGTGAATATTTAACAGTAAAAAATGAAAACAACAGAAGTAATAAGGAAAGCGGGCTCGTAGGAAAAATAGTATTTTTACAATAGGTATTACGCACGCCATAAAAATCTCTACAACATAATAACCCAATAACAACGAAATTATATAAACTATTACTTTCTTCCCAGCACTAGCTAGGTGCGCCGCGTAGTGCCGCGTAGCAGAGCACCGAACAAAACTTCAAACACAAGTTATTTGTTTGCTATGAGTTAAAACACAAGTTATAAAAGTTAAATTACGAAGCTATTGTTTGTTATTGAGCTACGAATAAATAATAAGTCTGAGCCGCTTTGACATTAGTCAAAGCGAAAATATACATAATGACTCCACAAAAAGCTGCATGATATAAATCACTTTACGTATTGTTAATAGACTCTGAAATTAGTTTTTTCGTTCTAAGCAGTTAGATACAATAGTTTTATCGGCTACGAGATACTTTATGAATGATTTTATTTACGACTTACGCAAACCTAAGTATTAATTATTTGTTTCAGTTGCGTTTGACGAATAAGACGATTTATTGAAATATCATTACTGAGTTTTGAATGGGATTTATCTGTATAAAACATTAAGTGCATGTTTCTCTAAGATTTCAAATAAATAGAATAATAGATTAGTTCGCGTATCGAGCGTGACAGGTGAGGCCGCGGCGAGGAGGTCGGGGTCGGGACTCCGTCGTGTTAATTCATAATTAACGCTGTTTCGCCAACTTTAATGAGGGCCCCGTGTTGACATGGAATCCCACTTTGAGCCGTCTCCCCTACCTGCTCACATTATATCATGTCTAATTTTTACTTGAAGGAAAGGGAATAATTGTCTCATTGAAACGTATATTTAGCTTTACAGTGCTCGCGAATTGTACCCGCCGTATACAGGTAGCTACGTATATAGCGAGCCAGTCGACATTCATCTTCGTTACACCTGTTTTGTATTTATTATTTGTGGAATAAAATTTTCGTATTTATTTGGTTTGTTTATTTAAGAGAAAAACATTATTGTCCTAATTAAGAAAACAATAGCTTCTAATTAGCTATGTTTTCATTAAAAAAATTAAACAAGACATTTTCTTACAATTTAATTTAAAAGATTTGTTTGCACAAAAGGGGCTCCAAAAGGTTCACGAAAGGGAAAAAGTTAGGTCTGGAAAAATTCAGTCGCGTTACCGCAAATGGCCCCTCGGCGGATCCATTAAGGGCTGGTAGTTTTGTTATTTTTAAATTATACGTAACAGGAAAGAAGCACAGCGTCATGTGCGTAGTAACTGTGTCGTGTGACAGTCGTTAAGTCCGGGCACGTCGCCGGAGGGCGCCACTCGCGGCAGATTGCCCGCTTTATATTAAAAGGCGCGAACCCCGCGCGGCCAACCCTCCCCTCCGCCGCCCCTTGTACCTCACGTCACCACACTTTATTATATTTAGGAGCCTTGAAGAACAGCCTTTCTTAGTTAAATACTTGCAAATTGTTACTGTCTTGTTTTCTGAATCACATTTATAGTTAACTTTTTTTTAAAACATGAAAAGATAGGCAAGAGACCTGTCTATTGATATGGGAATAGTGGATCCCACAGTGCCCATCTGACATCTGTTCAATGGAAGGTGACGTCTGTAGCTATATCTTTATAAGAATAGAATAAATCATCATTTTGTGTAGATTATAAATATTGCATAATAGTAAAACCATTTTTTTTATTTTAGTTATATCCAATAGTGTTTGACGTCAGAATGTCATGTTGGCAGCGGCTGCGTCCAAATTATTGTGTATGACTTGCTATGTTTACCATCAAATGGCCTGCGAACTCGTCAGACATAATAAACAAGCAAAGTTATTATGCGCTATTCCAATTAGTAGTCGAAAAATAGATTTAACGATGATAAACGAGGCAGAGTAACAGACACAGCCCACTGAGTTTCTCGCCGGATCTTCTCAGTGGGTCGCGTTTCCGATCCGGTGCTAGATTCTACGAAGCTCGGCTCTTGCTAGGGCCAGTGTTAGAAACACTCCGGTTTGAGCCCCGTGAGCTCATCTACACATTAGGGCGAAGCTGAAATAGCCTCTCAAGGCCATCAGCATAGGTAGAATAAAAAAAAAGAACAAAAAGCGGATCTGCTCTTGTTTTTAATAAAAAATAATAATTGAATAAAACATTTAGTGCATGTAGTACCTCGGGGAGGATCCGTCGGCATGGTAGACCTCTAGCAGGAAGGTCTGCGGCAGGCCGCCGTCGAAGCCCGCCACGCACGACACCTCCACCGACTCCGCCGTCTGATTCCACAGCGTGCAGTTGCGCGGGGCGTGCGGTTTGCCTGCGCACACCATCTCGACCTTACTTGTACGAACGTATGTATTGTCTCGCACCGTTGCTGCTACCACTAAACTAAACGAGCTTATCGTACTTTAATTAGTTCTTAGCGCTCCCAAACCAATATTTAGAGTACACAATCATCAGAATGTGAGATGATGCTTTGACCGGGGGGTGGGAGTGGTGGAAGTTTTGTAAGACCATAATTCTGTGATATTAATATCATTAAATCTCTCAGTGGTACTAAAATAGTTTCATTCAATACTATTCAGTCTTGGCGCTTTACTCTGGTTAATAGTAAGCTTCGACGGGCAAAGGAGATCCCTTTGTATGTTGGAGTTACCATAAGCTACCTATAGTACATATATACTACACGTGGCTATGTACATGTTATTGCTTTATATAAATTAGTCGCTATAGCTAGATAGTTATAGCAAAATAATGTCGCTTGTTAAATATATGAATAACTTGGAAATTCAAGGTATTTTTCAAAAACAAAGTATCTAACCTGCGACCACCATCTGGAACACGCAGGGGGCGAGCTGCGCGCCCACCTCGTTGGACGCCGAGCACGACAGGGTCCCGTAGTCCAGGTCGGCTACTGGAGTGTACCTGCGGCCCGGTTGTATTGTCCAATCAGGTTTTAAAGAGTTTTAACAATAAGCGACGCTGCCACGTTGCCCCCAAACAAAGCTTCGAGGATTTATGTAAACAAACCTAAGAAACCCATATTATAAATTAGGTACCTGAATGTAAGTGTGTAGTAGGTTTTAGTTCATTAAGAATTTTATCTCATCTAATCATGGACAGTGGAAGTAAGCCTAGATTATTTGGATCGATTGATACTAAATACGGATACCTATTTTAATTTTAAAATATATTATTATAGTATGAATTTTCATAAAATTTGAGAGAGAGACTCACTTAAGGCTAGAGGCGCTGCCATTAGAGGTGTATCTGTCGGCGGCGACGTCGAGGGTCTCCCCGGAGTTGTTGAACTTCCACTTGAAGACGGCGGCGGGGGGGTCAGCGTCCACTTCGCACACTATTACCACGGACTCACCGCGGGCCGCACCCACCACCGACACACCGCCGCTTCGACAGGAGGGCGCGTCTGGAACAATCGCTAAATGAATTACACTTCTGGCAACTTCAGCCACTCAACAACAACAAACACATGCTTACGCAAAATCATTTTCTGTACAAGCAGTTATACTTTGGAATTCCCTCCCTCCAAGCATACGAGCGTGCAAAACCATAGCAGCGTTCAAGAAATCTGTTAAAGAACATTATTTATCCTTACCATCTTAAATAAAGTATATATATTTGTATAATGTATTATAATATAAAGTAAGTATATGTGTGTATGTTATATATATATGTGTGTGTGTGTGTGTGTATTTGTATGTATATATATTGTGTTGTATCTTGTAATATGTATATATTGTTATATGTAATGTTTACTGTATACACTAGGTTTGTGTTCCTAATTCTTTTTTTCCTTTTGTGGGCCTACTGGAAGAGATTTCAGCATGAAATAAGTAGTGCCCTTGTACTCTGTATCCTTATTGACGTGTCTTTTCTAATAGCTGTGTGTACAAAATATATTAAAATAAAAAATAAAAAAAGCATTGACAACAAGGGAGAGAGTACACGAGCCACGACCCCGGCCGATGCTCAGTCCGCCTTGATAAGCTGTATCTTGGGACGTGTGTATAATTGATCGCCACTGAAGAAAGAAGAGCCGTGGACATCGACATGATGCTGCCTACCATGAAAGGGGATGGACTGTTTCATTATTTATTATGTAAACATTTCGGTTCATTTTACTCAAATAAGGTGTACGATGTGCCTAACGCAGTGTGAATTTAAACAAAGGCAGGGAAATTATGAATTTGACACATTGAGATTCGCACACCGTAAACCTATTGAATTTCCATTAGCCAGATTGAAAGCGAGAAAATCGGGACAATGTCCACTGAAACGTGACGTACATCGAGCCCATAAGTGAACGGTGACATGCTACGAATATCTCAAACGGTTCCATTAAGTGGCCCTCCCCGACAATAGAATAGTCGCGTCGGGGAGCGATCGGACGGAGCCTGTGTACGTGCTCCGCCGCGACCCGCCCGCCGCCACTCATTATACTAATTAAAATACTCTTTAATATTTGAAATTTGCAACATGCGGGTCAAAGTATGTAAATTTTATGTATATTTGGTGCTGGTTTCTACTACTCGTAGTTACAAGACAGGCAGACTGAAGCTGTTTGAAACTCGGTCCACCTCGATGGTTTTTAAAATGTATTAAAATACTTCACTCTACAAACTTTGTTTATAATTTAGATGTCAACCACTGTCTCTTGTCATTTGTAAAATGAATGAGCACAAAAATACTGAAGCATGTGGTATATAAAGGATCATCAAGGTCATGTTGCTATGCTGTGTGAGATCATAGGACATGCTACTTTTTGACAAGGGTTACCCACCTGGACAGTCTTGGAACATGTCAGACTTAAGAAATTGAAGAAGTAGTTATTATAGGCAACAGGGGATTAGAAATTATGGAGGAACATACTTGTAGAGACATAGGCGAGGAGACAGACATGAACCACTTTGGACGGATCAATGAGAAGTAGCGGTGGTACCTGGGGCAGCTCGGATTCCACTCACCTGTCTTCATGTATGATGGAGAAACATGTCTATTATTAAGATTCCCAGAACTAATGTCAATACGAGGTTTTTGATATAGTANCAACAGGGGATTAGAAATTATGGAGGAACATACTTGTAGAGACATAGGCGAGGAGACAGACATGAACCACTTTGGACGGATCAATGAGAAGTAGCGGTGGTACCTGGGGCAGCTCGGATTCCACTCACCTGTCTTCATGTATGATGGAGAAACATGTCTATTATTAAGATTCCCAGAACTAATGTCAATACGAGGTTTTCGATATAGTATTAGAAATACGTTTTAAATCAAATCATTGTTACAAATGTTCCCATTGGAATCTCTTTCCCGACCTCATTACACACAAGCCCCATACATACGCAGTCACTGTTCTCATAAAAAGGGATTCCACTTGACTAATCGTCTCACGTTGGTTCGAGAACGAATCGTGTTGCCTTTATTACGGTTTGTGTTGTCGAGAACGTGACGTCCAGCGTGCCGCGGTGACGCGTGACGCGTGACGCGTGACGCGCGACATGACGTACTGCCATTTGTAAATGTCTAATCGGTTAGCGTCTCACGGACGTATGGTGAGGATGCAGAATTGTTTGAGGCATAGTCTAACATGGAATGTGATAATAAGGTTCACTTTCAACTGAATGAATGCTCTTGGACTATTCTCAGTAGAGTAGACACTGGCAGAGCAAGCCGTGTCACCTGTGATGAAGTCGAAGTTTGGGATGTGTTGTATTCTGTTCGGAGCAATTAACTAGCTCGTTATTGTTCCTCGAGTACAAATCCTACGCGAGGCGGCGCGGCGGCGGCACCGAGCACTGAACTTATTACCAAATATTTTTTCGTCCGTGAAACATAAGATTTATGACATCGTTACGCGCAGTTATGCGGCCATTAAAAATTCCCATCTTATTTTGTCGGGGCTATATCTTACAATTGGCGAAATAGATCGACAGCCATTACGTGAAAGGAGACGCCTTGTAGGGCTGCCTCGTGTTCTGAGCGTGCTTTACTCTAAGGTTTCTCTATTCAAATTTCAAATATCACATTTCCGATGCATTAGGTCATATGTCACTGAAATCAAATACAATATTTACCATCTGTGGCTACAGCTTAGAATTTAAATTGTACAATTTCCCAAAACACATACAATACAGTAAAATGGAGCGTAAATCATTGGACTTTACTCCTTTAGAATCGATTTACATATATAGGCCCGGGGTATGAAAATTATGGGGACCAAAATCGTACTAGCATGTCACACGAAATGCGTTATGCGCATTTCGTGTGACATGCTAGTACATGCGCCGGCAGTCCGCCACAAAGCCTCGTACTGATCGCGCGTTTCTCTCATTATTGTATTTTCATATATTTGTTAGTCGTTTGTTTTGNACTGATCGCGCGTTTCTCTCATTATTGTATTTTCATATATTTGTTAGTCGTTTGTTTTGTGTCTCGTTAATTTGTTAATAATCTGTAGTGTATCGTGTTGTCGTAATATAGAACTATTTCTCGTATTGTTTCGTTTAATTTTTTATATCCAGTAAACTCCAGTCGTGCGTCGGAGCGGACACACACACTTTTTTTTGCTCTCAGGTTATTTGTATTCAATTATTTCAATTACAAAATTGTAAAAAGATTTATAATAACCTGAGCACTAGAATAAGAAAGTAGAGCTCATTCGAAGACAGTTGGTCGCAATCGATCAGAGGCCCCGATGTAAATGTCTTTAATAATATCCTCCAAATCGCTCCTTGTCAAAGCTCTGTTCCAATATTTATTTAAGTATTTGTATTTGAGTTTAAAATGGCATCTAAATTCAACCGCGCGGCCCTAGGGCGGCGCAGCAGCTGTTCGATTTAATGCAACGAGTCGGCGAGTGTTCTACGTCTCACCTGCGCCAAACAAACTCACTTCTTTACCTATTTCATTTGAATTGTTATACAACATCTTTCAGTTCCTGAGAACACTACTAGAACATAGACTTCTTCTTCTCAGTCGTTCACTCCTGGCGGAGTGGTCGTGGTTACGTAAGTCTTAATATTTGGTTGCGGCTTTTGAGAGACTTCTCCATCTTTCTCTATTTGTGGCGGTACGTGTACACTCAGTAAGGGAACACTTCGTAGAAAACTTAACCAAGTCTGTCCACCTTGTGGGTGATCGGCCGCGAGAGCGTATGAGAACATAGACAAATACCGATAATTGTCTATACTTCAATTGAAACGATGAGGCTTGGGTTTTTATTGTGTTTGAAAAGAAAAGGTTCATGACATTGAATTCAAATCAAATCTAGTCAAATAGCTATTATTCCAAGTAGCCGAAATAGCATGGAACTTACAAGTGTGTGCATCACATTAAAAATTTTAAAGTTTAAATACACAATATTCCTGTAGGTTTTATTGTCATAAATTATGTATCAAGGGACCATTGGTTTTTTTTTGTAGGCGATAAATAGGCTTCACCTATAAATCAAAGTTGAAAATAATTTAATTATTACTGTTTAAGAGCTAACTAGCTGAGTGTGCGACAACCAGACCAAATCTTATTACGGAAGATTATTTCTGTAAGTTGTATTGCTTTCTGTTGCTCTTATTTTGTTCATAAGTTTCATTTTAGCCGTTGGTTTTCGTTTAACGTTAAGTAGATAAATTTACTTTTGAATTATGCAATATTAATATAATATTATGATAAGAAGACATCATGGCTAAAGGTTAAGTTTTCCCGTGTATTCGTAGTGAAGGATGTGGTCAATTGTTTTAATAAAATACGTTTTGTCTCTTGTCTGTGACGAAGGCTTGACAGCACGTTATAGAAATCAAATGAGTAAAAGTTGCAGTTTATGTAATTAAAAGGCATAGACCTCAAGCCTCCGGGTGGCTGTCGGCTCCGGTAACCACTTAACATCAGGTTGCAGGGAATATTTAATATTCTGATACAGGCCGCGCGCAATGTCACAAACGAAGTCATGTTTTTGACATTTCATAATCTTGTCGCGTTCAGAGAGTGGGTTTTCTCATTTGTGTTGTAATTGAAATGATGTCCCTCCAGTGCGCCGGAACAATTGAGTCGTTAAAGAGTTTCTCGAGCCGGCTTCCGTCACTAATATATTGTGATTTGTTTTCGTTGACGTACTCGGATACCGGAACACGCTGAGGGCATTATACGTTGTGTGAGCTCTTGTATGTATAATAAGTAATTTTGATTATGTGCTTTTTTATCGTTACAGCGTGCCCTTTTCCTCATCTCTAAACACCACCCGCATGATTCTTCTAGAAGTATTTAGAGGTAAGAGCCTAAACATACACCCACCATACAGAGTCGTCAGATTGTATCATAAGCTAGGTTCAAAACGCGTAGGTGCTTCTCTTTGCTGAAGTGTCGGGTGAGGGTCCCAAGCAAATATCGAGGTATTGTTCCATTCATATAGAATTTGGTAGTCGAGTAATCCCTCTGTGAGTTATGGACGATCTTCATAAGAATTCCTATACCTACATGGTAAAGAATTTGCCATTGCTTTATTAGATCGTATATTTGCCAGCTCATCAGACTCTTCGTTTCTTTCAGCATCAAATCCAAGGTCCAAGTACTCAGATGAGACTGGTACTGTTGTGCCGACATAGCTTAGTAAAGGTCCGTATGCACTCCCGTTTCAGTGTTACTTTATGCTCTCATGCATGTATTTTTGTGCACTCAGTCTATTTTACAGGTCACCTGCGCCAAGGGCAGCCTGGCCATCACTAAGAATATAGGTTGTTGTACTTTTTTAAATGCCTTTGAGGGCGGTACACATGATGGTGAGTGTGTATCGTCACTTAAGGACGTTAATGATATCATGAGGCAATGCCAGGGGCACAGCTAAGTTACTGCCTATAGCTGAAAACTCTTCGTAAGCTTCGTTTGAAGAAGGACATGTTAAAGCGCTAGAAAAACATCGTGGAGAGGAGTTTATTTCGGAGCCGGATGGTACGAGGCAAAAATACCTCTGGAAACTCACTGTGGATGAACGCAGCAGGTCCAGATATTATGCATGAAATCTGTTACGATGCCAGAAGGTGCGGTGGAAAAAAGGAGATGGAGTGATCATCTCGAATAACTCCTCAAAGTCCTCCCGTGGAACATATGATACAGAATACACAGACAGACGGTCCAAATATTATGCAAGACTGTTGTGATTTTAACAGTTGTTGAAATTTATGCCACAAGTATTAATAGTATTCTACTAAAATAGAACAATAAATGAGGGTTTCTTTAAATAGCTCACGATAGCAATTAAGTTTAAGGAAATCGGAGATATCAGGGACCGCATCGATCCACTGACTACCGCATAGGTTGTATTAATTTCTAATGAAAATAAGAAATAAATTACATTTTATTTAGGTAACAATCACCTCATTACCATTACAGTTACAATAACACATGCTGACGTGTGAGCCTCATGTAGTAACTTTAGTTAATCTTTAAGATGTTCATTTCGTTTTTCGAAGTTGTTTTAACGGAATTTCCGTCCAGAAACATTTTTTGAAGCGAAAGTCAATGTAATCGTTATTCAAAAAATAAAAGTACACAAACAGTATTTAATCTCAAACACAAAACGGTGAAGTAAGCCGTTCAGTGTTTCCTTTCAGAAGGCACCACGGCAAACGTCGGAGAAAAAACAATTAGTGGGAGGCTCCGAGGCGAGGGGCCGATAGCGCGAGCAAAACGCGAGGCCGCCGGAGCCGGTGTGCCGCGATCCCGTCACGACGCTTCTTAATTTGTGCGGTTTACCAGCGGACAATACGCAGACGACGCGATTAATTAATTCTGAACAGTTTAAGAGCAGCTCGACGCCTCGCATTGTTCGTGGGCCGATTGTTCCGAGACGCCACGCGCCCTAATGAACCGGCCCTTGTTCGCGGCGCGCTGCGAACCCGACCACTCCTAATGGTATCATTATCTGTCTCCAGCCTTGCTCCCGCTCCAAATCTACTTATTACCAAACGGTTTTTGAAAATTAGATAATTATATGATGACGTTGAGACTCGTTTCTATTTTATTTGGGTACAAACATTTTGTTGAATTGTTACATAAACTGTATTACAACATAAATGAACAAAGAAAGGACGTCAACGTCGGGAGTCGTTACTCTTACAGTTTTACAGCCAATATGTGTGTGGTTCGGACGTCGTCACAAAATCAACCACCCCATCTTCTCTTCTATTATAAAGAAAACTTTTTCAGAAGAAGTATCTCTCAGAGTTGTTTCGAAAATGAACCAGGGCGAGGGCAGGGTGACGTCACGACTTGCAAGTGCCGAGAATCCAAATACCCGAACTGTGCGCTCCTCAGTAATTCTGCATGCTGATGCTGCTCAACCAATGCATGGATAGCGTGACTCACTAGCCAGTAGTGGGGGCGACTGAATCTGAGCGGTGTCGATGAGTCGGTCTTTGTTTGAATGTGTGCTGTACAGGACTCCAAGGTTATATTACACTTAATGTAAGATGTTCCATTTAGCGTTCGCCCCGATATCGGTGTGACGAAGGTCTGGGTAAAATTCTCGGTAGATTTAAATCATTCAATTTCGAGGTGAGTCGGTTCGGGTTATATTGAAGTTAGTGTGACATAGTTCCGTCCTTGGATTGGTAAGAACTTCGGCGCGGCGGGTCACAAGAGTTAAATTTTAAACGCGACACCTTGAAAATGTGACCTCATTAATAGCGTACGAGGCAACTTGCGTAGGGATACCCGTTCTGAAAACATCGTTTATAAATAACCTTGCTCACCGTTCTCTGAGTTGTAAAATTTACCTTTCCACCGGAATTGATTGTCTATAACTATTTAAAAGAAACATGTAGAATTTTGAACATTTGTTACGAAAATAACAAAAAAAAATCTAATCAATCATAGCTTTACATTAATGTTCATTAACATTAACAGTCTATTATCTTTGTAACTGTAGCCAACAGGTTGGTTTGTAGATGGACAAATTAATTAATGAAATGAAAAAAATGAAAAAATAAAAACAAATTTAATCTTCGGCCAAACTGCATCGGGAAAAGAGGTTGAATAGCCTCTGAGACCAAAACAAGTATAGACAGAGCCCACTAGAGCCTACTTAAGATACGGCAACTAGGAAAAGCATTAGAAGAAGCTAAGTAGAATAATTAGATGGTACTATTTTTTATTTTTTTTTGTCGAAGGATATACGAGTTTAGGGTCCACCTAGTGTTAAGTGGTCACCGGAAACTCTTGAGTTACGAGGTTGAAGTCTCAATTGTATTGTATCGAAATTCATAAGTGATTAGTGGCATACATTGAGAGGACGGTGGTAGCAGGACCAGTGCAGGCGAACGCATTACGGTGGTAAAATGCACAAAAACTGCTACTATCCATTCTGCGGTCAGTCACCTTTGACGGTACCCGCGAATGGATATGGGGAGGTGCTATCCTATTCCCGTACGACAAAGCTGAGCGTAAGGTTGGGGAAGTAGCAGCCGTCGCTCAAAAGCCGCAGTGTTGCAGAGCTGCCTGTATCGGTACGTGATTCATGGTCGAACCGAATTTCGGCTACAGTTATGTAAGCGAGAGATAACTAAGCACTTTTTTTTTATTTCTAAAAGTTTTCGAATAAAATAAGATAAGATAGAAATATGCGCCAAAAAGGGAAAAAACCCAAAATCAAGTGAACGAGAAAAACAATTTCTCAGAATCACAACTGGATTCGTAAAGTCGCTCTGGGCGGTGAGCCGACTAATCGATTAGTTAATTGCGAATCAATTGAGCAATCTTCAACTTTCGACAGCTAATAAATACCGCGGGCTTCCCGCTGACGCTTCCTTTCTCAACGCGTCAAGACTTTAGAACTTTAGCTAGAAACAAGAAACTATTATGTTTGAGAACATCAACATAAAATTTTGTCTTTTCCATAATCGTATCTCAAGAAGTATTGTGCACAAGCACTGTGAAAGAATTGTGCACAAATTGTCCATTTTCAAATCTCGCCTATTTTAACTTAGTCGTTTGCTGTCGCATCGCATCGCGCTACGATTTTTTTAAATATTTCCTCTTCGTATGTACTCAGTTTCTTCTTTTTCTTTGCTTAAATAAGGCAATTGGCTTCTTGCGATACCATTGTTGCTAATGTCGAGTTTATAAAGATCTTCAATTATAAAATACATACATAATATTATTATGTACATATTCTGGTTTATGAAAAATGATATGAAGCGAAATGAGATGAAGTTGATTTATTTAAGACTGTAATCAATTGGGATGAGAATAAACGAAACTAGATGACATGGAATGAAATAAAGGCTCAGTTAAATGGTGGTTGTTTACACTTCAGCGCACTTTTAGAAGGAACATGAGAAGCCACGTCCGCCGACTTTGTTTCATTTTCCCATACTTGCACTTTCACAGATGCTGAACGTTTAATAAGCCACCGTTATTACTCATATAAAGATAAATTAATAAAACAAAACAATTAACACAACTTCGCTCCTCGCGTTCTCGCTAATAAGTCCGGATCTACCAAATATCGTGAAAGATATCGTTCTTAAGTAATTAGGCCGCCAGTTACAACGGTTTATTATTTTAAAGTTTACTTCATTTATTTACTTGTGGTGTTTTAATAAAGAGCTACCTCTACCATCCATCTACCTGTGACCACAAATCGTGTAGACTCGACGGAACGCCCCATCTCTGATTAGTTTCGTTGAAGTAAGGACTCTTTGATTTTTTTAAAGATGCGTGGCCTGATAGGTTAACTAAGCTCTGATGCTTACACAGTGATGCATGATCTTACTTTTAATCGCAATTCCCTTTGAGGGGCGGCTATTTTTGAAAGTTTATGAATTTTTGTGACCAACTTAAGCTGAAAGATTCGATTGCTCGTACGCTAGTAATTTAGCTATCAATCATTTAGCATACGTAAGTACGCCTGAGATGAAGTTGAGATTTTTGTACTTACATTTAACTCTAAAGTGTAGTTCATTAGATACAGTCTCTCCTTCTGCATTGAGTGCAGAGCAGGCATACCGTCCGCTGCTGTGTCGCGTCACTTTCTGCAGCACAAGGCTCTGGTTGCTGTGGAACACGCGTGCACTCGCGTTGTGAGCCAGTGGACGATCCTGGTGACAATGGACGTTTTAAGAAAATTTTAAGAAAATAAATATGAATGAGAAATATGAATCGATGTACTTATAAAAAAAATTGTGTGGTATCGTGGGACACCGGATAGGAATTCCTTATTATAAAAATATTAATTTTAAGTTCTATTCAAGGTATAAAGAAAATAATTATTCGGGTATACATTTTTTATTATGATTTTTATATTGATAAAAATAAAATAAAACTATTTTACAAAGTTATCTTTATTTTATTCACAATGATTTATAAAAAATATATAATAATAATATACAAAGAAACAGCTTTTTATATGAATAATAATAATAATAATCGTCATCACGTAGACTATACATTAGACACTGTATAGGCATCATACTAAGACTATACATAAATAATAAAAATCTTACGATACGGAGGTTTTTTCCTGGTTAGGTTAGGAGGGGTTCCGCATCGTCCCATAAGGAACTTCGTTCCAATAATAATTCATATATCATGGTATGTGCGAGGGAGCAGTCTAGATTGAAGATCCGAAGTGAACAGAAAATACGAAGATAGTTGATTTCACAATTCGGCCTAGCATTGGGCATAGAGTAAGACGAATTTGACGAATGTGAAAGTGTAAGGTAGCCTCTGTTTTGCACTACAAAATGGGATTCAGTGGATCGCCGCCTTATACCAGATGAGCCGACATCTCTTCTGGTTCCTTTACTGACAAAGTAAACTAAGATCTCATTATGCCATGTAGTTTCCTCGTAATATCAGTCGTTACATATAATAACGGACGTAAGAATGAAAAAGGAAAATTCTTTAAGGCGAGGGGGTACAATTACTAGAATATATTTACACAAAGGGCGAGCCGGCGCGGTACAAAGGGCTCGCTACTGACGGACAAAGGTACTCGTTACCTCCTAAATGACTGATTCCTTTTTTGTTTTTAACAAAAATAATTTTTTTTGAGACTGGTATTATGAATGTAATGTTATGATTAGATGAGATAAAATATTTGTTGGAGCTGAATGGTTTTAATATATTTAAATAACGGTGGTGTAGTGTCGGCCTAATGTAGCGCCACCTAACTCTTCTCCTTAGTGTTTGTTGTACAAGAAATATGATTGAGACGATGATTCCCCGGAGAATGGGCAGTAACGTTCTCAGAGTAACCGACACCTACTGGTGGTAGGTAGGTGGTGGCATATTTTGAACCCACACGCTTAGTTACCAGTTTGCTTGTTTTCAACGCAGAGTAGTTAGGGATCCGGTTTGAGGGAGTGGAATATATTTTACACAATACAAATGAGGCTTCGGTCTCATGTTTCAAGCCGAATGGGCGCCTTTACGTGCCCGCGCTACGGTAACTACGAGTACTTCACACCAGGTAAGGCGGGAGCACGCTAGCTCTGCTGTTGATCCAGTGCCCAGGTTGTGATCGAGGTCGTGATATCGTTCATAATCTAATTGCTATTCCTTTTGAAAATGTTGCAGGTTGTTGACCCTTTAATATCCCCTTCACAACAACAGCCGGCGAAATGAAGTAATCTGTAAATGGATCAGATGCCAGATGGCCCTCTGCTGCCGGTGTGACTAACGCCTGGAATACAAAAGCACCCCGGGATACAGAGCGAGAAATTTAATTTCTGCTAATGAAGTCGCGACTTTGTCTGCCGAGTTAGTTGGAGGTATATTTAACTGGAGAAATAATTAAATATATCTAGTAAGGAGGGATCATAGGCCCTACGGATAGATATTCTAGCAATCAAAACTAATTTAAAGAACAGAGCACGGAAAAAAAGAATGAGTAGTTACAGTGCATTCTCAATAAGAATGCTACTAACGCAGTAGTAACGTGACTGAAAGCTGGCTGGACCAGGATTTTGTGGAGAAATGGTCGCACAGTCATTTTAGTTTCACTGGTGGTAGGATATTTGAGCCCGCCCGGGTAGGTACCACGTGCGGTTTTAAGGACTAAGCACCCCTTAAATTATACAATTGAGACTTAAACCTCATTTCTCAAGGTGAGTGGTGGCATATTACGATATCTAAGGGCTCCAGTAACCATTTATCACCAGATCGGCCGAGCGCTCATTTACTCATTCACCCATCTGTGCATTAAAGAAAAATTAAAATAAGATCAGGCCAGCTTCTCACCCATTCGCCGTTGATTGCTTTGACCAAAAAAAAAACAGATTGTACAAGGAAAATGGAAGTTACTAAAAGAAGGGAATTTATTTTAGCAGGGAGAGTCGAGCACGCTCCCTATCTCTTGTCCTGTTCTCAATAAATAGATGAAAACGTAACATTCCCGAGCGCCCTCGGGTCCGGCGGTATTGGTTGGCGATGTCGCATCCGCCAGTAAACAACCGCCGGCCGCTGTTTCCATCAATCTCTCACCAACCGGTGCGGTCCAGGTGAGGCAGACCTTCCGTTACCGCGGAGAGCACAACAAACATTATTAAATTTAATTTACGGCCCCCTGGCTGTTACTGTGGTTCAAAACAAACTTAATTGAACGATTTGCGCCAACTCTTTGATTTTTGGCGTGTCCCTGTCTGCTTTAATATTTATTTGCGTTGACAGCGGTACACCTCGCGACCCCCCAGTGAGCAGACCTCACGCCGGGGCTGTGGTCCCCGCAAGACCCTCGCAAGACAAGAGACTTCGGTTTCATTATAACGGACTAATAAACGTACTTAGCTTATCTTACCGTTCAAATATGGGCCTTTATCGCTAAAGTAACAAAAATGTAATGGCATTGTAAACGTTGTCAGAATAGTATTTGTTCGGCCACACGAGCCGCAGTACGTCCTACTACGAGTTTTAAAGATAAGTCTAAGTGGGAGATTATCTACAAAGTAAAAACAAATATTCAACATCGGTCGGAATATTAACAACAAAATTAACAATTAATTTACTCCTTTGTTTAAACCGTTTCAAATAAATTAATCCGTTCATCGAAGACATTGAATGTAAAACGAAAAATACCTGTAATTCCCTAGTACATTATATTTTGAAAACATTAGTGCGCAGAGATAATTACACGGGCCTCGTCTGAGTCGATCACCTCTCATTTACGTAAATGTTTTCTACCTTTGAAAAAGGAGCATCGTTGTAAAGGTGCTCTGAGGACCCGCCGAACAAATAATTTATAATCAATTTTAATGACATGTTCTTTGAAGTGTTTTTGAGGGAATTCTAAGGAAACATTATTGAATAGGCGTTTAATGATAGAACATTTATGAGCAAATTTGTGTTTAGCTTGTATGGTTTTGTCTCGTGATAGTCTCGATACGATGTCTTGTGCTCTGTGGAGGGTACGTAACGTGCTTATTTCAACCGTGGATCCGGTTGGCGATTCGAGTTGATGTACATATGTAATAGTCATTAATACAATTGAGACTTCGACGGTCAAAGTTACTTAAGTCTTTCTTAATCACGGGCCTCCTTTACACTAAAACTACCACGATAGTACAAACTACGTTAAATTTTCTTCTACCTAAGTGGCGTTCTGTATACAGGGACGTACATGCATACAGACATCTGTTTATTTTGTAATATGTATAGTACTAACCAACAGATAGAGGTTAATTAGGATGTTCTATTAAATAAATTTATATAACAGATAAAAAAACAGCTTCTTATCAAACAAAACAAGCGTAATTTACGAAAAGATAAAAAATTCGATCGCGAAATCAATTCCGTGTGAATGGAGTACAAGTGATTCAATCAGGGCGAGGCATTGTGAGGATCCGAGGGTGATCACTACACTCTGTCACGTTACTGCATTATCTCGTGCTTTTTGTTACCGACATCTATCTATATACATTAAGCTTGTTATCTATTGCTAACGAACAGTGTACACGAGACTGATCAAACCATATTATCCCATACTAACAGGGACAGTTAGTGTTCCGAAAAAGGCCATTTTATTAGGATCGAAATAGGAATCGAATCGAAACCGTCCAAGCGCATGGTGTGCATTAGTAATGCTTACCCCGCATAGGAAAGCAATGACTCGATGAAATAATTTAATCCGTCATAACGAACATTAGCAAGGACTTATAAAATAACGTTATAATAATATTTAAAAACTAAAGCTACAACACTATTCTTTAGCTATGAAGCTTATCGTTGTCGTTTCAACAACTACTCTGCACGACTCTACATATACTCGTAGTATGCATCTCAAAAACAATAAAACTGTTTCTTGTTCAAATCTAACCGTCGTTTGCAGTCGGCTTTAATGTAAAACTGTTTCCATCTATTACCCAATAATTAAATATTTCAGTCACTTCATACCTCTCTGGGTTAGAACCAGCGTGGATCCAATTTATCAGACAGCGGCTTGACTGCACTCCTGGTATTATTGACGGTAACGGTTTACCATCAGGTGGTCTACCTACAAATGCTATAACTAAATCCTAAATACCTGTTCAAGCACCTTTGAATATTTGTTTTTCAAAACATTCATCCAGAAGGTTTTTAAAGCAGAATTTCTTCGAGAAATTTTTACTCTTTTCGCTACAAAAACAAAACGGTAATTTCCAAATTACCGAGTTCCATTAAAAGCAAGCCGTTCTCAGAGCATCCTGTAAATAAGTCCCATTAAGGAACAAAGGCACAAATTTTCCAGTTGATAACGTGATTCGGTCTCCTCACTCTTATTGGATCGATATCTATCTATGTACTCCGATATCGAGGTCGATATGAAGATTCACGTGTTTTATAGTTCCGAAAGCTTATAACTGTGTACATGTACATACATACGAATATATTCGAAGTATAATGAGTTGCGGCTTACTACGAAATACTGAAACTTCTTTAACTGAGTAAACAAAAGTTTGGCCTGGTAGGTTATAGCATGTTTTCAAGTTGAGTAAGCTTAGAAGCACAATATATTTTTGGGTAGCTCAGTGCAGTAATAACACGCTTAGTTGCAGAATTTCAGTAGCCTTAACATGCACAGCAGGTGTGGGTCACGGTGCGAGCGGGTATAATGGCGGAGCAGCGGTAATGAGGCACCTGTGCAAGCGGCCGTGTCTTTATTTTCGAAACAAGTTTCCTTGAAATTCCCAATGAGTGTCCATCCGACGGACCGGGACCAAGTTCAGTATTATATTTGTGTTTCGTGTTCAGCACAAACTCTTTTAACTAGTTCTAGAATTTAGTTTAGAGCATTTCAAGTTTATCTGTGTGTAATGTACGTATGTATATATGTATATATTATGCATGTAAGTGTGTTCTTGTACTTCAAAATTAAATTACTTTACCTTCAATTTAATGGTTTGATGAACCACATGCATTTGTAATCTCATTAGGATGTAAATTATCGATTGAACAAAATAACGATTGGCCTTTGTATGTATATGTAAAAACGCTATTCGACAAAAATATATCGCAATCGCGGCAATTTCATCATCTGTATAGTTGGGCGCGTGAATTTGTATATTTACGACGACACTAGTCCGGAACCTTAGTATTGAACCCTGTGGTCAATCTACCACGTTCTAATATTAAAGTATCATAACGTCTGTGGCTGGAACAAATCAAGCAGATAACAGTGGAACCGGTTTGAATTGAAGTTAAACTTGGAATTACGACAGTTGATCAAATCTGATAGGATTTAGTGACGTCAGAGCGTCGGGCCCCGCCCGGCCGCCCGCTGCCACAACTCGGGACTCGCTAATCCACCCGCTGCCAATATCGGCTCGACTGCACTGTCCAACTTAATTCAATTATTCATCGTTCGGATTTGAGGACCCTCCCAACTCATATAAACCAGATTTGTTTAAATTTATTGTTTTTAAAAGCGTTTGGTTTGGCAGGTAAATATTTGCTCGTTTGTTATGGTTGGATCACTAGGTCGTAGTTATACGTATTTAATGGAATCTAGTTAGAAAGCTATACATTAGTCATCATCATAATTCACATCATTAGCCCACCGTCACCCACTGCTGGACACAGGTCTATACAGATTTACATTACAGATCCCGGCTTTCGGATCTCCTCATGAATTTCTTGCCGGCCTCCTTTCCCTACGTGTGATTGGTTATGTAGCACGTTGTACATGTGTGCGCATGTAAAATATAACACGAAGAGTAGCGGGAAGTTGTAAGTAAAAAAATACGAATCGGTGAAGCGGTTATTTTGTACTATCAGCTGTAGTACTGGTACTCGTAAAATATGATTTATCATTAACACAACGAGGAGGCAGCTGCCCGTCGACCACCCACATCCTTCACCGGCTCAACTTCTCCACTGACTAATTGTGTGGATTACAATATATATATATAATTTCAGAGCAAATTTATGATCATTTATTTTAAGAGCTTGTATTTATTGCTCTTCTTATTCTGAAAAGACATTTTGTGACGTCACAGGAACACCGCGTTATGGTTTTTGTTTGGTTCTATTCAAAAGTTCGAACCAGTTTTCTAGTGGGATGCAATCACTCGTTAATATTTTATGTTACAGCATTGATGACGAAGTTAAAGCTAAGCGGTTGGGACATATTTTTGACGGAACACAAATCGGAAAAAGATGTAAGCCATGCTGTTAGAAGCAAATCAAATGACCGATGGAAGAGCTGAATTTAAAGTACTAGGTTTTAACAAGCCTTTACTACTTTCACTTTAAAATTGACGGCGCTTCCGTAAACAAGTAGGTACTGTACGGTTCCGGAGACCGCGACGGCTACTTACCGACTAACGGTCGTCCCATATATTTTTGTCTAAACGAAAATTAAATTCCTGAAAAATGTAATATGTAATCAATTATTACAAATAGATTCGATTCGTTTGTGACACGATGAGGCAATCCGCGGGGCGAGATCTCGTTTTTAATCCGAGTAGAAGCGAGGAGCGGCCGGAATGTTAATATGTAGTCCAGATGCGAGACACGGCCCGCTCCTGTCCTGAATTTTAATATCTGCCACTTGATTGACGAGGACTCGAGCACAGCTTCGGATTACGGCACAAAAACCTTCATAATGTACACGAAACGTTTTGTTTTAATTGTACCGACTGTACGTACGGGTTCATGTTTATTTTGGCCTGAAATTGAGATACTTTGATTTTGTTTGGAATGAAAGAATAAGCTAAATAAGCTATATAAATATTATAGTGATCACCAAGCTGTTGTAGCGTGCGTGGAGAGAGGTGGAGGAAGAATTTTATAAAACCCACAATAGGCGGTAAAAACATTTTTATCATGATTATTTTCTTGTTCCTTTTTGACAACTGTTGTACATTTGCGACTGATATCGTATGTACTTGCTTGCACGGTATCGATTGTATATTTCCGACAACACTGTCAAAAACATGCTAGGATACATCTTTATTGCTGACTTTGTGAAAGTTGTATTTTAAGTCGTCCGTTTGTTCGGCAATTTTAGTGCAAAATTAGATAAAGCTCCACATGTGCTCGCGAGGGTAGACTGGTCCCCCAGAAGCGATAGAAGAACGGTAAACTTATCTCGAATTCCTTAAGCTCACGATGCCCCTCCCCCGTTTAGCGTTGTTGGTAAACTTTCCGAATTAATACTTGGATTAGACAATCGAGTCGTCACTTTGAGCAACTTCCTGATAATTTTATTTGATCGTCGATTTTTCCATTAAAATTTCGAACGCATTAAAATAATATTTAAAGGGAATCCAGCTGCAGCAAGCGTAACTCATTTCTTTAATAAATTCATCAGGAAATAAAATAATTATAATTTTTTTTTTTTTTATAGTGACATTGACACTGTCCTGTTAACGGTTGGATGATGATTCCGATGACCACTTCTTTTTTTTTAGTAAAGAAGTTAAGCGCCTATTGAGGGTGATATTTTAAATCAGTTGTTTAGTAATAGCATTTGTAGAGTGCGTCCATAGGGCACGCGTCACGGCGCAGGTACGGAGGCCTTCGCCTCGAGACATGGAGCAGATGATGACCTACATTCAAATTCTACAGTAATGAATTCTACATTCAAAGATATACTGTAAATTTTCCCTGCGATTTTGATTCCGTATTTTGATAATTAATTCATTTGGGAATCTTACGATATTCATGCTAATGCTAATCCATTTCAAAGATATTTGGGAAGTTGAATTAAAAAAAATGGTTTTGACAATTTGCTGTTCAATAAAATCGGTCAGTTACATGTGACGATATGAGTTATCGGTCTGAAGAATTACTATTTCGGAACTTCGCTCAATAGAGTTTCGAAACATTTTCCCAACAGTCAGAATTAAACCGGATAATCAGCAGGTACGCAGCTGCCACCGGCCCTCAAGCAACTGCTACTACTTTTGATCATCTAACAGTTAACTGTAGCAGTACAATTCTCACCCGAGAATTCTCTCTCTCGTCCTGGTTCGAATTTCATCTCGGGTGGCAATTGGATGTTGGAAGAGAGTGATCGAGACGGTTAAGTCGGTAGTCGTCTAGGAGTCCGACATAACCCGGCCTGATCTCACCAAGTAAAAAAAGGCTCAAAAAAAGCTCAACAACGATACTCGCGCTGTGATGACTTTATAACAACGTGCCCAGAACAGACTTTTACACAAAGTGGACTGTAAGCTCTTCGGCGCTAGCAACCAAAAAGAATGAATAAAAAACTTTTTTATTTGGAGATGATCTAGGCAACGCAATAGCGGTTGTATTGTATTACTAAAAATATATATTAACATTGAAAAATATATAAAATACATGATCAAAAAACATTTATTATTGATTTTACTGAGTATATAGCCAAGTCGGTCACCAGTAAGTCCTAAAAGTAAGTCTTAAAAAAAATTCGTCCTAGTTCCTATCTTAACTATAAGACCTCCTCCTCCTCCAGGTCCCGACGCTCCTGTTTGGTTCTGTAGCGAAATAGTCACACGTGCCAATCGAAGTGTAGCGTAGCCTTAATTTGCATTAGATAAATGGGTCTATTAATACATACACACTAGCCCTAAGAACATATTAAGAAAATAAATTAGATACACTGTTAGCTTAATGACACTGAGAAAGCAAAACGTAAGCGCGAGTCAATTAATGCGGAAAATATTTGTACCGCGATGAAGGGATACGGGCCCTAACCGCCCTCCGGAGGACGCCGCCGCGCCTTTATTTCCTCAGATAACAGCTTACTAACAATAATGAAACAATATTCATGATTATATGATGTTTGCTTTTACAGGACTAACCAATACGCTCTAAGGATCAAACTAAAGAGAGTCGTCACATCCCAGAAGTTGCCACAATTTGTTCATTTATCACTATACACACAGGACACATGGCCACCCAAGCTCGAGACCTGCATGGTGTGGAGTACTGATCCACCTCTGGGCCGGGGCTCCTAACTAACAGAAACTTCCATTGGACTCCATACAGAAGAGGGCCGTCCGGATTGATCCCGTCCTCACGGATCGCTTGAATCCTCAGGGTCTACGGAATGACTCCGGTTCTCTCTGTGTTTTGTACCGTATTTTCTATGGAGAGTGTTCTGAGAAATTGTTTGAGTCAATCCCTTCATCTCATTTTACCGCTGCACCGCCTGCTACCGGAGCAGATTTCATCCATACTATCGGAAAGCGTTGCGTTTATGAACTTCTCTTCACGGTGTTTCCCGAGCGCTGTGAGAGATCAATTTTCAAACAAGGTTTGTGGAGAGTATTCTGCAGCAAGCATTGGCCTCGCTGTGGCCCTGCCATCGCTGAAGTTGATGATCGACGATAGCTGCTTAGCATCAGATAGGCAGTATGCTTGCCAACAAGCGCTATAAACAGTCTCCCTCCCCCTGTCGTTCTAATTATATAGCGCACCTAGAATTATTGAATTATTTACTTAAGTAAATAAGCTAGTCAATGCTAGTTGTCATTTCTTTGAATATTAAGCTCTTCTACTGCTGTTGTATACAGTATTGAGCAATTGACGATTAGTAATTACTCAGAAATAATATGAATGTCAACTTATTTTTCCATTAATTGCGCTAATGTTGAAGTTAAAGGTTTGGCAAAAATTGATTCCCAAAGGTAAAGTGCTCACAAAAATCATTTAGAAGTTCACCGTATGTGCATGCAGTGGAAGTTGAAATCAAACAGGTTTCGTTTCGCCTCCGGGGATGTCACCTCAACTCCGCTGAAGTAAGGCTTGCGTTTGTATTACGCGTGTATGTTTGCAAACTTCTCAACTTATACATAACAAACATTTGAGTTATGGTACTTTGGTTCCGTGATATTAATTACTTTCAGTTCAGATTTAATTAATTGCTGTTGATCTGTATTTGGTGTTGGAAATTGTTTCTAATATTTCAAATGAATTGGGTGATTCAAATGTTGAGTGGCGTTTCAAACATGGAGTGACCCCAAGTTAGGATTTATTCAACCGCCATGGGAAACTCATCGCAATTTATAGTTCATATTCATTAGCTCGCTCTCTTTCTAAGATTTTCTGAAAACCGTTGCTTTAGGAATTACTTGTCAAACGATCATTAAACAAAAACTGGAACATACTTATGGTTATTAAAATCTCATTGAATGATGACCATTTTTCAGTTAGTTACCGTATTTCGAAAATGTCCGTAGTTTTTGGATAAGTTTTTGAAATCTTATTTTTTCCCGCAGATGACGCTGGGTCAATTTTCTAAATAGCGCTTTAGTGATGTTTCGTAGCTTAATATAAAAGGAAATAGTGAAAAGTAAGGATCTAGGAAATCACATCAAAAAGAAAACATTCGAGACCTGTATTCTACCAGTTCTTACTTATGGCTGCGAAACTTGGTCATTGACACTTAACCACAGGGAAAACCTAATAAAATGCCAACGTGCCATGGAAAGAAGCATGCCAGGGTTAAAAATCAAAGATGGAGTCAGGAACGTAGACATAAGAACAAGAACGAAACTCACAGACATTCTCACCCGGATAGACGTCCAAAAATGGAGATGGGCTGGACATATGCTACTCCACCCCACTAGCAAATGGAGCAAGCAAGTCACCCTCTGGCAACCAAGAGACGGCAAACGAAGTAGGGGTCGTCAAATCAGGAGATGGGAAGATGACTTGAAGCAGACAGCGGGATCATTCTGGCTGAGAGTAGCAATAGGAATTGGAGGAGGCCTATGCCAAAAGGCACACCGAACTTAGGGACCTCTTGTAACCCTATGTTTAGGAATAAAAAGGCTATTATTATTATTATTATTATTATAAAAGGCATTTCGAAGCCGTTGCTATTAGTATTGCAGCCGAAGCTCGAGTATTTGGGCCTCGTGTTGGACAGCAAATGGAGATTCGATCACCGTTTCAAATACTGGTCGTATATTCGTCTGCCTACAAGGGCAACAAAAAAAATACATCTACCATATATTTGAAAATGACGATGCGATGATTGATAATATTAATTTTACATCTTTAGTCTTAACAGTATTACTACACATTCATTTTTGAAGTAGTTATTTCTTTAATTTGTTTATGATTATTTTGTTTGAGTGTATTTTTAAGGCAAGACAAGGCTGCGTATGTATATAATAATATTTTATTTTTAACTAAAATATGAGGTTATATTTATGTAACTATAATTGATGGTATAGTTAGATAGCGATAAATTAAACAATAATTTCTATGAATTTTGAGTTGACAAATAACTTTATTACGCTAAAGAACTATAACTTCTTATGCGCGTGCAGCCACACCTAAGCAGACTTCAATATGTTTTCTATAATTTGAAACATTTTTTACTGGGAAGCACTGCCTTTGCTAGGGCTAGTGTTAGCAAATTCGCCAGTCTGAGCCCCGTGAGCTCGCCTCATGCTCAGAAAAAAATGCACTGTGCGACAGTAAAAGAATTATATGAGTATTATTATTAGTTGCACGATGCCAACGATCGCAGCAGATAGAGAACAATTGTAAATTTTTTTTTTATTGCTTAGATAGGTGGACGAGCTCACAGCCCACCTGGTGTTAAGTGATTACTGGAGCCCATAGACATCCATAACGTAAATGCGCCACCCACCATGAGATATAAGTTCTAAGGTCTCAAGTACAGTTTCAACGGCTGCCCCGCCCTTCAAACCGAAACGCATTACTGCTTCACGGCAGAAATAAGCTGGGTGGTGGTACCTACCCGCGCGGACTCACAAGAGGTCCTACCACCAGTAAAGAGATTGATGCAGCGGGGGAGACACGACTCTCAGTAATGAGGAGAACGATGCAAGGAGGAAGAGGAGGATTATAGTAACTTAAAATATGAAGCTTATTCATCATTTTATCCACTAACCGTAATACAATTCTTTAAACATTGTAGCTAGTCCTCGTCGATTGAAATACGCACTTTGGGAATATTCACCACTGGCAATCTAATGGAATGGTCAAGGAACTCCAATCATGGTGCTTACAGCAAGCTATAACTTCTAAATACCGTGAAGCACAATTAACAGGATCAAGATGGGATTAGACGATGATTAGTTAGTATGTCATAGGCCATGAGACATGAGAAACGCTTAAATGACTCCCACATGTGTGATTTTCCATTGCGTTTCTAGAGACGTATATTTTTCTTTAAGAATTGGCAGGCTCGTAAGCTTGAAGCAATAAATAAATGGATTGAAGTGAACTAAATAGAGACGCGCAAGACAATTACATTCATTAGGAGTCCGTTCGCTCTGGGTTCGTGTTCGCAGAGATTTCCCAGCGGCTCCCGACCGGCGCCGCGCCACAAATAATATTACATTATAATGTTATTACATTAAGGACCTTCTGGAGATCAGCGAGATTCAGCATCACTGGATTTTTTTTTTTTGAGGAAAACATGTTCTTCACGCACCATTGGAAGGGTGGCGGTTAATCGATTTAGAATGAGTGTCAAATGTATTACAGTACAAATGTATGTATATGAACAAATTTTCGACACACGAAGATTAAAAACGTAGTCAGCACTCGCAGGTATTGAAACGTCAATAAAAAGCACCTCTTAAAGCACGGATTGCTAATTGACGANGAACTAAATAGAGACGCGCAAGACAATTACATTCATTAGGAGTCCGTTCGCTCTGGGTTCGTGTTCGCAGAGATTTCCCAGCGGCTCCCGACCGGCGCCGCGCCACAAATAATATTACATTATAATGTTATTACATTAAGGACCTTCTGGAGATCAGCGAGATTCAGCATCACTGGATTTTTTTTTTTTTGAGGAAAACCTGTTCTTCACGCACCATTGGAAGGGTGGCGGTTAATCGATTTAGAATGAGTGTCAAATGTATTACAGTACAAATGTATGTATATGAACAAATTTTCGACACACGAAGATTAAAAACGTAGTCAGCACTCGTAGGTATTGAAACGTCAATAAAAAGCACCTCTTAAAGCACGGATTGCTAATTGACGATACCTGCTCGTACTTGATAATTTATTCGATGGTTTTCGGAAGAACTACATTAAAAATCTTTAAAGGATTAATGCAGTGTTCTTTGATGAAATTAGCGAGAAACATCGCGTGTCGGCTGAAGAAAGTGTTTCTTCGTTAAAGTTTCCATTAGGTCGCAGAGACAGTGGCGAACCGCACTTGAATTTTAACGTGGCCCGTGGATCAAGCTACTTCAACTTAGAAAAAACTTATTTAGTTTGAAATGAAGGTCTCACTTGAATTTTCTTTAGATTGTACAAATTTTCTAGATTATATTGTTGTAGAGGCGCTTTATAAGATGACTCAATCAAAACTGATAAATTCACTATCTTGCTATAGCTTAATTTAATACTGTGACCCATTTTAACTATTTAAAGAATGCAAAAGCTGCGTCAAGATCTCCTTAGTGCTTACGTGATGGTCAAAAACGAAAAAAAAGTGTTTCCAACGTTATGTGTAGCTGACTAGTTCCATAAGTAATACCGTATTGTCATCAATAAAAATTTAACATATGTGATGATATGACGACAACTGTTAGTGTTTAGTGGCTCTTCCAGTACTTGACATAATAATACAACTGGGTCTATTTTTTATTAAATGTACAGCTGCATTGAATGATAACCTATGATAAAATATATTTTTTCCTACCTATTCTAGTGACCTCGACGGGTCATGCTAGATTCACCGAATGAGTAGATGAGCTCACGGGGCTCTAACCTAGGACGTTGCTAACACTAGTTCTAGCAAGAGCGGTGCTTCGCTGAATCTACCATCGGATCGGACGCGACCCATTGAGGAGATCCGGCACGAAACTCAGTGGGCTGGATCACCATGGCATCATCATTGAAAAAAATAGTCGGTGACTTAAACGATCTTGACATTGAAAAAATAATGTATTTTTAACAGATACCCACATAAAGATTTCAATTTTAATTATTAATTAATCAATAAATTGAGAACATCTATGTCCCAATTTGTTAATATTCGTCAAAGGTCCCTCCGCTCTGTTGTCTCGAGAGGAAGAATCCTACAACGTTTTGTTTGGCTGTTGTTTATAAAGTAAGCCGGTCACGTGCACTGAGCTCGACTCGCGAATTGAAATACGTAATAAATATGCGAGAGTGGCACGCATCACCGTCGCTCTGATAAAACGTTCTATCAGAAACAATTGGATATAAGAGTCAGTGAGTGACATCGCAGCGGGCACACGACGCGGCCGCTGTTTCAGAAAGCATTGGACGTCTAATGTCCCGTGTGTCTGACGCCTCCTGAAGCTTCGTCTCACTGAAATGTTAATGATTTGTTTATATGTGATTCCGCGGTTGCACTTGCTCATCGTTAGTTCGAAAATAAAACTATGAAATAGCTGTTTTCACTCTTTAAATCTTAAATTTCAGTAGTGTGTCAATATGTTTTTGTTTTTACCCGGTTCTGTTTGCGTGTACGTCCATCACTCAGTTGCGATTCACGGTACTCTTTAACTGGTAGTCTTAGCAATTTTGTGAAAAATGTAAAGGATTAAAGCAATTGAAGTATTTATGTAGTACATATTCGTAAACAGCGTGGCTGAGGCGCAGTGGTTGGCGGCGCTGCCACATCTGGCTGACCAGGTTAGGACGCGCGACTGGCTGCCCCGGAGAGGTGCAGCGACCAGCGACAATGGATGGGCCGTCTCGTCCGCGGGGCGCTGATTATAACCCGACCGACGAAAAAGCGAGTCACAAAGCGATTGCCCGACCGTGCACGCAATACTTTATTCGGCCGGTTTTTAGAGCGAGGCTGTTATTATTTGCCCAAATCTCTGTAGTTATTTTGAATTTTTGGAACGAAGTTCCTTATGGGACGATGCGGAGGGGTACCCTAACCGGGAAATAATGTCCGTAACGAAAGATTTTGATTAGTAATGCACACAGTGTACGACTTAACTTCGTAATAACGTAAAAAAAATAGCATATTTTTATTAAATATTTTTTATAAATCATTGTGAATAAAATAAAGTTGATAACTTTGTAAAGTAGTTTTATTTTTATTTTTATCAATAAAAGAATCATAATAAAAAATGTATACCCGAATAATTATCCGAACAAAAACAGTTTCACTGTAAAAAATTGCGCCAAGTCTACGTTCATAAAACTCATCTCAATAACATTTGCACTTTACAAAAAAAAAAAGACTCATTTCAATAACTTTCATTCTCTACAAAAAGATGTGAAATACAAAAAAAAAAAGTGTTGAAAATTAAAAAAAAAAAAAAATTATCGTACTTGGCGCGCGTCATTGAGTACCTCAAGTTAGGTGAGCGGTCATCTGCGAGTTGCGTATTGTTTGCATTCAGTTATCTATTTCATGTGTAACGTTGAATAAAGAACATTAGGTACTTTGTATCTAACAACACACCATCAGCGCATTTGGGTTAGCGTGACTGCACAAATTATTTCTTGTAGCAAAGGCTGACAAACCTACAGACCACAGCCAGCTGGTGACTGCTCATATAGTACGGGAAGCTGTGTACTTGTTGATTACTCCTTGAGTATACTTACATCATGTAGCCAGGAGAGTTTCCTAGCAGGAGGGTTGGCCCTCACATGACACTCAAAGTAGACGTCATCTCCCTCCTTGATATCTCCTGCTGCCAACGAGCTGCCCAGGCGAAGTCGGACGACCGGAGGGTCTGAGCGGAAATAAATGCAACTGATATTGAGCATATATCTGTGTAGGTCTCCGGAGTGATTACCGGAGCCCATAGACTATCTATAAGGTACACGCCGCCCACCTTGAAACATGAGTTGTAAAGTCTCACTTTTAACAGTACAACGGCTGCCCCACCCTTCAAACCGAAACGCATTACTGCTTCACGGCAGTAATAGACAGGTTGGGGGTACCTATTATGCAAATCAATATATATATTTTTTTATTTTTTTTTACTGCCCTTTTAGACAGACGAGCATACGGCTCACCTGATGGTGAGTGGTTACCGTCGCCCATGGACTTCAGCAATGCCAGGGGCAGAGCCAAGCCGCTGCCTACCGTAAATTATTATTAATATTTTGCGGGGTTGACTTTTATTACACGATGTTGTTCCTTCACCGTGGAAGTCAATCGTGAACACTTGTTAAGCACGTATTTCATTGGAAAAATTGGTACCCGCCTGCGGGATTCGAACACCAATGCACCGCTACATGCGAATGCACCGGACATCTTATCCTTTAGGCCACGATGTCGTCGAAATTTTGCTTTAAAATATAATTAGCAATACTCACAGACTACGTTGATAGTCCATGAGGTTTCCATAGATAGGGTGGTTACGTTAGGATTTTCGGCTCGACATGTGATGGGTTTTCCGTCATCGTCCAGGGTCGGAACGAAGCTCATCACGCTCATAGTCAGGTTGTCCCGGAGCTCCTCCTGGAGACAAAAAACCAACTCAAACTAGATCATAACATTAATAGATACCCGCACGTGAGATATAGATGTATTGGACAAGCCACATTAGGATCAGGTCCCAGGTGGACCGACGCGTCCAATGTTAATTTGCAAACAGACGGCGACAACATTAGCGCTGCTGTGTACACAGTTCGATAAATTGATAATCAAACATTTTATATTAAAATTACTTGAATTTGTCACAATAATGATGTCATTATTTTTATTTTTACATTTATAGTGCTATATTTATGGGTGCATATATTATATACTATACAATTGAAACATCATAAAATATTTCAAAGTAGATGGTGGCTTCCATGCTCACCAGCTGGTCGTGAGCTACTTTCCCTATCTAGTCAAAAAATCGGTTGTCTGTAAAGTCGGCTTACTGACAATAGTTGAACGTGAAAACGTCATAAGAAAATACTGATGGAATGATTTCATTTTTCAATTATCGTTGCTATAAACTATTGACACCACATTCACTTTTTACTGAACTTCATACTTGACGAAAACATGTAAATGTATTATTGTATAGCAGCTGTCCACGCGGATGCAACGCTCACTCAAGTAGGAAAGAGACAGATGTCGAACGCTGCCGAACGCGGAGGCCGATTGTGCCTCTTTGTCACTCACTCCAAGCCTTAAATGGAACGCCTCAGAGCGAGGTCACGCCGCATGAGTCATGTTTTTCTTGCGTGCAGCCAGCTCCATCGAATTATAAGACGTTGTCACGTCAAAAATCATGACCTTATAAATTTCAAAATATCTGAGTGTTTGATAGTTTTGAATACATTAGTCTTATTCGAATTGTCACGATCGATTGTGGTTGTTTCAGTAAGCTTCCGCGAGCCTGCAAGTGACACTCGGTCACGCTCCGCTATGACTACTCGTCTTGTCGATTCTACTTAGTAAGATTCTAGATTTGTACTCGTACGTCGGGAAAATCTGCTTTAAGCTCTGTTCCAAAGTCTATCCACACTCTCTGGAGCAGCGGCGCGGCGGCGTTCATTTACAGTGTTACTCTAAAACGGTGAATACTTAAACATGAGATAGCAATATTCTATTCTGCCTACAAAAGTAATAAAGATTAGTAAAGTCGGATTAATCTTTATAGAAAATTAATAAAATTTTAATATGGAATTCGTCCATGTAACTTCACAGGTGAACAGATATCAATCTCTTGTATAATAAAGGCTTTGTTTCATCAAAATTTGATGCTGCATAGTCAAAAACATAACTTAAAAAATTTTCTAATTTACTTTTCTCCTGTTAACAGAGCCTCATTTCCTATGTACCTACGCACGATTATATAGTGCGGATCACTAACGGTGTGATACGTGAGTAGTGTGATGATATCGACAAGGTGATGTTGAAGTTGAGAGAGATGTACAAACGACCTGCCCCTTTCTTTTCATTTGATCAGAAGATCATATTGGAACTATCGGTCAACGCACGTTTGTCCACCTGACTTCGTTTTTAAGCCTTCCTTATCCGTTGTCTAATAATGAATCTTCTTTGGTTTAAAAAATATAACAATCAAAATTTATATAAGCGTTGGTGATTTAATACTGAAAAATTGTTAAAAGAAACTTCAGATCGAAATACTAGAAAAACAACAATAAAAAAAGTTGCGTGTAGTAAATAATAAAAAGTCAGCGAAATCCGAACCGCAAGCTCCCGTCCGAACCCGGGGCGTTTTCAATAATGCAACGATTACAGCGCTGCTTCGTTAGGAAGCCGCTTTATTCAGTTTTTCATCGGCACGGAGATCACGCGTCGCGGATAAATCCTAAACGCGACTGGCACACGATCTGCTCGCGGAGCTCAACCCTCGCAATCGCACGTTTGCTTTATTTAATTTTATCTGATTAATGTTTTTGTTTATGAGCAGACATATTTGAGTCTCGTGTCGTCTCGTCCCGAGCATACGGAGGCATAGGCTGGCCGCAATTACGTTCCATTCTGCTTGGAGATTTCATACAAAGTTAATGAGTACAATATAACACACCGCTGTCTATCGTCAGGCGTGATTAGGATTTTCGCTAAGTTGAAATTAGTGAATATTTAAACTAATTAGTAGTAGGTTACTTCAAAAATAATAACGAAACTGTTTACCTCTCATTATGAGTTTAAAATATTCTTTTATTTATTATGAATAAGCAATAAAAAATATTTTGGGCTTTCTGGGCTAATTTCTAATATCTACATAGGTATTCCCTTATTATCGAGCACAAAAGGGAGATGGTTTTTATTTTTCAATAAAGTACATCGAACTTTTTGTAAACAGGCTTCGCCACATAAAAGGCTAGCTATTTATTCGTGAGTCGTCGTGAGTGAGTGCAGCTCCTCGCCTACAGCGCGTTGTGCGAGTTAGTCACGCGCTCGCTCGATGGATGTTATAATGCTACGAATTATTCCGTACGTCTCTCTCCCCTCGCTTTTTATGTGACAGGCCTTTTTATACCTCGATTTGTATACACACGGCCAAGTTACATTACATAACGAATTTACGGCCAATTCGAAGTGCGATATATTTCCACGAGTAGTTAAAACGAATTCCAAATGTAAACATTATGAATATAATTATACATATCTACATATTATATATAGTACTCTACTATGTAAATAAATATGTATGTTAGAAGAGAGGAGTATCGTCGTTTCAGATTGTAAGAACAGCGTTTCGTTAATAAGGATAAGACGTCTGGTGTATTGGTATCGTTTCCTAATTACTGGTGGTAGGCCGTCTTGTGAGTCCGCACAGGTAGGTACCACCATAATGTCTATTTGTGCCGTGAAGCAGTTATGCATTTCGCTTGGAAGGGTTAGAGTAGCCGTTCTTACTGGAAGAGCTAGGACTTAGAACACTATTTTTAAGGTGGATGGCGGCATTTACGTTGTTGGTGTCTATGAGCTCCGGTGACTACTTAACACCAAGTGGGCCGTGAGCTCGTGCACCTATCTAAGCAATAATTGTTTCTATTGTTTAAATAGGTGGACCTTATAATCGGAATGCGTGAGGAACAAGTGAGTATTCAAAATATCTACAGGTTAGTGTAGTTATAAATGTCGTTGAATTTTATTNAAGGTGGATGGCGGCATTTACGTTGTTGGTGTCTATGAGCTCCGGTGACTACTTAACACCAAGTGGGCCGTGAGCTCGTGCACCTATCTAAGCAATAATTGTTTCTATTGTTTAAATAGGTGGACCTTATAATCGGAATGCGTGAGGAACAAGTGAGTATTCAAAATATCTACAGGTTAGTGTAGTTATAAATGTCGTTGAATTTTATTGTGTACATATAGTTACTTGCATGTTAAACTGTAGAGCTTTCGAGCTGTAGTTGTGTGTATATAAATGTACTAGAAGTGATCAGTATGTTTTAGTATTTTAATCAAATTGAAAGAAAGGTGCTTTAAATCTTTTTAAGTGATATAAAATGGTTGTCCACCATTTTTGAAGAAGTTTCCTTATTCCTTATCCGGTAAGACAAATTCTAAAATCGTATAAAATAAGGGCAGGACATAATATAGAAGTGGGAATCTTCAGTAGCAGCGTTCCAATAAACACCAAATCAGTATAACGACCAAACAGAACTCCAAGACTTAAAAAAGCTATTCCGGATAATAGCCACAACCGGCTGCGCAGGCGAAATCTTAATCACGTCGCAGTGTAGTGGCGCGTCAGTAAGTTTATGTGCTGGCATCAGGCCAGAGAGCCTTACTGCACTAAGCGATGATAATATTTATTATTCTGGAACGTAGAACACGTAGTTTGGGCTGTTGTGCATTTTTATGGACTGTGACACTTTGACTAATTTTGTGCCTTGTTCGACAGCTGATATACAGTTGCGATTAGTCAAAATTATGTAGTATACATGTATGTTTGGTAAGTTTGTTTACTTTAGGAACAATCCTTAAGAGATTCTAAGTTAAGTTTATTTGTCCTGTAATGTGTGTAGTCACTAGTGATAGTGATGTATTAAGAAAGTTTATCTGTTCTTTTACCTTTTTCAGGACTAAAAGGATCACGAGAACGTGAATGGAAACACTAGACTACAAATATTTAAAACTATAAAATTCAAAATACGTAGTTGGTCCTTTTTAATTGAGCTGAGCCGCCCTAATAAACTTCGTACATCATCAACATACCGACGTTGACGTTGGCTAGATACATTTCTGAGATATTTCCGTACACCGGCGCACAGAGGTGCCGAGGTACTCCAATATTATCTAGGCTGTAGAATAGCTGAGCTTGTTCATGCATCGCGCGTAATTCAACCGCTTTACTGCGCCCGGATGGTGGCTCGCTCTCCTGTTATTTACTGCTGCATTTTGTGCTGTTCTCTGCGCAAATATTATCTGCGGACTTTACGCGCCGGTCTTCCGCCTTCACATGAGGGTTATTATGGGTGTTGTGGGCGCTTTCGTTAGCGAAATTAGAAGCAGATACAATATTTTACATGTAGTTAGTTTTGAGATAGAAAGTGATCGAGTTAAGTTTTTTTTTGTAGATTTTTGGAGTTTACTCCTTTAGAATCGATTTACATATATAGGCCCGGGGTATGAAAATTATGGGGACCAAAATCGTACTAGCATGTCACACGAAATGCGTTATGCGCCTGATTGCGCATGTCACACGAAATGCGTTATCGCAGGTGACGCCGGGCTGCTGCGCCGGCAGTCCGCCACAAAGCCTCGTACTGATCGCGCGTTTCTCTCATTATTGTATTTTCATATATTTGTTAGTCGTTTGTTTTGTGTCTCGTTAATTTGTTAATAATCTGTAGTGTATCGTGTTGTCGTAATATAGAACTATTTCTCGTATTGTTTCGTTTAATTTTTTATATCCAGTAAACTCCAGTCGTGCGTCGGAGCGGACACACACACTTTTTTTTGAAGTTAAACAAATGTGGACGACTAACAGCTTACTCGTCATATTCCACGATGAAAATTACAAATTATTCCGAACGTCTGAAACAATAAAATGAAAATAATTTATATTAAATGCACATTTTAATAATATTTTGTTAATTTTAATTAAAAATAAGTAAGCATATAATTTCAGGAGTATAGAAAATGAGTCATTTGGATATTTTAAATTCCAAAAACAAAACGACATAGAGCCACAAGACCAATACGAAACTTATTTGCTTCTGGATAAGCCGGTTAAATTAAAAGCACTGTTGTGACAGCTGTCCAGGCTCAATTCCCAGGCTGCGAGATCTACAACGATAGCGCATACTATGAGTTCTGTCAGTCCTGACTCATTACTCTGTGCATTTATTTTAATGAATATTTTTAATTGTAATTAAAAAAAAAATTTCAGCTTGAAGGTGAGGTAGGACGGGAGAGCCAGACGGAGCCTGGAGAGATATGATCGGACTTCTCGACCGCCGCGGTTACGATGCTCGGCCCCAAGTCCCGGAGGTTCCCAGGTATAGGACCTGGGAGCCTGTTATTTACAGTTATTTGTAATACAGAGCGCCTAATTTCTTTTTGCATATAATTTTTCATTTATAATATTCAGAATATGCACCCATGGTATCGATGCAGAATTTAGGTGTACGGGAGCCATCAAACTCTTCAAAGGCGTTTTGTATTGCTTCTCGGGTATTGAATTTTTCCCCTGGCAAAAACTTTTGTCCAAACTTTAGAAAAAGTAGAATTCTTTCAGGGCAAGGTCTGGTGTGTACGGTGTAGGACGAAAAAGCTCCCCACCCTCTAGCTCTTGTCGCTTAGAACATACATAAAATAAGATTCAAATGGCCAGTATTGTAAAACGGCAACTTCATAGGTAAATAAATTATATTACTGTTATAGCTAACTACTTTGAAGCTGCGTGATACTATTATATAATATTTAAATTCAAACAAAAACCTTTATTTTGACAACACGTTCAATCTACACGCGGACCCGAAAACCCAGTTTTTTCGGTTCCTGTCCCTCGAAGTTTTTCGTCTCCCGAGGGTCGAGGGGACCCGTTACCGAATATCAACGTGTAATTAGCGTCCATTCGGCGTTGTAATGGCGTTTTAAATTGTCGCACGGGTTCCGTCTGCGCACCAACGCCCCGGTGATCTTTCCTTCGCTTATTTCTGTTGTTTCAGAGTCAAATTAAAAGGATAATGCAATAGAAAGGATTTTAGATTTTTTTTTTGCTTGACAAAAACTTTTGTTACGGGAATTATACCTCACCGTGGGTTGGCTATGATGAAGTTGATCTCAGGCTGTACTAGAATACGGCGCTTTTGAATCTTAAAGAAAACTATTCGATTATTTTTTTTGCAAGTTTGGTAAGAGAGAATTAATTCAGTATTGAGCCGATCTAACGGCTGTTGGAAACAATATCTTGATCGTCATTCGATCCCAATAAAATCTGAGCAAAAATTTGCTTAATAAACATCCTACTTGTAATTCTTACTGTACACTGCCAGAAAATTTTTTTAAATGTTAAATCAGTTTATTGCCTCGATAGACGCCTGCCAAATTACAATATTGGACGGTTTCATTATTTTTTTAATTCTACATGAAAATGATTCGAGTATAATTTTTTCCTGTTAATGGTTCGACAAATTCATTAGTCACAGTCTGATATTGGCACCAAAAGGTGATGCGAGATATGGTTTATAGAAATAATAAATTTTTAAGTTGCCGTGACGTGACCACCTACGTATGTATGAAGTGATTTTCATACAAATATAACAAAAATATATATTTCTAATTTCCAAAAAATATATATAACGACAAAGAAGAAGAAGGTACATTTGTATACAAATAAAGCAGACGCGTTCATCAAGCAGTACCAGGTGAGCCGCGACCTCGTCTGCCGATCTACAGCACTAAACTTTCACACCAAGAATGTATGTTCCTACTATCTGTTTTCCTTTATAAAAATAAAATAGAGCTGTTATCACAGTCTTTAAAATCATATCAATGTAATGTCCCACCACTTGATTTTAATGAGTTTACATAACAATATGGATGTGGCCACGTTTGTGTGTGGCCAACAACCGACACAAACATTAGGCCAGCGCCGCGCCGCAGGGCGCAGATGCTTCGGCCAATTACGCTTATGTTTGCTTACCTCACTACAAATATATAATAAGATAAGTGCACATCAGTCGCGAAGCTTCCGGTTTGAACTTTTGACAACAGTGTGAGTACGTTTGAATCCAGACTAAGGTAGAAAACGATTCTTGTAATTGATAATACTTTCAGTTTTAATGGGGGATTAACAACCATCTGCCTGTAAATTAGCTTGATTTCTTTCAGCTTCCACAACTAGAAGTTTTTCACGTATTATAGAGCTGTGTGTTTTGCGATTCAAGCAGTTAGAACTGTTGTACATCGTCCAACAATTAGAAAGCAATAGATTCGGTAATAGCCATAACGCAAAATCAGTGTGATTATAGTTTTACACAAGAGTGTTTGTGTGTGCTCGGCCGCGACGTATCAACACTTCATATCGATGTCTTGATTGACATTGTGTTTAATTAGTGCCCGGTGTCGCGCGGCGCTGCTCGACGGTGTTGACACGCGCTCTCTGGGTATTACGACTTGATGGATACGACGGGTCAGCGATCATCTCAGTGACATTATTACAATATACCTATATTGCGGGGGAGGTATATTTTATGTTTCTGAATATGTTTCGTTTAGTTAAAGCACACCGACATGTAGGCGACTGCTCTTGTGGTGTACCTGTGAGTTTATGGGCGAAGATGGATGAACGAACTCGCGAAGCAAGAGCTATGATATATCAAGCATCCCGTGCGTATTACTATATCATCCATATTTCCTGTTCAATCAAATGTTAGATTGTTGTCGTTTGATTGGCACTGCTTGATGCGGTGTGTTTGTAATGTCAATTCCAGAGATCGCAGCCAGAACTAACTTGGTGATTAAAACGACATCACACATTTGTAAATGTCGTACCAAAATCCAATAAGAAAATATTGTGTAAGGTTTACGATTATTTTCATATGAAAACGTTCTTCTTATAGGAATGTGTCGTTGGTGGTAAGTTGTAAGTTGCTTGTAGGCCAGCTGTAGGTTTGTTAAGTAAAAAAATAAACGTGCAAATTATAAAAAATATTATTGCCAATTCCAAATTAGTTTTGAGATATATATTATCTCAGTGCTAACTTGCGGTGCTTCTGATAATACATGATTCTGGAATTTTCATTAGATTAGAGTGCTGAAAAACTTTAGTATCAAACAATGTACAGCAAAGAGCGGTAGCAAAGTTCTAAAGAAGACTCCACGTTTGTATCCTTGAGATGTGTTCACGCAAGCACACACTCACACGGGCACACGCGCGCGTACATCGACATGACCACAATAGAAACACTCAAAGGTACGTCTTAACGACCCAACATTCATATACATATATTAAGTTGTTAATGAATTAAAAACAGACACGGCGAGGAGCTCGTGAGCCGCTACACTTCTAATGACTCAGTGAAACTGCGTTACGACTCCAATTATTTCATTACACACCTTTATTATTAAACAATGTGCGAGGTTTTGCCCTCGTTATTGTACTTTTATTACGGAGCAACAGCTGCTTCAACATTCCATTGTCATTGTCATAAATCATAATGTGTGTTATGTACATACATACTTGTAGAATGTAAGTGTCTGTTACTAGGATACGCTAGTACACTGCCCGCTATCAACCATGGGATACGTGTAAATATGCTCGTGCTGTGTGATTGGTGGTACAGAGTGTCATCAGCTCGCACAAGTTCATATCACTATTTTGTTTAGTGATGCGATAGCTTTTTTTTAGTGCCCTTGTAGGCAGATGAGCATACGGCCCACCTGATGGTGAGTGGTTACCGTCGCCCATGGACTTCCGCAATACCAGGGGCAGAGCCAAGCCGCTGCCTACCAGCTGTTACATACTTCAAAGAGTAACTAAAAGTGAGTTTTAATATATCAAGGGCGCGGTATTCAAGTAGTATAGTCCATTGGCTCTAGTAAGTGCTGAGCGCAAGGCGGCCTTCAGCTCATCACTTTAACTTTACGATTATATATAACTGTAGCTCGATGTTCGTAAGCTACGGTGAGCACTTCTAAACAAGAGTCCGGTTAGACAGTCCTCGACATCTTAAAAAAATCGGTTGTCTATAAAGTCGGTTTACTGACGATAGCTGAACGTGACAACGTCATAAGAAAATACTGATGGAATGGTTTCATTTTTCAAAAGAAAAATTTAATTTTATTTGTTTGATAGGAATTTTGTATGGATATAGAGAAGGAGGTAAATGGAATTCACTATTACATAGTTTTTTTACACGTATGAATCAGCTTTGAATTGTGTTATTGTATAGCAGCTGTCCACGCGGATGCATCGCTCACTCAAGTAGGAAAGAGACAGATGTCGAACGCTGCCGAACGCGGAGGCCGATTGTGCTTCTTTGTCGCTCGTTGCGCGCTCTCGCTTGCACTTCAAGCCTTAAATGGAACGCCTCAGAGCGATGTAACACCGCATGAGTCATGTTTTTTCTTGCGTGCAGCCGGCTCCATCGAATTATAAGACGTTGTCACGTCAAAACTGTATCAAATATTTTTGAGTGATATCTTGAATCTTAACGTTACCGAATGAACAAAATAGTAACGAGTAATTAACTCTCAGCTCCGTCTCTAGCAGCCTGCAAGTTTCTTGGCAAACTTATATGTACGAGTCCTGAGCTTCGAGAGCATTTAACTAATCACTCACATTGCTGCCGATAATCGAGTTGTGAGTCCGCGGCGGCATCCACTGTATGTAATCAGTGTGCATTCAGTCTGCTGGTCTGCCAGTGGTCCACTTCGAGAACTTCATCATATGTACCAAAAACTAGCAGCGTGTTTAGACTGGTTCGTTTATTGCTAACATAACAATATTATTAGTTATCGTCGATGTCGGACGCGTCTAGCCGTCCGTGTCGCGTACCCAACGCGGATACAATAATAACAATATCCCCGAAGTAAATAACTTTTAGCACGTTGCCAGAGAGCGACAAACGCTAGAAGATTGTCGCTAGCTTCAGACTTGTTGTAAAACAATAAAATATAAGAATAATTATTAAAACAATAAAACATTGCAAAAGAAGTGATGCAAATTCACTAATTACTGCACCATCGAGTTGCATATGTGGGAACTCTAATACAACAGGCCTACGATGATAATAAAAATTCAGTGTGAAGATTTTTACTAAATCAATCTAGTGGCTGACAAAAAGATCGATCGATGGAATTAAGTCACGACTATTTCGTTACCAATGATATTCATTAATTAATACAATAACGTAATTAGTCTCAATTTATTGAATTATATCTTCAGTAGTTCAAATGTTATCAATGAGCTAGCAATGTCCACCGAGACATGTAACGCTTTCAAGATTTTATTGGGCTTCATTAACAACTTTTTCACATTTCTGTATCCGTTATCCGTTGTGACTTATTTTTAAAAGGCCTGTTGTCAAAATTGGCATCTGTCTGCGCCTACCAATTTTTTCTATGAAAAACTGCTACGTTAACATGTATTTATCATGTGTTCACGAGTGACTCCAACGATGTGGTTTTGTAAGTGTTAACTACTTTACACTGGGCGTTAAGATCGCATGACTTTATACCACCGTCCTGCTTATATTGCGGTTTGAAAGACAGCGGTTTTTAGAATTCATAGCTCAAGGTGGGTGACAGCATTTACGTAGTCAATGTGTATGTGCTGCTCGATTCTTCAATTTTATTCAAGTTTAACTTTAAATGCATTGCTTGTATCAGTGGATCCTACGTTGATACCTATCAGAGATCCAACACGTGTTTGGGTCTAAGGAGCTTATATTGACGATAGTATCACTTGATGAATAGTCCAATATAGGGTACGGATCTGCAATTAAGTACAAACTTAAATAACGTATACTGGAAATATTTTAAATTCAAAACAAATAGCGAAAACTGTAAGCGTCGACTGTGAAACCAAATTTAAAAATAGCTGTAAAATGAACATTTCCAAGCTCTTAAACTGCTTTCCGCGATTATACCGAGTCCGTATTCACACCGAGGAGGCAATCTAATCAAGAGACGAGCGCTGAACTAGCTCTACAGTGTGACTGCTATACAAACCAGAGTTCTGGCTTCAAATTAGTTTTAAATGAATTTGTATGAAAATTTTAGGTAATGAGTGAGGCACCGAGTTCTTGTAAGTGATATGAATGAGGGAATTAAGAGCGGTATTTGTTAATGGATGTAATTTATTTCTATGAACTTTTACAAGTTATTTGAGTGTTGATTTTTTTGTCCAGCTGGCGATCTTCGTGTATACCTTACTCATGGATGGACTGATGCCTTTGAGGGCAAGAGCGAGGCTATAGCTGAGAGCCTTAATACTACGAAGGCCTTCGACAGGGTGTGGCACAGGGCACTTCTGTTGAAGCTACCAGTTTACAGAATCCCTGAGAGACTCTACAAGTGGATCTTGGCGTTGGCGCTCCATAAGGTTCGGTGCTCTCCATCACGCTTTTCATCCTATGTATCAATGGCAAGCTATCATTGATACAATGCATTGCTATGCGGTTGCTGCATATGCTGTCATGGGGGATGGGCGATATATCGGTTATCACAGTCTCTCTCGGAGCATGGTGTAGGAAAGACGATCAAAAGTTGTGTTTAAAGTGGAGAGCTCTCTGGGCCGAGGGTTCGAGTGGGACTAAATTCAATTGTTATTAAATTGTCGATATTCGTTCTCAAGGATCGTTCGGAACGTCTGGCTCTAGGGGTGGACATCGGTTTTCTCTGTGTTTTGTATCGTATGTTGAATGGGGAGTGCTCTGAGGAATTGTTTGAGATGATTCCAACATCTCGTTATTACCATCACTATGCCCGTCATCATAATTTATCGCAGTTCCGAGTAGAATTCATCCACACTACCTACAACCACTACGTTCTGTCACAGTGCGTTTCCAGAGTTCTTTTCTGCCACGTACCGTCCAGTTTTGGAACGAACTTCTCTCCAGGGTGTTTCCCGCGAGCTATTATGTGTCCTTTTTCAAACGAGTCTTGCGGAGAGTACTTAGCGGTAGTCAGCAGCTTGGTTTTGTCCCTGGCATTGGTGGCATCCATGAGCGACGGTAACCACTCACCATCAGGTGGCCCGTAAACTCGTTTGCATAGAAAGACAATTAAAAACAAAATAATAATTGAATATTAACGCATAAGTAAGATTTTGTAGAAGGAAAGTGTGTTTACTGGAATAATGAGATTAACGTTTGCCAAATTTTTGCTGAAGTGATCGTGTGTAATTTTGATCACAATGGAAACAAAGTTAAAACACTGTATAAATTCAAAGGGATGTAATTAATATGGAACTGTAGCTGGCGTTAAAGCGTGTTAAGTCTACACGGACTGGGAGCACCGACCGGTTTGTTTATATCGCAGAGTAATACATAATAATATAACGCATTAATTTGGGTGTTATAGTCGTAGATCCAATTAGCTGGATACCAGATTTCAACATAACATTTGAAGGTGGACAGGGCATTAGTTACGTACCTAAGCTAACATCTATGCGGATTATACATCCTTGGTATTATATGTATAATGATTGCTTCTGGGATATAATACTTATATTTTGATTATGTTCTACACAACAGGACATTTAAAGACTCAATAATCGCCATCTCCAATAAGACAGTCTCGTTGGGCTGATTCAAAACGTTGCGTTTATTTCCTTAAATCCATACATTCCAACGTCTCGAATATTTTTTAGTTTCCTTGTAAAGTACAATGGAGCAGCCTCACCCTGGGGAACCACCTGCATGATCACGGTATCTCTACGCCAGGCTAGTATGATTTAGCAAGAGAAATACGAGAACGTCTATCAACTGTGTAACATCTCGTCACCGCGATTCAGGAATTGTTGAATTTACGTGAAGAGACTTCTGTTGATAACAAAGTAAATAGAAATAAAAGTATCTCAGGGCGCTCCGAGAGCCACGACAGCGGCACGGACGTCAAAACACACTGAACTAGTCGGGGACGTGTGGAGTAGAGCTTCGTGATTTGTCGGTGCCGCTCGGAGCCGCTTCGGCAAGCCAATCGAATCGGCACACTTATTTTTTCGTTTCGTTTTATTTCGTTTCATCCAGTTTGAAATCACAACAATTCTAAAGAAGTTTCACTTCAATAATTTGCGGGTTTGATTTTTATTACCTATACTATGTTTTTCCTTCACCGTGGAAGTCAATCGTGAACGTTTGTTAAGTACGTATTACATTAGAAAAATTGGGACCCGGGATTCGAATGCATCGCTAGATACGAATGCACGGAACGTCTTATCCTTTAGGCCACGATTACTAGATTACTGTTTACTGCTTCGCGAAAAAAAGGCAGGGTAATGGTAACTTACCCGTGCGGACTCACAAGACACGTTACCACCAGTGGAAAATATGGCCCCTCAGCAATCTTATACCTGTACGTGTCGTAGATTTAAATGCCACATGCTAATTGTATTCATTATTCATATCTGCTTAAGATTTATTGCATATTAAATTATGCATTAAGATGCTCCTCCTGAGTGCGAAGCTGTTTCATTAAGAGTCCACGGTAAATATAATTTAATTATACCTGAGAACGGTCGACTGTGGACCCTCTCGCGTTATGACATTTTAAATGTCCACTTGTTATGATTAAGTACTTGACATTAATTGCGCTATTTTTTACAGATGTAGCTGGGCATTTTTGGTTTAAAATTCTAGACTAACAAATTCAGTTTCTGAAAAGTGACCACAGCTGTCACTCTTCCTCAAACAGCCTCATCTTTAAACCTTATTCGAAGGAGGCTATGTTGTATAATTTGGAAAATACTGTAGAGCGTAGAATGGAGCTCATTCCAATGGTGATATGTAGCGATAAGCTCTCTGAAAATGCATTCTGTTCTACTTGAAGTTAGCGGTACCAAATACAGTTGCTGAACTGTACTTCCATAGCGCGGCAGACGGACAATCAGTCTTATTCGTCTTACATCTCCGGACACGTCATAGGTTGATGAAATAAATCAAAAATATTTGTGATCGGCGGTTAGGTACTAAATCAATTTTTTAGTAAGCCCCAGGATATCGTGCAAACTGTAGGTACCGTCTCAAAATCAATATTTGGTAAACAAATATAAAACTGCCCTAGAGAATAAATGAAAGTGAGCTACAGAGTGTGCCAGCGGTGCTATTCATATCAACGACCCGCGTCGCGTACCTTTCTTCGATTCAAAGCTGTGTTCAACGGTTGTTAATGCAGTACAAAGGTGTGAGCTGACTCTTATATTTGATTATGGTCTTACCATAGGGAGAACTGTATGATAATTTTATGTACCCTGTGTATCAGGGTGAGCTTGTGTCTGATCGTCTACCCCTACCTGTGAGGTAAATATACATTATAAGTACAAATCGAATCATACTTTGATTTAAGATTTTATATTTCTATAGCTATCTGTAATACTTTAGCTTTTTCTGTTATCTGCAATCAAATTATTGTCATTGCAGCAGGCAGCGAATGCTCAGGCCTCACTACTGCGACGAAACCACGGCATTGTTTGGCCAAAGTTGGACATTCATCTAATGTATGCTGTACGCCTAGAGGTCACGCGGGGTATGTGTTAGGGGCAGACCGCGAGCCCAAGGACACCTTAGGGCCCTACCGCTATTCTACCCAAACGACTCCCCTTGCATTCTCTCAGCCAACGTCCGATTTCCGCCCGGGGTCAGAGTTCGGTATCAATAGGAGAGCTCCCGCGGTCAACAACACTACGACGTCACCTCGAAGGCGTCCGACCGATGGGTCATCGACCCCATATTCGACGACCAACGACATCCATCTCCACGGTACAACGGCTCATCAGGCCGCCCTGGGGATGCCGCTTTAGTTCCGGGATACCGCGCTGGGCGGTCCCAGGTATTCCGGTGAACCAGCCTGTCGGGTCGGAACGAGATACACCGCCGACCGGGCTACTCTTCCACAATAATGCATGCTGTGTCCTGCGTAAACTTGAAGACGAGAAGTATATGGGCTCATGCTTCAGAACAGACTCTCTGAGATCAAGGTTTTCGCCTCTGAACAGCAGCATCAACAATTTCCTTGAGAGATCAGCCCGTTGTTACATACTGTCCACCAGTACGAGATTATTAAATATACGCAGGAGACTAAGCATCAATTTACGGTTCTAGTGTAAACAGTATTATTTAACTTTCTTTCTCAGTATCTGTGCTTATAGTACCTATCACTCACATACTATTCTCTGTACACGTTATGGATATAGTAAAATAGTGCGCTATGAACACCCAGTACAAAGTTTGGCCCGGGGCCAGTCTCCGCTCACACATAATGCTCATTTACACGGTCGAGTCAGCTCGTATGGTTATTCAATTTACTGCTGTACCACCAGCTTATGTGTAGGCACATTTCCAATACAGACACTGGTTGTACATTTCTCAGATAAACTTGGGCTATATACGTCAGTATGCTGGTCATTTGACATGACTGTGTGAAATAGTATTATACTACTGCAGTAACTGCAGTTTTACAATACTGTCAAACGAGTTTATGGCATAAAGCACTTCACAAACCTGATATCACAAATATTTGTAGACTTACACGTATTTTAAACTTTTTTTATGAAAAACCGATGTTAAATACCCCAATAAAACTAACCATTTAATCAGATAATCTTACCCTAGGTTACGATATTTTGTACAGAATATTTGAAAATTTGCAGTTGTTAGCTTTTCAAGATTAAATGTAAACGAAGCACAAAATTCAAATGAAGTGAACGTAACGTCACGACCACATCATACCTAAGATAATCGTCCCCAATATTCGACATTCAGATCGGAGCAATTCTGCTTCAGAAGCGGCCATTCAACAACTTTGCAACTTGTCCGTGTCCTGCATCACTTGGCGGACCGGCGTAAGCCGGGCCAATGCACGGTCGCGCTCCTTCACGACACTGAGAAGACCTTCGATCGTGCGTGGTATGAGGGGCTAGTCCGCAAGCTGAGAGATATGGACCTACCGCTTTCACACGTGCTACTGCTTTGGTCGTATTTGGAGGGTCGATCCTTTTCTGTCATGGTCCAGGGCGCGCGATCACCTGTGCGCTCCATAACGGCCGGGGTAGTGTCCTATCATCTATCCTGTACGTCCTCTACACGAAGGGCATCTCCATGCTGAAGGGTCACTTCGTGCGTAGGAGGAGCATGTGGAGTTGGCCTTGTTTGCTGACGACTCGGTTTACTTCGTGTCTCTGCAGCTATCATCCCCCCTGCAGCTATCATCAGAATGCAAAAGCTTTTAGAATTGTTGTGACTGAACCAGTGTAACCTCGGATGCGGTGTCAACTATTCACTGAGCATGGCCGTGCTCGTTGACCGAATTATCGGCAATTGACCTGCGCGGCTCGGTTTGTCCTGCGACCGATACTTGCGACTGGGTTCCAGAACAGGGCGCCAAACGAGAACACGAGGACCCGACGGACTGTACCTTTCCACATTCCTTTGATACCACAAGAGCAGGGACACACATTTCAAATTAAAAATTTAAGTAAAGGAAGGCTTTTGAGATCTATTGATATGGTACGAAGGTATACGAAGGTTTTTTTTTTAACTGGTCCCGTGATAAGTTCGTATGGTACGGTATGGTATGAAGATGACCACCCAACTCTATGTCACGCATCCAACATTTTAATGAAATACATACTTGCTATATAAACTATGTATACTATATAGTTTAGTTAGTTTAAAATCAAAGTGGGCATAGCCTAAAAGTTCCAGACGTTGACGGAATATTGTGACACAAGTCAGAGCGACGGCAGTGTCAGCGGCAGTCAGCGGTATAACTCGCAACACAATCATCAAGAATTAATCGCTAAACACAAATATTGTACATATATGTTACTTTATGTTCTTTGGGCAAAAATACTTTATTTCAAGGTTCTATAAACCACGAGCTAATTTAGTTAGGGACCATGCGTTCTTCAGAGAACTTTCGGTGATATTTGATCACTTCTCGTTATTAAAACGAATAAATAAAAGAACAAGTTCTCTTAGCCAGCAGGTGAAAATAAAGTTAATTTCGTACGCTTTTTTTTATTGCTATGTGAAAGCTATATTTTAAGTTTTTTTTTTTATTGTTTAGATGGGTGGACGACCTCACAGCCCACCTGGTGTTAAGTGGTTACCGGAGCCCGTAGACATCTATAGCGTAAATGCCGCCCCTCACCTTGAGATATGAGTTCTAAGGTCTCACTATATTGTGTGCTTGTGAGATTTTGAATAATTATCTAGTTAAAAGAGTGCTTTGGGTCCGGTTAGAAGAGAGTTTTTGATTTGTTTATATTGTGAACTTATAGGTTGAAATAACAATCAATTTAAGCACGACACATTTTTTTTTTAAATCATTTATTCATATTGTTACTTAGATTCGCAGACAGGCGAGTCAAAAATATTTTCAATCATAAATAGAATTCTCCCTAAAACCAGATAGATTCAATTATAAAGAAACGTAAAAAGCCTTCAAATAATGGTTTTGATAAGTAAAGAAAACAGAGATCGTCGCGGCGCCGAGCGTCGGCCGCAATCGCGTTAGAAGCTCTGTGTTTGTCGGCCCCTGCAAATATTGGGGAATATCGCGGTTAGACAAACATTATGTCAGCAGTCTATTATTTATGATTGGAAAAAGTTTATCCTTTAATCAATATGATGTTTGTCCTTGCTCGACCTGGTCTTTTCGCTTCGTCATACAGACAGGTTGCAAATATTTGTGTGTAAAAATATATATCGATAAAAAAGACTGAGTAATAGGGAAATTTGTCATTGGGTCAAAAATCATCAACATGGCCTCATTCTCAAACATCTGCTGTTTTGTATACTTTTTGAAGATTTTGACATTTTGATTAATATGATTAGTTATTAACCAAACTGGAATATTGGTGCTATATGTGTGATGTTTAAGGAGCATTACTGGCCTCGAAATCAAACTCAAAAAACAGTAAAGCAATAGCGAAATCACTAATTTTCTTTGGGCTCGTTAAGTGTAGGGGGTTCTGGGAACCCGTAAACACCAGAACGTGAATGTGGCTACCCAGATTAAGATACTAAGGTTAAGGACTCAATTGTGCAGTATCATCATGGGTGGTGGTGGGGAGATATGGGTCTTTCATATCAACTTTGCGGCAGATATAGGCAGGGTAGTGGTACCTTCCTATGTGGGCTCCTAAGACACTGTACCAATAGTCATAAACTTAGGGACTCATGTATGATATTTTATTAATGTAAATTAGTAATTTATAAAATGACTCAATCTACTGCTTTCCGAGAAATAAATTTCAATACCAGTTAAGTGAACACTTCATAAAGCAGCTCTTAATAATACAAGAAGAAAACTGTTGATACGAGTGCTAATAAATTGCTTATCTGCACAGACTAGTACTGCAGTTAAAGTGCTCTTGAAAGTATCGTATTGCTCGCCGACCAGTACTTTTCCTGAGCGCACTTTTCACATCGTCACTGAACTAAAGTTGCGATGTACGCTGCAGACGACGATAGATCGCCCATTTCACAGCCCGGTGTTGTCAGCTGGATGTTATTTCCACAATGCGACATTATTGTCGATTCTCTTTATAATAAAAACCCGTGATATTTCTTTGTGTATCTTTTTTATTACTGACGTGAGAAAATGAAATTTCTTTAAATTTACTCTTATTGTACGGGGCTGTGTTGTTCAATTGAAAAGGTTTTCTTTTTATATACCTTTTTTGAACATACCTTACTAATATTATAAACGCGAAAGTTTGTAAAAATGTATGGATGTATGTTTGTTACTCTTTCACGCAAAAATTATTGAATAGATTTGGATGACGACACTTTACAATAATATAGCATACACATCAGAATAACACATAGGCTATACCTAATTTATAAAAATATATTATGATTTACCCAAAATATAATGATAAGTATCAAGTACATAGGAATACAATGTGCCGTCTTATTTTCATAATCAATAATAAATTAAATATTGCCGAAGCGAAGCGAGGACGGGTCGCTAGTTAAGAATAAAATTAAAACAGGTAGGTAGGCACTTGATTAGGTCTATTTAAATATTAAGAAACCTAAAACTTTATATCTGACATCGGTGATCACACTGTTTGAATACCATTATTGAATTCAAGACATAAAGTCGAAGAAGGCGTCAGAATATCAGGCCATTCTCAACAGACAGGGTCAAGATCAACTTAGTTTCGATCTCAAAAATAATATCATAATATCCTAGATTGCAGCATCTGGTATCCCAACTGCAGCTCGTTACAAGCTCGAGTCCGAAGAAGTCTTCGAGTGTCCTAGATAAGACAGAGTTAGCGTCGAAATTCCGCAACATGCACTCGTTGCACTCTTGTGAAGTCGTCCGAGCCTCGGGGATAAGACGTTCCGTGTACTTCTATCGAGTGTTGCAACTATGCCTGCTTTCAACTGCTGATCACTCCAAAAGAAATTTATGTATATTCACTTACTATTTGAAATAAAATGTAGACAATTAATTACCAGTGGTAGGACATACAGCAAGCTCACGCGGGTACAAGTATCATCATCTGTTGTCAAATAACGAAAACGGATATCGAAACGATTACTATTACCCAAAATGTTCTGGAAAATTATAAACATGCCGTGTCGACCATAGCAGCGTTGCAAAGACGGCACGAAGTTGATTAGTAATCAGTTTTATTTGAAGCGATACAACAAACGGATCACTTGAAGCGAAGCGAAAGGATTGAATTGCGATATTGAAGTCCTCTCTACCTTAAGTGTCTTAATACTTAAATTGAGTTTTAATTTTTATTTCAATGCAATTCTACGCTTTGAGAAGGCTTTGAGAAGACTTTGGGGGTTGATTGCTTCCCGCTTCCGTAGGTTTAACCCGCGATTCCCTACAAGTGACCCCTGGGTGGTGCAAAACGGGAGCCGAATACATAATCGGTGGTAGGACTTGTCCGACTGGCTGGCGACCACCCTCCAACTAGAGTCCGCCGCCAAATAGCCTAGCTGTGTTCCGGCGTGTGGGTTGGAGAGCCAGTTTTATTCCTTCCNCCATTCCTGCCCCATACCCTTCTCCCTAAGTGATACGGCGTGAGAAGACGAAGGCATCGGTTCCGGTGAGTGATTGCATGATATTTTGTTAAAATAGTACATACGGCGCCGCGAATCGCGGCACATGTTCGACGCGCACCTCGTGCTGGTTTCCGTAGCCCTAGGCTGCCACGAGGTCGCTGGGTTCGAATCGAACAGTAGACTTACACGTATTTTAAACTTTTTTTATGAAAAACCGATGTTAAATACCCCAATAAAACTAACCATTTAATCAGATAATCTTACCCTAGGTTACGATATTTTGTACAGAATATTTGAAAATTTGCAGTTGTTAGCTTTTCAAGATTAAATGTAAACGAAGCACACAATTCAAATGAAGTGAACGTAACGTCACGACCACATCATACCTAAGATAATCGTCCCCAATATTCGACATTCAGATCGGAGCAATTCTGCTTCAGAAGCGGCCATTCAACAACTTTGCAACTTGTCCGTGTCCTGCATCACTTGGCGGACCGGCGTAAGCCGGGCCAGTGCACGGTCGCGCTGCTTCACGACACTGAGAAGGCCTTCGATCGTGCGTGGTATGAGGGGCTAGTCCGCAAGCTGAGAGATACGGACCTACCGCTTTCACACGTGCTACTGCTTTGGTCGTATTTGGAGGGTCGATCCTTTTTTGTCATGGTCGAGGGCGCGCAATCACCTGTGCGCTCCATAACGGCCGGGGTAGTGTCCTATCACCTATCCTGTACGTCCTCTACACGAAGGGCATCTCCATGCTGAAGGGTCACTTCGTGTGTAGGAGGAGCATGTGGAGTTGGCCTTGTTTGCTGACGACTCGGTTTACTTCGTGTCCCTGCAGCTATCATCCCCCCTGCAGCTATCATCAGAACGCAAAAGCTTTTAGAATTGTTGTGACTGAACCAGTGTAACCTCGGATGCGGTGTCAACTATTCACTGAGCATGGCCGTGCTCGTTGACCGAATTATCGGCAATTGACCTGCGCGGCTCGGTTTGTCCTGCGACCGATACTTGCGACTGGGTTCCAGAACAGGGCGCCAAACGAGAACACGAGGACCCGACGGACTGTACCTTTCCACATTCCTTTAATACCACAAGAGCAGGGACACACATTTCAAATTAAAAATTTAAGTAAAGGAAGGCTTTTGAGATCTATTTATATGGTACGAAGGTATACGAAGGTTTTTTTTTAACTGGTCCCGTGATAAGTTCGTATGGTACGGTATGGTACGAAGATGACCACCCAACTCTATGTCACGCATCCAACATTTTAATGAAAGTATAAACTATGTATACTATATAGTTTAGTTAGTTTAAAATCAAAGTGGGCATAGCCTAAAAGTTGCAGACGTTGACGGAATATTGTGACACAAGTCAGAGCGACGGCAGTGTCAGCGGCAGTCAGCGGTATAACTCGCAACACAATCATCACGATTCGAGGGAAGAATTAATCGCTAAACACAAATATTGTATATATATTCTTTGGGCAAAAATTCAAGGTTCTATAAACCACGAGCTAATTTAGTTAGGGACCATGCGTTCTTCAGAGAACTTTCGGTGATATTTGATCACTTCTGGTTATTAAAACGAATAAATAAAAGAACAAGTTGTCTTGGCCAGTAGGTGAAAATAAAGTTAATTTCGTACGCTTTTTTTATTGCCTACTTGGATGGACGGGTTTACAGCCCACCTGGTGTTAAGTGATTACTGGAGCCCATAGACACCTACAACGTAAATGCGCCACCTTGAGATATAAGTTCTAAGGTCTCAGTACAGTTACAACGGCTGTCCCGCCCTTCGAACCGAAACGCATTACTGCTTCACGGCAGAAATAGGCAGGGTGGTGGTACCTACCCGTGCGGTCTCACAAGAGGTCCTACCACCAGTAATTACGCAAATTATAATTTTGCGGGTTTGATTTTTATTACACAATGTTATTCTTTCACCGTGGAAGTTTGGTAAGTGCGTATTTCATTAGATAAAGTGGTACCCGACCGCGGGATTCGAATACTGGTGCATCGCTTGATACGAATGCACCGGACGCATTATCCTTTTAGGCTACGACAACTTCGAATTGTGTGCTTGTGAGATTTTTAATAATTTTCTAGTTAAAAGAGTGCTTTGGGTCCGGTTAGAAAAGAGTTTTTGATTTGTTTATTTTGTGAACTTAAAGATTGAAATAACGATAATTTAAGCACGACACTTTTTTTTTCAAAATTGATTCATATTGAACACATCGCAGACATTACATTCGCAGACAGGCGAGTCAAAAATATTTTCAATCATAAATAGAATTCTCCCTAAAACCAGATAGATTCAATTATAAAGCCTTCAAATAATGGTTTTGATAAGTAAAGAAAACAGAGAGCGTCGCGGCGCCGAGCGTCGGCCGCAATCGCGTTAGAAGCTCTGTGTTTGTCGGCCCCTGCAAATATTGGGGAATATCGCGGTTAGACAAACATTATGTCAGCAGTCTATTATTTATGATTGGAAAAAGTTTATCCTTTAATCAATATGATGTTTGTCCTTGCTCGACCTGGTATTTTCGCTTCGTCATACAGACAGGTTGCAAATATTTGTGTGTAAAAATATATATCGATAAAAAAGACTGAGTAATAGGGAAATTTGTCATTGGGTAAAAAATCATCAACATGGCCTCATTCTCAAACCGATATCTGCTGTTTTGTATACTTTTTGAAGATTTCGACGTTTTGATTAATATGATTAGTTAATAACCAAACTGGAATATTGGTGCTATATTTGTGATGTTTAAGGAGCATTACTGGCCTCGAAATCAAACTCAAAAAACAGTAAAGAAATAGCGAAATCACTAATTTTCTTTGGGCTCGTTAAGTGTAGGGGTTCTCGGAACCCGTAAACATAAGAACGTGAATGTCGCTACCCAGACTGAGATACTAAGCCCAAGGACTCAATAGCGTAGTATCATCATGGGTGACCCACCTTTCAAATCTGCTTTGCGGCAGGTATAGGCAGGGTAGTGGTACCTTCCCATGTGGGCTCTTAAGACACTGTACCAATAGTCATAAGCTTAGGGACTCATATATGATATTTTATTAATGTAAATTAGTAATTTATAAAATGACTCAATCTACTGCTTTCCGAGAAATAAATTTCAATACCAGTTAGGTGAACACTTCATAAAGCAGCTCTTAATAATACAAGAAGAAAACTGTTGATACGAGTGCTAATAAATTGCTTATCTGCACAGACTAGTACTGCAGTTAAAGTGCTCTTGAAAGTATCGTATTGCTCGCCGACCAGTACTTTTCCTGAGCGCACTTTTCACATCGTCACTGAACTAAAGTTGCGATGTACGCTGCAGACGACGATAGATCGCCCATCTCACAGCCCGGTGTTGTCAGCTGGATGTTATTTCCACAATGCGACATTATTGTCGATTCTCTTTATAATAAAAACCCGTGATATTTCTTTGTGTATCTTTTTTATTACTGACGTGAGAAAATGAAATTTCTTTAAATTTACTCTTATTGTACGGGGTTGTGTTGTTCAATTGAAAAGGTTTTCTTTTTATATGCCTTTTTTGAACATACCTTACTAATATTATAAACGCGAAAGTTTGTAAAAATGTATGGATGTATGTTTGTTACTCTTTCACGCAAAAACTATTGAATAGATTTGGATGACGACACTTTACAATAATATAGCATACACATCAGAATAACACATAGGCTATACCTAATTTATAAAAATATATTATGATTTACCCAAAATATAATGATAAGTATCAAGTACATAGGAATACAATGTGCCGTCTTATTTTCATAATCAATAATAAATTAAATATTGCCGAAGCGAAGCGAGGACGGGTCGCTAGTTAAGAATAAAATTAAAACAGGTAGGTAGGCACTTGATTAGGTCTATTTAAATATTAAGAATGCTAAAACTTTATATCTGACATCGGTGATCACACTGTTTGAATACCATTATTGAATTCAAGACATAAAGTCGAAGAAGGCGTCAGAATATCAGGCCATTCTCAACAGACAGGGTCAAGATCAACTTAGTTTCGATCTCAAAAATATTATCATAATATCCTAGATTGCAGCATCTGGTATCCCAACTGCAGCTCGTTACAAGCTCGAGTCCGAAGAAGTCTTCGAGTGTCCTAGATAAGACAGAGTTAGCGTCGAAATTCCGCAACATGCACTCGTTGCACTCTTGTGAAGTCGTCCGAGCCTCGGGGATAAGACGTTCCGTGTACTTCTATCGAGTGTTGCAACTATGCCTGCTTTCAACTGCTGATCACTCCAAAAGAAATTTATGTATATTCACTTACTATTTGAAATAAAATGTAGACAATTACCAGTGGTAGGACATACAGCAAGCTCACGCGGGTACAAGTATCGTCATCTGTTGTCAAATAACGAAAACGGATATCGAAACGATTACTATTACCCAAAATGTTCTGGAAAATTATAAACATGCCGTATCGACCATAGCAGCGTTGCAAAGACGGCACGAAGTTGATTAGTAATCAGTTTTATTTGAAGCGATACAACAAACGGATCACTTGAAGCGAAGCGAAAGGATTGAATTGCGATATTGAAGTCCTCTCTACCTTAAGTGTCTTAATACTTAAATTGAGTTTTAATTTTTATTTCAATGCAATTCTACGCTTTGGGAAGGCTATAGCCGGTGCCAACTGACGACAAAGGAAAATGTTAGAAGAGACCTGTTCACATTCTTCTCAGACCCGAATAGTTTGAGAAGGTCTTCGACCGTGCCTGGCATGCGGGACTGGCGTATAAGTTGTTGTGGGATACGAGACCTTCGATACCTTCAATATGCCTACGTGCGACAGCTTTTTATACGAACGATATTCCCAGATCAGCCATTCCGAGGTCCCGGGTGGGGTAATTGGAGTTCGGAACGCGATATTCCACCAACTTATCGCTCTTACGATGTCACTCCAGAGTGGCTCCCCAGAGGTTGCTCCGTGACCTTTACTGGGTGGAGGCGTCTACCGGGTGGCCCACTCCCCCCAGTGGGGATTTTTTATTGACCCTCTCCTCGTCCCGGGATGGCCTCCTCCTTATAGCTGTGATCGTCCTGTAAGGGGTGGGTCCTGGAAACAGGCCAGCGGCAGGCTTCCTCAGTATAGTTTTAAGTTTAGATTGATAGTTAAGAGTAGGCTACGTAGTGTAGGTAGTTAGGATACTTTAGTGTATTGTTGTGTGTCAAGCTCTTACTGCATTCTGAGCAATTCAGCAACGGCATGACCAATAACAGCTAGCTTACTTAAAGTGAGTAGTAGTTTCTTTAGTTTTGGTTTAGATTAGTAGAGGGAAAAATGTATATTATTATATTTATATATCTTAGTCCACGTTTTGGCATCCTTTCGCACAGATGCCCGAAATTTTACCTCAGCTCTATAGGCCGGGAGCCCACACCCGGGTAGTGGGGTTCGTCTCGAGGCCCGTTACATGCTCCGTAAGGGTGCACAACGAACCCAAGTAATGAGGCCTATGGCAAGAGGCACACTGAACTGAGAGACATTCAGTAAACACAAACAACAACTAAACCTGCAATCCTAAAAGTTCAAATTAAGGGCTCATTGATTGATCAAATCATGGAATATGTAATCAGTCACAGTAGTGCTGCGGCGACTGTGTGGTCGTTATTAATAATCGCATTATTGCATGATGACAATGTAAGCACAAACACAAACAGCGCTCGCCGTGGCATCCACCTTGGAACTCGAACTCGGAATCTTAGGAACTCAATAGAGTCATTGTTATATCGAACTTGGTCTATTTGCGCAGTCGAGAGCAATCGAACCAGCGCTGGTGCTTCGAGTGCTTAGCTTAGGAAATTAACGATATGTCTTGCGAGCTTTCCCGGTTCTAACGTGGTATCTATAATCTGATCTTAGGTTTGCTGTGTATAGTGTTTTAATAAATATGTGTATTACGAGTATATGGCGCGTCAGTTTTATCGATGTGTAAGCATCTGGGAAGGTAGAATTGATTTTATTAGTTTGTTGTTCTTTTTTGTTTTGCATTTTTTACAATACCGTTAACGCAATAAAATGTTACCATTAAGAGGTTCGGTGAGTATATTTTAAAGTAAATTACTTAAGTAAAACCCACCAGCTTGGAGTAGCTGATTTTCCGCTTCAAAAAAAGAAGATTAAATGTCCAACAAAAATGAGAAGTCAAAAATAATGCTTCCTCCAACAAACGTAACGCGCATTAACAACTCCATTTAGCAACGGCATCTCGCGACTCAAAATATAACTTCGTTCGCGTCTCGTTTGAATAAAATATAGGAAGTCGGTACAAACAGCAAGAAGTCAGGACTGAAATTAAATTTAGCTGCGTAAAAAGAGCACGGCGCGACCCAAGGACGATCCCGGAAAAAACCCGGCTAAATATTTGACGAAGTTCCGGGAGAAGCGAAAACGAGATGAGAGCTTAACAAGTGGCTGCAGCCGCCTGTAATAATGCGGGACCTACCGCTCTGACTGCTACTTACTCACCACTATTTATTGAGATACGGTTATTGACACATATATGTGTAAGATATTAGATGCGACTATATATTCAATTAGTGGCATATCCAATTTCGAAGATTGTGTTCTGTAAATCTATTGTTTCAAAATTATTTATTGATTGTGGTGAATCTTAAGAGACTTAGGTGAGTTCACTTGGATGATGAACATTTTTCTCATGAATGATCTATTGAAACATAACGTTGCTAGTCACTAATATATACCTACGAGCACTCTCTGTAAAGTTGTGAGCTGAGTTCGCTTTCAACCCAAATTTCGCGATTCACCGCTATCTTTCATTAAAAACCAATTAATTCGATGGTATTTGACAGAGATGGAAGGTGTCCGCCTGTAGCCCTCTCTCGCGGAGAGGTGTCGCCATCCGATTCCGGCGGGGAGCAGTGAGCCGGGCGGCGGTAAGCGGCCGCTTTAATTAACTTTATTAGTTTCTGTTCAAATTCGCAGTTTACGTGCCACAAACGCGCCACCTCTGTTTCACTGAACGACTTGTTTGTGCAATCGCACGGAGACTGGCTTCCCTTGAGATCGGAAATGTTTTTTGTCTACATGTAGCTGCTGATTGTTTGGTTTGTTCATTGATTTTGTTTCCACTGCTCTGCACTGTGGAAGATCGCAGATGTGTGTTATGGTTAGTACAGTATTATGTATGTCTTATGATTATTTCCGCCGAACTGAAATCTGTGACAGAAGATAGTTTTGCGTGAGTTCACGGTGAAATATATTTTATTTAAAGCATTTACAAGATTAGCTTTGTTACAGATGTTTGAAGATACCTTACTGTCCAACTCTTCGACTAATAAATTGTAAGCAAATTAAACTACGCAAATTATCCATAGATCATATATGAATATTAAGTTGAAAATAAGTCAACATCCACAACATGAATTATGAAAACTCATCAAACGTAATCCGTAAAAAGCTAATTGGTTAGCATTTTTTTGACGAAACGAAATGATTGCTTTTCAGTCACAGAATATGAAAGCGGGTCGCCACGGCACAGATTAATAATGACTAATTAAACGTTGGCCGGGGGCGGTCGACGCCGCGACCGCCTGCACTTTCGGATTAAGTTCAGCTCTTAGAACTTCATGATGACTTCGAGGACATTGCGGAGCTTCTCAATCACGACTGTACTTACTTACATTTGGAACTACCGTCAAAACTTTTAATTAAAATATCTTTACTTTTAGTAATGACGATGGAAAACTAAATGAAGTTTTAGATATTTCATTACAAATAGTTGTCGTTATTCGTTTGGATCTGAGTGAATTGGGTTTTTAATAACAGCGTATTTTGCTTTATTATGCTTAAAGTTTTTTATCGAACGTATTCAAACTCAGTTGTCAAATGTTAATATATAATTATATAAGATTACGAACTTCTACATTTTGTTCGTGGATCTGTAGGACGCGTACTCATCTAATTGATATAAAGGTTACAAATACCTTTCACGAATAATTCAAAGATTTTTTTCAAACGGCACGTGGGGTGGTTGTTTTGCTTTTGATGACTCGTACCCCAAGGTGGGTGTTTCTTTTCATTTTGTATCTACATAATTATGTAGGTCATATAAGGCTGTATAAAACTTCTGTTAATGCTAAGTTCTTTGTGAAACGTAGCTTTCAGTTATAGTTATTCTTTGTTTCAGTTATAAAAAAATCGTCTTCAAACCTTGAAAGTAAGTAAGGTTCCAAAAACTGAACAATATTCTTAAAGCATTTTTTTTATCGCTTAGATGGATGGACGAGCTCACAGCCCACCTGGTGTTAAGTGGTTACTGGAGCCCATAGGCATCGACAACGTAAATGCGCCATCCACCATATTAAGCGGTAGGCAGCGGCTTGGCTCTGCCCCTGGCATTGCTGAAGTCCATGGGCGACGGTAACCACTCACCAACAGGTGGGCCGTATGCTCGTCTGCCTACAAGGGCAATAAAAAAAATAAAAATCCACCTTGAGATATAAGTTCTAAGGTCTCAAGTATAGTTACAACGGCTGCCCCACCCTTCAAACCGAAACGCATTACTGCTTCACGGCAGAAATAGGCAGGGTGGTGGTACCTACCCGTGCGAACTCACAAGAGGTCCTACCACCAGTAAAAAAACTAAATATATTAACGCTAAATATGCACGTATTACCATAGGTCCGATGTTCCTACAATGTAAATGAGATCTGAATTTAGTGAAAATAGTATCCTATTCCGGGCTCTCACCTCAGCAGTCGTTCCTTACAATAAAACTCTCAAGTCTCACCTACATACTTAGCGAACATAGCCGAGATTCACGCAGCACGCTGATCATGTGCCGCGCCAACACACTGCGGTTACAATACAAGATATCATGTTTCTACAGAAGCCACAAACTGTATTGTCGTAATTATACTGAATTACATGTTACTTATAGAAAATTTTAAGGTTGTTCGCACAATATTAAATTATCGTCCTGGGCCGCGAAAACTGTTTGGTATAGGTAATAAACGTTGGAATTAATACAGTGAAAATTAAATCGTACATGAAGTTTTAATTAGGATTTTTAATTACCGTTACTAAAAACATTTGTTTTTCTGAGCCAATATTTTTGATTTCACTAATTTATTCGATGATAACAATAATCAATTTCGAAATGCTACACATTTAAAATATGTAATTCCTATATAATAATATACACCGCTATAAAACATTTGTTTATAGGATTACTTAAACAACGACACGAGTTCAATTTAAACACTTCCCAGAATCATCAGAGTTGGAGGTACAAACATTATCAGCTATTTTCACCTTCTGTACTATGTACAATCCTGCGGTAATACGGAATACGGTTAAGTCGCGTAATGTACTGGGAGACCATTTGGCGCGAGGCCAGTGTTGTGTGCGGCGCGTAATGAACCTAAGATGCCTTCTGAATTCTGTATATTATACTGCTCTGTTGCGGCTCTCTGTAAGAGAGAGGTCAACCTCTCGTGCTGTATTGGTGACGTTTTCCACCATCGTCCCATTGTCGGACCAGGTTTCAGTGATAAGAGTATGTCAATTCTTTTTTACACAAGACCATAATACCGAAAAATGTCTATAAGGAAATTGATTAAAGTATAATTCCGTGTTGCGTGTGCACGCGCGCGTTTGTGTGTGTGTGTTTTGGTACCACCTTCCAGCCCATTTATGGCGCGAAGCAATGTTGAGTTCTAGTCGCGAGGGCTGTTAAGCCTTTCTTGTAATACAATTGAGTCTGAGACTAGGTCGAGGTCCGGTAAGTAACAGAAGAGTTAGGGGTTGATTTACATATGTACGTATGTATCTAGTTTAATAATAAGTGAACACCACCACTCACGACCGAATCCTCCCCTATGTGTGAACTATCGAAATTTTATTAATTTCTGACTGGCATCAACATTCACTACAATATTCTTGTACCCCAGAACATTAATAGAAATGAATCATGTCATTTACAGCTTTGCGATAAAGATTATTAAAAAAACTTTCCCAAAGTTTAAATTAAAACCCAACATTTATCATAGAAATTGATAACTTTATGTTTTCACGAACCAAATTTATATTGTAGGTTTTCAATTAAAACTTAAACGAGAAGTCGGTCTCGTCGCGCTTACGCCAGTACAAGTGACACTTCTGTAGTTCTACCTAGTTTGTGGCACTTGTTTGTTTGTTCACGACAAATCGAGCTATAAGATTTATCCAAAGGAATACTATTTTCTGTTTAGATGCTCGGAATTTTCAGCGCAATAATAGGAAATACTTGAAATGGTTTCTCGAGGATATTGACTTCCCGAGATGTACAATAGCTAGTATGTAAAATTATGTCTATATTAAAAAGTAACAACGAATTTATGGTAGGGGTGAGTTTTTTTGTGCTATCGGCATAATTTGCTTGCAATATATTGAGACTCATAGCTTGGGTTTCATGGAGGCATTTTGGCTCGTCTGCCCATCTACAATGTTAACAAAACTCTTTTTCCTCAACATGAAACTATAAACAAATAAACATGAGCGATGAGCAATAATATGAGCGATGACTACTTACCGTCACATGGGCCTTGTGCTTATACGACGGCAAGTACTCTAAAGGAAATAAAAAAGTGCGATTTGATTCCCAACAGATTTTAAATTTTCATAAAAATTATTTAATAAAGTGTTTGATTAATTTTCAAAGCGCTATCCATAATCGATGCTACACTCTACGTACATCCATCCCTGCTACATAATGAAACCGCCAACCGCAAGCTGAATACGCCAACTTATGAAAATCCGTTAACAACTTCCCCAGTTCAAGCCCCCGTCTATTCCAGTAATACATCCTGTGAATTCTCTAAGCCGGGAGAGCCAAGTTGCTCCACTCTACAACTCTCTAACGGAATAGTCGTCCCGCTTCAAGACGGGCTTTTAGGATGAATGGAGCGTGTTCAGCTGAACCATAAGCTGTTAGACGAATTTCAATTGCATTCAATTATGTTGTTAATATGCTACAAAGTGATGTATTTTATTGAAACTTATGATTCCTGTTTACCTAATCAGGCCAGTGAGATCAAAATATTGTACATTTAAAAACAGTTGAATAGATTTATGTGGTTGCAAGACGGTGCGCATAATTGGGTTAGAAATAGAACATTTTCACATTTTTTTTAGTCTTTTTTATTTTCACATTGTAATATTGCAGATTAACAAACAGTTTTATTGTATCAAAGCTCATCTGTCTTTCAACCAAGTCAATCTAAAACACTGGAATTGGTAATACATAATTGGTTGGTGGAGTTCTGAATAATAGCGATCCAGCATTGTTTTTTGATGAATGAATGATGAAATGTATACAATGAAATAAAATGTACAACTACATAGTTAATACTGTTTCCTTTTGGAAATATGGTTCCACTCATAAAGGGTATTCTTGGAAATTATCAAACAATTAAACATAAAAAAATTGTTAACAAATTATAAAAAAGTAAATTATTGCTCACCAATTTTTACACTACTCATAAGTTACTATTATCATAGTCGTTAGTTTTTGTTAAATCGTCATACTCATTTGTTTTTGTTAAATAGTGCTAGCAGATCTTAGTTAAAATCTTGCATTAACTGGGCTTATTCTGTTCTTAGACGTAGTTTTCCTGAGAGGAAGAGAAAGCACTATGATTAGTCTCCGATACAAACACTTATTTATAGTCGGAGAGTCAGGAACGAGTGGATGATAGGATGAATGATGAGGTAGTATTGGGCGTTTTGTTGACTTGCCGGGCTAGGTACCAGTACCAGTATGTAGTCTATTCCTGGTGCGAAACAATCCTTAGAAATCAAGTCTTTTAGAATAGGATAAACTCCAATGTATTTTTTCCTGCCTATCTGCCCGTAGTCTCGAGGGGCTATTCTGTGGGAGTGCTCACGGAGCTCAGCCTAAGAGTACTTGCCAATATTTGCCCTAGCAAGAACAGTATTTTGCTGAATCTATCGCTGGACCAATCGTGGGCTCCAATGTAAATTGTTCGTTGCTTGCTAGGCTTTGGTGACTAGTCTAGCAGTGATTACTTCTATATTGTCTTTTGTTTGAACACCAATCGTGATCAATCCGCTGATTATAAGCTCAGTTATGCCTATCGTCAAGACAGTTTCTGTGACACGAAATAAATCTTAAGTCTTCATGAAGTGTGCATTTTTGCCAGTGCAGAGCTCCTGGACTAGCATGTTTGCCTGCACGAGCGCCTTTGCCGTGCTTCTAAACTCATTTCTGTCGCCACTATTCCGTGCTGCTTTTAAAAGAATTATAGTAGAGCCCTTGGAAATTGCTACTTATAATGTATGCTTATAAATGTATTGTTAATTAAAGTTAAGTTTACTTACTTTATTTAGCTGGTTTTTGAAAATTGTAAAGGAAAACCTAACATTATTAGTGTAATATAAAGTTGATTTTTTATACATCATTGACTCGAAATCTCTGTATACTGTCCTTGTTAAGGAATAGATCATGTCTGGAACGTATTGTACGATTGCTTTATCATAGATAATGAGAGCTTTACGATTTGCTTTAAATAATATCGATTGTAAATTTGAGCCGTATGGGCATCCCGCACTAGTATTTATTACCAACCTGTCTATTTCTAATCCGAAGCAGTTACGTATTCCCGCTTAAAATATAGAAAAGCCGTAGTACAGTACAGTTAAAACTTTGACTTATTATGTCATCGTGGCCTAAAGGATAAGACGTTCGGTGCAATCGTATCTAGCGATGCAACGGTGCTCGAATCCCGCAGTGCACCAATTTTCCTAATGAAATATGTACTTAACAAATGTTCACGATTGACTTCCACGGTGAAGGAATAACATCGTGTAATAAAAATCAAACCCGCAAAATCATAATTTGCGTAATTACTGGTGGTAGGATCACTTGTGAGTCCGCACGGTACCACCACCCTGCCTATTTCTGCCGTGAAGCAGTAATGCGTTTCGGTTTGAAAGGCGGGATAGCCGTGGTAACTATACTGAGATCTTAGAACTTATATCTCAAGGTGGGTGGCGTATTTACGTTGTAGGTGTCTATGGGCTCCAGTAACCATTTAGCACCAGGTGGGCTGTGAGCTCGTCCACCCATCCAAGCAATAAAAAAAAAACAAAAAATGGGGGCAATTTCTTACGCTGTTATGTGGTAGGACACAGGTGAATGCGCATATTAGGTACACTTTGAACTCGCATACATAGCTAGAAATAAAAACCCGCCCAGAGCTAACATCGGTTATTCTTATGAAATAAACAGCTCCATGTGTAACGCGAATGGTTACAAAGCTCACTGTATGAAGATATTCATGAACAAAAAAAAAAACATTTTCATGAATTTAACAAGCCTTAAAAACACCAAATACAATAAACGAAAAAAAAAGTATGGCGTACCGCCCGTGTTTGTTTTTAATCGTCCAAAAATAGGTTTACAATGTTTTTTAGATGCGAAGGGTATCGTAGGGAAATTAAAACGGGCCGTATCACACCCCCGGGATACCGCAAGGAGTTGTCTCGTAGCGATAAATTGACTGCTCCCTTTTCGATTTTTATAGCTAGAATGTGGAGCTCCGATCCGGAATACATTTCGCACCTTCGGTCTGCGCCAATCTTGAATTGTTTACACTGTGGAGATATTTGTGAAATTAAGAGTTCGTCTGGTGTTTCGTGGCTCTTGTAGTAATATTTTTGACAGAGATGTGTAAAATTGACTAGACGCATAGCATATAGCAGGTGGTTTACTGAACACACAGGTGCGACAAGTTCCCAAAACAGGAGATACAAGGTCAGTGAATAATCAAAAACAAATTAACTAAAATGTTGTAAATACGATAACGACAGATGTGCCGATATTTCATAAAACCAGTTGATATTGATAAGTAAAATATTTGTAATGAAATACAGTGTATCGAACATTTGAGATGGTAGTTAAGCCTGTTAAACACGCCACATTCCAAAGCCCGGTATACATAGTTCTTTTAGGACTACTCTGCCCCAGATCATAAGGCTCGTAGTACAGATGCGCAGCCGGGGCGCAAAGAGTTTATAAGAGCGAAAGACTGACCGTCACCTACTTCCAACACTCACGTGCTTGATGACTGATGATTTACGGTCTCTTTATAAATATTATCCCATAGTAATTTGAAGTTCTTAAAACAATTCAAAAGATTGACTGTGGTAAATTTTGCCAGAGAAAAAATGCGTGGTTCAATTGACTAAAGCAGTTAAAGCATTATATTAAGGCCAATAGACATTATTTTTAACAACATTCGCATCAAAAAATGCTATTATAGTAAGCTGTAAAATAAAGCATACTGGAATTGCAACATTTTAAGTATTAAAGAAAAAGACGATGTCTATTTCCTTATAACAATGATTAAGGTAATAAATACCAAGTATATACCTAATATGTTAAATATTCGTATTAAAAATACTTACAAAGATATGAATAAAACTGAATTTATACTGACTGAAATGAACTTTACAATTTGAATACATCACGAAAAAATCCTCAATATATCCTGATAAAATTTGAATTAAACTTTATACGTGCCCCTATTACTCTGCAGCCAAGTGGCCTGTTTTCGTTCTAATTAATGCCAGTTGACCTGTATTTGACCTTGGACTGCACTCGCCGGGATTAGGGCTGGGTTAAACAATCTTGACTAATAATAGCATCGATATATTACCGATATATTTCTGCCGTGAAGCAGTAATGCGTTTCGGTTTGAAGGGTGGGGCAGCCGCTGTAACTATACTTGAGACCTCAGAAGTTATATCTCAAGGTGGGTGGCGCAAATGCGCAAATGGCAGCGTAAATACGCTGTAGATGTCTATGGGCTCCAGTATAACCACTTAACTCCAGGTGGGCTGTGAGCTCGTCCACCCATCTAAGCAATAAAAAATAATAAAAAAATAAAAATTATGTGACTCCACTACACTTGTTCTGAAATAGCCCTATTTCATCCTTGTCTTGCATGTAACCGTTATTATGTGTGCGAAAGAAATAACTGCGAAGCAAAATAATAGGATTTAATTTCTTGAAGTACTAATTTGGTAAGAATAACTAATTTATTTCAAATATTTATCACTATCTGTTAATAAAAATTATAAAACTTACCTAAAATACTAAATTTCATGTTGTTTTCTCTTTATAAGCGTGTTTTTTACATCTTTTTACAGCGCATTTTAGGATCGTTCCACTCGACGGTCGGTGTGACACTGACGGCAAAACAGTGCTTAATATGACTCTAAGCACTGTTTTGTTTGGTTACTTTTGACGCCTTTACGCGGGTTCTAGTGGTAATATATCGATGAATAATAGCAATATTAATTCCTTTCGTTCGCGCAAGATACATTTGGTCCCGATTAAGAAGTAATTAATTTTGAATAAGGATTGATATGGGTGAAGTTGCCGAACCTATAAAGTTGCCGTTTAGTATACAGAAAGTTACTTTTTTTTTCTATCATTCAAAATATGCACCCGTGGTATGATCGATGCATCTCTGCCAGTGCACTGGTGCTTCTTCAATGCCCTTCTTGAAAAAGTCAGATATATGAGAGCCAACAAACTGTTCAAAGGCATGGTATTGAATGTTTTGCCTGCCAAGAAATTGTCTAAGCTTTCGAAAAAAAAAGAAGTCGGTGGGCGCAAGGTCTGGTGAGTACGGTGGATTACGCGAAATTTCCAAACATGGCTCTTGTAGCTTAGAGACCATCTGTTGTACTGAACGAGGGAACGTTGTCGTATATGCCTCTCTCTCACATTTCCCATTCTCCTATGAGCATCGGGGACGAGCGATTAACTAAGAATGGCATTAGATTCGCGAGATTCTCTGTCATTACGCAGTAATGCTGGTGCCATTTGGTAAGAAGCTATGATGAATTATACCGGTACTAGACCACCTAACAGTTACCATGACTTTTAGGGGTATCGTTTCGTTTGAGGCACTTCTTAAGTGCTAAGCCAGGGTCTAAGTAACCTGATGAACGGTTACGATTATCAAAAAGAATCAATTTTTCATTGAAAGTGTTAATGTGGCTCAAAGTCCTATCGTTTCTGTGCCCTTAAGCAACCCAAGGCATACATTAATGGGCTCGTCGCACTGGCCATCGTTTAGTTCGGCGCCCACTTGTCAAGTTAAAAGGAGTATCGTCAGCTTCGCACTAACGCCTTTACTAATCAATAAATAAATGATTCACGTTGAAAATAGAATTTCTAATTATTTTAAAATAAAATTAATTTTCATTTGGAATTTATTGCCAGCCCTATATAAATTACGTTTCAAATAGACAGTATTGCAAAAGGCAACTTCATAGGTAAAGATACATTATTATGGCCGTTGATAAACGCTGTCAATAAAATTCACAATGATTTATGATATGGTTATGATAAATGTATGTTAGGTCAGGTTCTAAACTTATTTCTTATTCAACATAGCTGATCTTGAATCCATTTTTGCCTATGATCAATCTCCAGAAATACTCATATCAGTGATGTTAGGTTTTATCCTTAAGCAATATTATAAGAGTAACCTATCGACAAGTTCTCGTCACTATGCCCTGTGGTGTCGCGAATAGCGGCTCCCTCATTAAGCGATTAAATATTGAACGGATAACATCGTCGGGCGCCGCGCTCCCACAGCTCTCGTTAATGGATTAGACAGGGAAACAATATTGACAGGGAAAATATCCCTATGTAGTAAATAATTAGATAAAGGTATTGGCACTCGCATGACACACTAGTTTGTTGACAACGGAGCAAGTGCAGCACTTGTTAATTGCGTATTATTATGTTATGTGTAGCGCAGTATCGGAACATACGTGTACGCGACTTCGACCATTTGAGCTACTGCTACTTCGCCATTGTCCGTCCGTAATAGCCACCTCACTAATTTTTCAACCTTGTTCTGTTTGGGGCCTAACGACAAAAACCGAGCGGGTGTCATTCCTCGGTCCCAGCGACACAGCGGCCCAAATATCGGAACTTGTCTTAATGCAAGCCTTTTTTTTTAAATCACGAGATTCAGGCATCTGTCCAATATTATGTGTTCTATAATAGGTACCCACTACAGTCTCTAATGTATAAACCTCTAGTTTTTAATTTAAGTACAGCTGGTGAGGAAAGTTCTTAGAATATAATCATGTGTTCCAGCTTGAGAACTAGAACAGCCGTTGGATGGATTAGTCAATTCAAGGTGTGAAGAGATTTTTATGTTGTGAGAAGACTGCACCGTCGTGTATCCGTGTGGGTTGCGGAACAGACAACGAGGCGAACCCCACTACCCGGGCATGAGCTCTCCACCTTTAATTGGGCAGGGGTGAATGATTGCTGGTGCTTTCTGTATATGCGTTGCCTGGTTTATTGAATATATAGACATAATAAGGACGTTGGCGGGCTTTCGCTTCCTCTTCAAAGAACAGCTGAGGGAGGCTGCCACTGAATCTCAGCAGATCGACATTATGGTTTCCGTATGCTCCATACATCATTCCAAGGGGATTGTGGGACCTAGCAATATTATCTTCTGAACAAGGCGGCGACGATCTAACCATATACCAACAATAGCTCTCAATACAACAATAGCTCTTTGTATTAGAACAAAACAACCTAAAAGTTCGCAAAAACGTAGGGAACGAAATCTCTAAAAATAATTGATCGAAATTCTAAATCTAGAATCTAGAACCTTTCATAGAAATCTTACTAAAGGTTCTAATATGTAAGATCTGAAAGTCTTGTCTTTTGTCTGGTTTCATCCGGCGTTCCCCGGAGAAATAAAGTCTCCGAAATAACCTACGAATTTAATCATAGGAAAATGTTATTCGTTTTAGTAAAACAGCCTATCGTAATTAGAATTGTAGGAATATTAGTCTGGTAAAGAATAAGCGAGAAGACCTAAATGAACTAAGCGCTAAGTGAATACTGTGGGCACTCGTGTGTCCATTGTGCTACACGAAGCTGGAAGGAAGGTGCTGGAATGTTGCGAAGCGCACGGGATAGCGTATTAAACGAATATTTACCACCACAGGACTGAACAATCTGGCTATTCAACGGGGTCAAGGATTGCCAAGACTGCCCAGGCATGGCTTTAGCATTACTCGCACTGTAGCTACACGTACATTGAACAAGATCATAGACGGTATCGCGGATATTTGATAACATAAAGCGAAGCATTATCGATATCTCAAATCAGTAGAAAAAAAACAGTCAAAGAGATTTCTTCCATTCTCCCAATTTACTGAAGATATCCGATACAAGTTCGTTTATAAAATCAAAGGCGATCATTAAAAATACATTTCTATTGGATATCGGTTACGGAGCGTTCGCCTTCGAATAAACAACGTCGGACAAATAACGAAGTTCTCCGAAGTCGCGGCGGTGACGATCTCGTCAAAATGAATGTGGAAATATCTGTTCTATGTTTGAAGCCAGATACAGAGACGTAGGTTGAGGCGCGGCTAGCTCTAACTTTCCACTGCCTTGAAACGACCACTTCATTCTTCACATCAGTCGTCTACCACGGCTATCTACTGCCAGGGCACTCTGAGCCAAGCCTTCAAAACGAGATATCGGAACAGCGGAATAACAGAAACGAACGGCGACTGTTTACTAGTTTTAGATTCTTCTTCAGTCCTGAAGGTTGGCCGTTAGCTTCCTGTATTCATATTTATCAGCAGCCAGCCGGAACAGCTGTTCGACGGAGGCAATACCGGTCCACTCCCGGATATTCCGGAGCCATGACTTCTTTCTTCGCCCAGCACGTCTCTTTCCGTCCACTTTGTCCATCATTATCAACTGCAGCAGCATGTATCAGGAACGATAGGTTCCTGAGCACGTGTCCGAAATTTAGATGAGATTTGATTTTGATTTGATTTTAGATTGACTTCCACGGTGAAGGAATAACATCGTGTAATAAAAATCAAACCCGCAAAATTGTAATTTGCGTAATTACTGGTGGTAGGACCTCTTGTGAGTCCGCGCGGATAGGTACCACCACCCTGCCTATTTCTGCCGTGAAGCAGTAATGCGTTTCGGTTTGAAGGGTGGGGCAGCTGTTGTAACTATACTGAGACCCTTAGAACTTATATCTCAAGGTGTGTGTCGCATTTACGTTGTAGATGTCTATGGGCTCCAGTAACCACTTAACACCAGGTGGGCTATGAGCTCGTCCAGCCATCTAAGTAATAAAAAAAAAATGTTTTAGATACTTCATTCAAAATCAACATCTAGCAGCAAAATCTATCTCGTAGCAGTTGACTTTTTGGTAGTAAAACTTTACAGGATTTAATAAATCTGATACGTATATTCACTGATCTGGTAACAACGTCATGACAAACGCCAAGAAGTGAATACTCGTACTAACCCATACGCATACAATAAACGCAAAATTTCAGTAGGAAAGAAGTAATTTGAAATATTCAGTTGATGTTCCCAGCTCCACGTGCGTCATCAGATGTAACGCTTCCGTTTCCGTAACGTAATGGTATCGACAACATTGGAATGTGTCGAGAAAGTATTTGTAAATTGCAGGGTAGACACGTTTGAGGATAAAGTTTTCCGAATTGTGGGAATCGGCATGAGCTTTTATTGGAAAGCTATTTAATGGCGTTAGCAACTATGTAGTTTGATTGTCTAAGCGCGTTCAACAAATACAAAAAAGAGTTACTTATTGAAATATTATAGATGTTGGGCTGTGAGATCCGATCCTGGCGAGGTACAAACTGTTTGTATGTTGTTATGACCATATTTTAAAAGGAAAGAAAACTAGGTGAAGACAAACAGACCAAGAACCTCAAGCTGCTTTATTAATAGTAAAGTATAAAATTTGAATGCCGCGAAGTAGATTATAAACGTTATTATCGCAGTCTACATATTGGCTGGTTTTTTACGAACCTTAATACAAAAATAAAAACACAAACACGTTGAAAAGACGTTTGAGGGATTACGAGACTAAATCACTAATAACATTCTATAAAATCAACCTAAACAATTTATTAGTTAAGTTGTAGATTTCATATTTGTTCTATTTAACTATGAAATGCATGTTTATTTCATTTTAACCAAATCGTTTTGAGTTTTACTGTTGTTTTACATTTTTCCACTTTCTACAAGTCACGATCCTCCGAGTTTTGTTTAAAAACTCATGTTTAAGTTGATTCATCTTTTGTACAAAAGTTTTCTATTGTGCCGTTTTCGTTGTGATCCATCCGTGAACAATGCATAAAAAATAATATAAAAGTATGTAATCATAATAACATTTTTAAGAACAATAATAAATATTTTTCGCCACCAATACAAAATAACAAACCAATGTAAATGTCAAAATGAATTACAGAAAGAGATCTAAATTTTCTTTATACGTAAAAACAAAAGAAATATCATCTTAAAAGAAAACCTGCTAAACTTTGCTTACACAATAATGTGTTTGACATTTAATTACAAGTTGAGAAATATACGCAGGCTGCTTTGGACGACTCTGATAAACGTAACAACAAATAATATAAATTTAGAGAATAAATTATGACGTTTATATTGATTGCTATATCTTGTGTTGGTAAATGTATTTTTTTTGAATTAGATTCGCTTAGACGGTTCCACAGCTCACCTGGTGTTAAGAGGTCCCTCCTCCATTAGTCACGTTAGCTATTATTAGTAAGTAGAAAGTAAAAATTGAGAGGATCCCATTATCTCGTTTTTACCATCGCTCCGCCAGCCACCGGAGTAGTAGAGTTTATCCATACTAGCCACTGCGTTCATCGACAGTGCGTTTTCAGAGATCTTTTTTGCCACGTACCATCCGGCTTTGGAATGGACTCTCCTCCACGGTGTTTCCCGATCGCTATGATAATAATATGTCCTTCTTCAAACGAGGTTTGTGGAAAGTACTTAATCGTAGGCAGCGGTTTGGCTTTGCTTCTGGCATTACTGAAGTCCATGGGTGACGGTAATCACTCACCATCAGGTGGACCTTATGCTTCTCTACCTACAAGGGCAATAAAGAAAACTGTCATACATTACATAAAAACAAATATTTCCATTTAAACTTTGCCTCGCGCTGTTATCTCACACTAATAGTCGTGGGTAGTCTCTGTCTGTCAAGGAACTTTGACACCCCGCAAAGATTCAGATAATGTATTTTGTTTGAAGGCTCCATCGGTACTCGTGGGAAATTGACAGCCTGTCGCGAAACTATTGCATAGTTGTTTGAATTCAGACAGATGTCACTCGTGGACAGTTTGCAGTTGATAAGCATTGTAAAGGAAGTCTATTGAGTTGTTTCGGAGGTATCCATAATGCATTTGTAAATGTGTTATTTGAAATTGACACAGAGCTAATATCGAATTTAATGCAAATTATATTTTAGATGTTGTGTTCTTTATTTAATATATTGGTCTTGTGATTTTATCACATTTATAGAAATATCTATACGAAAAGTGATATTTGTTGAATAACAACATTACAGTAGTGGCAGTACTACAACTGTTCGCGGATTTACAGTTGCTTTGGCCAAGATCACTGGTATGTAGACCATGAATCGGCCAACATTTGGCACCAGCCAGAACGCACGAATACCTATCTAACAATAATAAAATAATAATTCTAACACAGATAAGATCAATGAAACAAGATTAATTTCGTGTAGAGACAAAAAATGGAGTTGGTTTTCCTCTGTGAATATCCCGGAGCTTGCCTTACGGACTCGGCGAAACAAAGTCTCATACTTTTTGTGGGTCCAACAATACCTCGTTTGTAGCGCAGTTCCCTTTCTCATTTCCCTTCACACCTCGTCCTTGGTTTGTATTTATTATTTTTACGTGAAAACCCGCTAAATACGGGATTTGTCGTAGTCCCTTTAAGACGAAATGTTATTAAATTCTGAAAATTATCTGCGTATGAGTTTTACTTTTCGGTTTGGGAACAGGAAATATGTTTAGTGAGTTATTCACTTTATTCAGTTCCAAATAAAGTAGCGAATTAGGAAACGACGTAGAGTCCCGGGTGGTCAACAATAGTGCTATTTTTAAATAACTGAGGAGGGCAGATGATTTTACGGTCCACTGGATATTGAGCGACCGGACTACATGAAGTCTACGATGTCACAGCCGCTGCTCGTATACAGACATAGTACTGAGGTCATAGTTGAATTGGCACAGCGACTGTTCCGTCCTTAAAACTAGATGCGTGATTGCTTCGTGGCAATAACAGGCAAGACTGTGGTACACGTATTTGCCAAAAGTAGGCCTCATCACCAGTGTGATTACAAAGAAACTACGAACAGAAAATATTGTTCTAAAGATAGAAGAAGCTAGTTGGAAGAGGATATTATTATTACGAGTGAGTTAATGAAAACAGTATGGCAGGAGTTAGGATTCGCCAGAGAAACACACCCGTCTCATCAATAATCGGTTTAGAAAGTAGTGATGCATTCATTACATTCAACAATTATTCGTATCTGACGAAATATAAAAAATACGCTTTCATTACTAATCCAAACCTGACTGTGTCTGAGAGTGGATTGATCAACGTTCTGGAAATGGTAATAGGTGAGGAGTATTTTCACAATTACATACCGTTACGGAATTGCTATGTGGTTTCAAAGTTTTAATCGAATAAAATGGCAATATTCGTTAAAAATGCTATTTTCCAAAAGAGATTTCAGTATACAAATGTTCTTAATAACCGCCCTTTCAGTATATCGAGTCTCGTTATAAGCGACGTTATGTTTTCGTCGTGTCATCGTTTGTTACGACCCCGCTGATGGGTCCCGCCGATGATTAAGCGATCCTTCCCAATGTTCAGCCGCCGCTGTGTTCACTTACAGTCGACAAAGCCTCACTTCTTTTGACGGAATGTATTTCCTTTACGACATATGTTTTTTTTTCGTTGTCATTGTGCTCCGTATTCGTAGCGTTCGGCGGGCGGACTTGACAATTGTGGTTTGTCCGTTTTGTTATCTACCTAACGGCTTAGTTCTTGGATATGTATGTCTAGATTTAATTTTAAGGATTTTTAATTTTTTGGTATTCAGTTTGATGCGTCAAAAAGCAAAAACTCTTCATTCACTACCAAAAATATAAATAAATTTTACTCATCTAGGTATATTTTATGTTCTTGTTGTGCTAGGAAATGTGTATTGAGTGAAATCTGAATTTAAAAGCAAAACATATGAAACAGAGGCACCGCGCCTCACTTATCACCTCATGCATGCGCTAGTTTTAGATAATTTAATTTCGTTGAGGGCGCGATGATAATTAGGATATTATGACGGTATCATCTCAAGCGATTCCTCAGAACGTTTGTGTTGGAATATCTGATATCAAAAATAGAGCGAACCGAAGTCTTTGCGTACGCCACAGACGACCTGAATTTTACTGTTTGTTAAAGCGAGAATAAATTGTTTTTGTTACATTTTGTATAATGTTATGTATTTAAATAATTTTAAATCTGTGCGGGAGCTCTCAGGAGGCAGCCTGCACCCTTTATGTGAATAATAAGCAAACCTACGCCGCCACCTACCTATCGTCCAATTCTACAATTAATATGACAAGCTAGTGGGGCGGAGATAACGATTCTTGCGGGCTCCTACTTCGCACCATCTCTCTGTCACTATTGTCATTACTCAATAGACAATGGTTCGGTTGGAACTTTTTTAAGGGAATCAGCAATATAGCTCTCGATAAAGCTACATCTCAGATTTCCGATCTGAACTACGAACAAAAGATTTTAGGATGAAACTGTAGAGAAAGTTGGTAAGCTGTATAATAAATGGTCTGTGCACAATCTGATCATTGGCCTCGCGCCAGCCGCCGCGGATGCACGCTACGTGCCTGCGTGATCGGCGCTGATAACGGTATGCTATCATTGTACGGCGCTGGTGTGCTGATGTATCGTGCAGGTCTTATCCGCCTGTGTAACATTACAAAAGCACTTGCCGCGTCTTAAGATGCGATTCCAGAAATTTTAATGCCATTAAGAAACTCCTATTATATATTATAATCTGTAAAATGTAACATACTAGCTCATGCACAAAATAGTGGGATCTTGCACTGCGCTCACTTTACCAGTTAGTACACAAAATTATTAGGTAGGTGTGTAATTGAGCCATGTTATATTTTATATCTCAGTGGTAGACAAGTTTGACGTCATCGTGGCCTACAGGATAAGACTTCCGGTGCATTTGTATTTAGCGATGCGCCGATGTTCGAATCCTGCAGGCGGGTACCAATTTTTCTAGTGAAATACATACTCAACAAATGTTCACGATTGACTTCCGCGGTGAAGGAATAATATCGTGTAATAAAAATCAATCCCGCAAAATTATAAATTGTGTAATTACTGGTGGTAGGACGTCTTGTGAGTCCACACAGGTGGGTACCGCCACCCTGCCTATTTCTGCACTGAAGCAGCAATCCGTTTCAGTTTGAAGGGTGGGGCAGCCGTTGTACTGTAAAAACGGAGACCTTCGAACTACTATGTCAAGTTGGATGCCGGTAACCACTTAAGGCCAGGTGGGTCGTGAGCTCGCTCTCGACAGCAAGACATTCGTGAGCATTTCATGATGGATTACATTTTGTTTAGACAGGTGAATAAGCTCATGGTTCATTCGGTTCTAAGTCTCAATTGAAAATTTGCTACCTATTCCACATTATATCAAGCTATACATGTAGTTAGAGTTAGAGACCGGTCAGCTAGCTCATTAGCCCACCGAGGCTTTAATTAAAAATTTTTAATGAAATATCATCTAATATTTGACGCTGTCCTCCTAAAGTCGACTCCGCTCAGTGAAACCGTACATTTGACGTCACGGCCCAGTGAAGATGTCAAGAGGGTAACTCTTTATTTCTTCGCAGTAGACGCGCGCTCGGAACGCCTCCCCAAATTGCTTTCTTAAATGCAAATGAGAGTAAACAGGAAAATAGACGCATAAATAATTTACCGAGTCTCAACTCTTCACCGACGACGATGGGCGGGCTGTGGTGCGAGCGACGAAATGCAGAGGGTATCAGATTATCTTTGAAGCTTTCACTGGCAGCCTGACGCGCCGTGTCCTAGCCGTACCGTTAATAAGCTGTTCACATTGACTGTATATCTTGAAAATTTTTGGTCCTCACAACTTTATTATTCTATTTTCCTAGCCCAATATGGATGTACATAATATGATTTATTAAATATCGCTACCGCAAAATACTAACTGTTAACTATAATAAATATAAAATATAATTTTCAGGTGTATTAGATTTTCTGTAATTCACGGTTACATTCAACATCCTTAACAGTATTTACTTTATTCAGACTCCAAAAACAACAACATTAAAATAAATCAATTTCAGGCACCGTAGTTGAGTAGTCAGCATCACTTACCACTATATCTAATAAATAATATAATTAACTTATAGTTGCTTATTATGTTTATACTTGCTGATTACTGATCTGTTTTATGCTAACGCTTGCTCTTCAACTTCATTGTTTGTGTTTACGTAAGGCGTGTGGGCAGTTTCAAGAAAAGCAACGAGTAGTTTTTGTAGGCACTTAAAACGTCCCATACGTTTAAATTTCTTAATTTCAATGAATGTCGTAATCGCTTGTAGGGCGTTTGTTAATTGGACCACACATCGAGTTGTCGAAATTATGCAGCAGCTATGAAATATTTTATGAATCCCGAAGAAAAAAGTACACCGGTCGTTGTTATCTTATTCAAGCGCTGCTCGACGTCTCTTTTTATCGGTCTACTGTTCGCCGACAGAGAGGACGTGCCGACCGACTCTACCTTCTCATTATTGAAGCTTTCAGTTTTTTTATAATCCATGGGAAAATTTATTTCATTTTGAGTTTGAAATTTATATGTATGTTGTTCACGGGTAGATGTGCCCACGGCATGAAGCGGTACGGCTATCATAATTTAAAGTGGCCATTACATTATGCCACAGCCGCTACTCACCTCCAGCAATGATGAGAACCCGTGAATTTTTTTGTGGTACCGATAATTGCACCATTCTAATCCGAAAAATTTTTATTGCTTCGGGGCAGATAAATTGATAATCTATCCATTTTATTCTAGTCGCGGAGACTTACATTATGTCTGTGCAGGGCGGTGCTACCATCCTGCCTGCTTCTGTTGCGAAGTAGGAATGCGTTTCAGTTTGAAGGCCCGAACGTTGCACAACACATACTTAACTAACTTACTTAACTAACGTACTTAAAATTAATTGTCAAAGCATGCTGGCAGAATTAAAAAAGGGTGCGTGTGCTTATGTACGCACGTAAAAAGTTATACTTTATTTTTATTAAATTTATTTCTTTTTTTTATATAAAATTTAATCAATTTGAAAAAAAAAAGAATTAAACAACATCCTCAAACACGCATATTGGACATCCCTTTTCTTGATATCGTATAAACTCAGTAATTCTCGGTACGGTTCGGAAAGTTCACCTGCGGCTATATTCAGACTCGCCAAGTTACGTCGGTCGTATTGTAATGAGCGATTTAGTGGACAATTTCATTCTGTTAATTTTGTGTCACGGTGCGCGCGCATCGTAAAATTTCACTCTCATCAATTTTTCATAACGCACCTAAAGAAGTATAACTTAAAAAAAGTACGCAATTTTATAATTCAATATTAATAATGATATTGTTTTTATCTACTATCCAAAAAAACAATTGCAAGTCATTCAAATTTATTTTTCGATTTTTCATAACTGATCGGTTCTAAAGCTTGTTTACGAAATCGGCGAAGTTCACAAATGAAACATTTTACTAGGGCCTTCACAAATCAAATGCACTATTGAAAATTGATCTTAGGTCTCGCACAGTCCGGTCTGAAACTCAACAAAAAGTACCTGATTCTTAATTTAAAAACTTCAAGACCTTTTACCAACATCAAAGAAAGTATAAATAAATAGTATTCTTTGAAAGCACATCAAGCCTGAGCCTCTGTACAATAGCTAAGCCTACGATTGAGAGACGAGGGACAACACTAACTATTACTTACGGTCTCCATTCAGAGCGATGAATAATAGAGGTAAGTTGCTTTGTGAGATTAGGGACAACTAAAAGAAGAAATGATGACCACGACCACTCCGCCAAGAGTGAAAACAATTAAGAAAAAAAAAACTATTTAACGAGAAACAAATCAATGGTTAAGCTTGAAGACCATCAGCGGACCAGCGCGATGTTCCGTTTCATTGTACTCTCATCTGAAGATAACATTCACTTTTACAAGTTTCATAAAAACCACCAGTGATTTATTTTCGTATTTTAAAAGCATATATAGTACATGTATTAGTGTCACAGCCAATGTTTTTATTTATTGTAATCACATTAAGCAGTAGACAAAAACATGAAACAAAGTGTTATTTAAAAAAAAATCGTCTGTGTGACACATTAGACGTTTCGTAAACGTATTGGTAACCGGTAGCCGGCTATAACCGGGTTTCGACCGGCCAATAACCGATAATATCCGGTAATTTAATAGCTGCACCGGGTAATAGTACATCCTCGGCACGTATTGACTTCACAGTGTAGAATTAAACAGTATTCCAACTTCAATAAAGTTCTGTAACGGTTTGTTTAATTAGTTTTCTTCTTGTTTTCAAATGTTTCGTCGTAATGCTTCGAAATGGATTGAAAACTTGCAAAGTTTTATGTGTGTCCTACCTCTGAAACCGGAACGCATGACTGTTTTGCGGTAGAAATGGGCAGGACTATAGTACCTATGTGCAGGATTAAAATACATCCAACCCTCAGTAAGACATTTTTTTTTTTTTTCCACAGGAGAAAATCGCCGGATCCCCACCCGCGCGGCAGGTGGGGTATGTGGGAGTTGAACCTCACTAAAAACTCCTGCCGCTCACGACCGGCGTCCTACCTCGGACCGGGCCGGAGCCCAGTCGGGGCTATTGAAACGGCGGGACAGGGTTGACGCAGAGCACATTACATCCATCCCACCGTCCCACGGACGCCGGACCGGTGGCCGCCAGCGACACGACCACCAGTTCCCTCGTTCAGCGGGCCGAGAGCCCGCTTTGATGGCGCCGCGTTACACCTTCTCCCAGAGCGGTCGAGGGAACGCGGTCTACCATCACCCGGCTTCCTATTGCGGGTGAGCGTGCAGAGCACGCCACCCCACGTCTGGGTCTCTCCCCGCACAAAACGGGTGGGACCCCTAGCTCTTAGGGGGCCAGGTCACGGATACGACCCCGGTCCCGACCCCCTGCTCGGCGGCGGCGGGTTTCTGCGTAGTGAGGAGAGCTTTCCCTCACTCGCCCCGCCGAACCCTCAGTAAGACATAAAACCACTTCATAAAACCGCTTACTGGCGGTAGGACCTCTTGTGAGTCCACGCGGGTAGGTACCACCGCCCTGCCTATTACTGCCATGAAGCAGTGATGCGTTTCGGTTTGAAGGGTGGAGCAGCCGTTGTAGCTATATTTGAGACCTTAGAACTTGGTCAAGGTGGGTGGCGTATTTACGTTGTAGATATCTATGGGCTCCAGTGACCACTTAACACCAGGTGGGCTGTGAGCTCGTCCACCCATCTAAATCTAAAGTGCTCAATCTAAAAGCTGCAAGCTCCTGTTTAAGAAGCTCGCACTGTTCCGTTTGTGCGGCCCGTGCCGTCATAACACGCTGGTTCGTCTCAGCCTCCTCTGTGTCCGTGCACCGGTCCTGCTAAGTGTACGCACGAATGAACGTACAGGAATCGTTCGACCGGTTAATTTGTAATATGCGCCGGTAGCACGTCCTCAAACAAACTCGGTGCTATATCAGAATGGGTTTGGTTGCAAATTAGTTTACATTATTGTGTTATTTTAAGGAGAAAACCTAATCTATATTTTATTATTATAAGCGAACGGCGGGACAACTGAGCACCGCCGCCCCGCCCCTAACCTCGTCATGTAAAATCTCAACTATAAATTTTCCGATGACGATTGCTGCCTTACTGTTAGTATTGTAGTACTTCTAACTCGCATGACTTTATTATAAACTAGCTTTTGCGCGCGACTTCGTCCGCGTGGAATAGTTCACAAATAATGCTTTATTTTAGAACAAATTTGGTTAGCATAAAAAACGTTATAGTGAGCCAACCTTAACATAATATAGACATATGCTGTCGCGAACTTTTTTTTAGTCCTTTTAAAGGGGAACAATTCCGTAATACATTATTTTAGCGAAACTTTAATCGTTTCTGCAGCGCACGCAGCGGAACCTCTCAAAAATTACCGATTTTGAAACATTCTTTATTGGTGCTCCATTTGTATTGGTCTTAGCGTGATATTAAATAATCTGTATCCTTCCTTAATAAATGGGCTATCTAACACTGAAATAATTTTTCAAATCGAACCAGTAGTTCCTGAGATTAGCGCGTTCAAACAAACAAAGTCTTCAGCTTTATAATATTAGTATAGATAACCAATGGCGTTTTTTGTTATTTTGTAATCCAAAGAGCCTTCTGCAAACGATGTACGTTTGCAGAAGGCTCTATTTATATTTTTGGTTTGTGGTTATTGGAGGCCACCGACATAACTTAAAGTTAATTAAACAAATAGAAAAGCTTCAAAGCGCTTTTCATAAAGTTGTAATACTCGTACTATGAGAAATATTGATGGTAATGAAAACAGTATTATGATTAAATGAATAGTGAAGAAATCGGTATTTTTACGTTTGAAAATGAGAGTGAAGTAAATGAGATCACTCTATTACTGGCTTCTTAGCTAAAGTTAGCACATACCACACATGAAAACAAACTAATTCCGCAAATTAAGCAATTTATGAATTGAAGTTAAGATTTTAGGAACTGAAGGTATATTTATAGAAACAAGACGCATTTTGTTTTAATTTATACCAACCTAATGGTAACTGAGACATAGATTATATTGTTATACTCGTATTTTAGCAGAAGTATAAATTGCATACTAAATGGAACTTAATTACTTTATTTTACAATTTCTATAATATAATTAATAAAAAAACGGTCTAGTTACTTGTCTAAGTATCTTATCAACGCTCTTTTGGTATTGAACTGTTTATTCATTTACATAATCTTTGCAATTATATAAACTACATAATATGTGCTACAATGGCGCGCGCAACTTCGTCACGCGCTGAGATACATACACACTTTAATTCATTTTCCTAGATGCGACAAACGGAATACAATATCAAATTTAAAAAAAAAAACTTGGTGCGCGTGAAAGAAGTGAAACTTCTTTGGCGGTGTATTGTGGTTTTCTTCATTTTTCATCTTTACATAAATTGTAACAGGGAATTCTGAGTATAAGAGAAATTCTGGAAGAATAAGAGAAATCCTGGCTCGATTTGTCTTTTACCTCTCATCACGGTCGAGTGATTCGCGAGACACCTGTCTGTTTTCTCACTCTCACTCTTCCTAAATTGTATCTTTTCTCTCTAGCCGTAACGAATCTGAAGCGACTTAAAATTTACTCTCAACGTGTCTAAAGAAGTTTCACTTCAATAAATCAACCTTTGTATAAGTTGTGTTAAGATTTTCTGGACAAGTCCAAGTGCTCGCTGGAGAAAGGAGAAATGGTGCGTCATCAGTTACAGTCTTCGCTATTCACATTATAACGATGTGACAAGAGACTAATGACCATTTCCCACTTACAAGTATGTTTTATCTTTATTTTAATTTGCTTTGTAGATTTCTTGTCGCCCATCTAAAAGCGTGTAAGGCCAAAATCTGAATTATACATGATAAATTTACAAAAGAAGAAGCTTCCTTCAAAATAATTATAGTCGAAGGTTAGTACTGTCGGACTTAAATGTTTGAGTTCAACTGACTACAGCTTCACTACTGTGTGTACTACGCTCGTGTTATTTCACTTCGTAAACACTTAGTATCAGATGGGTCTTGCACTTAGCTCGTCATGTCAATAAAACAAATTTCTGCCTGATCCTGATGTGAGTAAATATGTAGGTACTTGCCTAGACTGACGCCTTCACTGAGTGTAAGAGAGAGTGCATAAAAATAAATAGTAGATCAACTAGTTGAAATGTAAAAATATCGGTCGATTATTTATTTTGTAAAAAATGAAATCATTTAAAATTAGGAGTAATGTGAAACCGCGGTTTTAATTATGTATTTTAATTATTTTGTTAAAATCAAACAAGCTACTTACTATTCGGTAAGAATTCTGATTGATCTACTTCAGTGACGATTGTTATGCAGTAACGTTAGGAAATAAATTAGCAGATTTGTTATGTATTGCAAGAAATTGGTTAGTAGATTTTATTACGTAGACTTAGAACATCCAATTCCAAAACCATATTATATATTTTATTCCGTTTGTGTTTAAATGTTTCACGTGCTTTGTGCGAGTTGATCTCATTGTAGCTGTGAGATAAATATTGCAAAGCATCGAACGGCTGCTACGTCCGTACGTACAGCGTACCGCGTACAGCGCGTAGAACGTCTCACTGAATCAATACGAATGAAACTTTTATTCGATACGATTTGAATAGAGTCGAGACGATTTGAGTAGAGTACAGGCTTCGCTTTCTATTTCTACTGTTTCAAAACATTGTGTAAATGAATAACAGTGAGTCAACCATTTCGGAATTTTATTTATACTGCTTTATGGCGTGGTCGCCAAGAATTGCAATAACTGTATTCATTGTGACCGACAACATTTTGGCAAAAATAATAAACTGACAATCACGATTACTGCCAAGGGTGCAAATGATTGAGAATAGAAATGAAAAATGATGCGAAAAGTCGTTTTTGACTTTGCACTAATCTCCTGAAGGTATTGACATTGGGAATTTTTCGTTAGGCGATATTGGCAGATATAACAAGTATTTTGAAAACATTACGCCTAGATTTGTTAACACGAAAATGTTCTGGAAAATTATGACGACATTTAAATTTCCGAAAAATATCCCACAGTGGCTTCACTGCAGTAGACGAAGTTACTACGTCGAAGGAGATTTAACTTGGCAACAGATTTATTAGATACAATTTGTAAGAAATGTGGTAGGTAGCACACAGTGCTGCCACTGGAGTCTGTTCCGATCCGGAACTTGTGGAATGCGATACTTTGGATGACATCTTACGAAACATTCAATATTACCTTTTGTCAAGATAAATATTACAATATTTCCATATGTAGTAAAACGAATAGAAAATATATTTTATCCAAAAGTTGTCTTTTTTTATTTAATTCAGTACACTTTGACTCGACTCTTATAAATACAGTTTTAAAACCACGTACAAGGAAAAGAAGACATTGAAATAATTGATTTAAAGATTTTCTAGATTTTTTTGGGTTTGAGGCGTTTGTGGTTTCACTAGGACGGACCCAGCGAGCTCGGACATTTCCAATACAATAGGTTATTAGAATCGTTAACTTGTCCACCCTCCAGCAGGCAAGGCGCTCGGCGTATAGCTACACGTAGGCGACTGTGCTGTGGTTCGATTCTGAGACAGTTGTTAATATATTTTAGTAATTAATTCAATACACTATCTTCACGAACAACATCGACAATTAAGGAATAAAATAGTATGACCTAATATCTAACCTTTAGATTGAGTAATTACCAGTGAAAGAGCTTGTTATGAGCACAAATGATTTATAGGGGTCTTATAGTTTACCAATACAACTAGCCAGTAGAACCAATACTTCCCCTAAAACAGGTGATTCAAGACAAAGCACGAACCATAATGTTCCGGTAGTATAGTCTACAAAACACAGATCCTCCATACAGATCCTACAATCGTAATATAAAATATATAATCGCAGTTTAGCTAAGAGAATCATAGCTTTGAGTCTCACTGTGCTATCATGACGTCGTCACATCTCACAGTGACGTCGTAAATAACCAAAATAAAGTACTAACGTTGGTGTAAGTAGGAGTACGTATTCAGTAGTAATGACGGACCCGGGTTGGACCACTTCCAACTAGAGTGCTGCCAAGTCGCAGGTTTAAATTCTTCTAAATAAAGATAATGGCGGTCGTAATAATACCGTTATTACAGAAATATTTTTAACTGCTTTATTGGAACATTTTAAAATGAAGTTGTCTGAGGGCGATAATTAGAAGCACTCTGGTACAGCATATTATATTTTTGACTTTTTGAATCAAAACCAACATGTTTGAAAATGGGGGCTATAATTGTGTTTTCATTTTTTTTGTCGTGAAATTGTGACCACTTGCCAATGCTTTCGGTTAGCAGCTTATTTGAAATTCACTTTTATCAATTACTTTATGTAATTTGGTTTCTGAGGGATCAATAAGTTTAGGAAATAAATGTGAAAATAAGAAAAAAAGGGGAAAATAAAGGGTTTTAGAGATAATCAGAAATAGGTGAGACAATTTAATTACGACTTTTATTACAACAACCATTGATATGCAAATCATATACCGATAGCCAGGTTAGTTAATAAATACCTTAGAGTGAGGTTTTTATTATTCAAACTCGATACAATCATGTTGGTTTATTTTTTAAATCGAACTTGCACAAGAGTAGCAATTTCGAACGTTGCTTTAAATTCAGTTTCAATATTCATGGTAATTTTTTTTAAAACAATACAGCAAAATTGTGTACACAAAGGACGGTGCTGTCAGTGACGTGGCACTCGATAACGGATTTTGTTCAAAACTTCAACATCGAAATACCTTACTCTGGACTCCGGACTGGCAGGATGTTGAGTAAGAAAAGGTGACTACTTAATAATCTAGAAATTGCATCGATGAAGTTGGGGCTGAACGATTGCGTCCAGGCCTACAGGCCTACGAGCGACGGACTGTCAGGGCGATCCGCCCGGTCCTCTCGAACTGGGTGACTCGCGACCGAGGACGCCCGCCTTCCCGGCGACGCAGGTACGTACGGGATACGGCTACTTTGGTCGCTACCTGTACCTCATCGCTCGGAGGAAGCTGACATCGGAGTGTCACTTCTGCAATGCCATTGCATTGGAGCACACGCTCGCGTACTGCCCCGCTTTCGTGGAACAGCACCGAAGTAGGATCAGACCTGTTGCAGCTGACCATCGTGGCTACGATGCTCGGTAGCGACGAGTTCTTGCAGACGATGCTTGACTTTAGATTCTGCGCATCCATCATTTCGCAGAAAGAGGCGGCGGAATGGGAGCAGGAGACCGCTTCCCTCTCGGCGCCGTGCGGCTGCCATTAAGCCGGGGGTCGGAGGAGAGCGGACGTCGGGTAAGAGAGTTCAAGGGGAGTCGTTTGGTGGTTAGGGTCTTAAAAACATCCTCGGGCCTGCGGTCTATTTACAAAATCTGCAGACACGCGCGCATGCCCTTAGGTTCGGACCTCCCATACGAGGTTCGGCTTCCGGCTCGATAAAAAAGAAAAAAAAGAAAAAAGGAAATTTAACGATCACGCACCCCTGCTACAATTGTAAAAATAGTTAAACAGTCTTTAAGTTTGTCAGTCGATCTTCTGCTGTCGCTCGAAACTTATGCTTTAAAAAGTAATTTACATATTTTGGACTTAGTAAAAGTGCTAATTTTAGAGTTATGAAAGCCCTTTATACTGTCAGAGTTGATATCTTTGTAAGTCAGTTTAAAATTAAAATACATTTCATATTATACAAACAGTTTTGTAGAGCACAAATGTGTCGATATTTTATTGTCTGAGGACTAGAATGAAACACGTGGGCAAGAAACGTGACACGTGAAATTCGCCATGAAACAACGTGAACAAACAGGAAAAACAGCTTTTGTGTGAATATTTTGAGCTTTGCATCCGTCACTCTGTTATTGTACTACGTTTTTGTACTACTGTGTTTTGTTTTTCTTCTAATAACTTCTTTAAACTTAAAACTTTCGTGTAAGCTACTTTAAAATTGAATTTTATACTTCTTCTTCCAAAAGTGAAGAGTTTAGCATATGAATTTTCTATGCCTTATTCACTTAGGAGCCAAATTCTGAAAAAGCCTATCAACCATTTATTTCTTACCAGAAATACGTAGGTATATGAAGTATCGTGATTTTTACTTTGACAAATCAAATCAAAAAAAAATTATTCAACATAAATGGAAGCACATACTTGTTGAATGTCAAAAAGAACTACCGCCAATTCACAAAAACTTGCTTCCGTCCTGAGAAGAACTGGCAAGAAACTCAGCGGGCATGTCTTTTTTGTACATATTATGTAGTTGTTTTTTTAATATTCATTTTTACAATGAGTATTATTATTTTACTCAATTATTTAACTTACGTTATAATAGGTAATACTTAACGTAACAATTATTGCAATACTGAAATGCCCGGAGCGAGCAACTCATTCCCACTTTGTGCAATCTTCTAGATAAATAATCATTGACTTTATAGTAAGCTTTATTGCACAGATGTTCTTTAATAGTTTTCTTAAACCTATGTACGTGTAGGTTCTGAACATCTTGTGGAATTTTGTTGTATAGGCGCACAGACAAACCCCCGAATGAATTTCGAATGAACCCTTCCGCGGTTCACGGGTGTCCCTGATGACCCGAACGGTTCAGTAAGATGAGGCTCACCGGTGAGCACCTGAATGAAAATACTCGATTTTTCATATGGCGTTCAACGTGTTAATTTGCACCAAATGAGGCATCACCCGTATCCTCTTTGTCTACGCATCAAACACGTAAGACGATCAAAGACCAAACTCAGTTCCGAAAATTTCTCGCGATTTCCACCCAATCTGACAATTTCCTGCATGAAATCTAATTAAGCGATATCAAAGAACGATTGCGAAAAGTTTCGCGCAAACAAATTTCCCAGCTCAGCGTCTAGTTCAGAGCGATCGGTACATTTTCTTGGAAATGGATTCCGGGAACTTCGGGGCGGAGCTGGTCTTTAACAGAATTCTTTGGCTTAGACGGGAAAGTTGTGGTCTGACCGGTGTTTATTACAGCAATATTGATTACGCCGCCCGTTAATTGACCTACTGACCAAACCTCGTCTTGAAGCTGTACGCCGACCAAGTTTTTATATTGTGGATTTTTAGAAGTATTTCGTAAAGTAGTCCACCTGGTTATAAACAATAGTACCGGTTAGGCGGCAGTACTGATGATGTGATGTCGATAGAGAGCGGTAACTACACAGCACCACAGATTACAACTGCATCTACAGGAAAATAATCTAAGAAAGTCATTGTTTTGAAAATAAGTCCTTACTTACCTTTCTCAAATGAATCCAACATCCCGTTTTAGTTGTTAAAAGAATTATCGAATAGAATAACACAGACTAACAAATTTATGAATAGTGTTTACCGATATATTACTAAGTTTTATAATTTCCGACAAAGATTTCTATCGTTGGTTCTTGTAAATGGAATATATTCGAAGCTATTTAATAGTCACGTATTCGAGTGGCTCCGAAGGTCGATAATTGGATGTATTTATATGCGTAATGATTCTCAGACGATGTTCATAACTGGTCTAATTAATCAGATCTGAATCGAAGTAGTTAATAAAAAAAAAACGTGTGGCACTCGGGAACTGCCGCGGTAAAGCTATTGCATAGCATTTTTTATCAACTTATGCAATTATAATTAGACAATGATAATTTAATATTAAAACAATAATAAAACAAGACCACGCTATATTAAACATTAATAAAAGCAAAACCTTAACTATCCCCTTCACACTCATAAGCTAGACCGTGCGAGAGAGAGATGGATATACTTTTCATGATGCGCATGCAGTGTGACGTCACACCACGCGCTTATTCATAAACACTACACAAGCGCAACGTGTGAATGTGTTGAACGGGAGCTACATAGTAGGCGGAGTGAGGGGTATTAGGTTTTTTTCGTTACGGAATTTCATGATTTTACATTTAATCCATTGTAACATTATTTAATGCAAATAGTTCTGGCAACAATGTAACAGATCTTATGTCATAACAGAAAAGTATCCAGAGCCGTAAGATCTTAAAAGAAACTCCTTTGACAGAATATTATTATATAATATTGAATATTGGCAATATTGCCCAGAGTTTCGGGGAAGCCCTTTTTATCCTAATTTCTATACATGAAAGAATTCCTTCAAAACAAATAGAGTTGATATTTGTTTAACTTTCTTTTAATATTTAAGATATATTATCACTACACAGTATAAAACAAAGTCGCTTTCTCTGTCCCTATATCTGTGTGTCCCTATGTATGCTTAAATCATTAAAACTACGCAATGGATTTTGATGCGGTTTTTTTAATAGACAGAGTGATTGAAGTGAAAGGTTTATATGTATAATAACATCCATTAAATAGTGGAGAAATCAATCATAAATTACAGTTTCCGAAGCCAAGAGAGGGCGGCTCGGTAGTATTTTATATATTTAAAGATAATATTTAAGCCCAGGCCAATTTTGGGGAGAAATCAAGCAATGTTTTGAAGAATACATATCTCTAGCGCAGTTTGCACTAAATCTGTTATGCTTGTCACACTTGAGTGCTGATTGCGAAAGGGCGTATAATGAAATCAATTTAATAAAACTAAACTTAGAAATAGTTTGGTCAACGAAACTGTCAATGGAACCTTACTGGCAAAGCAAATGATAAGAGCCACCGGAAACTACATCGATTTTAAATCAACAGATAAGATGAGCAAACTTTTTTTTCCCTCCCTATACTGATAGCCTTTGGAGGCTAAAATGATCGAAGTGATGAATACGGAAAATTTATACAAAAAGAAGTGACTTACTGTAATATTTACGTACGTAGGTACTATTTTCATAGTATTTTTTATTATTAATTTTGTAATAAAACTGTATAAAATGATCAATAATATCTATGTATTTTATTTAGAATTTTCCTTGGGCGTAAGACTTTTTTGTGCTGTGGCGATTGCGGCATTTTGTCACCCGGCAGCGTTGGTCAGAAATATTATAATCAGAATTACCAACGGGAGATTAAAGAGTAAAAATAATTTTAATTATGTCTGCAACTCGCGACTACCGAAGACGAATGGACGCAGTACTCATCTTGTGTTAAGTAGTTACTGTAACGTACCTTGCGACATAAAGTTTAAAGGTATAGTGTCACTTTAGAATGTTAGCTATACCACCCTTCGAACCGGAACGAGTGGAATGTAGGTTGTGTCGTCGACTATGACACTCTGATACTAAATAATTGCTATCGAATCTAATTATTTGTTTTTCTTATATTACAAAACTTAAAGATTTTTAATTTCAAGTTGATACATTGCACACCCTTAAATGGCATCTGGCATAACCTTGAGACTCACGAATTCTTTATAGAATTGTACAAACGTAATGTGCCTTCTCAGAGTGAGCAGGTGCCAACTATTGTAATAATTAGAGTGGTAATATTTCGAGCAATAAAAACGTTCTGTTGTTACGAACGATCCATCAACGTCAGCGGCCGCCTCAGTAACGATCCGTGTAACCTCGCGGCGAACATGTCAGCAAGAGAGCCGTGCCTATGATCGATCTCCAGACGGCTTTGCTGAAGCCTTCTATGGGATGATGCTGACCGATTTGGGCGATGGTTCAGGTCAGTTCATTGATTCCACCATTGTTATACAGCTTTATATGGCCGTTGTGCTAGATAGAAACTTTCCTATTTCTATATTTCATTTCGGTTTTTTTTACTGTTTGATCGCCTCGTTCTTCAAATGGCTAAGCATTAATGATTCCGGCTACTGTACCGACTGGAAGGAGTCTGATTTTTGGTCTCTCTTCTTCATTGTTCCCTCACTGCTGAGGATCGCAACCACATGTGACTTTCCTCCACTGTGTTCGATCATAGATGGCATGAACCGCATAATATAGACTACCAGCAACCTCTTTCTTAACCAGATCTGACATGTGGCTGGTGTTCTTACCGATGGCGCGCTGGCCTTCTATGCGAATCAAACTAATTCATGCTTGGGAGACCGCATGATGTGTCCGAAGAAGATTTTCTGAAAACTGCAGTGAGTGAAGGTGACAATTAGATAAGACTATAATTATTAGTACAATAGTTGTACCCAATCAAGTATTACTCCTGATTTAGCGGATTAAATTTGCTTCTCATGTAGCCACAGTTGGATAGGTTCTGACGACTAGGTTTTTTGAAATTTACGATGACATTGTTAATGTCAACGAAAACGGCTATGCTGGTGCTTTTTACTCATTTGGTTGCTCCTTTGGTCAAAAAAAATCTTATTGTCGATTGCGACCGTATTGTATAACTAACATTGTGTTCTTAGTCTAGTGAAGTCAATACGAATATGTGGGGATGTTGTGTGAGCAATAATCCGATAATACGGACGGCTCCTGGGACCCTTGGCTACCAATTAGCGTCGGATCTTCCTTGCATGCTTCATAGAGTAAGGTTCGCTCTGGCTGCGTGTATTGATGGATTACGAGTCAAAACGCAGTAACTAGACAATGGATATACAAACCTGCTCTGTTTGCAATCTAGTTTATATTAGATCGTAATTAGATTACGTCGGCCTATACGATGAGAGAAAAGTCTACATATTAATTTTGATTTGATTGTAAGCGCAGTGCTAGCGGTGCACGTGCTTGTATGACCGTGGACACCATTAAAGGGCGCGAGCCTGAAAATGTACCTGACACCGCGAGGATCTGAAGTTAAGGAATAGCAGACGCAGTCGTAGTGACGAAGATTCCTGATTATCTATACTTCTATACTAATATTAGAAAGAGGAAAGATTTGTTTGATTGTTTGTATTGAATAGGCTCCGAAACTTCTAAACCGATTTGAAAAATTCTTTTATGGTTTGGAAGCTACACTATTTTTTATACAAAATTAGGGATCCTTACTAAAACTCCTATAATGTAACCCAAGGTGTAAAAAAAATACTTAAAATATTCTATAATGTCGCGACAGCATAATAATATGTCTAACTTAACTTAAAAGTTGTCGTGGCCTAAAGGATAAGACGTCCGGTGCGTCGTATATAGCGATGCAACGGTGTTCGAATCCCGCAGGCAGGGACCAATTTTTCTATTGAAATACGTACTTGACAATTGTTCACGATTGTCTTTCACGGTGAAGGAATAACATCGTGTAATAAAAATCAAACCCGCAAAATTATAATTTGCGTAATTACTAGTGGTAGGACCTTTTGTGAGTCCGCACGGGTACGTAACACCACCCCACCAATTTCTGCCGTGAAGCAGTAATGCGTTTCGGTTTGAAGGGTGGGGCAGCCGTCGTAACTTTACTGAGACCTTAGAACTTATATCTCAAGGTGCATTTACGTTGTAGATGTCTATGGGTTCCAGTAACCACTTAACACCAGGGTGGGCTGTGAGCTCGTCCACATACCTAGGCAATAAAAAATAAAATAAAATAAAACTATTATAGTTATGCCGCAGTAAATGTTCTTTTATTTAAAAAATTAAGAAAAACGTCAAATATTGTTGAAATTTTTGTTAAAGACCCGAGCGGAGCCGGAGCGATCCGCTAGTGATTTATATTTGATCTTGCTAAATTAAAGTATTGTGCTTAGTGCTTAGTTTATCCACTGAATATTAGTTGGTTTGTTGGTAATGTCCCGGTGCATTCAACCCGCGCGGCTGTGCCGGTGATCAGATCCCAAGGGCCATTCGTAGTTTCTTTATTGAATAATCTCTAAGCAATAAAAAAATCTTGGTTCGTGCGCCATGCATCTAGTCGTTAGGAATAATTAGGTTTCTTCTGAATAAAATGCCTTTCAAGATTCAGTAAAATTAAAATACACTTCATAGACTGGATCATAAATGTAATAAAATGAATATAAAAAATGCAATTTCAATATTAAATCAAATCAAATTCAATGTTGTAAAACTTGGAACTGATCCAAGAGCCTATTCCAAAAATAGCAAGAACATTTTCTTTCTAAGGTAATAATCTCTTCGACATTTTTATTTTGTTCGATAAATATAGCTCTTGGAAATAAATACGTTTTGAGGTGGGTTGATTATATCTAGAGCAGGCGAAGATACGGTAAGAAATATTCGTATTTGTTAACGATGGTAATTTATTTATCGCTTACAGACTGTTTTACTATCAAATTGGGAATATGATGATATATTAAAAGATCTAAATTCAAAGGACCACGTACTCGATCACCTGATGACATTACTCACTGGTGTGCCTATATTGGTAGCACTGAAGACTGCAGAAAATAGACACACGTGGAAAGGAATTGCGCAACTAGTGGCCAGAGAACAGTCTTAACATAAGATAGCGCCTTCAGAAATAAATGTATCGCCCAGAAGACGAACAAGAAGAGTCTTGTTTGATATTTAGCGATATATTTAAGTATACATAAAGGGTCAGGCAGAAAATAAAGCTCAACCTTTTACATTGAATTTGGTCGATATTTGTGATTATGTGTGTTAAATATTCTACCATGTTCAAAAGACATTGATATTGGCTATTAGATATTTTACAGACGCTTGAATCGCGCTAACGGCATCTTCAAGATACTTTTTCAAAATTATAAGTTCCGACCAATAACAAACAGACATTATTACACCGTCGTTTACCGAGCTATTAATCCGCTTAGTGCAAAATCTTCTCTTTGTCGCATTCCCCAAAAAATATTTAGGGTAAGGGTTGATAATTTTTCTTCAGGATGAGCAATGGTCATCCATTACTCATCAACAAACTCAGCGTTGATGAAACAGTAGGCTCTGTACATATTCAATACGCTATCAACTCGAACACCGCAAATTACATTTACTATTATTTAGAGTGCGTGCTCTGCGGAATTGTTGGAGATGATACCGTTATCTCGTTTTTACCATCGCACCGCCCGCCACCGGAGTAGAGTTCATCCATATTATCTGGAGCCGCTGCGGTCATCCACAGTGCGTTTCCAGCGGTCTTTTTTGCCACGTACCATCCGGCTATGGAATGAGCTCCCCTCCACGGTGTTTCCCGAGCGCTGACATGTCCTTCTTCAAACGAGGCTTGTGGAGAGTATTAAGCGGTAGGCAGCAACTTGGCTTTGCCCCTGGTATTGCTGAAGTCCATGGGCGACAAGGGCAAAAAAAAAAAACTTACCGTTATCCTCTTCAGCTGTCTCTTGCCCTTGAACCAAGTGACGATGGCCGGGGGACGGCTGCCCGCTGACTCGCAGGCCACTTCGTAGCGCCGTTCCGCTGTTAGAACTCCTCCTTCTCCCGTTTCCGCAGGCTTCTTTATTTCTACGGTTAATGGTCGCACTGAAAAAGAAACAAATAAAACAAAATTCTTATTTTGTGAAGGTTAAAGGCGTTTTCAAGAAAACATAGGAAAAGCCCTACCCCTAGTATGTAAAACTTTGTGATACAATTCATTTAACTTCGGAAAAAGCTTTTAATATTTAATTAATGTTAACGCTAGCAAATATGTCATATATTTTTTTAATTTCTTTTGTAGGCAGACGAGCCTGCGGCCCACCTGATGGTAAGTGGTCATCGTCGCTCATGGACGTCAGAAATGCCAGGGGCAGAGCCAAACCGCTGCCTACCGCTAAGTACTCTCCGCAAGCCTCGTTTCAAGAAGGACATGTCCCCACTATACTGTTGGACTGTTTTAACTTAATAAGATTAAAATTTATCTATTTAGCATTTAGTTTATTTTAAGATTTTCAATAATTTTATGATTTAATTATGAGGATATGATTCAGCATACCTTCTTCCGGTGGTGAGTACACAACCATTATGGAAGTCAAATTTTTTGGAAAATATAATTATTAAAATGTTATTTTTTAATACCATACCCTATTAAATTATTTGCGAGCCCCTTCAATAAAAAAAATGAAATTAGAAAGTAAAAACAAATGAAGATATAAACAAAAAAGATGTGTGATGTCGTGGGACACCGGATAGAAACGAAGTTCTTTATTATAAAAATATTTATTTTAAGTTCTATTCGAGGTACCTATAAAGAAAGTAAAACTGGAGGCTTCCCAACAATCGACGGTCATTTGGTAACGTGTGAACTTATTGTGGTACACTTCATTCACGGTTGCATAAGAGTTAGTGTATTGCGCAAACGAACGCTCTGAGATCGTGGTCAATGAATTATACAAAAATATGTTATATTTTGTACGTTATTGAAAAGTTTAGTCGTACACTGTGTGCATTACTAATTTGTACGTTATTACAAGGTTAAGTCCTACACTGTGTGCATTACTAATAAAAATCTTACGTTACGGACGTTTTTTCCCGGTTAGGGTACCCCTCCGCATCGTCCCTTATGGAGCTTCGTCCCAAAAAAAGGGGAACTACCAACGTTAGAAATAAATAATTGGCAAGATATGTCCTCGAAAAAATATTTATAGTTAGATACTGCTACTCTTTGAAGTGAAAGCTCTGTAATTAAATTAAATAATGAAAATCCACTCTTACCGCGCATCGAACCACTATAGATAGCGACAGTCACAATACGCAAAAAACCTATACAGGACTATCTCTTATATATAATATAATATGTACATAATAATATGTAGGAACAAAAAAGAATCCATGAAGTCTATGCGACATTTCTATATTATTCAATGTTCAATACGAATGATCTAACATGAAAACATCATTTTGTTACAGACGATAGATTACGTAGGAGCCTTCGGTGTCTTAATCACAACTATGATTCGAGATTACTATAATATGAAATTAAAGTTCTGTCAAACAACCTAATAATACTAACACTTAATGAGCCACTCTTTGGTAATACTCACAGAACATGTCCAGTACCAGCGACACCTCCTTGGGCGGCACTAGATGCGAGTTAGCAGCTTGGCAAGTGAAGACTGCTGCGTAGTCGGCGCGTCGTATCGCGGGCCATAGTAGTCGGTTCTCTATGACGTCACCAGTATTGTGCTCATACTCCTCATCGACAAGGACTCCATTCACCAGCCAACGCACCGAAGGCTCTGGTCGACCTGATAAAGAAAAACCGAACGTTTCAATTAGTTTTATTATTGTCTAAGAATGCAGAGTAATCTGGCCTATGTGATTCAGGGTGGTGATACTGGTGGTAGAACCTTTTGTGAGTCCGCACGAGTGGGTACCACCACTCTGCCTATTTCTGCCGTGAAGCAGTGATGCGTTTCGGTTTGAAGGGTAGGGCAGCCGTTGTAACCATACTGAGACCTTAGAACTTATATCTCAAGGTGGGTGACGCATTTACCTTGTAAATGTCTATGGGCTCCAGTAACCACTTAAGACCAGGTGGGCTGTAAGCTCGTCCAACCATCTAAGCAATAAAAAAAAGGTGGTCAGTTTATGTTCAAAGAAAAAAAAACAATTTATTTGGTCGAGTCTTTTTTATATATAGATATAAGGAATAAGAATAAGGAGTTCACGACATTGACAGAGCGCGATAAGACTAGACCAGCTCCAATTCCAGAGACAGCCATCAAATTTTCTGACGTTTTGGCATTATGCACCTAACGCATGCTCACAAATGACTTCCGCGATGAAGGTATAGAGCATCATGTAGCAAAAGTAAAATCCTCATAACTTATTCATCGACTTTCAAGGTTTTCAAGATAATTACGATTAAATGATAGACCGCTATTTGTTATTTGTAATACAACATAAGGGAGTGAATGAATCTATCGAATTGTATAAATATTTATGTTCACAATAATAGTCTTTCCTATGAGCATCGTCGAATCTCTTTTTTCGGATAGCAAACAATTAAAATTAAAACTTACTGTTATAGTCAACTGTAAGGCCAATATCAATGTGTATCAAGATAACATTATTTTATTAAATCAAAATAGACTACGAAAATTGAAACAAAGAGTGAAATTAAATGATGTTTATAATTTCGAAAATAAAAACAATATTTTGTTTCCATTAGCAGGCAACGAATTTACCCACTCGTTCGTAAATTCCTTTTGACTATTCAGTTTTAGGAACATTTGAACCCTTTGTCCGTGGCTCTGTGTATTTGCCTCCGTCGTCAGCTTTTGTTCCAGCTGCCTTTGGACCGGGTTCCGTTTGAATGAGCTCTAGATCTCATTGGGCACGTCAATGGATGTAATTTCGATTTGATTCGTAGAGCTCGCATTCGAATCTCGTTTGAGGTGCTGTGTGTGAGGTCTCGTGATTGATTTCATTTAATTTTGTAGTGGTAAGCGATGATTCGCCTGAATATTTTAAAGTCTTCAAAATGGTTTCCATTATTAACCATCACGAATCGATTTCAGTTTTTATTAGCTTGTTTCATGTTGAGCATTCAACATGTTTTTATTAGCTTGCTATGTATCCGAGTGTGTATATAACGGAATTTTTGAACGTGATTTTCACCAACTTTAAAGCGTCGGATGGAAACTCCGCTCACTTGACAATGACAATACAATAATTTAATTAGGGCATAGGGCATTCCGAAGCTACCAGCTTACGGAATCACCTAGGGATTCTGCAAGTGGATCGGTAGCTTTTGTATGGGTGGACCATCACAGTCGTCGTAGACGGCTGTTGCTCCGATCGCATGACCATTGACGCTATCGTTCTACAAGATTTGGTGCTCTCCCTTACGCTTTTCATTCTATATTTTAATGGCATGCATTGTCATGTGAATGCCAGGACGAGGCATGAGGAATGTATCGGCCATGAGAGTCTCTCACGAAGCGTGTGGTAGGAGAGATTATTAAAATTTGTGTCAGAAGTGGAGAATTCTTTGGGATGGGTCTCCAAGTGGAGTGAAAAGAACTTACTTCAATTCAAACCGTTAAAGAGACTGCGCGTTCACTTTTGTCAAGTTGTCGCAATTCGAAAAAGTATCCCTGTAACCTTCCACCAATAATGGTATATTTGAGTTGACGTTTCGAATAATGTCAAAAATCGGAGCTATTTCAAGGGCAAAGTCAAGTTGGCGTCAAAACAGAGGAGTCCTCAACAGAGGGTAGCGGGATTTCATGCCCGGACAAAGACTTTTGCTTTACAAAACACAAGTACTCTCCCACCTCTAGGTTGATGCTCCTAAATACCAGCTATTTCCATTTGACTTCATACAGAAGAGGGCCGTTCGGATTATTGAAAACCCCGTTCTCACAGATCGCTTGGAACCTCTGGGTCTACGGATGCACTTTGATTCTTTCTATTTTTGTATTGTATGTTCCATGAGGAGTGCTTTGAAGAATTAATTAAGATGATCCTGTCGGAAGAAAATAAAAATACAGAGTAGCAACACTACAACGGCCTATTTAAGGAGTAGCGTTCGCTGTGTTCGCTTTCTTTCTCGTCAGCCGTAATAGCGTGCAGCAGCTCTGTCCAAACTCGTCTTGATCTTACTATCTGTCTGACAAGGCCAGCTGACCGATAAATTATTTTTGAAAACCCAAAATTCGTTTCTGTTTTTTTTATTTATTGCTTAGATGGTGGACGAGCTCATAGCCCACTTGGTGTTAAGTGGTTACTGGAGCCCATAGACATCTACAACGTACATCGTCCGCTACTGGAGTAAATTTTATCCACATTACCTAGAGCCATTGCGTTCATCCACAGTGCATTCCAGAGATCTTTTCTGATCTTCAAGATCATCTTTGAATGAACTCCCTTTCACGGTGTTTCTCGATCGCTGTGACATGTTTTAAAACTAGGCTCAGTGGTAGTCAGCGGCCTGACTCTGCGCCTGGTAATGTTGGTCGTTGCCTGAACCCTGATATATTTTCATTACATGAAATATCGGCCGATAGACTGCGGACATTTCAAATCACTTTTGGTTACAGGCAGACTTTATCGGATTTTCTTTTAAATTAATCCAACCTGGGGCGAAATAAAGCGTGCTTGTATCAGTCATAAAATAAGTATAGCATTAACAACAAGCTTAGCGGTTGTTTTATCAAAGATTTTTGACAATAATTACCTGATATTATATGTATAGCATTGCTAACTACAAACTACCCTGATGAAGAAAAAGAATACAGCCAACTTGTGGTGGCTAGCCCTACATACGGAACTTTAACATCATCTAATTTTTAGTGAAAATTGTAGTGAGAAATAAGTCTGATACTTTATTTAAAATATATGAACATAATTTAAGATTTTATTTAAGGTACTTTAATTTAATATTATAGTTTAATTTAATAATTAACATTTAATAAAATAATTTAATAACTTAATTCATGTAATATGTATGTCACGTAATAATTCATGTTCCACAACAAATTTCAACAAGTTTTAAATTATTGTGTTGTTTACTATTTTACTATATTTGTTTTCGGTAAGGTTCCAACATAACAACTATTCACTGCACTCACTACAGCTACACATCGTAACATAAGTGTTTTATATACTATAATAATGTGTTACTGAAAACAGTCCACATACACATACATAGTCTGTTTGTGATTTCTAGGGCTTTCAATGGCAAAGTGAAGTTTCCTTTAGAAGTTGAATTCACTCTTCGAATTCGCTCTAATCCATCACTCCAATCTACTCTGTAATCACTGACAGAGCACAGAACTTCCTCGAATCAAAAGTCGTAAGGACGTAGTCGTTTCCGGTCGCTCTGTTGTTCCGGTTGTTTTTCTTTTAGCTAACATTGTTTATTCGCATTGGCGGCTTCGGAAAAACAAACAAGATTCACTATCACATATGAACGTTAACTTATTTCATTTGTTATTGAAATGCGGGGAAGACTATGTTTTTTCAAATGCAGATAAATGGAAAAGAGGCATTGTTCGTAGGGATGTTTTAGTTTAGAGGCTGATTCTAAATAGGCATCTTTAATTTGGCGAGTATGTTTTATGCTGAATTACGTACACCGTAGGGCTGTATTATAAAAAGCATCTTTAGGAATTCATTGTAGAATATAATTGCTTAAATTTTTATCTCCACTCTTTAATGCTTCACCCTAAGCTGCCCGTAATCTCATTTGTTGCTGTGGCTTCATGTTGCCACTACTTTATTACCCAGTCTGACCAAGCATACTGTTTCAATAAATAACATTAATATTACACTTGTCTTGTGCTTGTTTGGCCCAAGTCTATCAAGATAAGATTCTTAAGTTCTTAAGACTCTTATATTCCTTAACCAAGAATGGTCATTTCAGTACGACTAAAGACTAGACTTTTATCAGAGCTGAAGACTAGCCGTCGCCTGGTCATGTTCTTATTCCGCTTGAGTCTGATTTGTGATCTTTATTAAAAAGTATAGAATAATTTAGAAAACATTTTATTTTCTACTAAATACTTTACTTTAATTAAATAGGATAACGTTCCCTAAACGCAATAATCATATGAATTTTCATAGATGGGCGAACGAGTTCAGGGCCCAGCTGATGTAAAGTGATACTGGTTCATAAAATATGTTGCGACATGCGGACAGGACTTTAAGATGAATGACACTAAAAAATTTTTGAACTAGAATTGGGTTTTGACAGGTTTTTTGTATTTATTTTTGTAATCATATTGTAACGGATCACGAAAATGTATATGTCACAATGCTTAATCAGGACAGTAGCGTGTAGTCCAGTTGCGGAAACAAACGTGTTGCTGTATAGTATCGTAGTCATTGGTTGTGCTCCTGTTAGTTAGCACCAGGCCATACGTATTCTCGTCCGACCCATTTAGCTTTATTCGCCGACGACACGACTGTTTACTATTCCAGTAGAAACAAGTCCCTAATCGCGAAGAAGCTTCAGAGCGCAGCCCTAGCCCTAGGACAGTGGTTCCGAAAATGGCGCATAGACATCAACCCAGCGAAAAGTACTGCGGTGCTATTTCAGAGGGGAAGCTCCACACGGATTTCCTCCCGTATTANATTATTTTTTTTAATGCTTAGTTAAAAATCATGCTTTATATTGTACACTATTCCCCTCTTATACATCGTATTTCTCTCTGATAATGGTTTGCTGGAAGAAAACTCATGAATGAGTTAAGCTCGCCTTTGTACATAGTATTTAGAATTCTTTAAATCTGTTTTTTATTGTATTTTCTTTTGTGTACAATAAGTATAAATAAATAAAAAAAAAAAATAAACTTAAAAATGTCAAGATTTTCTAATATGGCAAAATATTTTCTAATTTTATGTTTCGATTGCAAACCCTATTTACTGTTAACATATCGCCGTTTGAACAATACATAATTATGTATATCAGATGTTATGTTCTATTGCATATTGTTGACGAAAGCTATTTTGTGGATTTTGAGAAATAAATACAACATTATGACGTAAAGAACTGTGTTTATTTACATTTTATGCAAAACAATTACTTGATTACATCACTCCCATTGAAAATTAGTACATTGTTGTTTTTACAAACCTAGTCGAAATTAAAACCGAACGTTCGAATTCTGATTTGACTGAACCATTATACTAAAACGCTTTTAGTGCCTTCAAATTTATCAAACAATAATACCGAAAAAATCATGCGTTAAACAAATAACCAACTCTACAAAAACCAACTAAAAACAATACACAAGGAACAGAAATATTTTATGGAATTCTAAAAAACAAAATCTTATGTGACTAGATAGATGGTGGAATGTTCCCTAGTATTTTTACTATGTATCAAGTAAAGTTACTGCTGTTATTGTGTTTCGATTGATTAATGTGTTTTAAATTTTTTGCGAGAGGCAACTTAATTCACTATACCTACAAAATTGCCTATGCCAAAACAATGTGGCTAATATTTTGTTTTTTATCACAAGGTAACGTTGGTGTACGTCTAATTTACTACATTCACATAAAAAAATTAAAATCTCTGTGCCGAGTGCGAGATTTTTTTTACTAATTCGGTCGCGGTAACGTTACTAGTGATTGGCAATGCATTGAAAGAGACATTCAGAGGAGTAAAGAAGAAAACGCTATCACAGAGGATCGGTCATCACAAACACTTGCCGTAATGCGATTTTAATTTTTTTACAAGAAACATTATTGAGAAGCTATTAACGCTATACCTCTTATCAAAAATGATGAAAAAGAGGAACTCGCACTAAGCACACTTGCTATCAAAGTTACCAAACACGTTAGACGTGTTTTTGAAATTGAAAAGAACTTACAGTCCCATTGACAGATTCATTTCATAATCTTATCAATATTTATTTAAATAATAATTATATTTAACATTATTTCCCTCATAATAATTTAATAATATTCCATTCTCCATATCCGTTGTTCAATACATATATTTAGTGAAATACTCCTCATTTAGACTAACGATTGTGACATTGAGTAACTTGTACGATTTGCAAACGCGACGATTTGCCCTGATCGTTTTCAAAAACGGATGCTTTTAATAATTAAATTTTCAATTTTCCGTTACAAATATCATGGAATAGTTGAGAGGTTATGGGTACAAAACTGTCTCCGGATCTGAAGTATAACGGCTCCTTGATGACGTCAGGATCAAAACCTTCCTTTTGGTATTGCAACTTTTTTAGTTTGAATGTACCTGTGGAAAATAGTTCATTTGTTCATTGGCTCTTTTAAATACAATTTTTGAATACATTGTAATGACACTTAATTTTTTTGCATATTTTGCGTATTTGCATATTTTTTTGCATATTTATATTTTGCATATTTTTACATACGAGTATAACAAAAACAGTGTTCAGCCAATGATCAAGCCTCGATGACAATCATTGACAGCTCAAGATTTTGACTCATCAAACTTATGTAACAAGTTTTTTTGCGACAAAAACTATCTTCAACAAAATAAATAAAAATCGCTTAACATCGCGAATAGCTGCTGCTGCTAATAAAGGTACTAAACTCGTTTGTTTTTGTTTCTTTATATAACATGACTAAGATAATTTTTACTAAGCGAATATTATTCGACTTACTTGTTATGTCCAAATCATTCATGAAACGCAGGAACATTGGTCTCGCATACGAAGGCAAGCAATCATCTAAATCCCGCGCAAGCTTCTTCAAGTCCAATTCGCCTAACGGATCGGCTATGGCAGCCATGCCGACTCGTCCTTCCGTCTGAGGGATCTATGATAAATATTTGTTTATTGTAATGGACGGATAGATAACTTTATACATAATGTTAATGTTATATACCTACTTTCATGAATATCTATGCCGCAGTCGCTTTCAATTTATACAACAGGTTTTTTAAGTTATTATCGAGGTTAATAAATCGCAACTTAGATACCGCCGCTCACCTTCAGAAAAGAGGCCAAATTTTCCATTGCTTTAGCTTAAAAGTTGTATTATACATTTAGCATGATTGCTCCACAATAGATATGCAGGAATTGTAATTTGTCTATGGGGACAATAGATAACAAAATTTAAAGAATTCATGGGTTTTTTTTTTCGAAATAATCATTCCGAGATTGACAAGATTGTTTTGCAAAATATTTTTTTGAAAACTCACCGAAACACCATAGACAACGCAGGCCTTCTCATCCAACACTGGTGACATGGCGTTCTCGACCTCGGCGGTAGCGACGTTCTCGCCCTTCCACTTGTACGTGTCCCCGGTGCGATCACGGAAGAACAGATAACCCAACTCGTCTGCCACTAAGATGTCGCCACTCACAAAGGCTGCGTCTCCCTTACAGAAAACGTCACGTACCAACTTCTTGTTGCTGTCGTTCTGTACAATGCGATTTTTTTTTAAATACATCAACTTGTTGCCCATATTATCTACAATAAAGCGACCAAGTATTTCCAACCTCTCAGAAAAATATACGCTACTTTACAGATCAAATCGGTGTTTGATTAATTGCAAAGCTCAATTATACCAGTATAATACAGACAAGTTACTATACATTATTAAAAAAAAAAATAACGTAACTCATAAGACTTTGAAATATCAGCGGGGTTATAAGACTTCTTACCTTATCGACGTATCCGTAATATTCTCGGGACGCATTCCCCTGGGCGATAAGTCCAATGAACATACCAGGCTCATCTGAAAAATAAAGTGTTTTGTTTAGATGGATACTAGTGATTTATAAATGTGAACAATTTCTAAGTAAAAAAATAATTTCGAATTTCATTTTAGTTTTACGAGTTGAATAAACTACTGAAAAAGAAATCCAGCACCTTAAACACCGTGTCATGTGTGTGTTACATCGTGTGAGATTTTGTGATCAATTCATCGAGAAGTCGATGATTACTCTACTTCGTATTTCCTCATCGCATCTTTATTTATCTGAATAGGATCGAAACAAATTCGACAATTTTGTGAACCTGTCTAGAAAATAAGTATTACGAAAGGAGACCGGGAAAGTAAAGCATCAAAAACACCGAGCTTGTAACTTTTGTACAACACATTCTACGTATACGTAAAATGACTGAACTACTCACTCGGGGGGCATCGGATGCAGTAGCCGTCAGGTCCTCGCACCAGGTTTCCCTGATCGTCCGAGCGCACCAACGCTATGGGGTGAAGGCTGGTTGGGACCAGCTTGGGAAGGAAGCCTACAGCACCCAAGGTATTGTCTACGTTGACTGCAAGTAAAGAAAGCATTATTAGTATTCTGTTTAACTGGAATTTCATCCACTTATATGAATAAGCTATTTTAATGGCTACAGAGACTAGTGGCTGTTAGGTTCATTCATGAGCCGAAAGGAAAATGTTGTTTTTCCTTAACTTTAGCGGAAAACTGCCAGTCTCCCACTGGGTCATCTACTCGCGTGTCAGTTTTTGAACATTTTTTTAAAAACACCCACATTTTCAATGTTCAAGTTTTAAAGTACTTGAGAGAGATAAAAATGGAGATTTGGAATTCTAAGCATATGTAGCTCAACTATGCTATAAATTTATCCCGCATCCAGCGAATTCCCGCGACCTTTAGTAGGTCAACCTCGGGGAGCGGTCTACCCACGCTACGTCTTCAGATAATCGGTCGCCGTTCAAGAAATTTTGGGCCCCAATCTGTTTACGAACAATATGCCCTGCCCTGCCCACTGCCACTGCAACCTCAGATTCTTTCGGGCTAATCTCCACATTCCTGATTCAATCTCGCAGGGAAACTCCGAGAATAGCCCTCTCCATTGTTCTTAATGATATAACATTTGAATCGAGTCTTTTCAGTATCTACTTTGAATGATATGTTCCGAATAATATCATGATGCGTATGAAAACTTAACCTGCAATATTCGATAAATTATCTTACCTACCTAAAGTTGTTTTTATTGTTATGCTATAGTATTATAGTTATTAGTAGTTTAAATTTTTAGTTTAATATTGAAGCATTTTGATGTGGTCTACGTAATTTTTTACGTAAACAAACGTGCCAATTCATTTATAAACGAAATACTAATGTAAATTTACTCACTGATGTTTGCATTGCTCTCGGTCGCGCCGTATATCTCGTTGATCTGCGGTACTTTGAACCTAAAAAATATATCATGAGGTTATTAATACATAGACATACAAAAATTAATATTAATATATACGTTCGTTAACCTACTCTCGTTCAAAGACAGAGCCTACCTTGCGGTATAATTAAAATATTTGGGAAACATGTTTCACTTTAAGCTTGTTTATGGGATCATTGACCTAAACTTTCCCGCTCTGCTTGTAAATAACAGTTAGGCCACTTCTACGTTCTTTGACGACGACATCGTCGCGACTTAGCACTCATTTTCTTGTTGTCGAGACACATTATTAAATGATAGTATAATCAAAACAATTTACGATACGTTTTCCTTAATATTTTCCTGTTTCAATTAATACTGCAATATTGTTAAGGAAGTGGATTGTTGAGAACCATAAAATAGTATTTTATTTGTTTACGCATTGGATGTAAACAATTATAAATATTTAGCTTAAAAAAATCTAGTTTGAAACTAATTATATGCTATGCGCTATAGGCTATGTTCGCACTGTAGAAAGATAGCTACTGTGTCCGATGGACAAAAAACTGTTATATTACCGTTTGAATTGGAACGAAACTGCCATTATGATTATATATACAGTCAAACCTGCGTAAGTGAGAACTGGATAAGTGAGAAAACTTTATAAGTGAGAGTAATAGCCAGGATCCGTCATTTTAAGCTCCCAAAACCTCTATTAGCGAGAAACAGAAACCTTGGTAAGAGAGAGTAGTTTTTACCTCATGTACCTCTGTAAGTGAGACTGCTACTTTTCTATACCTCTATAAGCGACAGTCGAGCTTTATTTATTTATATTATTTAGGAGAAACAAGTGACAAAACAAATTACAAATTTAACATCTGCTATTTTAATACTCATTCTTAACTTTTGTGGAACTTCCTACCATTCTTTTTGTATTGTTTTCTCGTCAATATTGAACCTATTCTATTTCGTGGAACTTTAGTTCGAATGGACACGTGTGCCTGTGTACCCTCCTGTTTGTCGGACTTACTCAGTTTATCGTTAATCAATTGCGAAGGAAAGTTTTGTTCTGCATCATGTCAAAACGGAAAATTAAAATACTGTCATTAAGTGATAAACTTAAAATAGTGAATGCGTTTGAATCCGGAAAATCGCGAAATGAAATTCAGAGGGAGCATTAGCGAGAAACTCGGGTTAGTGAAAAACCTATGAGATTGTGCTCCCTTGAACTCTCGCTTATCCAGGTTTGACTGTATATGTAATTGTAAAAGTGTTTTTTATTTTTTTAACTATTACATATTTACTAAATATGGCATTACAATTAAACATCAACATATTAAGCTATTAATTTACATACCGGTTGAATTAGGCTTTGTTAATATTGTGGAAGAGCTGCTAAAATTGGGAGCTAGTGCCAACGAAAAATCACTAATCCTGATTATCTCAGTAAGGATAACGGGTCTAACTGTTTAAAATATTGAATTGTCATCGATCCTTGATAAGTATGCAAATTTCAAGTTAAGTTAAGTAATCAAATGCCTGCAGATATCGAAATTATTCAAAATGTTAAAAAATACATATTATATAGTAAACATTAGCAGTAGTTTTCGTTCATTAAAATTTATGATTATAGTTATATTATTTGCCATAATATGCTCTATTTTTGACCGACTTCAAAAAAGGAGGAGGTTCTCAATTGGACTGTATGTTTTTTTATGTTTGTTACCTCATAACTTTTGACTGACTGGGTGAATCGATTTTGATGATTCTTTTATTAGAAAGCTGACGCTTCCCCTGTGGTCCCATTTCAATTTTGTCCAGTTCTGATAATGGTATCCACGAGAAAACCATACAAGTCTTATATTTGCATTAAGTAGGTACGTGCGCGACAAATAGATGAATATCACGCCACGACACTATCATGCCAACCGATTTCGATGATTATTGTTTTTAGAGTATATCAATTTGATTTGGAATATCTTTTTTTTTCTATTTGAAGTCGGTTTTTGTTAAAGCATGTCTATTTACACTTATGTTTATAATACGTTGCTGTAAATGATTAGCCTGAAAAAAGTATGTATTATAATTAAATGTATATAAACATTTGTGATTACCGGTCCACTATTTGTTGCCAGATAGCGGGTCGCATGCCATTGCCGACCATGATGCGAACGCGATGCTGCGAATCAGTCGGTCGCGCCGGTTGAGACAGCAAGTATCTACACATCTCGCCAATGTACTGGGCCACCTGTTGACGTTAACTAATCATACAACGAGTGCACAAGAAGGCCCGCGGTACGTGAGGAATGGCGAGGTCTGGTGAAGCGCACCACCACCCGAAGTGATTGATGACCACGACCACTCTGCCAAGAGTGTATACGAATGAGAAGAACAATCAGAAAAGTATTCTAGTTTTGGTAGTACATATTGGGATTATGTATTTGTGTCACAATTTTTTTCTGACATTAGCAACTAAAACATTTAGACTTATATCTCAATTTGGCAATAACAAAATTAATGGTTCCCTTCGTATCTCAAATGTATAATAAATTATATTAGAACAATTTGAACACAACTATTATTTAATTAAAATAAATACCTATATAAAAAAAAAACCAGACAATCAATAACCAATTATCTTGTTAATAGAAACACTAAAGACTTAGTATGAAACGATTATTTATCTCTAGCGGCAAGTTCCATTCTACGCAGTAGACGTTCCTTCTCATTCCGTTCAGTTGTAAAAAAAAACAAGCTTAGTAGAGTATTAAATGAAAAAAATATGATTGAATTTGACATTCAAATATTTTTAGAAGAATAATAATATCGAACATTATAACGCACCGTGCAATCATATTTAATACAGTCAGTCCAAAAATTGCTCGCCGAGAACTTGGGCCTGATCACAGAGGGGATTCCGTCGACCAGCGCCGCCCCTGTTCCCACCACACCGCCTGCAGTGTGGTACAGTGGTAGCGAGTTGTAAACGCGGTCTGATGAATTCAAACCCAGCATGTGGACCGTCGCTGCTACAATCAACAAATACCTGTAAAGACATTCAACTTGATTTATTGAAATACTAACGACTTTAATAATTTGTCTATATTTTTTAGTGCTCCTCCTCCCTCCGTGCGTCGTATTCCTCAGTGCTGAGTGTCGTGGCCTTTACGGAGCACTTTTGTTAGGACTATGTTCCTCCAGTCACTCCTGTCCTCCGCGAAGGACGCGGGAACCCACTACTAGTAATTTTCCCAAGAAAACCTTTACGTATATGTTTTAGTAGTGTATGTTTAATAGCCTGATGAGGAGGCGACCGCCGAAATATCCGTCCAAATCCGTCCAAAGAAATAGATTATTTACGTGGCCGATTTAACGTTATGTTATCTGTGGGATCTTGTCATCGGTTGACACCAAAAGAACCGTGATCTCATTTCTGCACTACGGGCAAAATCGGGCCGATAATAGTCCAATAGGAATGCATGATTGCTCCACGACAGAAATGGACAAAGTTTTAAAATGTCCTCTTTTGTTATCGCATTACGGCCGACTTGTGATTTAGGAAATAATCGTTGCGATGAGAGTTTTTCAAAAATTATCATATTATTCATTAAAATAAAAAAATTGCTCGAAAATCCAGATAATTTTTTATTTATTGTTGAGATGGGTTGACGAGCCCCCCTTGTGTTAAGTGGTTACTGGAGCCCATAGACATCTACAACGTAAATACGCCATCCACCTGAGATATAAGTTCTAAGGTCTCAAGTATAGTTACAACGGCTGCCCCACCCTTCAAACCAAAACGAATTACTGCTTCACGGCAGAAATAGACAGGGTGATGGTACCTACCCGCGCTAACTCACAAGAGGTCCTACTACCAGTAATTACGCAAATTATAATTTTGCGGGTTTGATCCTTATTACACAATGTTATTCCTTCACCGTGGAAGTCAATCGTGAACATTTGTTGAGTACGTATTTCATTAGAAAAATTGATACCCGCCGGCGGGATTCGAATTTCTAGTATGCAATAATAAATACGACTGTAACCAGCGAGGTTCTGACTGTTTATGGATCAGAGAGTAACAGAAGGTACTCTTTATCCCTGGGAAATGCAAAATATTTCATTATTTCTGAATAACAAATTTACACGAATGAAACTGCGTGGGCTATGTAGTATATTATTATCGGAAAAAAAATTAATTCAATGTTAATTTTTATGACATGAAAAACATTTATAATTAATTATTATTTCCAAGAGAATTGTTCCGTGAGAATTATATTAATTATATATTAAGTCGTTGTGTGTTATATATTTTTAGTTTAATTTGTTGTTAAATGTAAATTTTGAGCCTATTAAATAATATAATTGCACAGCCGCTCAGGTTAGTGTACATAGATGAGTTGTAACTGCTGTTAACTAGATATTTCCTTTCAATGCAATGTTTTTCAAAAGCAAAAAAAAATCATAAGCAAATGACATGTCAAAATATTATTAATCAGAATTTGCGTCTGTTAAATAAAAATGATTATATTAAAAAAAAAATAACATAATAAGCTTAATTTTTTTTTTTAAATATGATTTACGGAATAATCGGAATAATCCTGGGAGTATGTATCGTTTTTATAACACTAGCTTTAAGATAAGGTGATGTAAGAAAAACATTCTCGTTAAATTTAAATCTTGATAACCTTGATAAGCTATTTTCGATAATTTTAAAACTAGATTTCCTTTACCTTTAGCTTTAAATTTGTTTATTTTTCAAATTTAAAATAAAGACCGAAAACTGCATAGGTACATAAATTTAAGCTAAATCTTGAAGGTTAATAATTATTGTCCAATTTCAATCATCAGACGAACACAAGTGAATATAAAAACATAATTTACTTGGAGTTTGGCATAACAGCAGCCTTCGGCATTCCCGTCGTGCCTGACGTGTAGATGTAAAGCAATGTGTCTTTATAATGAAGCTTCTCCGTGACGACTGGGTAGTCTGTTGAATGCTTGCTCATTTCATTCTCAAGATCCAGAATACCAGGCTTAGACTTTCCATACAGTTGAAACATTTTTAGTCCCTTCGGTAGTTGATCACGGATTTCGTCAATCGCTAAAACGGAAGAAAAAAAAACAGAAAATTATATAAACTTAAAAACTATGATTTAAAGTCATCTTCTTATTTCATTTCAATCAGTACGGAGCTTTTTTTTTCTGCTCGTTTTTTAAGATAGAGGGATTACTTATATCCTGGAAGTCTTTCCAGTTTCATCAGGACAGGTGGGCGAGCAATGGCTCAAACGGGAAGGATGGTAGTTACTAAAAACTGCCCGAGCGCCACCGAAGGAGTCCACTAACAGCTCAAGGACAGCTGCTTCGCGAATGGATCTACTACCGAATCGGAGCCGCGACCCGCTGAGAAGATCTTTCGACTCGAAAGTCCGGGCTGATGTATGGGTTACATTTATGTTTGATCGCTGGGTAGATCTCTTTGACGAAGTCGACGAGCACGGTTACCAGGGCCCCTATGCCTGCTCTCATTGCTAGAGCTACAGACGTCTAATGACAAGCTTAGTGGATCGGATGGAATTTACTGAACTATTACGCAAACCAGGAAACAACAATGCGACAATCCTATGTTTGGAGTCCCAATTTCACTCTATCCTACCATTTAAATCCGAACAAATTATAGCTTCGCGCCAAAAATAGCCAAGATCGTGGGGGATAACAACATGCCCTCCCATTATTTTAAAGTAAATGAATAAATAGAATCATAGTGAATGTATATGTGAAGGAATTCTTCTCGCTTTCCTTGTGATAGGTGACAATTATTAAACATGACCTTGATAATAAACTGTCTAATAGTAAGTGCCCAAAATATATACCAGGAAAAAAGTTAGCATTAAACATAATAATATATCGATATTCATGTTTCGTGTACTGACGCTAAAAATTGTGTTCTACCGTGCGCTTTAGTGGTATTGGTACTGTCGAATAAAAAACAATTTATATTAATACATTTGAAATAATTATCTCAATCTCACCATCCGTAAGTTGATCAGAGAAGATTACAGCCTTTGCATTGGCCACTTGTATGCAGTGCAAGAGGGGTTTATGTCGCAGATTGCTGTTGATGAGCGCTGAAACACCTCCGACTTTAGCGATGCCAAGCCACGTCCAGATGTACTCGCCGCTGTTGGGCAGGAATACGCAGACCACGTCACCGCGCTTGAGCTGCAGGTGCTCTTGCATAGTTCGCGCCACTTGGTTCGATTTCGACGCAATCTGTAAAGTACAGATTATCTGTCCCTCCATCATCTGTCCGTACTAGTATACTGATAATTTATCCCTACGTAACTTCCTGTAATAATAATTGAAGAGCATGTTTTGAGCCAGCCAATAATATTAAAGCGTGTTTGAGCGAGCTCAGAAAAGCACAAATTCCTGCTTATTTCTTGTTTATCTGCCAGTAGTCTCGTGGCTATTCTGTATTGGGTTCTATTTATATTCTATTGTCCTTAGAGGGTTTGATAACTTTTGCCTTACCAGGAGCAGTGCTTCGCTGAGCCTATCATCGGAACAGAATGACGACACACTGAGTACATTCGGCAAGAAAGTCAGTGGACTGTCTCTGCAGGTTAAATTGCACGTCGAACATGACTGGTGCTGGGAATTCTTAAAGGGACTGAGAGTGGTTCGGGACTTATTCGAAATGATCCCCTCATCTCCTTTTTATCATCGCACCTCCTGCCATCGGAGCAGAGTTCATTCATATTATCTGTAACCGCTGCGTTCATCGACAGTGCGTTTCCAAAGATCTTTTTTGCCACGTATCATCCGGCTTTGGAATGAACCCCCCTCCACGGTGTTTTCCGAGCGCTATGACATGTCCTTCTTCAAACGAGGCTTGCGGAGAGTACTTAATGGTAGGCAGCGGCTTGGCACTGCCCCTGGCATTGCTGACGTCCATGAGCGACGGTGACCACTTACCATCAGGTGGGCCGTATGCTCGTATGCCTACAAAGGTAATAAAAAAAAACTTATGTCTGTCCCCAAATAGCGTTCTATGAAAGGCGGTGTATGCTTTAAACGGACGTAAAGCGGACATTACGTTTTTCAAATTTAGAAAATCTATAGGTACTTAACCTGTCCAAAGGTCCACGTTCGATCTCCAACAACAATAAAACATGGCGCATCGGGATTCCGTTTAGCACGCCGCGTGAACAATTCCGCTACAGTTGCATCTTGACGTCCCCATCGCTTCGACCTTATCATGCCATTCGCGTAGCGCCATAGGAATCTGGAAAATAATATTTATTAAACATAATAGAATGTGTGCCTCTACAATAATTGCAGCATGTTATCTAAATATTGACGAGTAATGTAAGCTTTAAAGAGAATAAGCATATTGTAGATATCATGTCAACGTTCAATTTAAAATAAAATACTCCCATTTAACGAAAGACAATGAACAGAACATTGTCATAATTCTCTATGGCGTGTGTTTTATAAACCTACTAACGAAAACAAAAAGATAATATATAAACAGTCATCGTCTCTTTAGATTGAAAACAAAGTCACCGGGGAAAAAAAAATCGATTGTCTAAGTCTCGTCAACAAACCTGTTTAGTCTATTTAAATATGAATGAAAAAAAAACCAAATGTCCTTCCATGGCTCTCTAATGAATCTAACGCGAAGGTTGAAATTGGTATCGATTATATTCGTCAGTCACAGTATACATACGTCTATAGGTATATACCGTACGCTTACTAAAACACAGGCTGTCGCATCGAAATTTTCAATACGTGATTTTCTCATATTTAACCTTTTGAATAATTTATTCGAACTAGATGTCCCGCAGTAGTCGAAATTCGACTATAATTAATTGGAATTGTAAGTTTGTACACTATTATGATTGTATTTTATACTTCTGTAATCAAAAATTTCGCCAAGACTACACTATAAAAATATTAACAAAGACAAACCATATTCTATTTTGACAACAGACGTCAAGAACAAAAGTTTGACAATAAATAGTATGCATGCGTGTGTGCGTCAAATACATGGTATGTAGTGTGTGTAATGTTTTCTTTATTGATTTAATGTATCTTGCATTATTCAAAAAAAATATTAGCATTGTGCACTTCTTCTCTATATTCTCTATAAGTGTGGAAAATTTCATACTCCTCCGTCCGCGCGATTTTCGTAAAAAGGGATACAAAGTTTTTGCTTCACGTATTAATATATAGATTTATTCGAATAAGATAATGTTACAAAAAAATACTTGCTAAAATGAAATTGACGTTTGTTAATCAGTCAAAATCAGAAAAAAAGATTGCACTGCTTGCATTAAAGGATAGGTACAACTGTATTTTTAAATAGTTCAAGTTATAATATCAATGTATTAAATATATTTAAATGAAGAAAAAAAAACGAGACTGCATTACAAAAGTAGGCTTAGTCCCGTAACAAGTTTTATTTCATTGAAAGGATTTGTATGGTATTTTCATTGGCGCATTGTTAAGATATCGATCGAATGCTGGACGCCAGCCCAATACGGTCCGTTCCTCGGTATACATCAGCCTACGCAATAAAAATTAATGACATTGAAATATAACAAAGACCTTTATCAGCATATATGGGCCGGGCAGTCGAGCGCACAGCCCATATAGACTGCTGACTGCTAAGACTTTCTCTTCAACGGACAGCAAAAACAAAAACAATTAACAAGGTGAACATATGGCCCACCTGATGGTGAGTTGTTACCGTCGCTCATAGACGTTAACGATATTACGGACAGGCCCCTGCTAACCGCAAAGCAAATAAGTGATAAAGCAGTTTTTTTTTTATTGCTTACATGGGTGGACGAGCTCACCGCCCACCTGGCGTTAAGTGGTTACTGGAACCCATAGACGTCTACAACGTAAATGCGCCACCCACCTCGAGATATAAGTTCTAAGGTCTCAGTATAGTTACAACGGCTACCCCACCCTTAAAACCGAAACGCATTACTGCTTCACGGCAGAAATAAGCAGGGTGGTGGTACCTACCCGCGCGGACTCACAAGAGGCCCTACCACCAGTAAAAAAATACAATTAACTACCAATCCTGTTCCAAACTTCGGGTAAAGAACAATGCCATCGAATAGTCAAAGTGAAAGCAACTGTAAGTTGCTTGAAACGTATTGCTCAGTTATAAAAACGAATTACATAAAACTTTTTAATTTGCGCTACATAGATAATATAACTGTAGCGGCAGCTGTCATAGAATACTCATATATTATAATATTTGACAGAAACTTGTTTTCAAGACAACAACTCTCAAAGTTCCGATCAACAACATTACAAACGTCAATATCGGTCTACAAAGCAAAGAAAAACCCGCTCGATGAAACACCTTTCGTTTATCGCCAAATTAACGGTCACCAATCTTTAAATCTTTAAGAATTCGGATAAAAGACTACCCGTGAATGATATCGACAACCAACGGCGCAAAGATCATTAATTGGTTTCTAAAGTCCGAAGTAGGTACCTACTTCAAAATCCTGCACATGTTATTCCTATCATTTTTATTACCCGCATCAAAGCGGAAAATTCAAGCCTGGATCTGTTGGAAAATAATAATTTTAACGGCTTCTTTGATGTTTTTTTGTTTTTTGATTACGTAAAGGTTCTTGCCTGGTCCCGCTGCCGCGACCTCGCGCTTGATACTGTCCTGTATGCTTACAGCACTGATGCAGTAATCAAATAGGTACAAATCTAATCTTATCGACTCTCATATAAAAAATATTTGTTTGTTTTATCAAGTCTGTATGCGCGATTTATCCGATTCATTTAAAACTTCTTAAAGTTGTGGCAGCAGTCATGATAGAACAAGAAGAAATTTGACAGATGCTTGAATTTCGCTAACGACATTTTCAAGATAAGCTTGCATACATAAAAGTTCCGAATGTTCGGACCGTCGGTCTACCGAGCAATATCACCCGCTTGAAGGAAGATATTCCCATTGTCGTTAATTCTAAACAGTTACCGTTGATAGTTCAGATGACGCGCGATTAAGTTCAACTCTAGTAATCATATGCCCGAGATTTTAGCGTTTGAAACTACAGTTGAAAATGAAACTGATTATCATAAAAAAAAAACGACATAGCAGTTCGAAAACACATCAATTCCTTTCATTCACATTTGTAATTGGCACATTCAATGTGTCAATTACAAATACAAACTTTGTCTATTAACGTCATAATAGGATGCGCCATACAATATTTATCATTTAAATATCAAGTTTCGTACATATTGATTGATATCAGAAGATTCGATGGACTGTCAATCGAGTTATCAAAACGTACGTTTTTTTTATTAGTGCTTAGATGGATGGACGAGCTCACAGCCCACCTGGTGTTAAGTGGTTACTGGAGCCCATAGACATCTACGACGTAAATGCGCCACCCACCTCGAGATATAAGTTCTAAGGTCTCAGTATAGTTACAACGGCTACCCCAACCTTCGCACCGAAACGCATTACTGCTTACGGCGGAAATAGGCGGGGTGGTGGTACCTACCCGTGCGGACTCACAAGAGGTCCTACCACCAGTGAACGAATTCACCATCATCTCTCATTCGCTTCACTATCATCTTCTACCATTATCACTCATCATTTGGTACCCTAGCGCTTATTGTTTCACGAAAACCTACCGTTTAAAGCTACCCTAGTTTGTTTAACTAAGGCCGATAAATCCTGGGCAGTTTTTATGGTTTTCAAGTTGCTACTCAAATAGAATACTATGATAGATTCAGAGGCTTATGGGCGATTGTTGATTTATGTTCGGTATTGATAACGTGTTGTAAATATAATGTTATATTTATAATATTATAAGTACGTATGTACATAGTTCACGTTGCCAACTACAATTTTAATTCAACTAAGCACTCGTGTTCTAAACCGAAGAAGACATACGATGAGAAACCGTATATCGTACCTTTCGCTCAGCACGTGACTCTGCACGAGCACACGATTATTTGACGTAGCTATGTGAAAACAATAATCCTATAATGATGTAAGCATACAACCAACAAACAAAGACAGAAAAAACACAGTAACGCAAGAAAAATACATATATTTAAATGAAAATATATCATAAAAAAATAATTTTTCATTCACAATTTTCTACGCTAAAAGTTGTTCAACATTCGGGAATTAATTTAAACAGCCAAAATAACCAATAAATCAAACGAAAGAATATCAAACAAGATTTTATCTGAGCATTACAGATTGCGCGACCTCAAATACTACATATGTAAGTGTTCATCTCGATAAGTCAGAATACCTTTGATAACAAAAATGCGGTCTTAGTTGTTTACAGAATAGTGAAAACCTAATAAAAAATTCATGTGAAAATCTGACTAGTTTAGTCATACCTAGCGTAACATAGCAAGCCACATGTTCCGTCCCTATTTCGTGAATGTTTTACCTAAAAAATTTACAAGTACTGCTGCTCTGAGGCTGCTTTTTTAAGGATAAAATCTGGTGACCCGATGTCCTCTCCAGCTTTGCCAGGACTGGTGACCTCAAGGTCAGCTCAAGGGCTCAGCCAAAAAGGGAAGTAGTGGTAGCAGCTGCCCGACTAGAGAAAACCTAACTACTCAAGGGGAGCTGCTGAGTGAGTGTAACTACCGCCGGATCGAGATCGCGATCCCCTGAGAACACCTGGCAAAAACTCTGCAGGCTAATTCTATGCATCAAGTTTCACGTGGAACTTTTCAGCGCGTTCGACAAGTACCTACGGTAGCCTGCGCTTTGTTTACTGCAGCCAGCTGCCTTTGGGGCTGATCTTATTCCTAGTTATGACGACACTAAGTCAATATTTATATTTTAAAACGTGAAAAACATTCGGTAAAAAAAAGCTTGCAACTAATAAACTTATAGAAATTCAGCTGTGGGTGATAATCGCTAATTTTATGCATCACGTGCATTTCTTGAAACAATCCGCGTGCCTGTTGTCCCTTAGTCGTACTGTATTTTAGTCCATGTCTAATGTAAAAGCATCTGATGTACATTGTTAAGTTTCAACCAAATCCTTTCCGTAATTCTTGTGTGACATTTGCAGTAACAAACATCCATCCATTGTCACTATGTTTCGCATTTACGAGTATAATTTGAATTGGATTAATTGTAGGAACTGCTACTGGACTGATGGAGTCGATATAAATTAATAATACAATACTAATTAATTTATTTAACTTAAACGGAAATATTCATTCGGCCATATTTCAATTAATTTTTTTTTTTCGGATTAAAATTGAGTAAATAATATATTAATTTATTTCTTGTATTACATTTTGGCCTTTGACGATAAAAGCAAAAACCATTCACATTGACATTTACATATTATTGTAAAAAAGGTTTAACATTTAAAGATAAAAAATTTTTAGAGAACGACGATTTGATGATCTTCATCACCTACCATACTCCTATATCTATACCTATCATCATATCTACTTACCCATACCTACAATCACCGCATTTACGTTGTGGATGTCTATGGGCTCCAGTAACCACTTAACTTAGAAGTCGTCGTGGCCTAACGGATAAGACGTCCGCTGCATTCGTGTTGAGCGATGCGCCGGTGTTCGAAACTCAGGCGGGTACCAATTTTTGTAATGAAATACGTACTCAACAAATGTTCACGATTGACTTCCACGGTGAAGGAATAACATCGTGTAATAAAAATGAAACCCGCAAAATTATAATTTGCGTAATTACTGGTGGTAGGACCTCTTGTGAGTCCGCGCGGGTGGGTACCACCACCCTGCCTATTTCTGCCGTGAAGCAGTAATGCGTTTCGGTTTGAAGGGTGGGGCAGCCGTTGTAACTATACTTGAGACTTTAGAACTTATATCTCAAGGTGGGTGGCGCATTTACATCGTAAATGTCTATGGGCTCCAGTAACCACTTAACACCAGGTGGGCTGTGAGATCGTCCACTCATATAGCAATAAAAAAAAAAAAAAAACACCAGGTGGGCTGTGAGATCGTCCACTCATATAGCAATAAAAAAAAAAAAAACACTAGGTGGGCTGTGCGCTCGTCCACCCATTTAAGCAATAAAAAAAAAGCGCTGGACATGAGTGACTTGACAGCCGTAGGTAGCAATGCAAGATGGTAAAAATGTTTATAACATGAAACTTTCTTTAAAACACTACTGAAATTCAGGCAACATTCGTATCCTCAGTTCTTCGAACTATTTTCGTCCTTGAAAGTTACCATTATTAATAGGATAGCCGCTGACTGTCGCTTCTCACGCTACCACGTATCGTGACTCAAGCGATGTTTAGACTACCCCGGCACCTGTATTAACAATAAAATTTTCATTTTGTGTATTTGTAATACCGCCGGTTGCATTAAATTAAGTCATGAAAATGTTACCGATGCTAATAAAAATAAACGAACAAATGTATTGCCGAATGAATTATAAACTGTTCTTGAATTTAAGAAAAGTGCCTGAAAAATTTTTACAGCACAAGTCAAGGATTACTTAATAAAAATAAGGAGGTCTTTGATCCGGACCTTAACTCTCTAATAAGCTTTTACGTTTTTTGCTTAATCTTGGCCAATTTACAATTTTCTTTCAATTGCATAAACTATCTTATAAGCGCACAGAAGAAATGACAAACTATTAGTATTATTATGAAGATGATTTCTCGTAGATTTAATTTTAATCGTCTCTCCCTAGTATTTTAAATTTCAATTACCTATAAAATGTTATATTATTTTAAATTACCTATTATAGATATATATAAGTTTAAGTTTTTGTCAATAGTGGCAGGTTGGCTTGTGGACACTTAATAAAATTACTCTCTTAAACCTCTAATGACCAGATTGAACAAACTCGATTATCTATCTCCCTTAAGGAACATCCCTTGGAATTTGGGCGCCATTGAAAATGGTTCTGCTTTCGCTGTAGACAACCTACAAATATGACTTATCCTGTCAAGACAACGTCGTCTTATTTTATATCCAAGATGTCATATTTAAGTATATAATTTATTATATTATATTGTTTGTGTCAATGCCTATTTTAATACGCTTTTATTAGCTTCAGACGTATGTATGTTTGTAACGGAATCTTTGAACATGATTTTAACCCCCTTCAAAACGTCGGATTAACTCGAAATTTGGTTTACTTATTAAGGACCGATGACAAATCAATATTTAAAAAAAAATTAAAATAATAATTTCATAAAATTGAAATTCAATTAAAAATGAGAAATAAATAATAGTTTAAAAAAACTAACAAAGTACGTTTTTATAGAAAATCCAAAAAAATTTGAATTAAAAATAGTGTAAGAAAAAATGATTTATTGTAAAAAAAGCATGGGGTGCATGGTATCAGTAGTTATAAATATTTTATGAACAGATATGAGTAGAAGGGTTCTTTTGATAATATCCTCAAAAGCACCCCACGCTTTTTTATTTTTTAGTTGGATTTTCTATAAAAGCGTATTTTGTTAGTTTTTTTTTAACTTTTTTTTTTTTTAAACTTCTATTCTTTTAATATGAAGGGAATGTATTTATTCCGACACACCTGACGATTCATAAAAAAAAGCATCGTTTCACATAATAAAAGCCAATTATGAACGGCTGCTTGAAACGAAGAACATGGTAAAGTAAAATGAGTTAATGATAATTATAATGTTGCGTTTGACTTCGCTAGGTACGGAGTAAACAATTTTTTGCTTGTGGCAATAGTGGCAATTTTCATATCTTCGGCTGAATTAAAAATTTAATAACACATTGATTAATGATTGATTATAATGACAGGATTTGAATTTTTTATTTATATAAATTGTCAGTTTAAAGTTTTTTGTGAAGAATTATCTGTACCTATCCTGTAATGCGAGTGATGATAGAATTTGTATTACGCTATTGAACGATGCCATCACAAAATAACGCGTACAAAATCTGCTTTAAACATCAGAAAACAAATAATTCGTACAGTTTATCTATAATATAGAAAATAAATTGAATACGTAGTGAAATAAATATCACCGATAAGTTTTAAACATTTTCATCTGTATGCATTTAAAACAATCCTTGACATAAGGTAGGCACTTGACAGGTATCATAACCACCGCCTTAACGTTGAGATTACAGATTACTATAAAACAATTACAACAAGGGTTACAATACCCTTACTTTATGATCAAAAAATAATTTTAATTCTCAATTCCATTATTTGAGATACGCTATTGTACAACTTCCAAATAAAAGTAAACAATCGGAAACTCGGTTCCCTGTACTATGGGATCCAGAAACTAATATACTTAAATCAATACGATTAAATATCGTATCTATCTATAGAATCCTAGATTTGAATAAGGAGCAAATAAATCTGTTCGTCACACGAATGTTTGCCAAATATGGGAATCGAACAAACGGCTCTCGGCTCAGCAGACAGAGGCGTTAACCACTGTGCCCTCAAGTCAGTGAAAATTAAACCTTAATGTAATTTTATATCTTTTTAAATGATGATGTATTTTTAAATTAATTTTTGTCGTCGTGGCCTAAAGGATAAGACGTCCGGTGTATAATCATTCGTATATAGCGATGTAACGGTGTTTGAATCCCGCAGGCGGTTACTAATTTTTCTAATGAAATACGTACTTAACAATTGTTCACGATTGATTTCCACTGTGAAGGAATAACATCGTGTAATAAAAATCAAACCCGCAAAATTATAAATTGCGTAATTACTGGTGGTAGGACCTCTTGTGAGTCCGCGCGGGTAGGTACCACCACCCTGCCATTTCTACCGTGAAGTAGTAATGCGTTTCGGTTTGAAGGGTGGGGCAGCCGTTGTAACTATACTGAGACCTTAGAACCTTACAACTTATATCTCAAGGTGTGTGGCGCATTTACGTTGTAGATGTCTATGGGTTTTAGTAACCACTTAACACCAGGTGGGCTGTGAGCTCGTCCACACATCTAGGCAATAAAAAAAAATTAAATAAACCGTTTTATTGAAATTAACATTTTAGTAAAGCATTTGTAATAAATAGCTCTCGGATTTTGTTCTAATTGAATTTTCTGTAAGCTCGTTTTCATAACGAAAAAGAAAACATCCAGAGACCAGTTTCAATGAGCGTGCCATCACGATACCAATCTAGTAAACATTATAAAAATACCTAACACCAGAAATAATTAGACAACACGTGTCTCTGTAAACATCGCGGCATCGTGTAGATAATAAACAACAACAGAATATATTTCAGGGCGATCAATGTTGTTACAGGAACTTCAGCCAGTAGCTAATAAAAGACGAGGTTACTACATTGTAAATTTGTTCACTGTTTTGTGTTATTTGAATTTTTGTGGTCGATACATGAGTCGTCTATTATCAAAGGTGGCAATCTGTGCATTTGGACAAAAAAATGTTATTGATATGTCAATACAGATTGATTTGAATATAATCGTCTCCTTCAAAGAATACGGTTCAAAACCTGCATTAAATGAAGGTTAATACTTAACCTGTTATTTATCTAAGATGTCGTTCAGAAGAGTTTTGTGACTGCCAATGGAATACAAAGTCAATAATTCGTTTTTCTGATTTACCAATAATTGTCCAAAAGTCACATTGCCGGCTTTGATAATAGTCGACTCACATAACCTGTTTGTTCTAAATTAATATTGGATAAATTGGAATATTATACTAAACAACGGAACCCTGAACTCATACGTTACTGTTACTTCAAGGCATAGTCAGTTTTAAAATCTAGCTGGTTTTGCAAACGACCAGATAAAGTTATCCTTCAACTAAATTATCACGCGACCAAATAATTAATGTAAACAATTGAATGAGTTTCTACAAACAGCTTTATTTCATTTTAGTTATACTTTAATTTAGGTACTATAGCGTGAATAATAGTTGCATATATATGTAAATGAAAAATATGACAAAGTGTTTTTTTGTTAAATATGACAAAATACAAACTTTTATCTTCTACAATGCGTTATTAACGTTTTACGGTATAAAGTCTAACACTAGTGTTTCCGTTCATTGTACTCTGACATTAAACTGATACCTAGTTAAACATCACAATACGGGTATTATGTAGCGGCGTGTTTTATTAAATTAATAATTAAGATGTACAAGTTTTTTTAGTCAAAGCGGAAACAATTTACTAAAAGGTAGCCCATTTTCTGTCTCAATAAGATTTTTTCCGACAACCTGGTAGTAATCCAATGTTTAAAAGTGTTAAGAAAAAACGACGGAAAAATCAAATTTATTACCAACCAACCTTCCTCTATATTAACACAGGGGGCGTTATTCCTGGTAGAGCCACCCGCCCATTTCTTCCTCAAAGCATTCATGAAGTGTGAGACAACCGATACACAATAAGACTTCAACCTTAATCTATGACTCCAGTAACAACTTAATACTAAGTGGATCATGAGCACTTTCTCAAACAACACTTTTCTATTTCAGATGCACAACTAATTCCTGGGTAGAATTGTCATCGAAAAAGATAATTAAAGCGAAAATCTATCAATAATCAAAGCGACTTGCTTTGAAAAATATGTTTAATTAAAACATTACACATAAATCATCCGTCTGAAGAATTTTTGATTGATAAAATCGATTTCCATGAAAACGGATAGTTTATTGAATAATTCATTAACTTTCTAACAACGATCATTTATGGGAGCCCAAAACGAAGAAGTAACTATGATTTTTTTATTAAAGTATCATTGATGAAGCCAATTTTAGTTTTAAGCAAATCTTTGTAAGAAATTATGAACTTTTACTAAAGAAAACTTTAAACCGTAATCCAAAAACCATAGCTCACGCACAATGGAACAATATTTCATCTACAGGAATAATAATAATCAGAGAACATTAAGTATTCAAGAGACGTCACTATGATGAGCTGTGATGGACAAACAACGTACTTCCAATCAAACGCCGGAGACAGGAACCGTACACGATTGAAGTCGTGCCCACGAGTTATATAAATTAATCATTAGAATGTTTTATTCGTATTTTTTGCTAGATGTCGAAAGTAGATTTCGTTCGTCCTTGATAACTTTAACATAAACATCGCTGAAAATCTTTTGAGTTATAAACATGCTGTATCGATATTTAAGTACATTTAAACGTGAGAACACATTGGGCCCCTTTTGTAACACTGATAAAGTCGGAACAAATCCCAACGTAATATTGAACCATGGTCTAATTTTGTACAACGAGAAAAAGAATGACAGTGAATTATTGTGTATATTTCGTTCAATTTGAGTGCTTTCTCATACATAAAATGTATCTTTACTCACTTGAGATCTCGTGGAAGAGTGACGAAAATAATGTAGAGCTGCTTTCTGTAACGATACACACAGGGCGCTATCGCGAGGATAGCGAATATTGCAGCTTTAGAAAGCGTACTCAGCACGGCGGCCATCGCGGCGGCAACTGCCATCAGAGCCACGAGCGCTGCCAGCAACGCGTCCATGCTGTAGCTGGCGAATAGCCCAGTAGGGCGCGACCGAGCACTAGTAATACTGTAGGAGCGCGTTCACAAAGGACGCCACGTGCACGCGTCTATTTACGGCGAAGAGCTTCGCGCAAATGTTGGAAGGACGCACCGCGTCGATGTCGAAGCTCGAAGCCCCCCTCGGCACAGCTGCACATGCGCGACAACAGCTGATCACCGAACGGGTGGCACAGCGATGTTTTGCCTCCCCTTATTACTAATTCATGTCGACATACTGTTAAACTTCACGATAGTTCTTTGTGGCTGACATTAAATTGTCTTTCAATAAAAATTCAAACAGCTGGTCTGTTTCGGTAAAATTAAGGAGTTTTTATTCTACAGCGAAAATTATAGAACGATTTTACTGAAATGAATGAAACCAGCTACTTGATTGATGATGTCGCAAAATGTGTATCTGTTATATAGGTAATCTCTATATTGTATATTTATTTGCTCCTTGTATGTTTATTTGGAGGACCAACTCAATGGTGTATAACTATTATATAGTTTTGAACTCGTTGGTTTAGCCCTACTCCATACTAGAAGAACCTCTTGTTCGCTTAGTCGTTAGTATTATGGAGCTGAATTATTTATTTTTATTAGTCTTTATTGGAATAGTTATGCGGGCGAGCTCATGGATCGCCTGGTGTTATAGCCTTGTCTGGAAAACCTAATATTTAATTGAATAACTTTTAATAGAAGGCCATAAGATCTAAGAGATATGGTACAATGAGAACAATTTGGAATTACAGTAATTAATAACATGTTATGTTCTAATTTAAGCGTTTGTGGTTTTAGTACTACAAGTTTTCAAATACTAGGATAATACCCGCTGTTTCTCGCCGGATCTTCTCAGCGGGTCGCGATTCCGATCCGGTAGTAGATTCATTGGCGACGCTGCTGCCCTTGAGTTGTTAGGTCTCCTTTGGAGGCGCTCGGGCAGCTGTTAGCAAATCCCACCACTCCTGGCTGAGCCTTTGCTCGTCCACCCGTCCTGTGAAACTGGAAAGGCCTCCGGGCCACCAGTAATCATTCAATCATAAAAGATAAAAAAAAGTAGGATAATATGGAGAAGAGAAAAAATATTCCTACTTTCCCGAACGATTTAAATCAGGCGCTTAATGGGTTAACTTAAGTTAAAAGAGATAGTTATCCTTAATGAACATATTAAAATGTCAACATAAAGTGTTCGAGATCTCGACATTTTTCGTGTAAATAGATGTATATTATGTTTTCCATGATAATTTTAAAACATAAGCTTCCCACTCCTGAGGCTGGCTATTGGGCGTTGTGATAAGATCAACTAGTAGCTCTGTTACGACCCTAAAGAATATCTCGTATATTCCAAAAGCTATTTGATACTGTTATAATTTCACATGCAAAAAAATCCTCGGGAAAAACAGAAACATTATGGACATGCCCTTAATTTACATTTCACCATTATTTTTGTCAAATATTTTATGTGACCAAAATCTATTGGAAAACTATTTCAATTCAGTAAAAGATACAAAAATGATAGAAGAAATGCCCGTCTTAATCAAGTTTTCTAATGAAATACGTACTTCACAAATGTTCACGATTGACTTCCACGGTGAAGGAACAACATCGTGTAGTAAAAATCAAACCCGCAAAATTATAATTTGCGTAGTTACTGATGGCAGAACTTCTTGTGAATCCGCACGAGTAGGTACCACCGCCCTGCCTATTTCTGCCGTGAAGCAGTAATGCGTTTCGGTTTGAAGGTTGGGGCAGCTGTTGTAACTATCCCCTATGAGGAGGCAGTCTCCTCCCGGTGATGGTCACGGGGCGACCTAAGGGGGTTGAGGCTGCGCCGCACGCTACCGTAACTCTAGCGCGCTGGCACCAGGAGAACGGGACGACGCGTCGGTTTTTCGTCGTCGCTGTCGTCGCCGAACATACTGTGGAAGAGCAACCCGGTTGGCGGTGTGTCGCGTTCCGACCCGGCAGGCTGGTTCTGGCCCAGCGGGGTATCCCGGAACAGCAGCGGCATCGCCTGGGCGGCCTGGTAGGGCCGCCGTACCGCGGAGACCGACGTCGTCGGTCGTCGACTATCGCCTCGACGACCCGTCGGTCGGGCGTCCTCGGGGTGGCGCCGCGTGTCTGGTTGTAGTATTGACCGCGGGAACCCCCCTACTCTGACCGGGTTCTGACCCCGGACGGAGATCGGACGTCGGGTGTAAGAGTGCAGGGGAGTCGTTTAGTGGGTGGGCCCTAAAATCCTTGGGCCCGCGATCTGCTCTCAACACCTGCAAATCGTTGAGTCTCACATAACCCGCGCGCCCCCTAGGCGCGGGGACCTCGTAGGAGGTTCGGACCACGGCCCGGAAAAAAAAAAAAAAAAAAAGCTGTTGTAACTATACAGATACCTTAGAACTTATATCTCAAGGTAGGTGGCGGCATTTAAGTTGTAGATGTCTAAGGGGTCCGGTAGCCGCTTAATTCCAGGTGGGGCGTGAGCTTGTCCACTCACCTAAGCAATAAAATAAAGTTTTGAGGCCATTTTATGAATGTATCGTGTTTTTAATTGCCTGGATGAAATCGATAAGTTCGATCACCGGAGACTAATAGATAGCTACGTCACAACGTGAATACCGCCTCCAACATGAGGCATGAGGTAGGAAGCCACAATTGTATTTTTTATTGGCTGTGCGACTATTAAACCTATCCGCAAGTTTACACGCATTTTTTTAAAATTACACGATGTTATTCTTTAATTGTGTTTATCGTGAATACGTGTTAAGCTAGTCGTTAGAAAAATTGGTATCTGCCAAGGACATTTGCACAGTTGCCTCATTTGGTATGAGCACACCAGGCATCATAATATCCCTTAGGCCAGCACGATTTTTGGACGATTGGATGATATTTAAAATGTCAGCGCGGGAAGTCATAAATTGTACGATCCTTAAAAACTATCGTATTTTGGGAATCATTAACTGATATTATTACTTGTTTACTAGTGAACTTGTCATCAATCATTCTTCCATTCGTCTTTTGACTGAAGGTACATACGTTTGTATTAAAAATATTGGCTAAATAAATTGGGAACAATAAAAAAATCCTCAGCGTCAGTAAGGGATTAATTACGTTACGTTTTACTGTTACGTACCAATTCAATAGATGCATTTTGAGCACTCTGGATCCAAAACAGCCTAAAGCTTTAGGTAGTTTTGACATTATTTTTTTTGTAATTTGTAGCTTTTACAACATTAATTTTAATTTTAATCCGAAATTGTTGTTATTATTATTTTATGTTCTATGTGAAATGTTATTTTTAATGAATGTAATACGAATGTAATATCTAAAATAAATGAATATAATAATAATAATAAGTCTTGAGGTTAACTGATGACGTATAAAATGTATGCATAAAATTGAATTCTCTCAAGACTGTGAAGGGAATCTAATTCACTTTTTTTACCGTTTATTCTTCGGGTGTGAACGCGGCTCTTACTTTTCGAGTGCTATAAAGTGAACGTTTAAAAGAGAAGTGTCGAGTTTTCAGCACTAGCTAATGACTTAAAATTGCCACCACGCATCTTCAAGCCATATGTTCTAAAGAAAGTAATAGAAAAGTAAAAGAAAAAAAAAAACTAGTACATTCAGAAAATATAGGCATTTATTAAACAAATCCAACATATCCCCCTACCATAAAATTAGGTGAAACTATGTTATAAACAAAAACAGTGCAGTCGGTAAATTTTCAAGACGGGTAATTTTTAATTATATCTCCATTTCGTATTTTTTCATGGAGGTGCGTACTTTGTATCGCAAGAGTATTTAATGTTAAAATTCTGATAAAAAAAAAGACTTTCATTCGAATCATGGATTCGGTTTTTGTTGATACGACATATTGACAAAAACCTGTTCCCCCTGTATTTTAATTACCAAGAATAACATGCAATGTACATGATATTGAAAACATTTGCTCTAATTGACTTCTCTGAAGGCAGAGTGTATTGTAAGCCCACACGGATATACACCATCATCTTATCGATTTCTACTGCGCATTTATTATTATAAGTTGTCTATGGAGTTCGACCGCGTCTTAACATTACGTAGACTGTGTGAACTCAACTGCCATGTAATAACCAAATAGATTACAGAAGACAAAGTTATTACAAGTAAAAAGATTTTGAATGAAGAATCGTGTATACAGGTCACTGAAATAGCTCAATGTTAATACTTTTTTTTCGAGTTATATTATTGCATTGATTTTTCTTAATTTTGTGTGCAGTTTATTCTGCTAGTTAAAAATAGTGATGTCACATGAATCTTCTAAATAATAAAACATTGTTAAATACCTATGTAGAATATAATTTATAATCTATACATAAAAATAAAATTGGAGTGTCTTTTTGTAATATTGAAATAACCGCTTTTTACTACATGCATATGAATATATATACGGTACACCATATATAAATACACCAAAATAACATTTTTTACAATTTTTGTCTGTCTGCCTGTTTGTTCCAGCTAATATCTGGAGCGGCTGGACCGATTTTGACGAGACTTTCACTGATAGGCAGCTGATGATATAAGGAGTAACTTAGGCTACTTTTTTTAAAACTAGCTTCGCCCCGCGGCGTCTCTCGCGGTACGACAATAACCGCGGGTAACATCGCGAGACTCAGCTATTAATAATAAAATTTAATGTTTCCGAAGCAAAGCGAGGGCGGGTCGCTAGTCAATAATAAAATTTATAATCAAAAATCGATCACATCATTGTAGAGGTCAGTGAACCTATTACGGGAATCCGGGCTAGATGGGTTAAATGGTGTTCGGTTCTATAAAAATATTCCCGTCTCGTAAACATAAATTTGCAACTGGCAAGGCCGTCATTAATTACGATAAAAATTAATTACAACTTTACAAAAAATATTTTTCATATTTTTTTTCGATTATCATGAGAAATAAGTATTTAATCACAAAGCAATGATATATATTCCCACACCTACTGTACAAAAGTACAACGCAACAATAATGATAAAAATAATTAAGTACATTACAACACTAATTAAAATCGCAGACATTAAGAGTATTTTTTTTAAATCAAACTTTTAAACTCGTTAACAAAAATAATCATTTGTGTTATAAAATTAATTATTAAATATAATGATATTCAGTCGAGATTTAAAATTTTATTGGAAAAGGTAAAAAGTAAGGTTAAAGGTAAAAAGATATTAATATATTTAAAGTTTTTTTTTCTATTTTGATAGATCATTATTAAGTTTTAGATTAGTGTAACATATTTTTATAAGAGCATTAACTGATTTTCAATGTCACTTAGGTTTTGATGTGTAATAAAGTAAACTCTCTCTCTCACTCTTTCTCTCTCTCTCTCTTCTCTCTTTAGATTGGTCTGGCAAAGTAGCAGAAGAGTGTAAGTGTCTGATCGAAACTGGTGACAACCATCAACAAATGCTCCGTGAACTTGACTTTAATAAAACCGAAACCATAGTGAAACGGGCTGTCTCGATAACGGGCCGAAGTTTTCGCGCGAGTTATGTGGGACTTAACGGTCTGCAGATATTTAGCAGACCGCGGGCCCAAGGATGTTTTAGAGCCGTACCCACCAAGCGACTCCCTTGGCGTGGATGTCCCCTGGCATAGCAAGCTGGTCACGGTCCTCGCCGAGCCTGCCGCTTGCGATGAAGGGCTCGGCGAATAAATTAACCCATAGACACAGCCCACTGAGTTTCTAGCCGAATCTTTTCAGTGGGTCGCGTTTCCGATCCGGTGGTAGATTCTGCGAAGCACTGCTCTTGTTAGGGCCAGTGTTAGCAATACTTCCGGTTTGATTCCCGAGAGCTCACCTACACGCTAGGGTAACGCTGATATAGCCTTTCAAAGCTATCGGCGTAGGTAGGAAAATGAAAAGAATTGCCAGTATCCATGGACGGTAGTTACAACTTTCCACCAGGTAGACTGTATGCTTCGGCTTATTAAGGCAAGAAAATAAAAATTAGCATTTTCCTCATTAGCGCGGTATACTGCCGTCTAATGTACACGCACCATCAAAAATTAAAATTTTGCGGCGCAGTTCTCTCTGTCTCTTTCACTCCGCGCCCGCATATTCAGTGCGTCCTCGCCTAACGTACATTATCTAACTGAATTTGCCGCGCAAAATAAATACATACAGAATTCTTAACATAACTTTTAATATAGTTTAACGTACAACGACTTCCACCGTAAAATCCTTGAAACCTTTCGTGTTTTTAGACGCTTCCCGTCACCATATCTCTTTAATTAAATTGAGCCGTAGCTGTCTTGATCAAACGAAGGCAACATCTAGTCCAGTGATTCTCAACCTTTTTTTTGTTGCGGCACATATTAAACGATTTCAAAATTTGGCGGCACACAAAAAAAAAGATAAAAATTATTTACTTACAATACACTGCATAAATAGTTTATCAAAAATTTTTAATATACGAAATAAACTAAAATATACTATAATTTTTTTTTGTGGATTTAAATATATATTCATGTTTAAAATATTTTTCTTTTAAAATGATATAATTTAATAATATTAACATTATTATATATTCGCAAAATTTGGCGGCACACTTTTGAAATTTGGCGGCACACAAAAGTGCCGCGGAACAGTGCTTGAGAATCACTGATCTAGTCATTTAATGCTAAAATAAAATTAAAATCGCTAAAATTAAAATGCTATTAAAATGCGTATTTTCTATTCGTACATATTAAACTGAGCGAAACGTTGTCAACAAAACAACACACAACTATATTGCTTGTTCGTCGAGAATTAAACTAAATATTCGCTTTTAAAATGATTTAACAAGTTGACTGCCGTGTAGGTCACCGGTGCCCTGCGTGGCGCGCTGAAGTAATTAAGCGGATTTCTCTTTTCGATCTTCATGCTAAGGCGACGGAATATCTAGTAGCCGCTACGAAAGACGAATCTGTAGGTACTGGAAATATATTTATTTCTAAGAGACTTGAAAGGGTAAAACATACATTAACAAACCAAAGGCAAAGTTAGGCAATCTAGGCGCTTAGTAAAAGAAATCGACATAATTAATTCAATGCGCCATGTAGGTCACCGGTGACCTACACGGCCGGCAGTCAATGTGTTAAAGTCGATATCAGATTCGAATATTGTATTTTTTTGCTATTGCTATCGATAAATACATTTCATATTATGTCAATATTTGTCACAGAAGACTCATGACATTCACAATGCCGAACAGATTATCCAGAAATGTTTTGTCGCGTTAATAAACGTTAAGCATCACAGCCTGATTTGTCCGCTGATGATTTTCTCGTATTCCTCCTTCCCCAGGGGCAGATACTGTCCCAATTTCGGATCTAAATAATAAAGTTTGTCTTTCTTCACCAAAGCCGGGTCGAAACCTTCCTTTTGGAGATCAGTCTTTTTCATCTTAAATGTACCTGAAAAATAGAATTTAGCGAGTTTTAATATGGATCTTGGTCGTTTTGCTCTGCACGAACTGTCAAAAGAGGAGTTAAATGTTTAGTCTGAACTGATTTTACTTGTGTTGACTGATTTTACTTGTGTTGGGACGTGTTGTAAGCCTCCCCCATCTATTTAACAATTTTAATTCGCAATATCAGTTATTAATTAATTCATTTACATATATTTACATATAATTATGTAATGGTTACCTATTTCATTATTAATGTATATTTTTTTTCTATGCTGGATACAAACCCTGAGTAGATTAAAATTTTGAACTTACTTATTTAATTTTAGAAGATATTTTTATATTGATAAACAAAACAAATTACAATCATTACAGTACATTACATATTAGTTAAATCAATGATTGCATTAGTCTGTTTTTTTCGCAGATACAATATTGAAACCATATTGTCACACATATTGAAATAAATCTAATGACAATTTATATTATTATTACGTTAAACTCCGTCAAATCTTTCCGCCGGTAAAGCGCCTTAAAAATATAATACATTACCGTCCTTTGTCACACCTAAGCTGACGACCCCAAATACTGACCGGTCATATCGACGCTGTCCATGATCCTCATGAAGACTGGTCGCGCGTAGACGGGCAGGTCGCGCGCCAGACGCTCGTGCAGCGCGCGCAGGTCCAGCGTGCCCGCCGCGTCCACCAGCCCGCACATACCCGCCCGACCTTCGATATTCGGCACCTGCAATAGCATTTCTCCTTCCTTTAAACCACTCATACTCAATCAAAAACAGGAAATACGACCTCCTTTTTTTTATTATCGCCCTTGTTGGCCTTGTCTTTACTGGTGGTAGGACCTCTTGTGAGTCCGTACGGGTAGGGACCACCGCCCTGCCTATTTCTGTCGTGAAGCAGTAATGCGTTTCGGTTTGAAGGGTGGGGCAACCGTTGTAACTATACTGAGACCTTAGAACTCATATCTCAAGGCTCCTAGTTTAGCCTTTGCCCACCTGTCCTGGTGAAACTGGAAAGGCCTCCGAGCCACCGGTAATCCTTCAATCATAAAAAAAATCTCAAGGTCGGTGGCGGCATTTACGTTGTAGATGTCTATGGGGGCTCCAGTAACCACTTAACACCAGGTGAGCTGTGAGCTCGTCCACCCATCTAAGCAATAAAAATAAAAATCCTACCTATTGTATTAACTTCGAGGGATTATACTACATTCGCTGAACGAGTAGGTGAACTCACGGGGCTCTATCCTGAGAAAATTTGTTAACACTAGCCCTAGCAAGAGCAGAGCTTCGCAGAATCTATCACCGGATCGGAATCGGATTTTTTTTAACGCAAGCACTTATTAATTTTTACTAACCAATACGCCATAGACAACGGCGTCTCTATGGTCGGCACATCTAGACACGGCCGCCTCGACCTCTGTGGTGGAGACGTTCTCTCCGCGCCACCGGAACGTGTCTCCGGTGCGGTCGCGGAAGTACAGATAACCTAATTCGTCCGCCACCAGGATGTCGCCTAGAAATAAAAGACTGATATTCAATTATCATTATTCAATTACCAGACAAAATTGCTTGTGGTCCCTGGACGGTATCAAATATCGAATTATAAATGATCATAATTAATTGTATGAAAAGAAAACCAAACAAACATTTTCTTTATTTTATTTCATTAATTTTTGTATAGGGACTTTCAAATGATCATGACATTAGCATCGATTCAAAATGTAGTTTCACCCCTGAGAATATTCAGCACAAAACTCTGCACACCTTCTTTTTCAAATAAGTCGCAATACAGAAAATGTACCAATAAATTTCAATATTTTACGGTAACTGTAACTTAATTAAATTTTTTACTGTAACAGTCATTAACAGAACAGAGAGTGAGAGAGAAAATACAATTGAAACTTCAACTTTGACAATAGGTGACATCATTCACGTTGTGAAATGATCAAAACTTGATCGAGAGAACTCTTTCATTCAAATACCCAATAAAATCTGTAAATATCACGGTACCCGATTTTCCTTTTAATACCGTTTTTTCCAGTATAAAAATAACATCTAACCGGATATAAAGGCAGAATCGCCATACTCAAACACGTCCCTGACGATTTTCTTCTCGGACGCGGATTTATCGACGTAGCCGAGGAACTGGCGCGCCGGGTTCCGCGTCTGGATCTTACCGATGAACACGCCCGGCTCGTTAGGCTCGGCCAACTGGAAGTCACGTCACGAATTCATTACAAAGCCATTATAAATTCAACGACGATTGTTTAGAATCTTGTTACGAAGAAATAAATATAATAATTCTTTAGTATCTGCACTGAGAGGAGTTAGTTATATGACACAGCATGCTTGTACAATCTCTTGTATTTAAAAAAACCGGTCTGGTATGAACATCTTTAAAATAGTTATAGAATAAGCCTTTTGAATGCCGTCCTAGAAAAAGAGGATGAATCTAGTGTCTTTTCTTTGCTTTGCGTTTTTTACGAGATAAAGTCCAAATCCCTCGACGAAAAGATCATAAATTGGCGTCGATTGGCTGCTCAAAGATTTCGGTTGCCGCAGCCTGGCTGCCTAGTGCGCGAGGAGCCTTAGTGAAATATAAAAATTTTATATAGCAGCAGTTCCAACTGAAAAGACAAAGGTATCGTACCATACAGCCTAATATTTTATAATTTTTTCTTATGAAAAATGATAAAATATGAAGTGAAATGAAATGAAGTTGATTAATTTAGAACATTAATCAATTAGCTTGAAGTTAAACAAAATGAGATGAGATGATATGGGTTGAAATATAATATCAGTAAAATTGTGGTTATTTACTGAGACTTTATAGTGGACTTTTTGGAGGATCCCGAGAAGCTACGTCTACCGGTTTTGGTTCATTTTCCCACATTTGTGCACTTTCACAAGATATTAAACAGTTAATAAACCATCGTTGTTACTACACATATAAACCTGAAGAAACACTAAATAGACAAAATAAAACAATTCACACAACTTCGCACCACGCGTTCCCGCCAAAAAGTAAAAAAAATTGTATATTTTTTTTCCTTGTCGGTGGCAACTCTCTCTTGTGACAGCTGTCACCTGTAATTGTTGCCACTATTAAAAATGGAGAGCCTCACAAGATTTTCAATTTCCATTCAATTTTCAAAGCGGTTAAATTCCCAACATTGCCACGGATTTGTCACGGACGTTTTAGTTTCTACAATAAAATCAGAAATATAAACGCGAGATTTACCCGTATAAATAGTTTATGAGTATGTGCAGTTACCTGACAAAGGCCTTTCTGGTCCCTTATCGGTTCTCCTGTCTCTTGGTCTACTTTGATGATGGCGATCGGATAAACTCTCGGAATGATCCGTGACACAAAGCCAATGGCTCCTGGAGTACCATCAGTGTTCGCTGAAAAGAAAAACCCAACAGTTATTCCTAATAGTGATATTTAAAAAAATTATAGCAATAGTATGAATAAATAAATCAATATTTATTTCACTGATTTCCAAGATCAGGCGACTCTCAGCTTATTAGGCGAGAAACAAAAGTGTACCTATATTAGCGTTGCCTTCTGTTGCCCCGTAAAACTCCGTTACATATTTAATATTAAATCTTTTTACGAACTCCGTCCATATCTGTAACAAGAAATTAAAAAAAAAACCTTGATATTGTTACTTTTTTTTCTGAAATGAACTCGCCAATGTACAAATTAGGCATCGTATTATTTTGGATACAAAAGAACTAGTAGAATTTAAATGGGAAAATTTTTATTAGTTTTATTACACACATTTATGTAGTGTAGATGGTAGATTAAATGTTGTAGCTAAAAGATTATGGGTTAGGGCAGTGAGATTAACACTTTTACTACTGATGCCTTCGATCAACAATAGTAACTAGATTTCGGGTCGGTGCATAAAATCCGTCTCGTCAAATAACAGCTCACTTGAAATGTGAGCTCTTATTTTGTTTAGTTCACTTCAAACACAGCCAATGTCAACCTGTCTCACAATACCGCAGTGTGTATTTAAAAGTTGCAAAAATTAGGCCCGAAAAAGCAATTTAACGGCCGGAGTATCTTACTTTCGGTAAGTACATGAAGTATAAACTATATTTTAAGCTTTAAACTTATAAATGATATTAAATTTTGAACAAAATTACCGATTTTTAACCACCGCTACAAATGTTGGCCAAGGCTCGGCCAACACATGGACAAACTTTTGCTTAACAGAACAGTAAACGCATGGAGTAGATTTGTGTTGTAATAATTTTTTAAAATTTGTTAGCAGCACTTCAAAATTAGTTGGTTAAAATTGTTTAATGCTGCTTTTGTGTCTGTTTGTTGGACTCTCATTAGATACTTAGCTTTCCATTTTTATTTTAGCTTTCCTAGCAATCACGTGTGCAGAATGGATCTCGATTGTCGCCAGAGAAACAAGAGATGACTTTTATAAGCCAGCTAAGATCTCCGCTTATTGACACTGGACATCTTTGCCTTCCGTGCTCACACGGCTACTGAAACGTGGCCGAAACATTGTAATAAAAATATCGCGCTTGAAACCGTTTAAACGTTGTTTTATTATGTGCACTGGTCGCGAAAACTTAAATATATATATTACACAAAAACGTAACGCTAATAAAATAATAAGAAATGTATAGATACTAACAAACATACATTTCCAAAACATCAAAAGTAAACAACTAAACTTTTACTTTAATTCATTAATAAATTATTTTAGTGTTCAGCGCGACTCCCTTACTTCCTGTAGTAAATAGAAATCGGCATTTCAAGAAGCAAAAATAAATAAAGCAAAACGATGTTAGTTCTCAGAGCAATTAAGGGAAAAGTTACTTTATTTGTTGCCATCTAAGATTGATTTAACATTAAAAGTTGTTTAAAATATGTCTTTTTATTAGTAAGTGACAGGAGTAATTTATTGCTTTGCTCGTTTTATGTGACGAATGATCGTAAGTATTAGATAATATTTTAGAGATTTGTGACTTTATTACTAGGTGCCATAGTTGTAATTAGTTTGAACGTAAAAGTGTTTCAAAACTTTTTTCTCCATTTGTTAGTAAACGAATGTAGCTATATAAGTATATATTCACGCGGACACTTTTTGCTTTAATTTTGTACGTATCCCTTTATCTAGTTACTATTGTTGATCGAAGACTGATGCCATCGATTTTATTACGTATTCCTTAAATATTACAACGTATGTAAAATAAAACACTTTAATAATGTTGTTTATCGGTTTACGTGTTTTAAAATTTGAAATTTTTAATAAACCATGATAGTTTTAAGCAACTTTTTTGAAATACAATTTTTTTTATTGCTTAGATGGGTGGACGAGCTCACAGCCTACCTGGTCTTAAGTGGTTACTAGAGCCCATAGATATCTACAACGTAAATTCGCCACCCACTTGATATATAAGTTCTAAGGTCTCAAGTATAGTTACAACGGCTGCCACACCCCACCTACTCACAAGAGGTCCTACCATCACTAAAAATATAAATAATACTATATAAATATAGTACGTAATATAGTACATAAAATTAAATTAATATATAGAATAGTTTACTTGTGGCCTTAGTCCGTTCCCGTAGATGACGCGCACGTTGTGTTGCGTGTCGGCGGGCGACGGCGGCGTCGCTAGGACGTAACGACACATCTCGCCTATGTAGTGGGCGGCCTGTACGTACAATACACGTGTGCATCTCATTAATAACAATAGTCGTCATGTCATTTAATTTTAAACTCTATTTGTGTGCTGTAAACAATAATAACGCTTCTTGCAAACGTGCTTCTATTCTATATTGGTTTCATTCAATTCAGTCCTCGAAGATATCTAAATGTTTTATGATGCAATTTCATAATATGGTCATATTAACGGTGAACCTATTATAAAAGGTGGGTAATGGTAACCTAAATTGACTTTTTTCCTACTGATGCTGATAGCCTTGAGAGGCTATATCAGCGTTACCGTGTGCCTACAAGGGCAATAAAAAAAAACTACCACCGGATCGGAAACGCGATTGTGTCTGTGGGTTATCTTGATTGACAAAACCGTTTTAACTCTTAATTTTTTGTTATTAGTATATCGCTTAAAATTTGCCAGTGAATAATATCTTGGTTTTGTATTATATTTGCCAGCAATGGAAAGCGTACAAGCACTGAATTCTGATACAATTTCAGTAAGTTTTATTCTATGTTTTGTTTGACAGAAGAATATTTTTTTTCCTTAGTAGGTAACTTTACTTCTGTATAATGGTGATTGTAATCCTGTTTTATTAGCAAATTTGAAAAACCACAATAAAACCTCATTATGTTCACCTTGTGTATACTAATTTTGAATTTATTAATTACACAATGGAAATGTTATAGATCAAACTCATTTGTTTTTTTTTTAACCAAGTATCGCCGTCATATTGCTATGCGGCTTTTGAACTTGGCAGATACCACTGATCGTTTTGAATCGCCGCAAACTCGATTTTTAAACGGATTAATTTTAGAGAGGCGGTTCATTTTATTTTATTGTTCTCCACTTTCTGCAAATTCACGGATTAATAAGTCGTGTAATAAAATAAAAAAATTACACGTTTAGCTTGAAGAATCACAAACTAAAACATTTCAAACAAGTTCACTCTACCGTTAGCGCATAAAGTCAGTCGATTGATAATACACCTTGAGACATGACAATACGAATTACATTGGAATAACAATCTCCTAAATTCAAAAACACTTCTGTTTTAACTCTTAATCGTAATAGGGTTCAAATTACCGTAGCGTTATATTTCGCACAATCAGGGAAGTATTGCGAAGCTGAGAACTTTGCTTTCAACACGACTGTACATCCAAGAATCAGTGCTTGGCCCACGCTGATCACTCCTCCCGCTGTGTGGTATAAAGGCAGCGGACAATATATGATATCTGAAGAATTGAGACGCCAGAAGTGGATACCCGCTGCCATGAATACGAACCTGAAATGAAACGATATAATTATATGTAGTTATTAGTGGCCCTGACTGTACCGCTGGGTCTAGGTTAGATTTTCGATCGGAGTCACTATATTCAAGATATTAGATGTAATTTTTGTTGTCTCTTGAATCCAAAACAAATGATAAAAAGCCTAGCCTGTTGGATTTAGAATTTGTTTGTTTGTTATACCATATAATCATATAATCGCTTAACCAAATGTCGGTCGTGAGTTATACTACCGATTTAGGGTAATTACCAAAAAACTTTTTTTTAGTAGAAAAGCTTATAGTTTTAGCCGCAGACATTTTTTTAATTTATTGCTTAGATGGGTGGACGAGCTCACAGCCCACCTGGTGTTAAGTGGTTACTGGAGCCCATAGACATCTACAGCGTAAATACGCCACCCACCTTGAGATATAAGTTCTAAGGTATCAGTATAGTTACAACGGCTGCCCCACCCTTCAAACCGAAACGCATTACTGCTTCACGGCAGAAATAGGCAGGGTGGTGGTACCTACCCACGCGAGGTCCTACCACCAGTAATTACGTATATACGTATATAAAAAATAAAGTCGTTCATGAACATTTGACAAGTACATATTTAAACAGAAAAATTGAGCGTTTTATCTTTTAGACCACGATGTGTTTTATTATATTACCTCGCATTCGATATAACAGCTGCCTTAGGAAGCCCTGTAGTTCCGGACGTATATATATACAGCAGTTTGCCTTCGAATCCGTCTCCGTCAGCCAACGTCCAAGTCGCAGGCGGCGTCGTTTCCAATAAGTTTGTAAAATCTTGGATCGCGTCGCCGCCCTCCCCGGACTTTCCGCTCGAACTGTTCAGGTCTCGGTGAGTGAATTTGTAAAGTTTTAATGACGGACTCAATTGACCCGCTACGTCTTGAACGGCTGAAAAGAATTTGAAATATTACTTACTAACTGTAATTTACTTGAAAAAAAAGAAAAAAAGAGTTATTTTTTTAATCAGATCAGTATTGAAGACACTTTTCAACATGCCTAGTTCGAGATAAAAGTCCAACACTATTTTTAATAAGTACTATAAGCAAACAACATTAAAGCCGTATGGCTCCCGCGCCCTTTGTCTCGCGTTTCTCTGTGAGAGTTTAAGAAATATAATTCCTTATTCGAACCACCGCAAGCGCATTTAATTGTATGAAATTCTCAAATTAGATATAATTTTAATGTATAGTCCCCGGCACGTAACTTGGCAAGAGTCGTTAGATGCGCAGAAGTCGTTTTTTAGGTCTCTTTGGTTGTCAAGCGGGACGCGGGGAAAGACGTAGCACCGTTCCGAGCGCGCGATTGGTGAGTCAGTCGACCCTCCCCTCCCGCACCGCGTCCACGTTCCGTTCGCTCCTGGTTACACATGCGCCTACTAAATTGTATAACCCTTTGTTTATATTGAGTTTTTGTTACGAGTTGTTATTATTGTTTTAAATTTAGTTTTTGTTACGAGTGTTATTCTTTTAAATTTGTTTGCAATGCCAGGACCAAATACCAATGACCATATAGTCGATTCAGTCACTGAGCGTTTTATTATTTACGTCAGTGACGACAGCGACTTTTCGTTATGTCAACGATGAGGAGCCAACTCCTTCCACCAGCTCAGATGGTACCATAAATTTAATCCAAGGGGTAGCACTATTAAAAAATGATAGTGAAGACGGCGACACATAATTTTTAATATTAAGTATATTTTTTTAAATAAACTTCTTAACTTTTAATTGTATTTTATTTATAACACCTAATACACTTCACGAATTCCTCTCTTTTCTTTAACTTTCATCTAAACACACAGGCTTAAAAGCAAATTATGGCAAATAAAAAATAAAATAAAATAAAATAAAATTATATGCGGGCAATAAAAGTGGCCATTTTTTGTTGCAATGTGCGCTATGCGCGACATTACCCCCACTACACCAAAACCTTGCCAACTTACGTGCCGCTTACTATAATAATCTGTATTTTTTCAATAAATAATTCCCTAACGAGTATTATGTCTCGAAATCAAAAATATAACGTCGATATTGCTGCCAATATAATTATTTACTATTATTATACGCTAAGTGATTTTAGAGTTTTTGGGTACTATTGCTAATAATAGCTAAGGACCAATTCGAAAAGTTGAAATCATAGATTGTATATCTTGGATGCTGGCAATATTTGAAGATGGCATGCAATATGTGTTTATTTTGAAATTCACCTATTCTACACGTTGCTAAAACGAACCCTAGTAAGAGCGGTGCTTCGCAGAATCTATCACCGGATCGGAAACGCGACCCACTGAGAAGATCCGGCGAGAAACTCAGTGGGCTGTTAAAGGCAGCGCTGAGCTCTCCTCCTGGCGATTTGTGTGATAATATAAAGGGGACGATTATCTCACATAAATTAATTTTTATATATACCTAGTCAGGTCATAAATTCTGTCACATGTTTAATGTAAAATAATTGAAACAAGTTTATTCATTATGTAACCATTCATATACCAAAATGAACTTAACAAAACATAGATTCTTATGGCACTAAAGTTTATTCAAAATGACCTCCGTGGTTTTGAATACAGGCGTTCAATCTGCGCGGCCAGTCGTCTATCGCAGCACGAACGAGGTCCATGTCAATATCGGCGGCTGCCTTAATCAAGGATGTCTTGAGTGACTCCAAATTGGGATGAGGCTTTGAGCACGCCTTTTCCTCCAAGTGTTGCCATATCTTGTAATCTAACGGATCCAAATCTGGACTGGAGGAGGGCCAGTCTTCGTGCCGGATGAAGTCGATTTCACGCGCCGCCAGCCAGTCTTGTGTGCTCTTCGCTCTATGAGCTGGCGCCGAATCTTGTTGGAATACCCAGTGCCTGTTATTGAACATGGTATGAGAAACAGGTTCCACAAGGTTCGTCAGGACTGTATTTTGATACACAACTGCATTCGTTTTTACACCTTTCTCACAAAAATGTACCTCTGTTAAGCCCCAATAAGAAACTCCCAACCATACCATGAGCGAGGATGGAAAATGACCTCGTTGGACACGCGGAATACGGTTGCTCGCTTCTTCACTACTGTGTGCGTACACCTTATCATTTTGTTTGTTGTAGCTCTCTTCTACGGTAAAAATTTTTTCATCCGAAAAAAGAATTTCCCGATATTTTTTTCCCGCGTACCGCTTCAACAAAGCGCGGCATCTCTTCAGTCTCAGGTCCATTAGACGAGCATTCAAACGATGTCCTGTTTTTCTTCGATATGCCCGAAGCCCTAAGTCTTCATTTAACACCCTTTTCACCGTGGTTCTGCTTAACCCCATCTGAAGGGCCAACAGTTTCTGCTTACGTTTGGGATTTCTTTGAATTCGCGCCTTCACAGCTTTTATCACTGCTGGAGTCCTAACAGACCGAGGGCGACCACTTCTTGACCTGTCATCTACACTAGAGTCTTCATTGTATCGTTTGATGGTACGATAAACGAATCTTTTGGTTATATTCAAAATTTTCAGTATGTTAAAAATTTGAATTGGCGCGTAACCGCAACGATGCAACGCAATAACTGCAACACGGTCTTCTTTAAGCGTCCACTCCATATTAAAAAATGAGTAAAATTCTAAAAGTATACATTTTTATTTTCATGAACAGTTCGAAATTCGAATTCAATAAACTTTTTTGTGGCCAGCATTCTAAAAGAAAAGTTTTTACTGTGTGACAATACTTATGACCTGACTAGTTACATATATTTACGGGCACTGTCCTTATTAATCCAGTTATACATAAGTGGACGTCTGTAAATACATTTTTATATTATTAACGTAGCTGTGGCCCGATTTAGAACTATTACCGCCATCTGTCGATTACCAGTGTAAACGCGTGTAATTACTTAAAACCTTAATAGCTTTATGTTAAATGAAGACATCATTATTATTATATAGATAAGGAAAAAAGACAATACCGCTAGTCAATAACTAAGAATACTTTATTATCTCGTTCGCAATCTGAAAAGTGCTTAAACACATGATTTACTTAATATTATTATTACCTGATTGATACTCGTCGGAAAATATCAAATAGTCGCATTTAGCGACGTTTATGGAATGCAATAAAGCGTTGCCTCTCTGATTCGTATTAATCAGAGGCGCAACGCCGCCGAGACGGGCTATACCCATCCATACAGCCGGCATCTGGGGACAATTGTTGAAAAGGAGACCAACAATGTCTCCTTTCTTAACGCCTTGCGATTTCAAAACCGCTGTTACACGTAAACTGTAATCTTCCACCTGAAACAGTAAAACAGTTTTGGTATATCGTCTTTTCACTATAAGTGTACAATTTCCAAAAATATTCGAAATTAAGTTAACTTGCGGAATAATTTGGTATCACCAGTATTTTTCTCATAAATACTGTCAAAAGAGCGTAGTTTACTGTTAACAAAATTAATACATAATTTTATCTTACTTTAAAAGATAGATAATGTAACTGGTAAAAAATTAAAAATAAACGTTGCAAAGATGATTAATATTAAAAATATCAAATGTTAAACCTTTAAAACACTCTCCTATAAATTACTAAGTTTTGAGATTATACAGTTTTAATACAGCGACGAGACGATATGTGTTTAATAATTAATTAATTAAGAAATGGTATAAATTTCTGCTCAATGCAACGAGATCCAAAAGCGAAATATGATGATTTCGATGAAGGAATAATCTTTCATCGTGGAAATCGTTCGTGAAGGCGTGTTAAGTATGGTTTTTGTTAAAAATTTTGGTATCTATCTGAGAGATTTGAGCGTCGGAACAGTCGTAACATTCGTTACGAATAAACCGGGAGTGTCATTCTTTAGCTCCTGCGGTCTGACGGACTCTATATATTAAATACGTGAAGCAAAAACTCTGTACTCCTTTTTACGAAAATTGCGCGCTCGAAAGAGTACGAAATTTTACACACTTATAGAGAACTGGCCGTACTCGCCCGCTTCGTTGGGCGTTTAAAATTAACATTATTATTTATTGTCATTATTATTAGGGAGTCCAACACTCACATAAATATAAGCCTATCCATTAAGTACATGTATTTTCTAAATGGATACCAAGTTTCAAGTCAATCGGATGCATGGCTCAGTGGTTATAACGGAACATCCGTAAAAACCACTGTAGATTTATATATTAGTATAGATAGGTATAGAGAAAGACTGCAGAATGCTATTTTTTTTAATTATGCTTAAAAAATACATAAAATCAGTAATAAAAACATTCCACACACTACCATGTATTCGACACAACACATATTTATATGTACAGACTCTTTGTTTATTGTCAAACTTTTGTTATTGTTTAAAGTCTGTGGTCAAATTGAGAATAGATTGATATTGTTTTTCTATAGTGTAGCCTTAGCGAAATCTGTCTTATTACCCGAAGGAGAGGGCCAATGTGGTCTTGTGCATTGGAAAATCGTAAATTAAGCCATAGATACAGGCCACTGAGTTTATCGCCGGATTTTCTGTGGGTCGCGTTTCCGACCCGATGGTAGATTCTGCGAAGCACTGTTGTTGCTAGGGGCCAGTGTTAGCAACACTCCCGGTTTGAGCCCCGTGAGCTCACCTACATACACACGTTAAGAAGAAGCTGAAATAGCCTCTCAAGGCTAACAGCATAGGTAAGGAAAAAAAACCAGAAAGTTTACTGAACATTCTATTGTTCGCCAAGTCGTGACTCAGGAAAGAATTAATAAATTACCGTTTTATGAAACAAAAGTGTACTATTTACGACATGCATAAAAGATTTTAACCTTTGAACCTCAATGAACCCGGTCATTGTTTCTTTAAATGAATAAAACGTTTACATTAACCAAAAATGAACGTTTATCGTTAAGAAGTCTAACCTGATTGATTGGTTTGTTCAATAAATCACACACGCTGTTCGTAATTTATTCGAAAACAACTCTAGGTTATCTATCTATTGGCGTTTATTTAAGTGGAATCTTTTAACTCAGATATTTTCATTGTGTTTTATCATAATTCATATTCACAGTGGTGCAAATCAATTTACTATATTTATCATGTTGGCGTTGAAGTTGTACTACGATACCTTTCGTAACAATATTTATTATTATAATAAATATTATGTTTAATGTGACCTCCTAATAAAATTCTCTATTTTTGTTTTCTTACGGCTAGTTAAAAAAGAAAATTATTTAAATTTTTTTTTATTAATGACATTATATACACTCGGGTGCAATGAAATCGCACATCTGTACATTTTTTGAAAAATATTATTTACTTCTTTTTATTTAAAAAAATACATATATTTTTTAACATAAGGTTAAAGGATAGTTCAATACCTATTCAATGATACCACATAAGACATGATAAGTTTACCTGCCTGCTGAAACAAAACGACAACAGCAAACTCCAAAAATTGCTCCCTCAACTCACTGCAGTTTGCAAGACCAACTGCAGGTATAAAAAGGCATGTTTTGTGTAAAACGTCATCAGTTGCAAGCCAACGCTTAACCTGATAAGACCTCTAGTGACTCCAATTGCATTTGTCTGAAAAAGATGGATACTACTCCGGAAAAAGCCGCTCAAGTCGTCGCTCTAATTGAAGCGGGCCAGAACCAGAGTGCTGTAGCTCGACAACTGAATATCAGCCGATATTCAGTTCGTCGTGTGTACCAGCGCTATCGGGAGACTGGTGGCTTTGAAAGGCGACGAGGATCTGGTCGAGCAAGAGCTACAACACAGCGCGACAACAGATTTCTTGTAACGACAGCGTTGCGAAATCGTCGTTTGACTGCCGTTGAACTTGCACAGCAGCTTCAACAGGTGCGTGAAGTGGTAGTCAGCAGGTGGACAGTCAGAAGGAGACTTGCCGAAGGTGGTTTGACTGCGCATAGGCCAGCAAATGGCCCTAAATTGACGCCAGCTCACCGCCGGGCTCGTTTTCGATTTGCACAAGAACACGTCAACTGGACAGCCGACCAGTGGAAAGCAGTCCTGTTCTCAGACGAGTCCAGAATGTGTCTTCATGATAATGATGGACGTGGAAGGGTCTACAGAAGGCGCTCAGAGCGATTTTCCCAATGTTGCATCACAGAACGTGTAGCATACGGCGGTGGTTCGTGTATGTTCTGGGGAGGTATCTCACTCGAACGAAAAACAGAGCTTGTCTTCATCGTTGGGGCCAATATTAGGCGACAAACAAGAGGTCTAACATCTCAACGATACATAGAGGAAGTTCTACAAGAACATGTCGTACCATTTGGCCGTTTAATTGGAAGTAACTTCCTTTTTATGCATGACAATGCAAGACCTCATACCGCTGCGATAGTGAGACAATACTTACAAGAAGTAAATGTACCCGTGATGGAGTGGCCAGCTCGGAGCCCGGACCTTAATCCGATTGAACACTTGTGGGACGAATTAAAAAGAAAAATTAGAGGTCGAAATAGTGCTCCAGCTAATCTCCAGGAGCTACAAAATGCGCTCAAAGAGGAATGGGACGCCATGCCACAAGACTTTATCAGAAACTTGATAGAGTCGATGGGGAATCGGTGTGAAGCTGTAATTCGGGCAAGAGGGGGCAATACTTGTTACTAATAAATGATTTTTCAGTATTTTTTGTGTTTTTTTTTATTAATCCCCAAATTTTAAACGGTTTAGTTGAGTAATCATTTTGTAATAAAGATTAAATTGTTGTTGTATTTTATTTTCCTCAAGAAAGTAACCTTATCTCCACTTATATGGTATCATTGAATAGGTATTGAACTAACCTTTAACCCTATGTTAAAAAATATATGTATTTTTTTAAATTAAAAGAAGTAAATAATATTTTTCAAAAAATGTACAGATGTGCGATTTCATTGCACCCGAGTGTAGTTAGGTTATCAACAGTTACTAAGTAAAAAAAAAAGAAAATCGATGGACACGGGAGAATGGTATTATAGTTAGGTTATCAACAGTTACTAAGTAAAAAAAAAAAAGAAAATCGATGGACACGGGAGAATGGTATTTAACAATTTTGCTTCGTACCTATGGCAAATATTAAGGATTGTGATTTGTTTCCCATTATACTTTGCAATTTTTCTCATTACATCAGTACATGAGAATATCACCAGACCGAAAGTTATAAAATTGTGCTTAGGAAAATGATCGTAAGACAATATTTGTGACAGAACAAGGTAACATAAAACTTGTCTGCTTCTAGTGAGTGTGTCTCGTATGTTGTACTATGACCGTCAAACCCGTTCTTGGTTATTACGTAACTTCCACGTGCATAACTCATTAGTAAGCCACTATTAAGCACACTGCGGTTACGGTTAATACAATCATATTATCATTACAGATTATTCACATTCTAGTTAACATTTATTTCTACTTCTTGTATCTCTAATAGTACTCGTAGGGTGGATCCGTGCCCAGGGACCTGTTATTTTACTGCCTCAAAGTTTTATATTGTACATCACAGCTTTATGTACCTATATGTATGTATGTGTATGTGTACTTTATGTGTGCATGTACATACTTTTTACTGGTGGTCGGACCTCTTGTGAGTCCGCACGGGTAGGTACCACCACCCCGCCTATTTCTGCCGTGAAGCAGTAATGCGTTTCGGTGAAGGGTGGGGTAGCCGTTGTAACTATACTGAGACCTTAGAACTTATAAGGTGGGTGGCGCATTTACCTTCTAGATGTCTATGGGCTCCAGTAACCACTTAACACCTAGTGGGCTGTGAGCTCGTCTACCCATCTAAGCAATAAAAAAAAACGCCATCATAAAACTTGTTTCGAAATTTTATTTTATTTTTCGTAATATAAAGGACTTTACTCCACCATATTAATCGAAAACAATGTCAAAATTATCTCAAAAAGTCCTTTTGGTCACATGTTAAAGAATTAATTGTCTGTGGCCTAAAGTGATGCCCGCCATGTTCTTACAAGTGATGAAATTATGCTCACGTTCAAATCTTACATGCAGGTATCTATTTTTGTAGGTTAATACGTACCGAACCTATCAATACATTTTCACGAATCACGACGTAAAAATCGTATAATAAAGTAAACCAACCCCAAAATGGAAAAGAAAATCGTGAGATCCCCATTGTGGCTGATTTTGCCGTGAAGCAATCATACACTAAGCATTCGGGCAGTGGCATTTAATTTGTGTCTATCGGCTCCAGACCATCGAACATGAGAAACATCATGACCTTGTATGTTCATACAGAGTAATGAAAAATTCACGTTTTTTTTTCAACAGTCTGTGCCTCTATGTATTTTTCATAAATACAGAACAAATAAAACATAAGCTCTGACTTCCAAATTATTATTGTCATTATAACAATTATCGTTTTTAGATTAGTTTATGTACTTTGCAGAAACTTCTGAACTACTGTGACTACGTAGGAATAAAACAATAAAACTTTGAATGAAAAATGGTTTTGATGCCATAAAGTATTTGTGATCATTGTGATATGTATTAGAAGTGTCAAATTCACATTTCTTGTTCGACATTAATAGCTCAGCAAGCACCCTGAATTATCCACTGCTGTAAGGCAGGTATCAAAATGGACCCTGGAATGGCGCTCATCAGATCACTATCACTAAACACAACACCTAACATACAATACAATATCATACAATGTTAAACTTGTTTAGATTTATAATTACCAAAAATAAAACTAAACATGCTTCACACTGTACTTATCCATATTGAAACAATAATACATTTATGAGGAATCTAAAGTTGTATCTTAATGTAGTGAGCTGATGTCTGTAGTGAAAGTTTTGTTACTTGTTTAACAGACAGTTTGTACATACTGCCTCTAAAGTTGTGCACATGCATATGACAAGTCACTGTGGTCTGGTAGTTTTCAAATTTGAAAACTTTTTATGTGGTTTAAGTGTTGTATATTGAAATCAAAGGACGGCTTATCATTGACTAATGTTATGTGATAACTTTTATCATTGTGTTAAGAGGAAATCTACCTTATTTACAAAATAATATGTCATTGGATAAAATAAGAAGAATCACTTTTTTTAAGCTATCACCAGGTTTTTAAGTTAATGATAATTACTAAAAAAACATGGATTTAACCAACAAAAAAAAACTGGGTGACATGCATGACAGCAAAACAAATACTGATTGGATAAAAACAATTTCTGTAAAAAACTTTTCTTAACAAATAGGCTTACAAACCTCTTTAAATGTCCATACTTCATCCTTGAATAAGAAACATGCTTTATCTGGATGCTTTTGCACTGTGTCATGAAATATATCTGGTACAGTGAGATTCAACTTGCTGAACTTTCGAGTTATCCATAATATCTGTATGTATGTGTATAATGCCCTGAAAAAAATGTGTTAATGTGTTTTTACTTTGTTTGTTTATTTAGATCGTTTCACTCATAAATTTAAAAAAATAAAGCGGAAGTGTGATTTTTATGCAATATTTATATCTAAAATGTCATTTTTTAAAACTTTATTCCATTGGCTTATAATTTTTTTTTTGTTTATACAACTTACTTTACATCCCGTGGAATCGTTTTTATCGCCACGTAGCAGAATTTTTTCTGAACGAGTATCAAATATAGAACAACCAGAAGCACGGAAGCTGTGAGAGAATAATAGAAACCTATGTTGAGCCAAGCGGCTGCGAACACACCGGCGGCGACGGCAAGGGCTATCATCGTCGCGACTAACTTTCGTAACGAGAGGCGACGAACTGAAGAGCGACGACCTGTGGAAAGCAAGTTCGAAACGCAGCGCTGCGTAGCGCCTAACAGTTTTATCATACAATCTTGTTTATTGTTTTGTTCTTTAAAAAAGTGAATTCATCTAACGGTAGATTATTATATCATATAGCACACGTTATAATTTGGATTTCTCGAACATTTTAATCTGACCGAAATCACATTTACTTTGAATTGAAATAATCAGAATACTAATTCAAAATACTTCAAAAAAGTAGTTTCAAAATAGAAAGTCAATTATGGACTATGAATTCCTAGCTAACTACTACTCTAACTAAATTGTTTATATGTTGTATAAAAATGGTAATTACAGTATAATTTATATTAATCGAGGCAATAGTTTTTGTGTAGGTACATAAGTTAGATAATTAGATAGTAAAAACATAATTACGACAATGGCATTATGTGAAATAAAAAAGCTGTCAACTGTCATTCATGAAGTAGTAGTTCTATTTTTAGCTAGAAAGGCAAAGATATCATACCATAAAGCCTAATCTTTAATATTTTTTCTTTTATGAAAAATAATATTATGAAGTGAAATGAAGTTGATTAGTTCGAAACATTAATCAATTAGCAGGAAATTAAATGAGATGAGATGATAAGGGATTAAATATAATCTCAATGAAATGGTAATTATTTACTGATACTTTTGGTGTGGACTTTTTGGAGGATTTTGTTGCATTTTCTCACATTTGCGCACTTTCACAGATACTAAATAGTTACTAAACCACCGTTATAACACATTCAAACCTGAAGAAACATGAAACAAACCGCCAAAAAGTCTCTCATTCTGGACTATTTACAAATAATGTCAATCAAAAGTCAACTAGTGATGAACCGGTGTGCCTATCATCGGAGAAAGCCGGTTTTAAGCCGACAATGGCTGGAAAATCTTTTAAAAATTGAACACAATTCTTAATAAATATTTGCTTCGTCGTCTTAAAGTATATTTTTTTGCGATATTGCGAGCTTTCTTTATTCTCCTCGGTTTATTAATTATTGCTTCACCCTAAGTAAACTTATCTACAGCTGACAGGCAAAATAAACCAGTGAAAAATCGATTAGTTTATAAAAACCACACAAATTGTTGATGACAAATTTTGTAACCGGGCATCGTTAGTGTCAACTGTCATAAAATGTCAACACTATCAATAGGACAGGCAAAAGAAACAATGCTCATAAACCCAAATTTTTTGTTAGAAGTCATATCTGTTGTGCAAAAATTAAATGGAACTTATTCAAAAAACAAAGATGAAGTAATGATTCTGGAAGAGTTCAATGGACTTTTTGAAAGAACTCGATATATCTCGCGACTTTGATTCATTTTCCTATACCTACTTTCATTGATGCTAACTTCTTCGCACGCGACCCACCAACTGTCAACTTTTTCAAACGCACTGTTTATTAGAACTGTATGCTTAGTGCGAGTTTTTTAACGTTCTCGATAGCGTAAAAGTTAACTCAAATTTGTATTCAGTTGGAACAGCGCCCTTAGCGGCAAACGTTCCAACTCCATAAGAATTTCAGCCGATACCATGCTTAAATGGTGATCTTGTATAGGGGACAAGTTTAAAAAGTGTCCACCTGTAAACAGAACAGTAAGTTATTGTTGGAAGACTCAGCGACACAATGCTAGTGAAGGAAATGGAAATGATATGAATATAGCAGTTTTAAACATAATGAAGTGTGCTGGGTTGAAAAATTTAATATTTTTCATGACTTTTATAGTTAAAAAATATGCAGTATTTAAAAACTCAACTACCTATTTTTATTTGCTATTTACGTAGGAAGTGTTTATTTTATTCAAAATATAGTATTCTACTCTAATGGTTTATTGCGTAGTTTAAATCTTTCCACTTGCTACTGGTATGGCGCCACTATAACTGGCTCCGTTTCAGCGGATAGTTTTTAATATAGATACTCTCCATAGTAAATATCAATGATGACGATTTCGGCATTATAGCATAATAAGTGTTGGCCGTCAGCGTAAAAGTGGCCTAGCCCACATTTTTCATATTCGTGCTTATATATTGCAATTTATTTAAAACATAATAAATTTCGATGCAAAAACCGTTTATCCCTAGTTTCACACATAAATAACAGATGGCTTTGTAAACATTATTTATTCGCGAATTGTTTTTGGCTACGAAGCCATGTAAAAGTACATTCATACCTCATTATCTCCATACTAACTATGGTAAGCTTAGGCCACTTTTACGCTGACATGTAACAATTTTGGAATTGAGATACTGAAACCAGCTTCCACCTTTTGCCTCATTACTTTTTCAATGTGATTTACCCATGATTGGTCTATACACAAGGAATTAATTGGTACAAATTATCCAATGTACTAAAATCGAACAGTTTAGCAATGCCAGGGTTCAAATTTGATTCTAACTTATAAGCTAATACATTATAATTCAATTCCAAGAAGCTGGTATTATTAATCCAAATGGATAGTATAGATAAGGAACCTTCCTTTTATTTTCTAACCTAATCTGGTAACCTAGACGGTTACGCCGGCCTTACCGGGCGAGTATTTGAGATCACGCGGCTCTAACAAGGCGAATTTGCTAATATTAGCCCTAAGGCTGGTATTAGTAACGTCCTCAGGTTGATAGCAAGAGCAGTATTTCGTAGAATCTACCACAACTGGAAAATCCGGTGAGAAAGTCATTGGGCTTTGTCTGTGGGTTAATTTGCTCGCCTTCGTCGCAAGCGATGGGTTCGACGAGAACGATGACCGATGCTTGTAGTACCTAAAATGCCGATAGTTTATCGGGAGAATCCGACTGTTTATTCGGTTACCGGCGACACACCTTCCTGCTTATTTCTGCCACGAAACAATAAATCTTTGTGGTTTGAAGTATGTAGCATTATTAAGTAAGTTTAAAGGTGGGCGGCGGTGGCATAATTGTATTTAGTAAAAAACTAAAAAAGTTTGAAACTTTATTTTTTATCAGGTAAAATTTCACTGGAAACAATTTAAATTCCACGCTTTAATATATAAAAAAATACTACAGTTACTTTCTTAATGTAAATAACAAATAATATATAAAATTAAATGGAACTTTATATTTATTATCACAAATTTTTACAAATCAATAAATTAATTGACCCAAAACTATACTAATATAAGTACTGGCGTCTAGTTCGTTTCTTAGGCTAAACAATTGTTGGCAATATTCTTCTGAATAGTATATTACGACCACGGGTAGATCATTCAATTACTTAGCTGGATGGATACAATCGTATACGGATACGCATCGTATACAGATACAATCATACAATCAATGAAACAATCATTTCATGGATTAATTTTGAAATTATGGTACTCTAAGCAAACCATTATGACTTGTCTTTGACAATACAACTGTCTGCACTTCCTTTAAATTAGGTATATGAATTTAAAGTTGACTATCGAAATTATAAATATTTCAAACTTTTAAAAAAAATGTGAGAGCTATAGAAGAAATATGAAAATATGTATGAAAATCTGCACATTATGATTATATTGACCGAACTATAATTGTAATAAATAAAAAGCAAAAATGCAGTAGTTCAGATAGGTATGTTTAACATTCAATTCACATACAATATTCAGTTATAATCCCACTACATATTACAAATTATTTATCTATCAATATACAATTAAAACAAATGTCCACTTGTAATCGTAACAAAAAATTATAGCCGAATTTCACCAGATATAATCTTTTCGTATTCTTCAACTCCTAAGGGCACGTACTTATTCTGTTTTGGTTCAAAGAAGAACATTTTGTCGCTCACAGTTGATGGATTATAACCTTCTTTTTGTAAATCCACTTTCTTCATTTTGAATGTTCCTGAAATCAAATTATGTTATTGGGTATAGATGTCAAAAGATGTGCACATCCATTATCATTTATCTATTTGTATGAATAAATGTATAAATAAATGTTAGTACAGCATAATTATTATCTATTTCCCCTTAGCTATTTTTTAAACTTAACTAGACTGCACCATAGATAATACGCTTAATATTTGACTGCACTCAATCTAGTTGAATCAACCATATTCTATTCGTATGATGCGCGACATGAATGTTAAATATTTTAATGAACACTCACCTGTCATATCAACGCTGGTCATTATTCTAATGAATATTGGCCTCGCGTATTTAGGCAGGTCTTTCGCAATATCTTTGGCGAGTTTATCCAGGTCCAACGTGCCTTCAATGTCCACTATGCCGCACATGCCAGCCCGACCTTCCGTATTCGGAATCTGTGGACATTTTTTATTTGAAGGTTATTTCAGATGTTTTGATTTTTCAGAAATCGAATTTCAGATTTATATTTCCCGAAATCATAATTAGAGTTTAGTAAACGGTGATAAATTACTTAAAAAATATAGGAAGACTTTTAATTTACACATTTTTTTCACCTTAATTACCGATAGTTGAAAACTATTATTTACCTATTATATTTTTATATTATGGCTTTGCTTATTATTTAACGGGGTTATAATTTTATGTATAATATTAAAGGACACATTGACTTTCACAGTATTCTATTTTTTTAAACCCTAATAGTCGAAGAAAATAGTTGAGTTCTAAAAGCATGTGGTAGTACAAAATTAGTCTGTCCAGATTACTGGCCTTACGTAATGGCCTTAATACGTCTTGAATGTTACGGGGCAACTCTTGCCTTGCTAAAAAAATATTATTCATATTCACATTGTCTAATAAACTTATACCTCTACACCGTAGACTACAGCGTCCCTTTGATTGGCACATCTAGACACGGCCGCCTCGACCTCTGTGGTGGAGACGTTCTCTCCGCGCCACCGGAACGTGTCTCCAGTGCGGTCGCGGAAGTACAGATAACCTAATTCGTCCGCCACCAGGATGTCACCTAGAAATATATATTAAAGAATATTTACTAAAAAGAAAACCTAGTACTAAAATACTAGTAAAGAGAAACTAGTACTCATTTGTCAAAGATATATTTTTATATATTGAATAAGCGGAGGATCGCCGCCACCTGCGATGCCAACCTGGCTGTCCTGCCCTTCAAACCGGAATACATTACTGCTTCGCGGTAGAAATAGGCAACGTGGTGATATCTATCCATGCGGGTTCACAGCTTATTTTGGTTATTTTTAGAAGTCGTCGTGGCCTAAAGGCTAAGCGCCCGGTGCATTCGTATCGATTGATGCGACTAAGCCTGTAATTTAATCCCGCAGGTGGGTACCAAATTTTTCTAATGAAATACGTACATAACAAATGTTCGCCATTGACTTCCACGCTGAAGCAATAACATTGTGTAGTTAAAAAAAATCCGCTTATATGTATATTATTTACGTAGTTACTGGCGATAATACGTTTTGTGAGTCCGCACGGGTAGGTACCACCACCTTGCCTATTTCTGCCGTGAAGCAGTAATGCGTTTCGGTTTGAAGGGTGGGGCAGCTGTTATAACTATACTGAGACCTTAGAACTTATATCTCAAAGTGGGTGGCCGCATTTACGTTGTTGATGTCTATAGACTAACCACGCTAACCACTTCACCCCAGGTGGGTCATCAGCTCGTCCACACGTCTAAGCAATAAAAAAGGAAATGGTGATCCGATTGACGATATAGATTTTAGTTCACTCCCTAACACATGCTCGATGCCAATGCTACGTTAAACACTCATGATAGTGACCTTTAGATATTTTGATAGAACGTGCAGACATTCTGTTCTTACAACTTTTCTCAATTATTAAAAAATCACAACTATAATAGTTGCAGTAAGATTCAAATTCGCAAAACAATCTAAGAAGACTGATTGATGTTTTTTTTTTCAGATCGCTATCAAAAATGAAACGTTACGACACACACACTACCTTGTACATTAGAATAAAAATTAAACGAACCTGATATAAACGCAGAATCGCCGATGTTAAATACGTCTCTAACTATTTTCTTCTCAGATGCTTCTTTGTCCACGTAACCCAGGAACGCCCTTGATGGATTGTTAGGTTTAATCTTGCCAATAAATACTCCTGGCTCATACGGCTTTGCTAGCTGGATGGAAAAGTATGAGAATATTTATAAAGATTTGATATTTAAGGTTACACGACGCCGCCTTCGAAATATTGATTTTGCATTCGTAGCACTTTTTTTAACATTTTATTGAATCGTAATTCATCAATGACTGCTGGGTAATTAAGGTTCATATTTTTTTGTAGCAGACAAAAAAAATGTACACGATGTTCTTCAGCATTCCTGAACACGTGTTAAGAACTTATTTCCTTATAAAAAGCTCACGGCACACCTGGTGTTAAGTGGTCACCGAAGCCCACAGACATCAACACTAACGCCGCTGCCCATCTAGTGATATGAGTTTTTCTTTCCTACCTAAGCTGATAGCCTTGAGAAGCTATTTCAGCGTAACCTTAACTAGTAGGTGAGCTCACGGGGTCAAACCTGACGTAGTTGCTAACACGAACCCTAGCAAGAGCCGTGCTTCGCAGAATCTATCACCGGATCGGAGACGCGACCTACTGAGAAGATCCGGCGAGAAACTCAGTGGGGTGTGTCTGTGAGTTAATTTACTCGTCAAGCCCTTCGTCGCAAGAGACGGGTTCGACGAGAACGATGACCGGTGCTTGAGGTACCTAAAAGCACTGTTAGTGGATCGGGAGGATCCGAAATGACATGTTTTGGGCGACGTCGACTGCTTTCCACTCTGTCCGCAGGATCGGGAATGTAGTTACCGGCGGCCACGATGAGAGGGTTCTCGTGTCGTGCCACTTTATCGAAGTGGATATGAGTTCTAAGTCTCAGTTTTTACAGTATAACAGCTGCCCTACACTTCAAACCGAAACGCATTGTTGCTTCACGGCAGAAATAAGCAGGGTGGTAGTCCCTACCCGTGCGTGCTCAGAAGACGTCCTAACACTAATAATTACGCAAATAATATATTTTTGCGAGTTTTATTTTTATTGCATATTAATCTTTTAACGTAGCAATAAATCGTGAAAATTTATCAAGTATGTATTTCATGACAAAAATTGTTACCTCTACGGTCAATATCAGTACAGAGAGCGACTTATCTATTAGGCCAAGACGAGTTCAAATTTCCTTTATTCCTACAGTAACAGTGTCCTAATTTAGCAAATTGGCTCTGTTTGTAATTACATTTTTATGTAATAGTGTTATAGCGCATTCTGAGCACCTAAGGAGTGGTGCTACCGTTCTCCGGTTTGAGGAGTAGAATAGCCGTTACATGCTTCAATAGAAATATGTTTCAAATTTCAAAATGGGCAGTGGTATTTACGTTGTACTTTCTATCCTTCAAAAGGGTAGACCTTGAGCAATGTTAGCAGTGTGCTGCGAGTTTTTAACGTTTTCGATAGCGTAAAAGTTAACTCAAATTTGTATGGAGTTGCACGTTTGCCGCTAGAAGCGCAGTTTCAATTGCATACAAATATGAGTTAGCTTTTACGCTATCTAGAACGTTAATAAAACTAGAACTAAGCACACTGGTCGGTCATCCATCATCGATAACGGTATTAACAACATTGTCCACTTTTAATACAATACGCCTTAGGTATATAAAAATTTAAGCTATATCGTTTAGGAGCTTGCAACTAGTAGTATTTTATGCTAGTCCTAGTCAGAGTTTATTAAATAAATTCATTATAAATACAATACCTGGCAAAGTCCTTTGGAATTCCTGATTGGTTCGCCAGTTTCTTGATCAACCTTGAGAATCGCTATCGGGTAAACTGCGGGAATGATTCTCGATACAAATCCTATTGCACCTGTCTTGTTGTCGATGTTTACTGGAAGTGAATAAATTCGTTCATTTCATAATATCCCAAAATTTATTACAACATGTACTGTATACAGGGTGTCCCAGAAAGAATGGATAATCTTGAAACACCTAATAGTAGAGCTATTAGGGACCCAAAATAAAAAAAATTGTCTAGACTCTAGACTATCTCTATCTAATCTAGACTATCACTCCTACAGATGTGTGTGTATATTTTTACGAAAATGTTTCTTTCAATGGTTAATGATATATATATATATAAGGTTTTGCGGCGAGGCCGTTAAATAGAAGGTCGAGACACCCAAAAAAAATTAAAACTCGTATGAACGAACCTGTATAAAAGCGGTTTTTATAAAAGTATATCCGACCTTATACTTCAGATGTCTAGAAAGATATTCCCATTTATATGGCCAAATATAATTTATATTACATTACAAAGGGGATTGCCCACTCTCCATAGTGTGCTAGGCCCAAGGTGGACATTAAATATTACTATAAAAATGGACTGATTCAAATTCTTAAATGTATTAGATATCTAAAAAATATATTGAAATTGACGCCACTATTATAAAAAATATAATAAAAATAAAAAACTCGTTTTGAGGTTAATTTTCTATATAAATACCTCAAGAACTTTTCTTTTTTTAATGTTTAAGATGTTCCTAATGTATTTTTATCCAATTGTAGTTATTAGGGTATAAAAAACACACATACTTCTTTAAATATCTATATTATTCTATATTTTCTTCATCTTCATACACAATTAGTAAATCATCTAAAAATAGCACAGGAGAGCATATACACGGTTTTAAATCTCGGTCAGGTTAAAACCACAATTCACACAATGGTTTTCAGCCGTAGTATGAAACGTTATTGATAAAAGCAAAATAAATCGAAGAAAAATCAAAACACATCCATTTTGAACGCAAGCACAAGCAGCAAGCGAAGTGTCAGTCAGTCAGATTAAAATCAGTGTTGTCAGTATAAAGAAAAATAATTACATGAAATTCATATATCGATCATTTTTTTAAATAACCGATATTGGATTTATTTCTTAATCTTTTTTTTACGAGTACACATTATATTTTATTTTTTATGTTTTTGTTTTAGTTGTACATATTTAAATAACAATACAAGTTAAGTTTTTTTTTATTGCTTAGATGGGTGGACGATCTCACAGCCACCCTGGTGTTAAGTGGTTACTGGAGCCCACAAACATCCACAACGTAAATGCGCCACCCACCTTGAGATATAAGTTCTAAGGTCTCAAGTATAGTAACAAGTTAAAGTCCAATGGGTATGTCTTTGATGTTATTTTATGTGCTTAAAATCGATTAAAATCGATTGATTAATGATAATATTTAAAATGATTTATTTATATGTTTTTTTATATACTTAAAATGTTTACTTAATACGTAAAAGGTTTTGAAGTTGGCAATATTTTTCCCGCAAAAATAAAATTCTTGTTTTTTTCAATAGAGTTACTTTTTTTAAACTACTTATTGTAAACTGTAGTGGCGCTTATTTGGAAGAAAGTAAATGCATATTTATTTATGACAAAATTAATGCACTAAGTATTTTTTCTCTAATCTATTGTCCGCTTTGGGCCTAAAATGGGCCATCCCCTTTAATTATTGAATGTCTGTGGCCCGATGTTTCATTCGTGCTGAATTTATAACTCAGAAAGAATGAAACTCGTTGAATTTTTCCGGGATAAATAATTGCTTGTGTCACTTCCTGGTCCAAATAACTACCAGTAATTTAGTAGATCTGTTTGTATTATACACAAAATCTCCAAGGAATGCACGCGTTGTACGTACTTATATGTACATATACATACTTGTATGTATAAGATGTCTGTATATTGTACATATTTAAATATATGTATCTGAAATTTCATGCAAAATAGTTAAGCCATTTTTCCATCTTTGAGTAATAAACATCCAAACAAGACATAAGACTTTGATCTTTGTGTAAATTAAAGATAGATACCATAGATTTATGTAAGATATTAGTAGCTTTTTTTTAAATACTAAAAGTTTTGGAGGCTAGTGTCATTAAAAAACGGTGATTGAGAATCTCATTTTTCATTGAACGTGTTATGTTTTTAATAAACAAATAATTAAACTATTAGGATTAATGGTTTTTATTTTACAGATTTGAACATTTTTATTCAGATTCAGATGTCATTCGTTCTACGAGCAATCTAGCCTGCCCCCTGCCACTTCAACGTCGCAATCCTTCCAACGTAATTTTTTTCCGATAAAATCCCACGCTTTTTTACGTTTTTTTTTTAGGATTGAAGGATTACTTGTGGCCCAGAGGTATTTCCAGTTTCACCAGGACACGTGGGCGAGCGAGCAAAGGCTCGGAGTGGGATTTGCTAACAGCTGCCCGAGCGCCTCCGAAGGAGACCTAACAACTCAAGAGCAGCTGCTTCGCGAAGAATCTACTACCGGATCGGAATCGCGACCCGTTGAGAAGATCCGGCGAGAAACTCAGCGAGCTGATTCATGGGTTAGGTTGCACGTCGACCTCTTTGTCGAGTTCGATGAGTACGGTTACCGGGGTCCCTAAGCCTGCCCTAAGCCTAGTGTTAGAGCTGAATGCCGCTAATGCAAAGGTCATTCTCCTGCGTGATCAGGATTCGGGGATTAGTCAGCGGCGGCAACGATAAGGCGATTATCATGACGCATAGCACGATATTATTTGTTTGGGCTTATTGAATATTATTTTCGGATTTTTTAGTTCAGCTAGCAACAAAAGCGCGTTTTTTGGTTTCTTATGTTATAGTTTCTTTTATTATTAAATGCGATTTTACTCTGTATGCTAAACGTACACACGAAGATACATTTCCTTAGCATACTATTCATATTTTTAGTGAATATGTATTTATTATTAGCAACGAAAGTACGCGTATTCGTGTACCGGTTTTCAGCTGTTGTATTTTTATGCCCTACTGTGTTGACTAGCGGTTACGTTAATCCATCAGTTGTCATATTCAATAGCAGCCTTTTTTTTTGTATTGCTTAGATGGGTGGACGAGCTCACAGCTCACCTGGTGCTAAGTGATTACTGGAGCCCATAGACATCTACAACTCAAATGCACCACCCACCTTGAGACATAAGTTCTAAGATCTCAGTATAGTTACAACGGCTGCCCTACCCTGCAGACCGAAACGCATTACTGCTTCACGGCAGAAATAGGCAGGGCGGTGGTACCTACCCGTGCGGACTCACAAGACGTCCTACCACCAGTCTGGAGTAGTGCTAATGAAAACACTATGCTTGTTCGAGAGACAGCGCAACGAGTCGTCTCTCTCTTTACTTAACGTAATGTTACGAAAATCAGTCACGTACAGTGCAAACAAACTTTATATAGAATGAAAATTATTCTACGTTCGCCAACTGTTAATCCTGCGGGCACCTTTGAGAATAAAATTATACCTCTGATAATACAATTTTGAGTAAATGTCCTATTTTTTAGTTCCCTGTTCCCTGCATCTGTTTCACCTTTGCTAAACGATTCCCTGACTACTTGCTTCCAATGTTAATTCCGTGATAAAACTCCCTATCGATAAGACATAAAAATTGATACAGTCTTGGTAAATTCATCTTGATTATTTTATTTGGAAAGTTCTCTGTCGACCTGTGGTTAAATCTTTATTAACACACACGGTCGGCAAAGTTCATAGTTCGTAGTTCCAACTGTATCTCATAAGTGTGATAAACACAGATATATATCTATGGTACAAAGGCGGATCCAGCTTTGGCGCCAGGAGGGGGTCACATAGTCAAATTTAGATGCGTTCGTTCCCAAGCGTTTGCCATTATACAAAGTTATTATATTATTATATTAAATTAATTAAATATTGAAGGTATGTAGTTACATAAAATCTGTATGGTGACAAAATATATAAATAAAATCATTATATTCAATTAGTGGTCCACCTAAGTCCTGGAACCAGCTCAGGGGGTGGTCATGACCCCCATGACCCCCCCCTGGATCCGCCATTTCTATGGTATATATTATTAGGAAACCGTATGTTGGTATTGTGCGAACCAAGCTGCACTTAGTGCCAACACCACAGGGAAATTGTATACATCTCATAAGTTTGTTTAAAAGGAAATATTTTTATTCTTATTAGCAGCTTTTCTCAGATTTATATCGCAAAAATCGACCTGATTCATATAATAATATAATTGGCAGTATATTTTTTTATCTTCACGAATCTTCTATTAATTTGTTTTAGAGAACGCACACACTTCATCCATGTCTCTTTCGGTATCAAGACACTTTCGAATACTTTATTAAGGTGTATATCTATATCTATACTAATATTATAAAGAGGAAAGATTTGTTTGTTTGTTTGTTTCGAATAGGCTCCGAAACTACTGGACCGATTTGAAAAATTCTTTTTCCATTAGAAGCCGACATTGTCCCTGATGAACATAGGCTACTTTTTTTAATTATTTTTTTTTTTCATGTGTTTTAATGTTTCCGAAGCTAAGCGAGGGCGGGTCGCTAGTATATAAATATATTTACAACGACTACCTACCGATATTTGCGTTGCCTTCTGTTGCGCCATAAAACTCGACGACACGTTTGATGTTGAAGCGTTTAACGAATTCTGTCCAGATCTAAAAGATTTTAAGCTATGAAAATTTATATTCGATTTATTTCTGATATCATTTGTACTTATTTATTTTATTTATTTATGTACACACAAAAAAGAAGACACAGTACAGAGTAATAGGAAAATTATATACAAAGGCACTGCTTATTTCTTTAAGAAATCTCTTCCAGCAGACCTGCGAGAGGATTATGAGAATAATAATTAAAAGTGATGAGTGTGTGTAGAACAGCTAAAATAACAAATACAATATGAGAATTATAGTAATGCACATACACAAAGCTAATATTGTAAAACTTGAATACAAAATATTATAAGTAACACAGTATATACGAAGAGTACTTATAGAACAATGATCATTCGGTTGATGAGAGATAGAATTGTTTGACCTTGTATTTAAAAACAGAAACAGACTTGCAAACTCGGATGTCAGCCGGCAACGAATTCAAAGAATTGTGTATTTACGTTATTATACTTTTTTTATTGCTTAGATGGGTGAACGAGCTCACCGCCCATCTAGTTTTAAAGGTTACCGGAGCCCATAGATCTAAACAACGTAAATGCCACCACAGGCCTTAAGTCAAGAGCCTATTACTGCCCTTCACGGCAGAAATAGGGCTGTAGTAGACATGATTCCTACTTGTATATTTACTATACTAGTCGCTATAATTAAACTTTTATTGGACACGAACTACGAACTAATGAGCTGTAGTTATTAGATTTCTAAGTACGGTGCTATTGCGAAACTTTTAATATTGTTCGGCCTACAAACAGAAATCTTATTAGATCTACTTTCAAAGTCACGCATAAATGGTCACGCCAGTAGATTTCTTGATAAAGCTGTTAGTGTAAACTTATCGTGTAACCCGAGGTAAATGAAATGTATATTTGACCCTCTTTCCCCTAAAAGAGGTTAACGAGAGGAAGGGAGTGTAAATTAGATGAATTAAACTAGGCTACGTTATAAACGTTTGTAGGTTAAGGGCTCTAAGAAACATTTCGGGTCACCTGTGTACTTGATAAAGTCTTTATTTAGTTAAATATTGAAATGAAAATCATTTCAATATTTAACTAAATAAAGAGTTTCATTTCAATATTTAACTAAATAATGGAGTTCATTTTCGAAGTGTATTGCAAACCGATGATATTAATAAAATTTGAAAACGCAGTCAGGATAATATGTCGAATGGCCTGTTAATGAAATGCATACTCACGGTTGGCCTCATTCCATTGCCGTATACGGTTCGAACTTTGTGTTGCCTGTCAGTTGCGGACGGAGGTGTTGCTAGGATATACCGACACATCTCCCCAATGTAGTGAGCGGCCTGTGAATGCAAATCAAAGTGTATTTATTTTCAGTTCGTAATTTGTACAAAAACAATTAATGAATTTAATAAACCTTAACTAATTTAAAATAACGCTAACAGGTGTTTACCAAATATCTTATGTTCTATGATAACTACAGATACAGAGACAGCTTATGTAGCAATGTTCGAAACTTTAAATATTTCCTTCCAGTAATATATTTTAAAATGGTCACATTTTCGTTGAAATTATAGTCGCAATGACGTGTTTTTGTGGGTTTTTACATTTTCAGTATCAAACTAGACTTTTTGTTTTGAATTTTTACTTTGTAAAATTACAAGTGCGTAATTTTACATTCTAATAATATAAAGCCATTGACTAAAATGAAGATCACATTGAGTTTAATCATAAAACACTGCTGTTATTCACATGCATTTTTACTATTTTTACTTTTTATTAGTTTGCTTATTGAATTGACTCTCAATCTCAATGTAATCTCATACTTACACCTTTCATGTTTATTGCGTTGTGAAATAAGCTGGATTTACAGGCCTCAAAAATGTGTGAATTAGCTTTCACTTAGCTCTCGCTTGAGAACATTTTCAAGTTACTCTACAGGTTTATCAACACTGACATTAAAAATATGCCTGTGGTTTTTTTACTGACTCTAAGCTTTAAATTAACAATATGAAAATTTAACGAGTGTATGACGGCATAATGATGTGTTTTTTAATATAACGAGTCTCAGATGCGATTCGTAACATAAGGAAAAATAAAACCGCCAAAGTAATTTTAACTAATGTTTACGAATCGTAAAAAGTAAATGAAAATACCAAATCGTAAGCGATTTTTCGTAAATTTCCAAAGGTAAACTAGGATTAAATCTAGAACATTTGTTGTCTGTTTAACATAAAATTAACAAATACAAAGAAAAATTGCATTAAAAAATGTTGTAGTGTCAGATTGTTTTGTGTGAGTAATCACGCTCTTTATAACGAATTAAGAGCTTAATTGTACAATAACAGTTAAATCATCTAATCCTAGTATATCGACAGTATTTATATATTAGTACGTGAAGCAAAAACTTTGTATCCCTTTATACAAAAATTGCGCGGACGGAGGAATATGAAATTTTCCAACTTATAGAGAATAGAGAGAAGAAGTGCAGAATGCTAATATTCTTTTTAAATTATGGATTAAAAATACATTAGATCAATAAAGAAAACATTACACACACTACCATGTATTTGACACACACATATACTCTTTGTTTATTGTCAAACTTTTGTTATTGCTTAAAGTCTGTAAGTGTCTTCAAATTGAGAATAAGTTACTATTGTTTATCTTTAATATTACGAGTATTTGTCTATAGTGTAGTCTTGTCGAAATCTGTAACCATAAGACCATAATAATGTTGAAACTTATAATTTCAATTAATTATAATCGAATTTCGACTACTGCGGGACCACTAATAATAGTAAAACCAGTTGATTTAGTATTAATTCTTACCGTTGCTTTGAATTTAATGCAATCCGGGAAATATGCAGACGCCGAAAATTTCGCTCTCAAAGCTACAGTACACCCGAATATGAAGGCCTGACCAACTGAAATACACCCTCCAGCTGAATGATACAAAGGCATTGGACAGTACATTATATCGTTTTTTCTCAATCCACCTAAATAATGTACGCCCGATGCCATGAACACCATCCTGCAAATATGCCACAATTAAAAAATGAAACGTATAGGTAAACGTAATAATTTTGAAGTCGTCGTGGTCTAAAGGATAAAGACGTCCGGTGCATTCGTGTTGAGCGATGCACCGGTGTTCGAATGTCAGGCGGGTACCAATTTTTCTAATGAAATACGTACTCAACAAATGTTCACGATTGACTTCCACGGTGTAGGAATAATATCGTGTAATAAAAATCAAACCCGCAAAATTATAATTTGCGTAATTACTGGTGGTAGAACCTTTTGTGTGTCCACGTGGGTAGGTACCACCACTCTGCCTATTTCTNATGTTCACGATTGACTTCCACGGTGTAGGAATAATATCGTGTAATAAAAATCAAACCCGCAAAATTATAATTTGCGTAATTACTGGTGGTAGAACCTTTTGTGTGTCCACGTGGGTAGGTACCACCACTCTGCCTATTTCTGCCGTGAAGCGTTATGCGTTTCGGCTTGAAGGGTGGGGCAGCCGTTGTAACTATACTTGAGACCTTAGAACTTATATCTTAAGGTGGGTGGCGCATTTACGTCGTAGATGTCTATGGGCCCCAGTAACCACTTAATACCAGGTGGGCTGTGAGCTCGTCCATCCATCTAAGCAATAAAAAAGGTAACATTCCAGTAACGCGAGTTTGAAAGTTACTCCTTTATTACCTTGACGGAGATATAACTGCTGCTTTGGGCAGTCCAGTAGTCCCTGACGTGTATATATATAGGAGTTTTCCGGTGAAGCCTTCTCCTTCAGAAAGACTCCACGGGGCAGGAGGTGTAGTCTCCAACATATGAGTGAAATCGTTTTCCGATTCTACAACCCTAACAGCATCACCTGATGCATTTAGAGGTCTCCGGTTGTATCTATACAGTTTTATTGCTGGATTTATTTCATTTGATATTTCATCGAATGCTGAAATGAATAGATCAAGATTAATTAACAATCAACTTGATTAATTTTAGTATATAATAAGTTGGGAAAAAAGTCTTTTCGCTTTATATTATGTATGAACTTGTAATAAAATCTCTTTGGCTATACTATTTGTATGTGGCTGGTTTTGGTATCATTAAAAGTTTAAATTTTAAAGAAGATAATTCCAAATTCAAATTAGGAGAATGTGTGATTTTTATTTATTTTTCGTACTGTCAAGATGAGTGAATCTAATCAAGAAATTCGATACATTTTAAAATTTTACTACAAAAAAGGTAAAAATGCAACGCAAGCCGCGAAAAAAAATTGCGTTGTTTATGCAGTGTCTGTGAGAGTAGCACAAATTTGGTTTAAGCGTTTTCAATCCGGAAATTTTGATGTCAAAAATGCACGTCGCTCTGGTCGCCCTATTACGGATAAAATGGATGCCATTTTTGAAAAAGTGGAGCAAGATTGGCATATCAGTAGTTACGACGTAGCTAAAGAACTGGGAATTGACCACAAAACAGTTTTGGCGCATTTGAAAAAAACTGGGTACACAAAAAAGCTCGATATTTGGATACCTCTCGAGCTCCCTGAAAGAAACCTAATGAGCCGTGTACTAATTTGTGATTCTTTATTACGACGTATTGAAACCGAACCATTTTTGAAGAAGCTGATAACCAACCTATTATATATTGTATAGATTATGAACTGAATTGTCTGATCTGTGTATTTTATGTACCTACCACTCTGAAACTCGCTTCCGTATATCACAACGTTACATTTCGCAACGTTAACTGAATGGAGGAGAGCGTTTCCGGTTTGGTTCGTGTTTATGAGAGGCGACACGCCTCCCATGCGAGCTACGCCTAGCCACGTCGCCGGCAATTCCGGACAGTTATTCATCATTACGCCGACAACATCTCCACGTTTCACACCATGATTCTTAAGTAATGCCGTAACACGAAGACTGAATTCTTCGACCTGTATTTAATTTTTCACAGATTATTTAGAGATTTACATTCGTCAGTCTCATTAGTAATATTACGGCCACACACGTTTCAAATTTACGGTAAATTTAATATTGATAATTTGAATTAATTAATTAAAGACATTTTTACAGACACATTTACTTGTGATAAGACCTCTTGTGAGTCCGCACGGGTAGGTACCACCACCCTGCCTATTCCTGCCGTGAAGCAGTAATGCGTTTCGGCTTGAAGGGTGAGCGATGCACCGGTGTTCGAATGTCAGGCGGGTACCAATTTTTCTAATGAAATACGTACTCAACAAATGTTCACGATTGACTTCCACGGTGTAGGAATAATATCGTGTAATAAAAATCAAACCCGCAAAATTATAATTTGCGTAATTACTGGTGGTAGAACCTTTTGTGTGTCCACGTGGGTAGGTACCACCACTCTGCCTATTTCTNATGTTCACGATTGACTTCCACGGTGTAGGAATAATATCGTGTAATAAAAATCAAACCCGCAAAATTATAATTTGCGTAATTACTGGTGGTAGAACCTTTTGTGTGTCCACGTGGGTAGGTACCACCACTCTGCCTATTTCTGCCGTGAAGCGTTATGCGTTTCGGCTTGAAGGGTGGGGCAGCCGTTGTAACTATACTTATGACCTTAGAACTTATATCTCAAAGTGGGCGGCGAATTTACTTTGTAGATGTCTATGGGCTCCAGGAACTACTTAACACCAGGTGGGCTGTGAGCTCGTCCACCCATCTAAGCCATAAAAAAAACATTGTTACCTCCATAACTTGATGATTGCAAAATTATTATTCTAAACTAAATATAATTATATAATTATATTTTATAATTGTATGAAAACGTAAATTGAATATTTATTTATATGTATTTTTCATTTAATATTAGTTTTTTTTTTTTTAATGCTTAGTTTAAAAATCATGCTTTAATAGCTCTTATATTGTACACTATTCCCCTCTTATACATCGTATTTCTCTCTGCTAATGGTTTGCTGGAAGAAAACTCATGAATGAGTTAAGCTCGCCTTTGTACATAGTATTTAGACATTATTTAAATCCGTTTTTATTGTATTTTCTTTTTGTGTACAATAAGTATAAATAAATAAAATAAAAACGAAAAGAAAACCGGTCTATAAAAGTAACAGAGTAATATCGTAAGTTAAAGGTTTTCAAGGTTCTTCGCATAATTAATTCAACTCATAATACTATGTACAATGTATAGGCCTTTGATTAAAAATAAGATTTGCATCAGGTTAATTTTGTTATCATTTAAGACTGTTATATATTATATATTATACTGTTACATCGAGAGCTATTGGTTAATTAAAATCAATACAAAAGAGAACGGACATTTTAAAAATTTCTTAACGGGCCGCAATCCCATTGTAAAAACGGTTTTGCAGTATGCGTAAGAACCATGCTAGATTATGTGGAGATCGGAATGTTTCTGCTAAATATGATTCAAGTACAAAAAATATATATGTTTTACCTGTTTAAAGGACCATGACTCGTTCTCATAAAGAAAGCATGCTTTGTTCGGATGTCTCTTTACATTTTCATGGAATATATCGGGCATTGACCAGTTCTTCTTACCAAAGTTACCCGAAAGTCTCAGGATTTTAACATAACACCACAGTGCCCTGTGAATGAAGAAAATCTCTTGAACCTCCATTGTTAGCATATAATGCAAATCACGTAACAATGAGATCATGATTTTAACGATAACATTTTATAAATATAAACACAGTTTATGGGTAATAAAATTCATAAATCCCGGTAAATAATAGCTATGTGAAACATTATATCATTTCAACAATGACTTCAATAGTACTACAAAGTTCTTAGTTGTAAATAATACGGGGAACGCGGTACGAAGTACGTTTTATAAATCTGTACAAGGATTTCTGAGAAATATTGAATATTCGTGATCATATAATTTATTTAATTTTTTTTTATTGCTTAGATGGATGGACGAGATCACAGCCCACCTGGTGTTAAGTGGTTACTGGAGCCCATAGACATCTACAACATAAATGCGCCACCCAACTCGAGATATAAGTTCTAAGATCTCAGTATAGTTACACCGGCTACCCCACCCTTCGAACCGAAACGCATTACTGCTTCACGGCGGAAATAGGCGGGGCGGTGGTACCTACAACGACTTCTAAAAAATATTGTAAACAATCCGTTTTAAAGAATATTCAAACTTACGAAAAATCTCTAGGAGCAGTTCTGGCCGCGATGTACAGCCATTTCCAGAAATAGCCAACGGTGAATACCACCAAAAGTACAACGAAGATGATAAGACTGGTGAGCCAGTCCTGGAATACCCAGGCAACGCCACAGGCTATCACGATAACTGCTAGCGACAGCAACACGTATAATATTTTTCCCCAAGACACTCCATCCGAATCACTGTTCTGTTTGCTTTTTTCGATGTCAACAGCACCGGGTTTCATCTATTAAAAAAAAATATATGTAAATAAATATTTAAGAATTAACAGCCGTTTTATGTTATAAACTATTCAGGAACATCGTGTTTTCGAACCAACTTGATCTGATTCGTTTTAATCATCACAAACATACATCAGCCACTTTAGGTATTAGTTAGGTACCTACTGTTTGCGGGTTTATAGTTCTGAAAAACTGTAAGCTATTCTAACTGAGTGTATTTATCTGAAATATTGCATTGCGCTGAAGGATTGTGAGTAAATCTTTTTAATATCTCTATATATAAAAATTAATTGCTGTTCGTTAGTCTCGCTAAAACTCGAGAACGGCTGGACCGATTTGGCTAATTTTGGTCTTGAATTATTTGTGGAAGTCCAAAGAAGGTTTGAAAGGTAGATAAATATGAAAATGCTCGGAATTAAATAAAAATAACAATTTTGTTTTTCCTTTGATGTGTCCCCTATTGTTTGTTTTAAATTTATTTTATACAAAAGCTTAGGTCTTTTATTTATCGATTGAGGCACTCGAAGTCTGCCGGGTCAGCTAGTATTATTAGGTATATATATCTTCTGTACGTGTGTTTGTCACTGAACTCCTCCTAAACGACTAAACCGATATGAACGATTTTTTTGTATGCGTTTGGGTGGCGCCCTGGATGGTTTAGATGCACAAATCAGCGCGGCAGATGGCGCGGCAGTCGGTATTTAGATTATTTATCTTTCAAAGAAATAAATTATACGGCAAAACAACGTTTGCCGGGTCACCTAGCCATCCTGTAGATATGTATCTATACTTAATATTATAAAGCTGAAGAGTTTGTTTGTTTGAACGCGCTAATCTCAGAAACTACTAGTCCGATTTGAAAAATTATTTCAGTGTTAGATAGCCCATTTATCGAGGAAGGCTATATATAGGCTATATAACATCACGCTAAGACCAATGCAGGCGGAGTACCAAAAGAATTTTTCAAATTCGGGTTTTTTCCCTTTTGAGAGCTTCCGCTGCGTGCGCTGCGAAAACGGTTAAAGTTTCGTTAAAATAATGTATGACAGAATTGTTTCCTTTTAAAAGATCTAAAAAAAAGTCCACGACAGCATATGTCTATATATTAAGGTTGGCTCCCTATAACGTTTTTTATGCTAACCAAATTTGTTCTAAAATAGAGCATTATTTGTGAGCTATTCCACGCGGACGAAGTCGCTAGCAAAAGCTAGTATAAATATATTTATACACTTATACCTTTCGAACTGTGAACGACACATTACAAAATAAACAACACATTACAAAAATATAATTAGAAAACAAACGTATATGGGTAGTTTGTTCCTGAAACACAAAAGATCGTTTAAAGGCGATCACCCAATAGAAACAGTATTTATTATGGAAGAAAAAAATATCGAGATGTTGCCTTCTTTTAGTTTAGTTAGCTAACATTTGCCTTATTTTTTTATTTTTTTTTGTTGCCCTTGGAGGCGGACGAGCATACGGCCCACCTGATGGTGAGTGGTTACCGTTGCCCATGGACTTCAGCAATGCCAGGGGCAGAGCCAAGCCACTGCCTACCGCTTAAGAGAAGTGGTTTGCTGAATCTACTACCCACCCACTGCGACCCACTGAGAAGATCCAGTGACAAATTCAGTGGGTTGTGTCTATGTTCGAGTATGTTGCGGTGTGTTTACTTACAATACTATTTTATTGGAATTTCATAATTCCAACCGAAACACCAAAATGATTACTAATAATTATTTTAATTACGACACATAAAAATATTTCATGATAAATTATTATTGGTTCAGTTGGATGTTTATTACACGATGATATCCTTTTAGGGTTACTTATTATATACATATACTTAAGAATTATTTATAAATTTGAGCCCGTAAACTCCAATCGTTATAAAGCAACATTTTACATTAAATGAAAAAATTAAGGTTTGCTTTTGCTGGGAAATCAACGGAAGATCGAAAAACAAACACTGTTAATAAAAATACTACAATCGAGTATTTCGGGCGTCTTATGGTAGACATACAGTAGTTTGAAATGCATATGAAATATATTTGAATATCAAACCATAAAACTCGTGAGCAATAACGCAATAAGAGAAACAGGTAAGCATTATTGTGCTTACTTGAATTATATATAATTAACTACGAATGTACCTCTATAATTAGCAGGCAAATTAAATGATGTAGATGTAGATACAAAAGATATCACTTGATATTTCCAGTGATCGCAATTTTACACTCAATGCACGATATGAGTACTCGTGTCGAGTGATACGGCTCGTGATTCAAATCTGACAGACTGATAGAATACGATGAAGGAATAAACTCAGTATATAAAACTCGAATGGAACCAAAACTCGAATGGAGTCCTTTCTCGTTTTTGTCGCAAAAAAGCCGTGCGCTGCAGTTTGAAGATTTTTTCCCCTAATCATTCGCTGGTAGCCTAAGAGGCTATTTCAGCTACGCCCGGACGGGAACATGTGCTCACGGGCTGGACCTGAGAGAATTTGCTAATACTAGCCCCAGCAAGAGCAGTACTTCACAGAATCTACCACCGGATTGGAATCGCGACCCACTAAAAAGATCCGGCGAGAAACTCAGTGGTCTAAACTTTAAAGAATAAGACAGCTATTATAACATAATTCAAACTTCGACCTCACGTCTCAAGGTTGGAGGCTGTATTCAAATCGTCGTCTACGAGTACTCAACTTACTACCAAGCAGCATCCATGTACAATACTACAAAAAATCTGACGTGCATGTATGTATGCTTATGTCCGCTTTCCGACTAAATAATAATTATCTACGTAGGGTTAAAATGAAGTTTTTTTTCTACCTAAGCTGATGGTATAGAGAGACCATATCAGCGTCACCGGGCTAGTAGATGAGCTCACGGGGCTCAAATCTGACGTTGTTGCTAACACGAACACTAGCAAGAGTCGTGCTTCACAGAATCTACCACCGGATCGGAAACGTGACCCACTGAGAAGATCCGGCGAGAAACTCAGCAGACTGTGTCTGTGGGTTAATTTACTCGCCGAGCCCTTCGTCACAAGCGACGGGTTCGAGGAGAACGATGACCGGGGATAAAATAAAGACCGTATTGAGTCCACTATTGCTATCACCATCGTTCTTATTTCTGCTGCAAAGCCGTAATTTTGTTCCGGTTTGAAGGGTGTGGCAGACGTTGGACTATAGAACATAGATATAGAACTCAAGTCTGAAAGTTGGTTGCGGAATTTGCTTTGTTGATGTGTATGGACTCAGCTAACCATTTAACGCGACTGAGCCGTGAGCTCGTTCACAAAATTCGCAAGAAAAAGTTAGATGTCGTCAAAGTGTAAGAGAGCAGGATAAAAATTCAGTGTATTACAGACAACAATCTTATAGATTTATTGGCCAATTGCAATACTGTAGTATTACATTCATTTTTACTATGTATTTTAAGACCCCCTCCTACACTTACGGTACGACGTTCCTGCATTGATATATATATACTTTATATATACTTTGTCAGGCTTTTCATACAGAGAAACACGAGAGCCAGCTCTACCTATAACCACCGCTACTACCGTTCATTATCTTATCAACAATAATAGTATTATTTACTTAAGTTAAGAGCAGCTATCCATATGACAATATAAGCTGGGGATGGCTATAGTGACCTATAAATATAAGTATACACCTATATATATATATATATACACCTATAGTGTCCTATAAATGTCTATTAATCCATAAAAAGCAACAAAAATTATTTGTATTTTCGGCTACAAAAACCTGGTTTAAACTTGCTCCATTCATTAATCTTGGTCATAGCATAAGGCCACACTTGATATTTTAAGCTTGCGTTGAACACTACAGTTGACGTAAAGAATTTGTTTTTTCTTTGCATTTCTCTGCATTGTGAACGTTCTTGTGTACCTACAGATTATTGTTCGGCTTAAGAATTACTGCCAAGCTACAACAATTTTTATTGTTTAGTATAGCTGTGTGTATTGTGCAGCATTAAAATTATTCTTGGTTTTTTTTTTTAAAAGACCTTTGGATTATAAATGTCGTTGCTCGTTTATACTAACTAGTATTCGTCTAAAGATCGAAATTAGACAGTGGTATTTAACACCTAAACGCTTAGATTCTTGTTATCGATATTAGAAGAAAAAAATCGGACTATTCCAAAAAAAAAAACATGTTTTATTCACAGCACTAAAATTCGTCACCAGCTATAAAACAAAAACATATCTTAATGGAGAACAGAGGAAGTAGAAGCTCACTATATCATCTTTTCCTGTTTATATATTTAATATAAGCATATAATTTTAAGCGACCCACCTTAAGACATGAGGTCGAACATCATATTGTATATCTGCTGCCCCACCTTTGACAATGGAACACTTGATTGCTTCACGGCAGAAATGTAGGCGCTGGTTACCATTCGATCTTACCTTCAGCGCACTGAGTTTTTCGCCGGATCTTCTCAGTGGGTCGCGTTTCCGATCCGGTGGTAGATTCTGCGAAGCACTGCTCTTGCTAGGGCCAGTGCTAGCAACACTCCGGTTTGAGCCCCGTGAGCTCACCTACACGTCAAGGAGAAGCTGAAATAGCCTCTCAAGGCTATCAGCATAGGAGGGGGAAAAAAATCTTACCTCTTTATGATTGTTATTTGTGTTGTTCATGTTGTTATCTACCGTCGTAACAACGTTCACCATTGTGACCTCTTGTTGAAATTCAATTATTCTTCCAACTAATTATTCAAACAATTTCGTCCGATCCAAGCTATCTGTTTCCAGTAGCCATCTCGTATGCTGCCAGACTTTATCTGAAACATGAGAAAAACAACGTTCATAATTTAAACGTAATTAATTGTGATGCAAAAAAAAAAAAACTATAACCCAGTAACTTAGTCAGTGAATGTTAATGATAAGAGTTTGCTTAGCTGTTAGAATATAATTCGACGCTTGAAAGGCAAACGTGACTAAGCGATAATGCGTGAACTTTACAGTAGACTAATTTAAAGTTGAAATACCTGAAAACAAAATGTATTTTAACGAATCCAGCTGTAGTAGAATCTAGCTAGTAGCTGTAGGATTGAAATGATTTTAGTAGACCTAGAAATATATTTTTTTTGCGCATCGAATATGGTTATTGCCTATCATTTATGTACAAAGCAGTTATTGTCGCTTAGTCACTTTTGCCTTTCAAGCGTCGATATGTACATATGTATTTCCGACCGTGGCTGTCAAAGTGTAGGACAATGTTTGCCTAGCAACTAAAGAATGGGTACAGAGCGGCGTTTACGCAAGTACCTACAACAGTCAAGCAGAGGTGTTCACGCCCCACGGTTATTCTATAAATAGCGGGCCCCATAAACCGCAATATCACCTCCATGACGACCTGGACTTAGAGTCCATCAGTAAGTATCTTCAGTCGGCGTCCATGCGCCACTTCGATAAAGCGGCACGACACGAGAACCCTCTGATCGTGGCCGCCGGTAACTACATTCCCGATCCTGCGGACAGAATGGAAAGCAGTCGACGTCGCCCAAAACACGTCATCTCGGATCCTCCCGATCCACTAACGGTGCTTTTAGGTACTTCAAGCACCGGTCACCGTTCTCGTCGAACCCGTCGCTTGCGACGAAGGGCTCGACGAGTAAATTAACTCTCAGACACAGCCCACTGAGTTTCTCGCCGGATCTTCTCAGTGGGTCGCGTTTCCGATCCGGTGGTAGATTCTGCGAAGCACGACTCTTGCTAGGGTTCGTGATAGCAACATCGTCAGGTTTGAGCCCCGTGAGCTCACCTACTAAAGTTAGGGTTACGCTGAAATAGCCGCTAGGGCTATCAGCTTAGGTAGGAAAAAAAAAAAAAAAAAAAAAACCGCAATATGTGAACGTCATTTTTATTTTATTTTATTGCATATATGGGTGGCCGAGCTCACAGCCCACCTGGTGTTAGTTAAGTGGTTACCGGAGCCCGTATCTATAACGTAAATGCCGCCACCCACCTCGAGATTTGAGTTCTAAGGTCTCAGTATAGTTACAACGGCTGCCCCGCCCTTCAAAGCGAAACGCATTACAGCACATGAATCCGAACTCAGTTGCATTGGAATAGCTACTACTCCACACTGAGCAGTAACATTTTAGTAGTGGCAGGGCATGTTGAGAGACCATACAGGTACCACAATCCACTTTCTACCTACAATCGTGCGTTCCCTTTAACGCCGGAACAGCTTTGATACAATAGAACTGAGACTTCAATTACATGCTTCAAATGAAGTGGAAGCTATTCGTTGGTAATGTCTACGGTCTCCGTTGACCTTACTTGAACTCATCACTCTATACTGTAAAAAGTAAAAAAAAAATAACAAAATTTAAATACAAACCGACTTTGTATTCAAATTTCTTAAAAGCAATTAATTATTCAATACGTTATTTGTTCAAAGTTAACCAAAAAGATAAAAACAAATCGTCGCAGTACTCGTTAGTGCTATCAACTTACAAACGAAAATATACATAAACCAGAAATTGTAATAAAGCAATATAATATCATATGATTTATTAAATAACTACAACACAGATTTTTTAGTTCTAATAAATTAAGTTTACTGCCGTACCTACATTTCAAGACACAAAAAATACGTAATGCGAAATTAATTTCGGCATTTTTAATGTTAATGGTCACATTTGACTTTATTTCTGATTAAGCTGTATTCATAGTAATATATGAATCGAATTATTCCGATAATGAATCTAAGATAAATAGGAGGATGAACACGTAACTGATTCCGTCTGGCCATGGGAGCTAAAGGATGAAAAACCAGTGTATTCGTATCCAATGTTGCGACTATGCCAAGATTCCCCGCAATGATACTAATTATTCTAAGAAATCTATCTTCTAAATCTAATTTTTTTTTTATTGCTAGGTGAGTGGACGAGCTCACAGCCCACCTGGTGTTAAGTGATACAAGAGCCCATAGACATTTACGACGTAAATGCGCCACCCACCTTGAGATATAAGTTCTAAGGTCTCAAGTATAGTTACAACGGCTGCCCCACCCTTCAAACCGAAACGCATTACTGCTTCACGGCAGAAATAGGCAGGGTGGTGGTACCCACCCGCGCGGACTCACAACAGGTCCTACCACCAGTAATTACGCAACTTATAAATTAATATGTGTTTCAAAGCATAGTTTAGGGGGGAACAGGCCCGCTCTACAATACGATTGAGCCTTAGACCCCACGTTTCAAGGTCAACAATAGCTTTCGACACACTTAACATATACATAACACTTAGTCCGTTGGGCACTGTTTGGTCGTCTATTTAGCTAGTGCAATAAAATTAAAATGTAAGTCGCATGAATAAATTATAGTACTAATAAACAATACAACAGCATTGGTTTCTGCGTATAAAAAACATGTTTAATGTCTCTGACGTGTTCAGCATTTAGGTATACGACTTCAAAACATATTAGCATGATAAGTTCGAAGAAGAATGTATTTTTGTTTTTTTTACAGCTGATACTACGGAAGCGACAGCGAAAGGATTTTACATACTAACTAAATAAGAACAACAAACGGTAGACTAAATCATTTAGAAGAAGAACCTTAGGTTTCTGTGAAATCTAGACATGATAAGATACCAATGAGGCATGTGTGCAACCTAACCCATGCATCAGGCGTTTCTCGCCGGATCTTCTCAGTGGGTCGCGATTCCGATCCGGTAGTAGATTCATTCGCGAAGCAATTGCTCTTGAGTTGTTAGGTCTCCTTCGGAGGCGCTCGGGCAGTTGTTAGCAAATTCCACCCCTCTTGGCTGAGCCTTTGCTCGCCCACCTGTCCTGGTGAAGCTGGAAAGGCCTCCGGGCCACAAGTAATCTTTCAATCATAAAAAAAAACCATGAGGCAACTTTTTTGGTGGGAAGCTATGTAGGTATATGTACTTGCTGATGTGCTAATTTGTATCACAGGCTTGCGTCACGTGTGTTCATGTGCGCTGCAAAAAGGTTTACTGATTTGACCGTGAGCAATACACCGCAGAGATCGCAGACGTCAGATTGCAAAAACCATCTTTTTTTTATTACTCTTTTGGAATGATGTTTTTCCTTCTTGATTCTTCTTATATTATATTCCTGTTGTATTTTTATTAAATACAACTGATGTTAAACGGTTACCGGAACTCTTATACATCAAAATCTGAATGCCGCTAACATATATTCGGATATGAGATCTAAATTTCAACTGTATAGTTAAAACGGCTATCCCAACCTTCAAGCCGGAGTGCATGAATTTTGCGGCAGAAATAGTCTTAGGCGGTGGTACTTAATCGTGCGGGCTACAACACTCACTAGCACTATTTAAATATACTTTTATTTTGGTTCTCGGAATATTTTGCGTTACCAACGAGACAGACAAAAATTCAAAACTAAGCATATGGGCATTATCATGTACTAGACTAGTGGTGTGTAAAGCATTTTAAAAATGAAATTAATGAATCTTTATTCAGTCTAATTCAATTGCATCAAGCTATGCCTGGTTTCCTTATGTAGGTTAAGAATCAAACAAGTTCTACCAGCAGAGTCCCACAAGTTATGATTCTTTGCCTCATTTGTAGGATACCAAGTGTAAGGTATGGAAAATAATCTTACTCCATGCTATTGATTAATAAACTATGTGATTTCTTACTATGTTATTTTCATCCAATAACATCAATATAGTAGATAGTAGGTTTTGAAGTCGTCGTGGCCCAAAGGATAAGACGTCCGGTGCATTTATATCTAGCGACGCACCGTTGATCACATCCCGCAGGCGGGTACCAATTTTTCTGATGAAATACGTACTTAACAAATGTTCACGATTGACTTCCACGGTGAAGGAATAACATCGTGCAATAAAAATCAAACCCACAAAATTATAATTTGCATAATTACTGGTGGTATGACCTCTTAAGTCCGCACGGGAGGTACCACCGCCCTGCCTATTTCTGTCGTGAAGCAGTAATGCGTTTCGGTTTGTAAGGTGGGGCAGCCGTTGTAGATATCTATGGGCTCCAGTAACCACTTAACACCAGGTGGGCTGTGAGCTCGTCCATCCATCTAAGCAATAAAAAAATTAAAAAAAAAACCATCCAACTGACAGTAAAAACCACTCACGCACCCACAGCGGCGAGATAAAGACGCTTTGAGGAGAGATAGACAATATTGGCAGAAAAATTTACGTCCTCGTAACATAGGTGGTATTTCTATGGCTAATAACGTAAGAAGTACTGTGAATATTGAGTATAACTGTTTGAACAATCTATGCCAAATTGGACTTTAATTCTATTGACTTAAACAGACACAGCCAAAAATTGAGATAGACATTATTGATTGTTAACTGTCGATATGCTTAATAACAGTACATTTAAAAAAGTCAAATCACAGAATTCGGTATAAAATGTAAAAAATCGAGGTCTTTCCTTTCAGCTTCAATAAAACACATTAAAAAATTTTGACGAATCATCTTTTGCGGCGGTTTAATTTGAAAATTATTTGTTTTTCAAAACAAATGCACGACGGCAAACCTAAATTGAAAATAAAAATTAAGTACATAGGTACTAACATCAAATGTTTTGTACCTACCGGTGTTGTTGTATCAAGTGTTTTTCTGTATTTATATTTAAATATATTTATTTTTTCATTGCTATATTCAGCTAGCGTTAATTTTATACACGGCCCCCAAATATCATGTGAACATTACTCCTCACCATGTGGCATAAGAGTTCCCATACCCGCCACCCACCCTGACACATGAATTTTAAAGTGTCAGTTTTTACAACACAAAGTGAACTTTCAAACCAAAACGGATTACTGCTTCACGGCAGAAATATGCAGGATGGTGCAATCTACCCATGAGGAATCACAAGATATTCTACCACCAGTAATTACGCAAATTAATATGTTTGCGGTTTTTATTACACGATGTTATATTCCTTCACCGTGGAAGTCAATCGTGACCTCAAGAAATATGCATGTTTTCTACTACAAAGAGAAAATCTGAGTTTTTTTTTTCTGTGCCAAATTTCCAACTTGTAGGTACCTCCAATATGAGGATATATGGTATAATGCTCAACGGGAGATTCCAGCTGTCCTCCTGGAACATTCCTTAGTGACCTTTAACGACACACAAGAGGTGATGGAGTGGCTGTTTTAGTTCAATAATATGCATATCAAAAACTCAGAAGATACAACATAGATTTAACAGGTTAAGGACCGGAGCGGTCCCTGTGGGTGGATACTGTTACTTTGCCAAAACAAAATTACCTTTGAGACCGCCGCAACTCACCTGCCTAGAATACCCCTGACCGCAACTTTTCTATTGAATATGTAAGAAACGCAGACCGCCATGGCTCATGTAAACTAGTCGCTATAACATATTGAAGGGAGTCCTCCTTCAATATGTCATAGCTAAGGTTATAGCTACTAGCTTTCGAGAATATAATTGCATAATCAAAAAACTAAAAGCAGGAATAGCTTTATTTGAGTACCTAATTCTTTATCCATATACATTTAATAACTTTTGGCAAAAAACGCTAAAAACTCGATTAAAAAATGTTAAAAAATAAACAATTTAAAACCTGACCTGCATTGATTAGAATATTAAAATTTTTGGAATCTACTAATTTATGTGTGTTTTAATGTATCCGATATCGCATCAAAACCGTCTTTCATGCTACGTTTGATAATCGCCAAAACAGGAAATATCGTCTCAATATTATATTAAAAGTCATCCTTTACAACATACAGGCTTCGCTCAATGCGAGCAACACAATCCCGGAATTGGCTTCACAAGTCGTTCACAAAGATAAACAATACCTGTTACTATGTACTGATTAATGTTACGCTTATGTTTTTTTTCATCTTTTTTTTTCATGTAACGAAGCCATAAACTTAATAAATAGACATTAATTAATATGTTAATACGTATTTATAAGCGGCATTTGAAATATGAATTTGAAAATTTATATTTGAACAGAAAAAAACACAATAGAATTTACATACATATTTAAATACGGACAGCTGTTAACTAATCCTTTTGTTTCCTATTTCGCTTGGCTAATAAAATTGTATGATAATTCCTTTGTTTCTACACAGGACAAGTAACTATAGAATGTCGATATTTTTATAAAACCAACGGTTATTTTTCTGGGAAATATTTATCAACTAAGTAAGATATACCTACAGTAAGCTTGCGTAAGCGTAAAGTTCAGCCAAGAGGTGACTAATTAAATGAATTTTATATAGTTCTACGTATTTTAAATGAAAAACTGTGATAGCATCTATATGACTATACGAATAATCCTTTCTTTAAAATATACGGGAACAAGTTTCTCGCTGAGCACCTCAGAGTTGCAACACGTGATGTCTGCTATAAAACCGTGAGAAAATTTTACTGTTGTTATATTTATATTTTCATAATACATTAGCACAAAAATAAAGTGCATTCATAAAACAAATATGATCATAATATGTAGTAGTCATCAAATAAATTAAATAAGTGTATCAAATATCTAATTTGACTTAAAGTTAACAGATGGTGGAAGGACCTCTTGTGAGTCCGCGCGAGTGGGTACCACCACCCTGCCTATTTCTGCCGTGAAGCAGTAATGCGTTTCGGTTTGAAGGGTGGGGCAGCCGTTGTAACTATACTTGAGACCTTAGAACTTGTATCTCTCTCTTGTATCTTGTGGATGTCTATGGGCTCTAGTAACCACTTAACACCAGGTGGGCTGTGAGCTCGTCCACCCATCTAAGCAATAAAAAAAAAACAAAAAAAGATAGGAAATATGACATCTCATTCATATGAGATCATCTACAGTACGAGTAACGGTTGACATTTGAAATAAATTATAGCAAAACGGAAAATCAAAACACAACGAGATACGAGAACAGTTTCGAATGTAAGATTTGCATAAAATATGTTTGAACATATGAATGCATATGAATTTGCATGACTGCGTTGCATAACCTTAACCTTATAAACATTATATTGATGAAAATAACAATAAAATCAATATCGAATAACGCATCAAAAACAATTGTTTTAGTTGATAAATTTGCAGTCGAGGATACAATTGACATCGAAAAAACATATCGTAAAATTCGTTTTGTGGACTTTACATCAAAACAACGACATATCCGTTCAAAAATGAAAAAAAAAAAGATCAAAAACGTGAATAGAATTTAAAAACAAAATAATATTCAGCGTGCTAAATCAATTATCAGGAAGCAGACTTAAAATAAATTCCGGGTTAAGTATTTGCTTATTAGGTAGATGTTAATTAAATGTAAGTATAAACAAACTAGATATTCCTTATGAATTATGTTTATACAGTTTTAGTTTTCATGAAATAATCTGTATTTTGCAGTTCATGTTGATACCACCATTATTTTCTTTTTTACCTACAATCATATTAGTAGATTCCATTCAAATTTGAGGTGAAAATGTTAGATGACAGAATAAGTTTGGTTAATGACGTCACTATCGTTAAAGTAGGCCCGCGAGAAGGATACCAAGAATTTGTTCCCATTAGACATGATCCACTGTTTTCATTTCTAAACTATGAAATACTACGTCATATTGCAAGAAATTTCGATTAAGAATATATGATACCGATATCTTTCTTACCTATATAAATACTGAACAAAATGAAAACGAAAACACGTCATCTATTATTAAATTTTGCTTATTAGTCTAGAAGTCTAGTTTTATGAGTCCAGTTATGGAGACTGGTTTATTTCAGACGAGCGAAAAAATGTAAAGGTGGATTGCTGGTGTTCACGTTGTGATATCTATCGGCTTCAGTACCCATTTAACGTCAGATAGGTCTTGATCTCTTCGTCTATGGATAAATGTAACAAATAAATAAATATAAAATGTGTAGTATATAAATAAAAAAACACACCTAAATAGCAAACCGAATAGAATATTAGAGCGAAATTATAAAAGTAATATGTTGGTATCGCTCCTTGATGAGTGCGCAAATTTTCCAATTAATGGGACATCTCATAATCGGTGAAACCGACGTCCAAAGATTCCGTTACATACATACAAATAAACATACCGAGCTAATAAGAACGTGTCAAAAAGACAGGCTCGCGGTGTTGCTAATATTTGAAAACTAACAATTCAATTTGCTTACGATTGGCTACTGGTTTAAAGAACTCGCGATAAGCGTCACCAATCTGCCCATTTCTACTGGGAAATCATGCTTCAGGTTTGAGGAGTGCGGTAGCTTTTACTCCAATACCAGAAAATAAATTTTATTTCTAAAAAAATACAAACAAAATAGCCAGATCTCTACAACGTGAAACAGCATTTTTTTATATTTTACACCTTTTAGTTACAATACATCAACAGCAGGGCACCGAACTATAATCTCACTCTATCATAACGTGAGGTTGATATTGAATGCCATTATTGTAAAACAATAAAATAAAAAAAATATGCTTGGATATGTATATACGTGAGTTCATATACATATCCAAGCATATATTTTTTCTACTACTCACCTAATGTTAAGTTTATTATAAAAAAAATCCTACCCGAGCTGATGAGGCTATGTCAGCGTAACCGGGCGAATAGCTGTGCTCACGGGGCTCAAACCGGGAGTGTTGCTAACACTGGCCCTAGCAAGAGCAGTGCTTTGCAAAATCTACCATCGGATCAGAAACGCGACGCATTGAGAAGATCCGGCGAGAAACTCAGTGGGCTATATCTATGGGAGAGTTTACTAGTCAAGCCCTCCGTCGCAAGCGACGGGTTCGGCGAGGGCGGTGACCGGTGCCTGAGGTACCTAAAAGAACTGTTAATGGATCGGGTAGATCCGTAATGACGTGTTTAGGGCGACGTCGACTGTTTACCATCACGTATGTAATTTCCGGCGGCCACGACAAGAGGTTTTCGTGTCGTGCCACTTTCTCAAAGTGGCACATTGATGCCGAATGTAAATACGTACTGACTGAGTCAAGCTCCAGGTCATCATGGAATGTTAAGTGATAACCTGAGGCCATAGACCTCAAAAACGTTAATACCACCATCCATTAGTACCTCAGTTTTTTTTTACAGTACAACGGCTGTCCCATCCTTTAAAACGAAACACATTACTGCTTCACGGCAGAAATAGGCAGGGTGGTGGTATCTGCTCGTGCGAGCTTACGAAATGCCCTACCGCCAGTAAGCATCCTAATATGTATTTATATATCTATACTCTTATACGTCCACAGTGCACGCTGTATTGATACGCGTGAAAGCTATTTGCAATTGAATAAAGAAGACATACTGAACTGCAGAAAAAATATTCCGCAGGACAACCATAATAATGAAATATATCTGAAAACGCACCGCTAATGAGTACTAGGATTCTTCTAGCTTATATGATTTCACTGAAGATTATAATATTATTATTTTATTAATTTAATGTCAAACATTAAGGCCTTCAAAAATTGTCACATTTTTCGGGATAACAAGAATGATATCAAATTTCACAATTCAAACCACGTAAGGTTATTCTAATGGGACATGTTGTACTGAGTACCCATATTACGAGCTAACTCAAATACGATCATGTTTATCTTGCGTTACTTGAATCAATATAGATTTAAATTTGTTAAAGTAAATTAAGGCGAACGGGTGTCATTACTCGGTAGAAATACGGCCTTAACGAATTTGATTTTTTATAATAGCAAGAGTTGTTTAAAATTATCACTAACGCAATTGAAGTCGTCGTGGCCTAACGGATAAGACGTCCGGTGCATTCGTGTTGAGCGATGCACCGATGTTCGAATCTCAGGCGGGTACTCAAAAAATGTTCACGATTGACTTCAACGGTGAAGGAATAACATCGTGTAATAAAAATGAAACCCACAAAATTATAATTAGCGTAATTACTGGTGGTAGGACCTCTTGTGAGTCCGCGCGGGTGGGTACCACCGCCCTGCCTATTTCTGCCGTGAAAGCAGTAATGCGTTTCGGTTTGAAGGGTGGGGCAGCCGTTGTAACTATACTGAGATCTTAGAAATTATATCTCAAGGTGGGTGGCGCATTTACGTTGTGGATGTCTATAGGCTCCAGTAACCACTTAACACCAGGTGGACTGTGAGCCCGTCCAACAATCTAAGAAAAAGAAAAAAAAAACGCGACTTAGATTTGTTTGTGCGCTAAACGATGCGGTGGAGGAGGAAACTTCTTAGATAGTGGAAAGCTATTCAAGATTGTGGGCGGATCAACAATTCAGCTTTAAGTTGTGGAAAGCGAGAGTGTGACATCACAAAGGTGAAATGGGTGAAATACCCTCTTACTAATGATGTTCGCTTGTAATTATCAGACTTACAGCGCTGTCCAACATTGATAATCATTTCGGTCCAAATATTGGTTCGTGTCAGTTGAATAAACATTCTTGATCCATTAACTTTGATTGGTTAGATAGTAACTGTTTGCATAATGTTCGACGCGGCTATGTTTTCAAAACAACCGCGATCGCGATCGAAACCTTTCTAAGTAAACACTAACTATACAGGGTGTGCAGAGAGCGTTTCCGAAGGTGAAACGAAAAATTTATTTTCTACCGGAACGGAATATGAAGACATTTTTAACTCATAAAAAAGGAGCATAAAATACAGGCCGTTTTTATTATGTTCAAATTTAACGAAGCCCGAATCCGAATAATTAACGTGAAATTAAACCCTAAAAATAATTTTAATTATACTACACAATAAGAACGCTCTCTCGAAGTGTTTGATAGACGTGGGAATATTATCGATTTTCAATTACTTAACTTTTCTTCAAAGTTCAATACTCATCTGTTGTTTATCCGTGATACATAAATAACTGTCGATGGACAAAGGCTTCGTCTTTGAGTGGAAACGCTGTCCGCATACGAATCAAGCAAAGTTTACCTAATGTGACTAAGTAATATTTCATTTCGCCAAGCATCTAATACATAAGGTCAACAACACACGATGTAATGATTTTTAATCGCACTTATTTATTTGAAGTCTTTGTTTAATGATATTTTAGGAGAGAGAAAATATCACGAATTGCGTATGTACCTGTGTTAGGTCGTGTAAATCCATATACCTCATAATATTTTTTACAAGCTCGAAGTAATTATCAACTAAACATAAATAGTATAATCTGTATATTTATATATACGTATATTTGTATATTTATATAATCTATGGTATAATCTATACCTGCGCCTATGAATTACAAGATTCCTAATATACAATTCCGGTCATCTCAAGTCAAGTACCTAAGCTGACTTTCTTCCAGCCCATCCAACTTCCCTTATGATGCGTTATGATACGAATAAATTTACTACAACGTTCTGGGTCACAATTAAACAACGATAGAGCTATGAAATCAAACTTGCTTTTCTGTACATTATTTCTCCCAGTATAACCCAAGAAGAAACTGTGATATTATTAAACAAATAAAGGTGGATTTTCTTTGATCGTTTAGTACAAATTTAAATAATTGTTCATCATCATCGATTAAAAGCGTGAAAAGCTAAAAAACAGACATTGTTATATCAATGACTGGCTGATAAGAATCTTTTAAATCAGTATTTAGTTTTCTTTTCTAGTTCTGGTGTTGTACGGCATCAAGATGTCGTCATTTTTACAAAATTCTTTTAGAAAGATATATGATCTTCTAACTTTATTATATTACTGATAATAATAATTAGGAACAAATTACGCACGGTCATCCGGCTCCAATTTAGGATTCCCTATGTTATGGATACCAGGAGACTGATAGGTAGCAGGAAAACATACATATTTAAACATGTACATATATAGTAGATAACAAACACCCTACTCGCCGAACTCTACAAAGAGTTCGACATACAACCTAACCTAAACATCAGCCCGTTGAGTTTCTCGCCGGATCTTCTCAGCGGGTCGCGATTCCGATCCGGTAGTGGAATCATTCGTGAAGCAGCTACTCTTGAGCTGTTAGGGCTCCCTTGGAGGCGGCCGGGTGGCTGTTAACAAATCCCGCCCCTTCTGGCTGAGCTCTTGCTCGCCCACCTGTCCTTGTGAAACTGGAAAGGCCTCCGGGCCACCAGTAATCCATCAATCACAAAATGAAAACCACCCAGACAAAGAGAAAATAAGTCCTGGTCATCACACATTGTTTCACCTATATGGGAATCGAACTCACGAACTTCGGCGTAACAATCAAACTACTGCACCACCGAGCCAGTTAAAATTCATATATACATATAAATGAAATTGGAGTGTCTGTTTGTAATGTTGAAATAACAGCTTTTTTTTTTATTTTATTTTTATTGCCCTTGTAGGCAGACGAGCATACGGCCCACCTGATGGTGAGTGGTTACCGTCGCCCATGGACTTCAGCAATGCCAGGGGCAGAGCCAAGCCGCTGCCTACCGCTTAATACTCTCCATAAGCCTCGTTTGAAGAAGGACATGTCATAGCGCTCGGGAAACACCGTGGAGGGGAGCTCATTCCATAGCCGGATGGTGCGTGGCAAAAAAGATCTCTGGAANCTGTCAGTCAGTCAGTCGGTCAGTCGGTCTGTCGGTATATGCAACGAAACTGTCGGTTTACCCTGTCATTGTGAAAGTTGTGTGTGTTGAGTTTCAATAATTATTATTGAAAAGTTTTATTGACTAAACTGAGTTCAATCGAATACGAGCGATGACGGAACCTACCGCTCAGCCATCCCTGACGCGTGCTGACATATATTTAATGTAATATCCAAAATTTATTTTTAGTTTTACGAATAATTTTTAGAATTAGTTTAGTCTTAATTTATGATAAGCATTTCACACCAAACAGCAGGTAGGCAGCGGCTTGGCTCTACCCCTGGCATTGCTGAAGTCCATGGGCGACGGTAACCACTCACCATCAGATGGGCCGTATGCTCGTCTCCTACAAGACCAATAAAAAACATGCAAAGATATGCTGTCCAACTAGAAAAAACATACCAATCTGATCAAGTTGAAACATTAAATTACATAATAAATATAATCGTAATCAAAGGAGTTCATTAGATAACACCGTACTGATAATTTGTATTTAAAAAAGGTTGGATAATTGTTATAGTAAATAGTATTTTTTATTGTTTAATTGTATACATGACTGACTCAGTAGAGTAGCAGTTAGCGCCTTTGACTGTTGCGCCGAGGGTCGTGACTTCGATTTCCACATCGGGCAAACATTGTGAGATGAAAGGTTTGTTTGCTAATGTCTGGGTCTTTATTGTCTGTATATGCGAGCTGCGACCTCACTGAGGTATCTTTCACTTTCACACAAGTCAGTTACAATAAGTACATAACAAACCAATACTTATGTGAAAGTGAAAGAGAAAGAAAGAGTCATGCTGTTACGTCATAGAATATTATTGATATTTGTTAATATCTATATATTAATACGTGAAGCAAAAACTTTGTATCCCTTTTTACGAAAATTGCGCGGACGGAGGAGTATGAAATATCCCACACTTATAAAAAACATAGAGAAGAAGTGCACAATGCTTATTTTTTTTTTAAATAATTCATAAAAGATACATTAAATCAATAAAGAAAACATTACACACACTACATACCATGTATTTGACGCACACACGCATGCATACTATTTATTGTCAAACTTTTGTTCTTGATGTCTGTTGTCAAATTGAGAATAGAATATGGTTTGCCTTTGTTAATATTTTTTATAGTGCAGTCTTGGCGAAATTTGTGATTATAGAAGTATAAAATACAATCATAATAGTGTACAAACTTACAATTCCAATAAATTATAGTCGAATTTCGACTACTGCGGGACCTCTAGTACATATAATAGAAGATACATTCTTCTAATTCGTGTGCATAAATTATATCATACCGCATTAATTCGGAATGTTAGATTTCCACATTTTTATTAGACCTAGACACAATGATCTTGACTATTAAAATTCGATTGATATAAAAGGTAACAATATTTATTATTTTTAATATTTTAATGTGCCAAATTATTTATATAAGAATTAAAAAGTAATTCGAAAATTTTTTCGTGAAACTAAAAATAATATAAATTAAAAAAATAAAAACTAGGTTCTAGTGTTCTATCAAAGCTTGAAAATTGGTTCCAATAATTCTATTTGAATTCGGACGGCATATTATTTTGTATTATTAATAATAATACAAGTAATATGTGTAATATAATATATATATATTTAATGTAATATCCAAAATTTATTTTTAGTATTATGAATAATTTTTAGAATTAGTTTGTAATTTATGATAAGGATTTCACACCAAACAGCAGGTAGGCAGCGGCTTGGCTCTACCCCTGGCATTGCTGAAGTCCATGGGCGACGGTAAGCATTCACCATCAGGTGGGCCGTATGCTCGTCTCCTACAAGAGCAATAAAAAAAACATGCAAAGATATTCTGTCCAACTAGAAAAAACATACCAATCTGTTCAAGTTGAAACATTAAATTACATAATAAATGTAATCGTAATCAAAGGAGTTAATTAGATAACACCGTACTGATAATTTGTATTTAAAAAAGGCTGGATAGCTGTTATAGTAAATAGCATTTTTTATTGTTTAATTCTATACATGACTGACTCAGTAGAGTAACAGTTAGCGCCTTTGACTGTGGCGCCGAGGGTCGTGACTTCGATTCCCACATCGGGCAAACATTGTGAGATGAAAAGGTTTGTTTGCTAATATCTGGGTCTTTATTGTCTGTATATGTGTATATATTTAAAGGTATGTTTGTCAGTCACTGGTACCCATAACACAGGGAATCCTAAATAGGGGTTGGACGACAGTGCGTGATTTGTTTAAAAAATATATCCAAAGAATGATTTCTATTAATTGATGATTATTGATAGCTGACCCACTGAGTTTCTCGCCGGATCATCTCAGTGAGTCGTGATTCCGATTCACGCACTGCTTTTGCTATGTTTTTTAGTTGTAGCAAATTCTCTCAGGTAAAGCCCGTGAGCTCACCTACCCATCGGCAACTAGCTAAATTAGCTCCCTAGGTCACCAGCGATTGGTTAAAAATATAACCTACAAATATTATAAATGCGAAAGTTTATGATGATGGATCGATATGTTAGCTACACGCAAAAACTACTGGATTAATAATGAATCTACAAAGTTATTGTTATTGAATATTCTACGTTCAAAATCTTATAATAATTCGATGAAGCCACGATAGTTCGTCTGCATGTTGTATCAATAAATTAATGTTTTGAATACAATCAGCGTTGGTCGCAGCGGAGTGTGAACTTATTCATTCGTATGTATGTATATTATTATATCATTTCATAAATTATAACATTTCAATATTATATAAATAAGTAAATAACTAAATAATAAATTAATAATATTTTGGAAGTTGTCGCGGCCTGAAGGATATGACGTCCAGTGCATTCGTATGTAGCGATGCACCGGTGTACGAATCCCGCCGGCAGGTACCAATTTTTCCAATGAAATAAGTACTTAAAAAATGTTCACGATTGACGTCCACGGTGAAGGAATAACATCGTGTAAAAAACCCGCAAAATTATAATTGGTGCAATTACTGGTGGTAGAAGATCTTGTGAGTCTGCACGGATAGGTACCACCACTCTGCCTATATCTGCCTTGAACCAGTAATGCAATTCGGTTTGGCGGGCGGGTAGTCGATGTACTGTTAAAAGTGAGACCTTAGAACTCATTTTTCAAGGTAAGTGGCGGCATTTACGTTGTGGATGTTTATGGGCCGTGAGCTCGTCCATCCATCTAAGCAATAAAAAATATATGATATATATTGTTTTTATGTACTATCAGTAGCTACAAGTTGCCGGTGCTACTAAGGCATCTTCTAACGGTAGGATAAAGATTAAAAAAATATATGTAAGACTTTAATGTCCTTATCAATGGATGTAACAGAGGGATTTATTTACACGCGTTTTGTTTTTATCTTTATCGTCGAAAATCAGCTTTACCACGATCGAAACAGGGAAATACGTAAAATGAATTTTACATTTTTTTATTGCCTTTGTAGGCAGACGAGCATACGACCCAGCTGATGATGAGTGGTTACCGTCGGCCATGGGTTGGATTGCAGCAACGCCAGAGGCAGAGCCAAGCCGCTGCCTACCCTTAAGTACCTCCACAAGCCTCGGTTAAAGAAGGACATGTCATAGCGCTTCGGAAACACCGTGAAGGGGAGCTCATTCCGAAGTCGGATGGTACATGGCAAAAAAGATCTCTAGAAACGCACTGTGGATGAACGCAGTGGCTTCAGGTAGTATGAATGAACTCTACTCTGGTAGCGGACGGTGCCATGGTAAAAACGAGTTGATAGAATCATCTCAAACAATTCCTGAGAGCAGTTTTATTCGGAGGACCGGATAAGGCAGTTATTATATATGTCAGAATGGGTTATGTCGCTTTAGTAAAACTGCGCATTTTTGTTCGCCTATTTAAAACACTCAACAAATATTTAACTTCCATCGCATGACTTAGTCTGTTTTATCGGTAAATATGAAGTTCGATTATGTTTGGTATTTTTACCTCATTGTTATTAGTTCAATTATCTTTGGTATTTTTACCTCATTGTTATTGTCAGGACGTAAAATTTCAAGTTCGAAGTACGAAGCTGGGTAGATCGTGTATCTGGTATTAAGCGTAAAAAAACTTAACATAAATACCAACCAACATCCTGAAGCATGAGGCTTCTTGGAACGGTATTAATTCGAGAACTGATAGAAATATTAGTTATGTACACAGAGGATTAATATATTGATGTATTCCCGACATTAAAATTCATATCAGGAATTCCATTTTATTCTTTTCATCTTGATACATCGACTGTTCCATAGGTAATACACATTCGCACCCAAACTCGTAAGTGGCTATACATACCTACCTTTTTTATTGCTTAGATGGGTGGACGAGCTCACAGCCCACCTGGTGTTAAGTGGTTACTGGAGCCCATAGACATCTACAACGTAAATGCGCCACCCACCTCGAGATATAAGTTCTAAGGTCTCAGTATATATACCTGTGATAGCTCACAGTAATCAATGCAGAATAAAAATAATGATATCAAATCATTAAAGTTCACGAATGACGTCAGTATTATAAAACTAAAGTCATTCGTGAACACGTCTTAGGTACTTAATTAATTATTTTGAAACAAAATTTAAAAAATTGCTATACAGATAGTTTTTTTCGATTATAAAATTATTAAATATAACTTCTCTAATATTTATTAAAACTTATTTAAACTTACTGACCTAGACTTAGTAATAAAGGTCGCTATGAAAACCTATTTACATCGTAATCAAAGCGATTTTGAATTATTAGTTAACTGACATAGATAACTTAATGTCACATTTTAAACTGAATGTCATAATGAAAACCTCGATAAATTATCGAATTTAATCTGCTCTGAATTTAAATTCTGTTTAAATTGATTGAAAGGTGGATTAATATCAAATGGCGATTTCGGATAACCTCGTTTTAGATTTTATTCTTCAGAGAAACTACAAACGTAGCTCGCTGAACGACTTTGAGTTGGCGGTTTATTACTATCACGAGTGTCCACGTACCGAGTACTTTCCTCGTGATTTTTTAAAAAAAATTATTGCTTAGATGGGTAGACGAGCTCTCAGCCCAGTGGTTACTGGAGGCCATAGACATCTCCAACGCCCTAGACACGTCCTTACGGATCCATCAGATCCAATAACCTTTGCATTAGACGCCTTCAGCTCTAATACTAGGAACAGGCTTAGGGACCCCGGTAACCGTACTCGTCGAACTCGACAAAGAGGTCGACGTGCAACCTAACCCATGCATCAGCCTGCTGAGTTTCTCGCCGGATCTTCTCAGCGGGTCGCGATTTCTATCCAGTAGTAGATTCATTCGCAAAGCAATTGCTCTTGAGTTGTTAGGTCTCCTTCGGAGGCGCTCGGGCAGCTGTTAGCAAATCCCACCCCTCCTGGCTAAGCCTTTGCTCGCCCACCTGTCCTGGTGAAACTGGAAAGGCCCTCGGGCCATCAGTAATCTTTCAATCATAAAAAAAGACATCTCCAACGTAAATGCGCCACTCACCTTAAGATATAAGTTCTAAGGTATCAGTATATTTACAATGGCTGCCCCACTCTTCAAACAGAAACGCATTATTGCTTCACAGCAGAAATAGACAGGGTGGTGGTACCATTTTTTTTTTTTTTTTTTTTANCTCGATGCGTCCTTCGACGTCGGCTCCGTTGGTACGCACGACGACTGACGTTGCACGACTGGCGCAGGTTGGCGATTTCCTCAGTCCACCAATGTACGCGGCGCTTAGGGGCGAGAGCTCTGATGCGGGGCATGGCGGCATCACACACCCGCGACATGGCCTCGCGCATACGTTCCGCCCCCACGCGTACGTCCATCGGCTCGCCAAGAGGGTGGTGGTACCTACCCGTGCGGACTCACAAGAGGTCCTACTGTAGTCTAGTACATATAAGTCATGTAATTTGAAATAATAAAGTAGTATTAAACCAACACCCGGGCAAGACAGTTGTTTTCATTCGAACTAGAAACTCCTTCATGGCGACCCTGCCAGGACGCGGATGCCCTCGCCAGTAAAAAAAATTGTGAATTTACGTAAAAGTACAATTCAAATACAACTTTTTTCGAGGTTCACTAAGTTATTGATTTTTAATTATCGAAATAATATTAGTCAAGACTACGCAATGTAGACGTACACAATTGGCTGTAAAATGATTGAGTAAAATCGCAAAATGTATGTCAACGTACCTACATATTTCGTAAACTTTAAACAGCGCGACCGCCCCAACAGAAGTTCATTTAGCTCCGTAGTTGAAATAAATAAAAAGTTCAATGTATTAAGCAGTGAACAATTATTAAAATCAGAATCTTTCTTATTCAGGTACGTGCGTCTTTTATGCATGCTTTTTTGTTCGCTCGTAAACAGGTTCGTCGGATGTCTTAAAATAGAAAAATAAAAAGTCAAAACATAGAGTTAATCGTTGTTTTAGTCGACAATCTGACGCATTTCTATATTTTAGGATTTACAGAAAACGTTAATTTGTAAATTTAAGTATAAGGGATTATACGATTACATACATTTCACTGCAAACACTTCGCTTTTATTTATTTGTATATTTATACACACATTGCATACTAGCTGTACCCGTCCACTTCTCTGGCCATTTAAAATTAACATTATTATTTCTCATCCCCACAAAGATTCTCATCATTAACACCCCCGCAACTGGTGTAGGGAGTCCAACACTCATATAAATATTAGCCTATCCATTAAGTACATGTATTTTCTACATGGATACCAAAGTTTCAAGTCAATCGGATGCATGGTTCGGTAGTTATAACGTAACATCCGTGAAAACTACTGCAGATTTATATATTAGTATAGATTCATTCCCATAGATTTTCAGAAAAACAAAACTTTTTTCTGACAAATACAAATATGTACCCTGAAAACAAATCATCCAAATCGGTTGAGTCATTTTCAAGATATTTTAGTTTATTTTTCTATAAGTATATAAAAATATCCAAAAAAATTAAAGCAGTACTATGTATCGTCAGTGTACTATAGTTAGAATTACGATTATATAGTGGCATTGATGGATCACCGTTATGGCGAGCGTAATGAGGCTCCCGGCGCTGTAACCACCCTAATGTGGTTCAGGTCATTGTTTACTACTGGCCTTGATTTAATGCCGTTTGTAATTTGTATACATCGCAGGAAAATAACTTGTATTATACGACGGTTATGGCTTAAAGTTACATAGGTACATTCTACTCTAATGATTATTTGTGTTTATAATGACGTTTCCTACGATATGCTTGCTGTAAGCGCGGGAAATGTTGCAATGCGTCAAAGCAGTCATGCATTCGATGTGGAAGGATAGGGCAGGCGTTATAATCGAAAAATCCCATGCAATGACATTTTAATTACATGTTTCTAGATGGACAACACGTCATTGTGGTTTCGAAAAAAAATTTGTTTTCTAAAAAGAATGATCAAATATATTTTAGAAATTGGCTCTGTTTGCTTTGTAATTTTAAATTCAGAATACCAGTTAAATAGGTACCCTAAGAATGTATCCATTAGGTACAGACAAATTGTTTAAATATTAATAATTTGGGTTTTAATACTTTACTTTTATTTTTATTTTCTGATATTTTGTTCCTTTTCTAATATTTTTGATATTTTATAATATTTATATTTACAACAAAGAATTAAATAAATTAAGAAATTACAGCTTGACGTTATGCAATTAAATAAAACTTACAAGAAGTTTTACAAGTTACAAGAAGTTTTGAAGAAAAGTGGATTTAATATTGAAAAATTTCGCGTTTCGGTTTCTGAAGTGTAGGTATGTTGTATCGTAACGATGTATCGGTAAAAGCAAAAGTCTTTATGTAGTCGCATTATGAAACTTTATTTACGTAATGATATACCTAATATAAATAAGTGTCCGTTTGAATATGTACGGGAAAGGGTTCATAGTGTACTTTCATCTTTTTTTAATTCATGCTTGGTTAAAGTTCAAAGTAAATTACATTTGTAATATTGTTTTAACAGACTTCAAAAAAGGAGACGGTTTTCAATGTTATTCTTTTATGCGTCTTACTTGTACCTAGATGAACCGATTTTGATGATACTTTTTTCTATTTGAATGTCTTAAAATCTTATCAGGATCTGACCAGCAGTTTTTGAGTTTTCCCTAATAAAGCATATCTAACTTTGACTATAAAATAAAATTATCATTTTTTATTTTTATGAAATCGGTTTTCTGTTTTATTAAAATAAAATTTCGTATTATAGGTATGTCACGTAGCGAAATGTCGCTTCAACCAAATAGCCTTTCATCCCTCGATATAATGTCTGTTTTGTTAACAGATATCTATAGAAAGGAATTAACAAAGTATCCGTAGTCTTATAGGTATGACGTCCTGTACTATAGTTCTTATGTGTCTGTCTGCAATCATGCGATCACAGCGCGATCGATTTTAGGACAGTTATCATTCTTTTACAACATGACCGTACCTACTCAACATGCGTTTATAAATCCAAAACACAATGAAAGAACAACATCGTGTTATAATTTTCGAAACATAGGCATTCATTATTGCAACAATTCAAATTACACATTTCCGATGTATTGTATGTGTACTTCCATGAGCCATTTTTTTTGGATTGGATTACTCTAAACAATAGATCCAAGTATGTATTTATTAGTTGACAAGGCCGATACCACAAAGAAGAAGACAAAAAACCATAGACGAATTGAAAGGAAAAACCTCCTAATTACAACGTAGGTATGATATAAAATATCATTAAATTTGACCTTCGCGAACATACGTTGCATGCCAATACTTTTAATCTTTTTAACATTAATACTACTCTCGAAAATGACGTAATTTATATTTATTATTAATTAGACATTTTGCTTAAACATTGGAAATGAACATATTATGCAATAATAATGCAATAAGGACTAAATTGTCGTGTTTTTTTATTAGCTGTCCACTTGCAACAGCTATAAGCTGTTTTTGCGGTTTTTTCCCGCTACCTAATCGCCGGTAGCCTAAGAGGCTGTAACCAGCTACGGTCGGACGGATAAGTGAGCTCACGGGCTCAAAGCTCAAACTGAGAGAAAAGCTAACACTAGCTCCAATAAGAGCAGTGCTTTGCTGAATCTACCACCATATTGGACAATTGCATAGGCATTTTCATTTCATACATATTTTAAGCTCAGATATTGTCACTTTTATGCAATCCTTGAATTTCAGTTTAATTTTTGTCTAATAATTTATTGTTTATCTGTATCTGAAGTAAAGCTGTTGTATTCTGTCTACGAGGAGCACTGCTGCTTGAGATACAGGCTTTATCACCTAGTTCAACCAGAGATGCAAATTAAGATTGTGTTTCTACTTCTATGTTAACAATAAATAAATAAATAAAAAAGGTTATGACGGAGCGTATGCAGTTTTATAGAGGCCTTGTTACGAATGGCAAATTTACTTCGCTTGTATGTAAATTGTAGGTCCTAGGGTTGAGACGACCAATTAGAAAACCGGATCGATCACGGTCTGTTTTAGTATGGGGACGGAATGTCATGCCTCTATCAAAGGTGACGCCTAAGTACTTGACCTTCGCGGTACAAGGCTTGAGCTAGCCAAAGATTTTGATGGCGAGAATGAAGTTACCATGCCTAATACGAAAAGGAATGTTTTTGCGTATAAAGGCGGGCTGCAAACACGTACGAGACTTCATCTAATGAATCACATGATTTTGTCAGGTTGACGAACTATAAGACTGAGGGTACTGACTTTACCTAGAAAACTTTAGACTTCTTCTTTAAACTACTATTTTTAATCTTTAAACTGCTCCGTCGGAACAGGGAAATGTAAACAAAGGCAAGACTGTCACGTTAGTAACTAGTCTGAATAAAACTCTTGGACGAGTATTCAAAAGGAATGCATTGCATTTACATGTGGAAGGTGAAAGGACTCGATGACCGAGAAACTTTTAATTAGACCCTCATTTAGTGAAAGGACCTGATAAAAATTCTAACGGGACACTGTATAATATTGTGCCTTGTAACTGATGCAGTTTCGGATACTATGTAGAGAAGAATTCTTTTAACATGCTGCGCGACTGCTACGCTTTAGACAATATTAGATACTCGCATCAAAGAGAATATATTCCTGCTACGACAAATCTCTAAAGAACTAATCTGTGTCCCATAAAAGAAAACCATTTATTGAATTTGAGATTGAAATACATGCATGTGGTAAATATTACCTACTTAATAAACCTTTGAATATCAAAATTTTAATTTTATGTAGATTAAACCAAATATTTAAATGCATATAAATATATAATGGTAATTACGGTGTTTAAATAAGAAAAGACGAAATTGCGTTTCTTCTAAACAACAAGAAACAACATTTAATGCCCTTTCTTCAATAATTCTTTAACACACATTTCACAACGTCCATTAACCGAAAAATTATTTAAACAACTATCAATTGTCATATGACAGATTGACATTCAATCATTCATTACATCTCCCCCGCTGAAAAGANATGTTGTTTTATAATGGTAATTACGGTGTTTAAATAAGAAAAGACGAAATTGCGTTTCTTCTAAACAACAAGAAACAACATTTAATGCCCTTTCTTCAATAATTCTTTAACACACATTTCACAACGTCCATTAACCGAAAAATTATTTAAACAACTATCAATTGTCATATGACAGATTGACATTCAATCATTCATTACAAATATATTTACATTAATTTCTATTTATATTATTGTAATTAATATTCACGCGGAACAGAATTCAATAATGTTTCTTAATATATTTGAACCAAAAACAATAGATGCTAACAATTAACAAATAAATTGTATAACTGAATTTCATAAATTTAAAGTAATAATAGTGTTGGCTTCTTATACCTTTGAAGTTTGACCCGAGGATAGATAATAGATGATAAATAGTAGAATAATTAATCCACACATCCCACACACGCTTGGGCGTTTGAAATACGTATTTTGATAAAAGAAAAAAAAAACAAAGATAAACAGACCAACGCGATTAAAATAATATTATTGATAACATTATCATGAAATTACAAAGTGAACATTAAATTTTGACTTGATTTGTAGAAACTACTTTAAAATTATTTATTATTTAACATGCACCATAATTATTTAACACTAGCGACCCGCCCTCGGTTCGCTTCGAAAATATTAAATGTTCTTATTGATAGCTGGGTCCCGCGATGTTACCCGTCGTTGTGTTATTGTCGTACTGCGGGTGAAGCCGCGTGATGAAGCTAGGTTAAAAAAGTAGCCTAAGTTACTCCTTATATCATCAGCTACCTATCAGTGAAAGTCCCGTCAAAATCGGTCCAGCCGTTCCAGAGATTAGCCGGAACAAACAGACAGACAGACAGAGAGACAGACAGACCGACAAAAATTGTAAAAAATGTTATTTTGGTGTATGTACCGTATATATATTGAGATGCATGTAGTAAAAAGGCTATTTGAATATTACAAACAGACACTCCAATTTTATTTAAATGTAATTAGAATTATTACGGTACAACTTAATTGCACCGATTGCAAAGCCAACGCTCTAAAAATCACCGCTACTAACCACGATCACGATTGAATAGGCATACCTATTCAAGCTTAAGTTGAAATAGAGAGAAATAGATGTTTAAATTTTTAATCAACAGGAATCAATTACCTTAAACAAAAAAAATCGTTTGAGCGTGCGTTTTTGCGCTTGCGTTTTTAAAACCTTTGCACTGTTATTTCGTTTTAGTTTTGCACAAATTTATATTACTTGTGTTACTGGCAGTCGATCATCGAGTTTAAGAAAATAACTTAAGCAACGTATAATTTTTAAATAGAATAAATTTAATATAAATGATGACTTAAATGACAGATTTTGTTATAATAATTTAACACTTTGCCCAACATCAGCGAACATTCTCTAGAAAAAATATACCTAAACATTACGAACACCCATTATGTAATGTGTGAGATAAAGAGAGATAATTCTAGAAAAACGATTACAAACGAAAGATATTTCACAGGCGCACGAAGGTCCGGATGTTATCTTTCGAAAGTTGCATACATTTATGCAACTAACAATCTATCATTAAAGATTTCTTGAAATAAATCTTCGCGCGATTCAGGTATATGTCAGATTAATGTTAGGTATTAATGACAGATTCTGATACCGAATTGTTTTATAACTTAAACAACCATGTCCACTCATCTCGTTAATAAAATAAGTAATAATTATGGGAAACAATAACTAAATAGCCCAAGCAATGTGTGAATGACCAATACACATAGCCCGAAATAATACACACAGAACGCCATAGATTATTTTAAAGCAAAATAAAGTACGATGAAATTTTATAAAAATAAAAACTTTTCGGAATGATTATTGCAATTTTAAAACTTGTATGGAAAAGTATTAAAATTGTTTCTGGTTATGGAAAATTCGACTCCGACCAACCGGAGTGTAAAAATTTCCTTAAACTTATTGTTTGACTTTCAATCGAGAGTTTTCAAACTCAATAAGATATTAATCTAAGTTCGTCGCGTAAGATTGCATTACTTTACGATATATTTGTTATGAATATAGATAAATAGTACAATATAACATAACAGTAGAAACAATTTCAACAGAAAAAAATCGTTAACTTTTCCGAAAATCGTTTCAGTCACATTCAAAGAGAGTAAAATTTTTTTTACATAAATGTTTATGATATTTTTATCTCGAAAAACATTTTGCAGTCATGAATAAATTATGTCAACTACAGGTTTCAGCAGTTTTGAAACATTCAAATTCAATTTATACATAATAAGATATAATTAATATTATTTCTAAAATAAAATATTATGTTCTCAGTAAAATCATATAAACCTGCTAGGAATTAATTATTCAAGTAATTTTGATAATATAACAGAAAAATTAATAATAATATTTAGACATACAACGTATATTTTTTTTTTGTATCTTTACACAATGTAAATTTTATGATCTTTATTTTTTTCATTATTCATAATTATATGAGCCAATTAATAATGTAAAATTAAATAAACAAAACTTACATATTTTTATTTTATTTGTTTTTTTTTTAAACACTATAAACACAAACTTGAAGTTCGAAGAAAGTTATATCGCGACTCGCTCGCTTAGGCTGCGATAATCGAATACGCTGCCGGCGAAACGGCACGCTTGCGACTCTGTGAACGTGGAATCACAATTATTGTCGATAAGCGGATGCCCGCGCCCGTCGGTGGGGCTGTTGATTGTTTGTGATAATGATTGTCGCTCTGAGAGCTATGTTGTACGTATAACAAACGCCTTATTGTTGACTTACTTATCCCTTGTTACATTACAAAGAAAAACGCACCAACCGAGAATCTAATCTATGGCGTTATTTAGAACCTGAGTAAACAAACGTCCATTAGTTTAAAATTCGATTACACATAAAAAAAAATAACCGCACAACGAGGATAAAAGAAACTGCCGAAAATGGCTAAGCGAGTCAACTTGATCTTGGGTATGTAGTGAACATAATAAAATAAAGATAAATAATATTATACAGCTAAATGCAAAAGCGAATCCATAGCGAATGCTTGAAAAAATGTTCAGGAGGATCGCGGAAAACATCTAAACCTAAAACTATGTTCAGGAATAAATTCTTCTCTTTGACTCTTTCCAAGTCAACCGTTTTCGAATCGCTATGTGATCTCATCTCTTCCAGGGGGTATCGGTCAAGGCGACTAAGGGGTTCGTCGGAGAATGGGCAGCGGCATTCTTCATATATTATAACCGGTCGTTCTCGTCGAACTCGTCGCTTGCGACGAAGGGCTCGATGAGTACATACATATATATTATAACAGCATACTTCGATCGCCAACCTTTAGGCGGCCGGACAGGAAGCCTCTGCGGGTAGATACCACCATCCTCCTAATTGCTGCCGCAAAGCATATCATAAGCTTAGTGGCGGCATTCATGTTGGGATGTGTAATAGGGACCTTAACCAGTTGTGCGGTGAGCTCGTTCAGTCATGTAAGAAAGAATAAAGTTAAAAACATCGGCTTCACTGTGCTTCCATCACTGCTAATGTCCAATAATTATAGTAAAATTTGTTAAGCCCAGATGATTCGAAGTTGAATCGAAAAAATATAAAAAAATAATCAGAATATTAGCTTCTTTTATTATATAATTGCTAAACAGTTGTTTCGTCGCATCGTATACATTTCAGATCCTTTTATTTACATTGTAAATATTTAGTTTAAATAACAGCAAATAAAAAGAATAAGAACTATGTACATGTTGCAAACAAAATCTTGTCTATTTATTGTTAAACTATTTTGTACATGTAGGTATATGTTACGGTAAATGTACTCTTGGGAAATGTACCTACACTTTTACCGGTAAACGTGCACATTTGCCAAAAAGTTAGGTATATGTGAACTGAATATAATTTATATGTACATTTCCCGGCAAATGTATACTCTGGCCTTCTCGTTTTGGTAAATGTACCTATTCTCTTACCTTCATGTTTTATGAAAAGTTGGAATACAAATAATAATGTTGTTGCATTAAAAAAATATTTATTTAAATAAACATAATACAAAAGGCTTTAATAACGAAAACTATTTTAATTAAAAAATGTAAATGACAAACGAAACATACTTGTCTTTGCATATTTTATAATATGTCGGAGGTTAGGTTAGGTTAGGTTGTAGCGCAGAGTCGTGGGACGCCGTGGTGTCCTTCTGCGAGGACGTGATGTCGCAGAAGGAAACTGCGGAACGGGAGAGGGAGATCTAGACTCCCTTCCCCGGCCGCAGAAGGCGCACCGGGCGCAGGAGAAGGGCGGACAACGCCCTTTTCCGCCCCCCATGAATGGGTCCAGGGGCGAGGGAATTGGGAAAGCCCTCGCCCCCTATTCGATGGACCTGAGACGGAGGCGCGTGCGGGTGTCGGCGCGTGTCTCTGAGGCGATGCACGGAGTAGCTGAACGCCTCACTACCCCGTGCAGCAGACGAGGCCTGGACAGACCGGGCCAGCACTGGTGTGGGGCTGCGGAAGAATTTGGATTCCCGCGGCCCTGCGCGCACGTGTGGGTGGACACCGGGTTGGTTTTAGCCGGTAGGAGTCCGGCACGCCCCTCCGCCTTTCCCCAGGCGGAGGTAGTCCATGAGGATTTCCCCCCGAAAAAAAAAAAAAAAAGGAAAGGTTAGGTTGTAGTGGTGCGCATATTACTAGCACTTGCGATTTCGTATTTGTATGCCATGCTCACATTTACCAAAACGACATGGTCATTGTGTATTCAAAGTACATTTATTTCCCTTCTTTCAAATTGTAAATGTTAGTTGAATGCACATTACCCAAACGAGGAGGCAAAATGGACATTTACCGGAAAATGCCGCAATATCTACTTTTACCGTAACATACACATACATAGTTACCTAATTAAATTACTGTGTAGGCAGATAATTACACTAGATTATGATTAAATAGATCATAATTTATCGTTATTTTTATTATCTTGGAATTATTTTATCTGCGATTAGTATTGGTATTCGTAAACAACAAAATCCTGAAAATAAATTCTTTTTTATCAGCGTAAATGTTATTGAATTTATTTCGTCACAGAGTGAATAGTGACGCACATCTTGTAATTTGAGGGATCACGGTTTGTCCAGAGAATTAGCTACATTTTTACTCCGCTTGCAGATCACGAGGTAAAGTTCACAAAGCTTAGGGGCGGGGCGGTCGCAAGCACATTTTACATGAGCGCGGAAGGTCAATTTCGGATATTGACCTTCGTGACTTAGTGTATTGTTTGGCTAAAGAGGGGATCGAGGGGTTTAGGTTCTTTGGCCTAATTTTATGAATTGAGATCGAAGTTTCTTTTATATTGGACTAACGGCCCATCTTAGCATTCATACCAAAATCCATGCTTACTTCTTGGTATAAATTAGTAGGTACCTGTTAGAACGGTATGTTGACTTCACAAGGTTCGGCGCTCTACCCTACGCTTTTGTCCTGCTTTTGACATGCGTATCCATTTATATTACGTTTTGCTATGAGGATAAGAACTCACTGAGGCGGGTCTCTTACGAACTGGCTTACGGCCCATCTATTGTTAAGTGGTTACTGGAGCCCATACGCATCACTGCGTGAATACCGCCACACACCTTGAAACATAAGGTCTAATTCTCAAGTCTACAGTATAAGTTATAATAAGTTTAAACTCGTACAGTAAAAGCTCTTTATCCGCGGGGTGTATGTTCCATAAATATACCGCGAATACAGAAACCGTGAATACGGATAGTAATTTATAAGGGACTATCTGACCCAGCAGACTTCGTAGTGCTTCAATCAATAAATAAAAGACCTAAACTTTTGTTGTAAAATAAACTTAAATAGATTATAGGGTATCGGCGTTCCTAGGCGACAAAAAAACAAATATATTAAAAAAGAACAATTTAATTTAAGATTTTGAAGATTTTGATTAATTATCTTAAGACTTAGACAATGGTTTGAAGAATTTTGTAATTTTCCCATACTTGGTATTTTTTAAAAGAAAAGCTCCTTCAATTTAGACTGATACGCAATTTGCGTCTCAAAATTAGGACTTAAAATAACACGCAAAGCGGCTTTTACCATAGAAAAGAACAGCACTATTTAAAAAAACACTATTTGTTGAAAAATAAGGCTGCTTTCAATCTGTTTACATTCTCAAAAACGCCGATCGGGCCTTATGTTTTTTTATTTTTATTGCTTAGAGGGGTGGACGAGCTCACAGCCCACCTGGTGTTAAGTGGTAACTGGAGCCCATAGACATCTACAACGTAAATGCGCCACCCATCTTGAGATATAAGTTCTAAGATCTCAGTATAGTTACAACGGCTGCCTCGCCCTTTAAACCGAAACGCATTACTGCTCAAAGTTCTCGGCGATATCATTTTTAACTTCATACATACTTTAGGGAAAGTTGTAATAAGATCTATTTTACTTTTTTATTAGTCCATTTGACGGCATTTAGAAGGGATACTGCGTTATATACCTATTGTAACCTATTGGAATCCTTTTATTATTATGTATGTACTTATTAGATCTGCGAATAAAGAAATTTTTAGCCGCGAATTGGGTCGCATTTTTTTTAATCCGCGAATACTGAAAACGCGAATTAAGGAAGCGCGAATAAGCTTTTACTGTATAATAATATAAGTATAAGTTTCGAAGAGTGGGACAGCCGTCAAACTGTTGCTGTCTCACCCTTCGAACCGGAACGCATTGCTGTTTCGCGGCAGAAATGGACAGGGTGATGGTACCTACCAATCCACTTCGATAAAGCGGCACGACACGAGAACCCTCTCATCGTGGCCGCCGGTATCTACATTCCCGATCCTGCGGACAGAATGGAAAGCAGTCGACGTCGCCCAAAACACGTCATCTCGGATCCTCCCGATCCACTAACGGTGCTTCTAGGTACTTCAAGCACCGGTCACCGTTCTCGTCGAAGCAAATTAACTCTCAGACACAGCCCATTGAGTTTCGCGCCGGATCTTCTCAGTGGGTCGCGTTTCCGATCCGGTGGTAGATTCTGCGAAGCACGGCTCTTGCTAGGGGTCGTGTTAGCAACGTCATCAGGTTTGAGCCCCGTGAGCTCACCTACAATCGTTAGGGTTACGCTGAAATAGCCTCTCAAGGCTCTCAGCTTAGGTAGGAAAAAAAAAAAAACCTACCAATGCGAGATCACAAGACGCCCTACCACCTATAAAAGATGTGAAGACTACTCTACGACAGGTGGAACCTGTACTTTGTAAACGCAAAATCTTTGTTAAGGCATGAAGTACCACTTCATTTAGTTCAAGACCCCCAGAAATCGAAATGAATGAACGACATAACACGTAAAGTGATGGCCTAGTACAAGATGATTTCACGAACGAATTAGTCGCAATCTGTTCAAAATTATAATCGATTCTACAGTGGTCCATTTTTCGACTCAAGAATCGAGATATTTTTCAACTATCCGTTCAATCGTATGTGAGGGATTTACATACGTATATGTTTACGTACTCGGTATATGGATACAAATATCGGAGAGTACTCAGATATGTGCAGAGGCTTGGCTCTGCCCCTGGTATTGCCGACGGCCATGAGCGTTGTAACCACTTACCATCAGGTGGGCAGTATATTCATCTGGGTTTTTTTCTCATCATCTGGTTCATGGTTTTTTTATACTTATTTGCATCATTTTACTAACTCAATGCTACTAATACTCTTGACTTCATAGACTTCTTTGAAAAAGTAGCTATCAACATAATTCTCTAATTGTGGCCGCCTATAACTAAATATTCGACCCAGGCGACGGGGCAACGTAAAGTCGGCGTCGCCCCAAATATGTCTGGCCGGATCCTTTTTATCCACTCTTGATGTTCTCCAAGCACCGGTCACCATTCTCGTCGAACTTAGAGAGAACAAAAAGTTGGACTAGAAACCTAGCCCAATTTTTTTCCGGCAAGAGGCCGAAGCTCATACGAGGTGGCCGCGTCTCGAAGGCATGCGAAGTATGTGCAACTTGACGATCTGCAGATGTGGGGAGCAGACTGTAGGCCCAAGGATGCTTTTAGTGTTCTACCCACCAAACAACTCCCCTTGCACTCTCTCTCCCGACATCTCCACCCGGGATCAAAACGGGAGCATCGTAGTAACAACAGTCGGCAGCGACAGGTCAGGTACTAATTTGGTGACGAGGACGCAACGCTACTCTGCAAAAGCGGAGCGATACGTGAACTTGTGTTATGCCGTGTCCTCGTCGCAGCCACTGCACTGGTGACACTCCGGCGAACTTAGTCAATCATAGGCAACCGCGAAAACTTTCATACTCTCTGGATTCTGACCTTGGGTGGATATCGGACGTCGAGTGAGGGATTTCAAAAGGAGTCGTTTGATCGGTAGCGCGCTAAAACATCCTTGCGCCCGCGGTCTGCTTCCAACATTTGCAGATTGTCAAGTGCCACATACCCTGTGTCTCCCTAGGTGCGGACACCTTATATGAAGTTCGGACCCCTATCCAAAAAAAAACCCTTAAACACAACCCAATGACTTTCTCGCCCGATCTTTTGAGTGGGTTACGATTCCGATCTTGTGAAAAAATTCAAGGAACGACTGCTCTGACTAGGGCTAGTTCTAGTGTTAGGCAATTCTCTCAGGTTAAGTACGTGATCTCATCTATCCGTCCACGCGTAGCTGGAACAGCCCTATTAGCTTCTAACGATTAGGTAGGGGAAAGTCATAGCCATACTTACGTCTTCATAGTAAATACGGTCGTCCTTATTTCCGGGCAATTGCTTTCGTATCCATGATTGCATAAATTATGTCTTCTGGAGTGAATATTGTGGACTCATATTCATCAATTTATAATGAAAAAATTGAGATTTTTCAATCGTGATCGGTGTCTCGTGACAACCTCCAGATCGATTCAAGTCGACTAAGGCAAAATCCTCGAAAATCATCGAGATATTTTTAAAATTCGACTTGAATATTTTAGATGCCTCCAATCGCTATGGTTACTAAGCCGTACTACACTACGTAACTACGTTACAATTACAAATGAATTTTAATGAACTTCAAAACAATCTACTGGCTTAAAGAGATACTAGTGTAGGTTAACCTCATAGACCGAAATTAAATAGTAGGCGAAATGTCTCATTTTAAGTTAATATCTTCAACGAAAGCTTCAGACATAATTCCTGTGAACAAGTACGTGTCGGAAAAAACAGGACTTACAGTAATAATAGCTGATGTCGAAGGACCGCTTGTGAACGGGTACTTCTGTCTTGGTAATTTATACAACATTGCATTAAAAAAATACTATATAATAAAATATAAGTACGTAAAAACTATTTGAAAGTATGTACTTATTATTGAATTACATGTTTAGCGTCTAAATCAAACTCAAACAATTATGCATTTTTGTACCAACTTAAAAGTACACAACAAGTAAACAACTCACTCAATAATTTTGGATTTTGAATTACAACCTGTATCAGATTCGGTAGAGATTTAGTTTCCAACTGTTTGTTGAGATAAAAATAGTAAATTTAATTATAATAATGGAGAAAGGACCTGAGAAGATAATCAGTTAGATTATTATCTAACTGATTATCTTCTGCAAATCTATTGAAGAAGATATTGTAGACTGAAGATGTTTATAATTATGGTCAGTTTATAAGTTAACTCTACATAATTTTTATACTCACTGGAAACATGAATTATGTTTTATTTCCCATACCCCTCCCTCTAAATTATAGCTCGATTATGTGAAAGAACTTTGTCAATATTTCCATTCCATGGATAATTTTGGTTTAAATTAAGAATTATTGCAAAAAATCAATAATTTTCACTGCATTTATAAGTGTAGATTATTCAAAAGAACTTAATTATAACATATGAAAATAAATTATCAGTTTTATCTTAAAAATCTCAGTTGACAATAGCATACTGTTGTAAAAATAATGTTAAATAATGATTTTTTTGTGTTCTACAGCAACAGAAGCTCATGATGATGATGGGCTGCCACATACATTGGAACATCTTGTTTTCTTGGGTTCTAAACGCTACCCTTACAAGGGTGTACTTGACCAACTTGCAAATCGTTGTATGGCACATGGTACGAATGCATGGACCGACACAGATCACACGTGTTACACTATATATACTGCAGGGGACGAGGGAATGCTAACATTGTTGCCTATATACATCGATCATATTTTACATCCAACCTTAACAGAACAAGGGTTCATTACGGAGGTACATCATATTGATGGAGATGGAGAAGATGCTGGTGTTGTATATTGTGAGATGCAGGGTCGCGAAAATTCAGCTGATAGTAGGTTAGCAAACAAAATAATATTAGTTGCATGTATAATTGTATTAAAATAATGATTTTTGTAATTGTGTAATTTTTTTTAATGTGTTCCATAGATGTGAATTGAAATTGTTACGTGCTATGTATCCAAACTCTGGATACTCTGCTGAAACAGGCGGTATCATGAAGAACCTTAGGACATCAACTGATAATGCAAAAGTAAGTATGCCTTTGTGTTATAAGATTTATTACTATGTGTTTATTACTGTGGAGTACTGTAAATCTGCAGTGGTAGCTACTCCCTCCATATTTTGGTCGAGCGATCATGGAATTCTGTTTTGCAGGGTGGGCTTAGGTTATACAATAAAATTGAAACGTCAATTTCATGTCTCAAGGCTGGTAATGACATAAACATTCTTTTGCTCTTTGTTATCCATTTGAAAACAGGTTACAGGTCACAGGAACTCATTCACCTGTCGGTGTCAAAAATAATGACCACATACTAATATGATGCAAATTTTGTATTGGTAGACGGTACAATACCTTTGATATTAAGAGTTGTTAGTGCTCATAGACCTCTAACCGATAGTCACAACTCCTGAGTTTCTCGCCGGATTAACTTAGTGGCTCGGGATTCCGATCACAGTGATAGATTCAGTAAAGCGGTGCTCTTGCCTTAGCAACGTTACTTGCCCTAGCAAGTGCTCTCAGGCCGAGCCCCGTGTGCATGCCTAATAAACTGGTGGAACTGGAATAGCCCTTCAAGGGTACCCATGATTAGGGTTAAGAAAAACCAATTCACAATGTGAATGTCCATAGGAACCTTAGGCAATGTAGATGTTACATTTTTATTTATTTATATGTTATAAAGATAATTATATTTTGGGGAGAGAAAGGTGAAGTGCTTTACAAAGAATTTGGCAGCAAATTCAAAACAAACTAATGAAGATATCATTATTTATTGTAACAACATTTGAAAAACAGGTTTTCCAAACTTTACTGTCAATAATTGTAAAATATCAGAAATTTTATAAAAATGGTATATAAATTTTTTCATTGCGACAATTCTCATGTTCCATCATATTTATCAATAATAGGGTAAATTGTAATATCATTATTTATATTGTTAATGTCTTCCCGAAATACTGATTCAAATTGATGATTTCAATAATTATAGATTATCGCACCAAATATACATTAATGTGAAAAATCTTCTAGGTAAGAAGCTTTCATAAGAAATTCTACCGATCGGAAAACCTTACTATTATTCTGGCGGGACAAATACAGGCGAGCGACGTTTTTTCGTCATTGTCAATTGTAGAAGATGACATCATTGCAAAGGTGACTTCACTTAATTTAAACTACTTTACTGCATACCATATTCAAGTTTTAGACATGATAGAGTGAAATTAACTTTTCAACTATGTATCAATTTTAGTTCTTCTGAATTAAAAAAAAGATATATAGATATCCCAAAAAGTTATGTACCTACTTGTAATCTATTTCTTATGTCATTAATAATGGCCATTAATTTTTAAGTAACTGTCAGACTCAAGCTACTAGCAAAAACTAAAACAGGTTTCAATTTAAGAAAATTGTTACTTATTGAGTTTCTTATTTAAATATGGGCTGAAATTAGTTTATTGGCACACACCGCATGACCTGGTTAAACAAATTATACCTACAAATTATTATTACACTGACATGTGCAGTATAATACTAGTTACACTACACCACTTGAACTGTAGACACTGGTTATTAGCTTCACATTAAAGAGAGAAACCAACCATTTCCATAATTATCTTGTGTTTTTAGAGAGAAACAGAACAGCAAGAAGAATGGGTCAAACCCTGGCAGAGTATCCCGGGACCACCAATTTATGGAGAGCTGAGGGAACAATGGCCGGCTGATATTGAAGATTGCGGACAGGTATTGTTTTATAATAATATCTATATTTAGTATTTAAAAATTCATTTTTGAAAATTAAGTTGGTTATAGACTAATATAAAATAATATAAATTGTTGTTGTTGTTATATTATGTTTTTGTGTATAATTGTTGTTGTGAAAACAAAATAATATAAAACAAAAGCAAGCCAGCTTTGCAATCTGTAATCAGACAATAATTGTTTGACAAATTATGTATGAATTTGTGGAAGTGGCACAAATATGAAGGTTGATTTATTTATATCTTGTTTTTTTAATAATAATAAATAAATAAATAATAAATATTTACTAACAATCACGTCACGTTAACTGGGCCCGTGCTAAGTTCATAAAGAACTTGTGATACAGGTGCCAGATAACGGAAATAAATGTAAGATTTTTATTATACACATACATATAATTAATATACACCCATAACCCTGGAAAAGACTATATTTATCATACAAATATCTTCCCTTGGCGGGATTCGAACCCGCGACCCCCTTGTGTAGTGACCATGTCACTTACCACTACACCAGACGGCCGTTCATCTGTAGAAGAATTTTATACAATTTTGAAGCAATTTTGATTCAATTAACATAACGAAAATAACATATTTTAATAAAGAACATTTTTTGTGCTGCACAATTTGTAGCTTGTAAAACCGACAAGGTGAAAAATCTTTTAATATGAACATTAAAGCAATTACATCATGAAAGTGATATACCAACCTGCAATTTCTAGCTCAAATAGAAATTGTGAAAAGTAATTAAATTGAAGCATTATTAAATTTTTGTTGTTTTTCATTTAGTACTTTGTTTTTAACAAGTAACAACTATAATTATTCAGATAATGTTTGGATGGCGAGGTCCAGTCCTATCAGATCCATCAGGTTTAAAGCAATTGACTGGCTGCGCGATTCTACTTCGATACCTGTGTGACACTGCGGCCGCGCCCTTACAGCGCTGCCTTGTGGAAAGGGAAGATGCCCTTGCTGGTGATGTAAGTTAAACCTAAATAACAAAAGAAAATTATTTAACACTATTTACAACCGCTCTGGGGGAAGGTGTAACGCGGCGCCATCAAAGCGGGCTCTCGGCCCGCTGAACGAGGGAACCGTGGCCGTGTCGCTGGCGGCCACCGGTCCGGCGTCCGTGGGACGGTGGGATGGATGTAATGTGCTCTGCGTCAACCCTGTCCCGCCGTTTCAATAGCCCCGACTGGGCTCCGGCCCGGTCCGAGGTAGGGCGCCGGTTGTGAGCGGCAGGAGTTTTTAGTGAGGTTCAACTCCCACATACCCCACCTGCCGCGCGGGTGGGGATCCGGCGATTTTCTCCTGTGGAAAAAAAAAAAAAACTATTTACAAACCATTTACAATTTTCACTAGAAAAAAAAATACATTAAAATTTCAATTTTAACATTACAATACAAAACTACATGTACATTGGATCTTATGAACAACTTCACCATACTGAATAAGACCTTTAAAATAACACAACAAACCTTTTTTGGACTCTTTGAATTTAATATAAACAAATATCTTTTTTTTTTCCTACCTATTCTGATAGCCTTGAGAGTGTATATCAGCGTTATCCTAGCATGTAGGTGAGCTCTCGGGGCTCAAACCGGAGGTGTTGCTAACACTGAGCAAGAGCAGTGCTTCGAAGAATCTACCGCCGGATCGGAAACGCGACCCACTGAGAAGATCTGGCGAGAAACTCAGTGGGCTGTGTGGCTGTGTCTATGGGTTAATTTACACACCGAGCCCTTTGTTCCAAGCGACTGATTCGGCGAGGACGGTGACCGGCCAAATATCAGTTAATCAAATGTAATTCACGTTTTAACATTCCAGGTATCCTACAATTTGACTGAGAATATGGCGTCCTTGATAAAAATCGAATTAGACAATGTGCCCGTTGATAAATTGGAAAAAGCTAAAGAAGAAGCTAGACGCTGTCTGGAGCATGTCCGTAGTGGCGGCGAGCCCATCGACATGGTCCGTTTGAAGAGACTACTGCAGAAACAACTCCGGGAGAGCGCGGCCAGCCTTGAGGCTAAGCCGCATCAGGCCATCGCCTTCCGCTGCATCGGGGACTCTCTGTACTCACAGAATGAACAGGATGTACGTCTTTTTTCAAATTAGTTAGACAGCTCACACTTGACTAAATATTTACAGGTTTTCTGATTCCTTAGATTTATTCTTCAAAAAAAACACCCTGTATACAATTTTATACATTTTCCCAGTAATTGTGTTACCTTTTAAAAAAAGACTATTTAGAACAATACACAAATTTATAGAATCATCTAACATTATTCTAATATGTTGTTCACAGTTCATATCTCGTATGAATCCCCAAAAAGATCTTCAAGATTTAATGGAAGAATCGTCAGACTACTGGTTGGAACTTTTACGTAAATATTTTAATGAAGATGTAATTACTATTGTTGGTTCCCCGAGCATTGAGATGCAGGAAAAGTAAGACCTGATTAAATATTGATATCGAATCCAAAAGCTAGGATGTTTATTTTTGCAAACATACTATTAAGGATAACGTATTAAAGTTATGTCTAATGCTCACAAGTGCTTTGATAAATATTTTTTGTTACCTAGCTGTTAATATTGACATAAACTGGTACGAAGAAAACCGAGTTTTAAATGCGCCTTTCTATGATAAAATAATTAAAAAATATATGTATTGCCTAAGTTACTCCTTATATCATTAGCTACCTATCAGTGAAAGTCTCGTCAAAATCGGTCCAGCCGTTCTAGGGATTAGCGGGAACAAACAGACAGATAGACAGACAGACAAAAATTGTAAAAAATGTTATTTTGGTGTATGTACCGTATATATATTCATATGCATGTAGTAAAAAACGGTTATTACAATAATACAAACAGACACTCCAATTTTATTTATATGTATAGATTATTTCATACAATTTAAAAGATAATTACATTATTGGTTTTGAATTCGCATTTTTGTGATTTAGAATGGCCGAAGAGGAGAAACGGAGGATAGAAGACCAACGAGCTTTGTTAGGTGAGAAAGGTCTCGCCGAAAAAGCCAAGCAACTAGAAGATGCTATTCAATTTAATGAGGTAAATATGCAGGAGGTACAATGGAATACAAAAGTGCATAGATAGCATTTTTTTTGTTAGGAGGAAATCGTCTTACTTTCGCCTATGACTTAGGGCGGCAGGCAGAGATGTCACGGTTGGACTGACTAAAACCTCTTGTCGCTCAACAACCCGCTTTCGACCTTGGGATGAGGCCGACTGGGGGCAAGGTGGCATAGGTAGTGTAAAATCGTATGGAACTAATTAATTCAACCTATCGACTATATTAATTGGTAGTTATTCTAACGTCCGTCTGGTGTTGTGGTGAGTGACATGGTCACTACACTAGGGGGTCGCGGGTTCGAATCCCGCCAAGAGAAAATATTTGTACGATAAATATAAATGTCTTTTCCAGGGTTATGGATGTATATTAAATATATGTATGTGTATAATAAAATTTTACATTTATTTCCGATATCTGGTACCTGTAACACAAGTTCTTTACGAACTTATCACGGGACCAGTTAACGTGGCGTGATTGTTAGTAAAATATTTATTTATATTTATATTTATTCTGATACTTTGGATTTTTTTGCTCACTACACAATTTGTTCAATTTTCATAACAACTTTGACAAACATCAATCTTACAAATTATACTACAAAAACATTTTCTGGTTTTGAACACTTAGTTAGGGCTTAAGAAAACTGTCTCTCATATACGATCGTAACTTATTGTTTATTTAGAAGATCATGAGGTATCAATATTTTAACTGGACGTAAGTATACAATATCACCATTTACAATGAAACCGTAATTAGGTAAAAAATACAATTAGATTTATGCCGTGCTATCATCTACTTATTACGCAAGTAGTTAATAAAATGTCATCTAGTTGATGTTGACTAAGTTAGATTAATTTGGATTGAATTATTCATATAATAATAGACCTTAAGGTATCCGTTTAATTTTGCAGCTAACTGTACCTCCGCTTATAGTTAGTTTTCCTAGAAAGTTTACTGGTGGTAGGACTTCTTGTGAGTTCGCACGGGTAGGTACCACCACCCCGCCTATTTCTGCCGTGAAGCAGTAATGCGGTTTGAAGGGTGGGGCAGCCGTTGTGACTATACTGATACCTTCAAACTTATATCTCAAGATGGGTGGCGCATTTCGTTGTAGATATCTGTGGGCTCCAGAAACCACTTAACACCAGAGGGGCTGTGAGCTCATCCACCTATTTAAGCAATATAAAAAAACATTGTTACCTCCTTATCTTGATGATTGCAAAATTATTTATATGGTTGGTTATATTTAATAATTTTATAATTATTTAATAATATAATAATGTAGTCCCAATGAACTTTAGATGTTTATAGTAAACTAGCGACCCGCCCTCGCTTCGCTTCGGAAACTGTAATTTATTATTGATTTCTCCACTATTTAATGGATGTTATTTTACATATAAACCGCCCTCTTCAATCACTCTATTTATTTAAAAAAAAAAACGCATCACAATCCGTTGCGTAGTTTTAAAGATTTAAGCATACATAGGGATATAGGGACAGAGAAAGCGACTTTGTTTTGTACTATGTAGTGATGATGCATCTTATAATTTCAGCTACCTCCACCGGCGGGCACGCTGGCGGCCGTCCCGGTGCCGTCGTGCGACTCCCTCAAGTGTCACTCCATCTCGACCTGGAGCAGCGGGGCGGAGGCCTGCCCGCACTTCGATATCGACGCGGTGCCGCTCTACACCAGACTGCACAATCTAAAAACTAACTTCGTTTATGTGAGTATCAATATTATTTCTTACAACAGTATGTAATTGAACTTTTTGAAATGAAACTTCTTTAGAATCGTTGTGATTTCAAACTCGATGAAACGAAAAAATAAGTCCATAGAGACACGAACACATAAATGTATAGGATTCAGCCGGCGAGAGAATGAGATAGAACACATTAGATGTTCTCTGTCTCCTCTTTGTGCGACTTTTCGTAGCGTCCCCACTATCGTCTACTAAACATTGTCCTTTAGTATGCTCCTGTGTAGTGGGATAGTTAGTATATCTATATCTACTAGACTACTAGTTTCACTTCTACGGTGTGTGACTTGCACACACACACACTTTTATTTATTTATTTATTGCATAGATGGGTGCAACTGTATTCGTGCTGTGATGTCTATAGGCTCCAATACCTAGTGACCACCAACTAGAAAAATTATCAGACAGTTGAAATAAATAAAAATCTGGAAAATGCTGTTTGAGATCAAATGTTTGATGTGAAATGATTGATTTACATCAAAAAAGAAAATACGCTGGTTAACTATGAAGAGTTTGTAACACGATCAGTACATTACAAATGTTAGGGTGAGAGATATTTCGGGCAGGAAAACAAGGCTAGAATACATTAGTAGGAAAATGTTCGGGAGGGGGAAGTAAGCAGTGTGCTTAGCGCGAGTTTTTCAACGTTCTCGATAGCGTAAAAGTTAGCTCATATTATAGAGAAGGCTTAAAAGGTAGATAAATTTGAAAATGCTCGGAATTAAATAAAAATAACAATTTTGTTTTTCCTTTTATGTGTCCCCCATCGGATGGATTCCTTTTGTTTGTTTTAAGTTTATTTTATACAAAAGTTTAGGTCTTTTATTTATCGATTGAGATACTACGAAGTCTGCCGGGTCAGCTAGTATCAAATATATTCATACATAATGATATTTGTTAGCTGGATAATAATGATATTTGATGAATAGTCGGATAACAGGCACATAATAATGTGATTATTTTTTGTCGGCAGATAAACATTATAATGGATACGTCATCAGTTGACGCTGCGACCCGGAGTTGGTTGCCGCTGCACCTGAACGGTCTAGCCGAGTGTCCGGTGTACCGCGACGACACACTGATACCGCACGAACAAGTCATATCGGCCACCGAACAATTAACTGTCATGTTCAGCAACAATATAGGCCTCGATGAATCCGCGAGCTTCAGCGTTGGAAAGTTCGGCAACTTTATCAGAATTAAGACTTGGGTGAGTTTACGAGACATATTTTTTTCCCTACCTATTCGCTGGTAGTCTAAGAGGCTATTCCAGTTAAGCCCGGACGGGTAGTTGAGCTCACGGGCTCAATCTGAGAGAATTTGCTATTACTAGCCCTAGCAAGAGCAGTGCTTCGCAGAATCTAGGATCGGAAAAGCGACCCATTGAGAAATTCAGTGGACGGTGTCTATTGGTTAGTTAGGGCGGTGACCGGTGCTTGGGAGTCCTGAAAGGACCTATAGTGATTCCGAGGGATCCAACCAGACAAGTTTCGGGCAAGTTGGCCTTGCATTGCCCCGTCGCGGTCGGATAAGTTATTGAGCAATAATCACAAGGAAGATTGTTAGAAGTGCCAGTCTCTGATCGTAGTTACAGATGTTCCGTTATAACTACCGAACCATGCATTTGATAGATTTGAAACTAGGTATCCATGTAGATAATACATGTACTGAATAGATGGGCTAATATTTATATGAGTTGGACTCCCTACACCAGTTGCGGTGGCGTTAATGATGAGAATCTTTGTGGTGGTGAGAAATAATGTTAATTTTAAATGCCCAGCGAAGCGAACGTGTACGGCTAGTTAGACAATAAATATACAAGATCACATTATTTGCAAATGGTATATTAAGTTGTGACTAAATTATTGTTCATTTCAGTGCGAGCCAAAAGATTACGAAGAAGTAGTTAACCATTTGTATGAAGTTCTTTACAAAGCGGAAATTACTAAAGAGAGACTCTTGGTTTTCGCTCAGAGGTTGATCAACGAAGGCGCACAGGTAAAGTAGACGCTTTATATCCTATGTATTAGTAAGAGATATTCTTAAGGAACGATTTTATGCCGGTGCGATCTAAATTCAAGTTGGAAAATTAAAGTCTAGCAATAAAATAGTTATTAGTGTTCAAAATTAGTCATCTGTGAAAATAATGTAAAATTTTGTTTGTAGTCTGGTAGTATGAATACACTAAAAGACAATCAGGAATGATCTATTTTACTCTATCACACCATTTGCCAAAAATAGCTGTTGTTTATTTGAGGAATATAAAATTAGATAGAACAACAGTACGTTCCAACATACTAGATACAATAGTAAAATTATACAAATCGCTTATAATTACTATTAGAATAGGCAGTCGGGCTTAGTATCTACTTGATGTTAAACCAAGGCATCAGCAAGACATTGCATCATGAATCTGGTACTTGTTTGGATATAGGCCGGTCTCCGTTCTCTTACGTCTCTATTTTACTGGTGGTAGGACCTCTTGTGAGTACGCACAGGTAGGTACCACCACCCCGCAGGTTTCTGGGGGGAAGGGTGGGGCAGCCCTAGTAACTAACTATCTTCTTCTATATCGTTCCCTCACTACTGAGGATCGCGACCACATGCGACGTACTTCCAATGCGCCAGATCATGAGTGGCATGGACTGCATGGTACAGACTACCACCGAGTGCTTCTCTTGCTAGATCTGACCATCTGGCTGGTGTTCTGCCCACGGCGCGCTTGCCTTCTATTCGACCCGTAATTATGTGCTTCTCTAATTCATGTTTGGGAGACCGCATGATGTGTTCGAAGAAGCTCATAACACGTTCCCGGCAGATGCAAGAGAGCCTTTTTCGGATGTCTAGCTGCCTTAGAATGGACTCGTTTGTTCGCATGGCAGTCCACGGTATTCGCAGCATCCTCCGCCACACCCACATTTCAAAGGCATCGATCTTTTTGATATCCCGGCTTTTTATGCACCATGTCTCCGCCCCGTAGAGGAATATGGGAAAGATCAGTGCCCGCACCAAGTAACTAACTATACTGAGACCTTAGAACTTATATCTCAAGGTAGGTGGCAGCATTTACGTTCTAGATGTCTATGGGCTCCGGTAACCGCTTAACACAACGTGGGCCGTGAGCTCATACACCAATCTAAGCAATAAACAAAAATCTTCAAACTGAAACGCAGAGGGATAACTTCGTCAACTATATTTTGTTCGTTAAGTTTCGCAGGAACGGTAACACAATGGCGTACGCGACCCTCCGGGACTACGTGTACTGCGAAGACAGCAACGTGCACTGGTGCTCGGTCCTGAGGCAGCTCAAGTTCCTGAAGCAACTTGTCGAAAAACTGAACGCCGGTGGAGACTGCGCTGAGAATATACTCAACGAAGCGAGGAGATCCTTCAGGAATCTAACTGCGAACGCCTGGCTACATCTGGCCGCGGACTTCGATCGGTACAAGCTCAGCGCTGAGCCGTGGAAACGGTTCGTGAGAGAGAACGAGATAACGCCACTTGAGTAAGTAAAAAAGTTAGTTTCGTTGGAATAAGGATGTGTACGTCACCAGTAATCTGAATCATATGGGTTTTTTTAAGGTCTATATTTCTATGAAAACCGGAATTAAACATAATCAAAATACAGTACATGGCGTTGGTCGTTTTATTAAAAATGGACGGATATGCGTAGTATAGTACGACCCGACCTAAATCTGTGATATTGTATACCTCCACAAAATATACTTTCATTTAAGTAATAGAATAAAATATGTAATAGTAGATCCACATTCTATAGTGATTCATTTTATATCAATTCTTTTTATAATACATTTTCTGCAATTGGTATTTGTTAAAGTCAATGTAATGGAAAAGTTATTACGATTGAATACATAAATTTTCATGTAGATTTTTATTCTATAGTATTAGAATGTCGTCTGTTAGGAACATAATGTAGAAACTTTATATAAATATAAGTACAAACGATTTTGAGCTTACGGGCATACTAGATCGAAGATTAAATTGCACTATATAACGACTGTCCTACTGCAAACACGTGCGGGATTACTTCGCAGTCATGAATACGTAGGATAATACACAAATGATTGATTATAATATCGAGGAGTGAAAGCCTATTTTTTTCAAGCGACATTTCGCTTTGTAGTCAAAGGTGCGTTTTATTTATAATTAGCTGGCCCGGCAGAATTCGTAGTGCCTCAATCGACAAATAAAAGACCTAAACTTTTGTATAAAATAAACTTAAAACAATCAAAAGGATCCGTCCGACGGGGGACTCATCAAAGGAAAAACAAAATTGTTATTTTTATTTAATTCCGGGCATTTTCATATTTATCTACCTTTTTCTTTATATATATATACTTCTTTATATATATAGATTTAGCATTAGCATAGATTTAACAGTTTGATGTTTTCAATGAAACTTCAATTAAGTTGCCATAACCATTTGAATAGCTGAAGAAGCTTTTTGTTAAGATATTTTTTTTCAAATTTTAAACTTTACATGGCACGGAACTCCTGTAATGTTCCAAAAAATGTCGCTCAAGCCAAATAGTCTTTTAATCGTTAAGTCTTTAATTTCAATAATATCGATAATAGATTATAATAACGTGTAGACCTCGCCTGTACTTCGACTCGGAGCTGCTGCAGGAGCGCAGCGGCGGGTTCGTGGTGGGCGTCGGCGGCGTCGAGTCGTGCTTCCTCACGCAGCTCAGCGCCGGGCCCGACACGCACGACGCGCGCACCGTCGCGCCGCTACTCGTCGCCATCAACTACTTCACCCAGCTCGAGGTACGCCCGCACTCAGCCTATTTCTACCGTGAAGCAGTAACGCGTTTCGGTTTGAAGGGTGGGGCAGCCCTAGTAACTATACTGAGACCTGAGAATTTATATCTCAAGGCATTTACATTATCTATTAATTACAAAATATGTATTTTTAATATTTCCTTTGACAACCATAGGGTCCGATGTGGCGTCAGATCCGTGGCTCCGGCCTGTCCTACGGTTACGGCATACGAGCGTCGCTTAACGAGGGTCGACTCATACTATCGCTGTATCGCGCCACGAGCGTCGTCGCTGCCTATTCTAAAGCCATTAGTATACTGGTGAGTAAAAATAATTCAAGACGTGAGTGGATTTTAGTTTTTTTTTAGTTTTTACTTTGAATGAAGGTGTTAAGCATATAAACCGCATTAGACCTTAAAACTTTAGCTTAAAGGCTGTTTTTAGAAATTGCATGTGATGAAGGAGATATGTATGACGAAAAAGTACAAATAACAAAAGTTTGTTGCCCGTTTTCTCAAAATTAGCAAATTGTATCATCCACTCATGTCTTCAATTCTAAAGTTAATCATTCTATGGGGTATATATTGGGTGATCAACATTAAAGTTTCTCGTATGCTGCCATTCGAGACTGTATATAATTTTTCGATATCATGACTACAACTAAACTGTTCTAAGGATTTTATATGATTCAGTAACTAAGCCAAAGTGCATTTTTTTTCGAAAAAGTAACACCCTGTATGTTCAAATGTGTAAATATGAAATGACTAAATGAAACTAGCTGAACGAATTTCTAGGCAGAGTGACTTTGGTCATAAAATATTGAGTGGCGAAAACAATACTGAAATGTCGGTTTTTTTTTGTCATCAGAAAGAATTTTTGGACGGTGGAGAATTTGATCACGATTTATTCACGTCGGCCAGAAGTGCTTCTTTGTTTGAGGTAGTGGAGAACGAGAAAAGTCCTGCCGATGTTGTCGGTTTATCCCTCCTGAAGTATGTCGAACGGGTCGGAGAACAATACAACAAGTAAGCAATATAATTAAATATTTCATATTTACTACATTACATAAGTAAGCCAAAGTACACTCACGTCCAGACCAGTTTTTTTTCGACATCAAAGCATAAAGGTGGATTTACTCTGAGTAAAAGCAGCTACAAAAACGTGTGCAGTTTTTTTCTTTTTCCTCAAAAGTATCTACTTCTATTTTGAATGTTAATAAGTTTTTATTCTTTAATTGCATAGATGGGCGAACGAGCTCACAGCCCACCTGGTGTTAAGTGGTTACTGGAGCCCATAGACATCTACAACGTAAATGCGTCACCCACCTTGAGATATGAGTTCTAAGGTTTCAGTATAGTTACAACGGTTGTTCCGCCCTTCAAACCGAAACGCATTGCTGCTTCACAGCAGAAACAGACAGGGCGGTGGTATCTACCCGCGCGGACTCACAAGTGGTCTTACCACCAGTAATTACGCAAATTATAATTATGCGGGTTGTGATTTTTATTACACGATGTTATTCCTCCACAGTGGAAGTCAATCGTGAATATTAGTTAAGTACGTATTTCATTAGAAAAATTGGTACCCGCCTGCAGGATTCGAACACCGTTGCATCGCTAGATACGAATGCACCGGACGTATTATCCTTTAGGTCACGACGACTTCAAAAGTAACGAATAACCAGTCGCTCTGTTCCCGCAGAGAGTTGGTGAGCGCCATCTCGTGTGTGAGTGCGGAGGCGGTGCAGGGCGCGGCGCGGCGCTGGCTGCCGGCGCTCTTCGACTTGTCTCAGTCCACCGTGTGCGTCGTCTGCCATCCCTCCAAGGTCAATGAAATACAGGCCAGCTTCGAAAAGTGAGAAATTCTGTTTTACTTATAGTCCATGTTATCAGTATTGTAATGTGATTCGGTGTGACGCCACTTCGATAAAGTAACTACATTCCCGATCCTGCGGAGAGAATGGAAAGCAGTCGACGTCGCCCCAAACACGTCATTTCGGATCCTCCCGATCCACTAACGGTGCTTTTAGGTCCCTCAAGCACCGGTCATCGTTCTCGTCGAACCCGTCGCCTGCGACGAAGGGCTCGACCAGTAAATTAACCCTCAGACACAGCCCACTGAGTTTCTCGTCGGATCTTCTCAGTCGGGTCGGTAGAGTCTGCGAAGCACTACTCTTGCTAGGGTTCGTGTTAGCAACGTCGTCAGGTTTGAGCCCCGTGAGCTCACCTACTAGTTAAGGTTACGCTGAAATAGCCTCTCAGGCTCTCAGCTTAGGTAGGAAAAAATTAATGAACTGGAATTTGACTCAGTAAGTATCTACAGTCGGTATCATTGCGCCACTTTGAGATAGCGGTACGACATGAGAACTCTCTTGTCGTGGCCGCCGGTAATTACATACCCGATCCTGTGGACCGAATGGTAAACAGTCGACGTTGCCCTAAACACGTCATTACTGATCCTTCCGATCCATTAACGGTGCCCACACCTAAGTGCCTCAAGCACCGGTCATCGTCCTCGCCGAACCCGTCGCTTGCGACGAAAGGCTCGACGAGTGAATTAACCCATAGACACAGCCCACTGAGTTCCTCGCCGAATCTTCTCAGAGGGTCGCGGCAGGCGGCACGACATGGAGTTTGACTCAGAAATAGTCTCTCAAGGCTCTAAGCTTAGGTAGAAAAAAAAAGGTATGACCTACCGTTCGCCTTACACGAGAATGGTGAGCTGGATTTGCAAAATAAGATGAACGGGAAAGATGTTTAGTGTGGATTCAGAGGATCACAAACTGATAAGTTTGCTCTTCATCAGTGGATACACGTATGCGACCCCGGACCCCTAACAACTTTGTTGACTTCACTTATCTTACCTGTCGAATTACTATTAGATCTTCTTGTCAACTACGATATCCCTCTCAAATTCTTTCTGCCCCGCGTATTGCACCTACATAGGTAGGTACGATTAGCATTCTTCTTCATTCTTTCGTACTCTCTTCAATATTTATTCGTATATACAACGAATACTATAAAACAAAATATTTGTATACTCTAAATATCTATAACTTTAATGTAAGTTACATACAATATTTTAGATCATAATGTTCGTTTTCAAAATCGAATACAATTTTATTTTTCAGGTTGGATGTCAAATTAGAAGCTTTTGACTCGATCGAAGCTACGCATCTCAACAAATAAATATTATGTCGATTGAGTTTAGCTATAAAACTTGTGAATATTTTATTGTTGAAATATGCCTTGATAACTAATGTCAATGAAATTCGCTAAAAGCTACATTGTTTGTGAACCATGGTTAAAATGTTTAATAAATAAATTTATTTTATTATCCCTTCTTTCATTCTCAAAGTATTGTGCCAATTTATTATAGGATGTTTATCAGCAATAATGTTATTTTGGTAAAATATAAACAAATAAAAGCCCTTTAAAATGCGATAGTAATTATTTTAATCACCGTTCATATCTTAAAGCTATTATGTATTTCTATACAAAAAATATAACTTAATTATAATCAGATTATTAGTGAACATTATCATAAATCATCTCACAACCGCTGCAACATCCCCAATGAACCATAGAATATCATGTCATATATTTAACTCTCACCTTCTAAGGCCGTTTCCAGACGTGTGTATCCAATGTAAGTGTTTTTGTTATTGTGCGCGCGGAACTAGTTGGCCGCGCCTTAGGTATGTGAGCGGTGGGGGCGCTTGCTGTCATTACTGGTATGAGATTTGATATTATGATGCACGAAGTCATTATAAATTTACAAGACGGGTTCTGAATCAAGTTGAGAGAGTTCAGAATTAAGTGATTCAGAGGATAAGTCTGAATAATTTCATACAAGTATATATTAATTAAATAATTTCATAATATATCATTAAAATATGTCAGAATAATTACATATACTTAATTTGTTTTTGATTTATTTTACTATTAATTACACTATACATAATTAGATAGGTATAATATAAACTTCTAAAAGTTAAATGGTTTTTTATTTATTTATTATTTTATTTAATCATCACTGTCTTAATCTCATGTACGTTACGAGCAGTACGCAACCCGCCCCCTCACCCCTGTCGCCACCTAAGGCGCCGCCAACTAATTCCGCGCGCACTCTAAATTACTACAATAACGACTGTTGCAGTAGAAATATTAGCAAGTGCGACCCTCAGTGTACGAAATGAATGGTGATACGATAAATAACAACGGATCTAGACCAAAAATTGCCTATTATCGTTGGTTTTTTGGCATCTTCACACTTCAAACTTTACACACACATGCCTGGGTCCGGCGTAACAGAAGCAACTGCTAACAAAATGTAATGAAAACAGTTCCCAACGCGCTCAGTACACAACAATAACAATTCTTCAAAAAATTGAGCTTTCCACTACGTTCTACATCTACATTAAACACCAGCAACACTAACTAAAAAGGTCTTCTTCTAATCTTTAAAATATAACATTTGGTATTACATATTTTTAAAGAATAATTTTGAATACTGAAGCATTAATTTTTCTTGAGACGAAATGTTTGGTTAAAAACATAAAAATTGGCCATAATAGTGTCGTTTCTGTTACATGCATAGGCCATTCAACCGTACCCCCATCTAAGTGCGAACTAACAATAAAAACTAATCATAAATTACTCATCTAATAAAAAACCTTACATTGTACACGCAAAGACGTATTTACATATAACTTATACGTTTAATAGAAAGTAGAGAAAAATATGGATATTTTTTTAATAAAATTTATTCTGGATTTGCATATGTGATATGCACGTCTACAAACAGAGGGAGCACCAAAATCTATCTATGCACTCTTAAAAGTGTAGAAACATGAAAATATAACAATTTACCTTTAAACCCTACTAATTTTCTTTTTGTGTTCATATTAATAGAAGTTATTAAAAAGTAAAAATTCAATGAAAGATTTGGTAAATGTTAACAACATCATTCCACTATATTCTACTAATTAATTATATTAATCTTCTATTGAAATCTACATTCTAATAATATGATTTCGTTTAAATGAAAGATTAATAATAATTGCGTTTAATAATAAAAGAGGCGGCCCCGTTTACATTATCTAGCGATACTTTCTCAGCACTTTATGTTATTAGCGTCCTATAAGTTTTTTTTTTTTTTTATAGCCAATTGCTTCCCAAGATTCCTCAATGTCTCGATTCCTCAATATGAAACTTAGATCGGAACAATCGTATTCTAAATACGAACGACTCGTCCAGTATATTAATTCTCATATATCCAAAATGAAAGGGGGGGAGGGGGCATTATCACAAATACAATATTAACTAACGTACACAATTCGTACGTATAAACATATTATCGCACATCATCGCTACATATAGGCAGACGAAACGAGGTTCGCTTACCGAATACAAGTTATATATCTTTTGAATGTCATACTGCTATAATCGATAAATAAAAGTTTGTCTTGAACGTAAGCAACGCCAGCAATAATTAATTGACAAAACTTAATTGAAAATAATATATCGCTCCTTTAGAATTATACAGACCCAACCCAAAAAATGTGTATTTTACAAAGAGATCTAATAAAGTTCTCAAACCGAAAATGCGTAGAGGAAGGGAACGGAGTAAAAGAGATCGATGAATAAGTTTGTCCCTTTATAAGATACTTTTGATCGTTTGATTAGTAAGAATCGCTGAAAAGATCTCCACTTCGATAAAGCGGCAGGACACGAGAACCCTCTCATCGTGGCCGTCGGTAACTACATTCCCGATCCTGCAGAAAGAATGGAAAGCAGTCGACGTCGCCCAAAACACGTCATTTCGGATCCTCCCGATCCACTAACGGTGCTTTTAGGTACCGTAAAATGGGGCGATTAGGGACAAATTCCAACTTTATGAGCAATTTTAAGGTAGTCGTTGATGTATATAATGCTATATCAGGATTAAAATTATTGAGTATTGGGGGCATCTTTGTTGTCTAATTTAAAATTATGCAACTAGCATTCCAGTTTAAGCAAAAAATGCAAAAATAGGTGTAATCCCTATTTACCCGAAAATTGCGGTTAATTGGGACGAAATGAGAAATTTGCTAGGGTTGGCACTACTTTTATTTTTATATATAGTTTTAATTTATTTATTTATTTAGTTGTACCAACAAAGTGATCATCAATAAAAAAAATTGAAAAACTGACAAAAGTACATGGCAGACATCACCTCAATTATAGGTGCAATCGACAGTGCTGATATTTTTATCTGGGTTAAGAGATTAGGCGTGTCGGTTATTCCATGGATTAATCAGATGAATACCCCCACTCTGAACAAATATTAAATATTTTANCTGATATTTCTATCTGGGTTAAGAGATTAGGTGTGTCGGTTATTCCATGGATTAATCAGATGAATACCCCCCCTCTGAACAAATATTAAATATTTTATTATGTATTACTTAGACATTTTTGTCCACCTTGAGATTTCATTGATCTTGTTACATGTCTCTGCAAAATCGACTTACTTATATTAAATTGCTTATCTATTTCAACTAAAGACTTATTCCCAATTTTGCTTCGAATAAACCAGATTTTTACCAACAAATTTAAAAAATATTGTTATAACTACATAGACAACCCTACAAAGCTGTACCTATTTATACTTAGGTCGTTTCCATTTCACGTATTCTCATCCCAATTGACCCCTTTTTCGTTGTTATTTGTACCTAAGACGTCCCAAATACCCCCAAAAACAACAGACTTTTACATGTATTTTTATTTAATCAAATACATTAAAACCAATAACAACTGAGACTTACTTTTAATATATATGCTGGTTCAAACACTAAATAACGTTTATAAATCATAGTCGTCTTCTGTTATTATCAAATAAATAAAAGAGAGCAAATTTTCTAGCACTAAAATAATTACCACCACAGGAAGTTAATTTGAATCGCGATTTTTTATAAGTTAGCAGCTATTATCATGCATATTCAGAGTTGTTTTGTGAACTTTCAACATTCTACTATTAAACTACAAAAAATGGAAGATTTTGCAACGAATATAAAACTTATATTGAGCGTCGAAAGATTTTGCCGGTTTTTTCCCGATTCGCCTCTCAATCCCTAATCGCCCCATTTTACCGGTACCTCAAGCACCGGTCACCGTTCTCATCGAACCCGTCGCTTGCGACGAAGGGCTCGACGAGTAAATAAACCCATAGACACAGCCCACTCAGTTTCTCGCCAAATCTTTTCAGTGAGTCACGTTTCCGATCCAGTGGTAGATTCTGCCAAGCACGGCTCTTGCTAGGGTTCGTGTTAGCAACGTCGTCAGGTTTGAGCCTCGTGAGCTCACCTAGTTAAGGTTACGCTGAAATAGCCTCTCAAGGCTCTCAACTTAGGTAGGAAAAAAAAGGGTGAAATCCAAAAAAATTCGAAATGGGTCTCTCTCTAATTATGCTAAAAGTGCGATATCAAAATCATAAAAAATTAGCTTATAAGTTTTTTTTTTTTTACTGTTGCTGTATAGAATTTACATGTTGACGTTGGCATGTCGACATTCAAAAGTTGAATAAGTCCCCCTACATGATGTTGGTGTCGATGGGCGGCGCGTGGTTGCAGAGCGCGTCGCGGATGTACGAGCTCACGCTGCCCTCGGCCACGAGGTGGAACAGGTAGAGGTGCTCGAAGCTCTTGAGCGAGATGGAGCGCAGCGCCGGCAGCCGCAGCAGCAGCGCCGCGAACCGACCCTCCTCCCCGCCGCGCGAGCGCCGGCAGTACTCGTCCAGGCATAAGAACATCTGCGCGGAACCACGCGGTCACTTCATATCATTTTTTTTAAGGGATTTTATGACCTGGTAACTAAGACCTTTAAGTCATTTTGAAGTCGTCGTGACCGAGGGGATAAGACGTCCAGTGCATTCGTGTTGAAGGATGCACTGTAATGGCTTGGTTAATCTAATAAAATTTTGTGTAAGCTTTCACACAGTTCACCCCAAAATCAGTGAACTCTAATTAGTTTGGCTTAAATGACAAATGAAGAAATAAAAAGCCCTACAAAACGCCCTAATGTATGATTAATCAAGTCAGTAAAATAAATAATCTAATGTACCTTTTCTCGAAGAACGTCCACTTCTTGTTTATTCTTCAATCCCTTTACGTCTGAAAATGATAAAATAAAATATTGTAATGTTTATAAATATTTAAGCATCTTCTACGCTATTCAATAAAGTACATCAAATAATTAAAAGAAAAACCATTTAGAAAAAATTCTAAATAGGTAACACAAGTTCTAGAGCAAGTAACCAGCGTGGGTCGGTATCATGCATTTCTCCACTTTATTTTATTATTTATATTTGGATCATTTTAAGGTGGGCTTGCACTGCATCTCCTGACATAATTATTCTAACTAGATAACTAGAAAAAATCTAAATTTGACAGCTGAAGCTGCTCTGTAGATTATGCGTTATGGATATCGAAAAGAAAAAAACTTTGAGAGAAGAACAAAAATAAAGAGGTGAAATTTAAATATCTTTAAATACCTATACTGACTTCAGTTCATGAGGCCAGCCATCATCATCATCATCATCATCATCATCATCATCATCATCATCATCATCATCATCATCATCATCATCATCATCATCATCATCATCATCATCATCATCATCATCATCAGCCTTTATCTGCCCACTGCTGGACATAGGGTCTGAGGCCAGCCGAGTGATCAAAATTAATATGAAGTGGAAGTTATCACGTGACTTCCGTGTTTAAATAGAGTATTATTGTCAGGGCAGGGACTGTTGTCAGTGTACAGTATTGTATTGTGTAGATAATATTGTCAGGGTTTGTTAATTTCTTTGTTAGACCAACATTCGAAAATGATCGAACCGATTTGTATGTATAAGGTGTCGTTACAATCCTTATACCGAATGACGGTGGATTTTATAAAATAGTAATAGTATTGTTACGTCGGTAAGAGCAATGCCATCTATCGTCGAATAGCAAAAACGAACATCAAAACTAATAATGTCGAGAAGAACAGCGCCATCTATTATCAAACCGCGGAAACACATGTTGAAACTACTTGACTTGAAGGAATTTTCACGATAATCCTAGGGGTATCGTATCGAGTATAAAAGCGTTGCAGAGATGACCCGAAGGCAGTTAGTAAGCGGTTCTAGTCAAAGCGAAGCAGCGGAATAAATGAATTACGAATTGTAAAGTGCTCTGTAAGTGTTCGAAGTGTTAAATACAGTTTTACTTTGTACTTTAGTAGAATTTTTATTTATCCCGAACCCCAGAGCGTAAAAGTGTTTATTATTTAACCTGTAGACTGTCTTATATTATAGGGAATAACAGTCCACTTTGCCATTGATTAACTATATAGCGGAAGATACTAGCCGAGAAAGTTGAACTTTAGCAATAGCTCACAGTCGGTACTGCATTTTTTTTTTGGTCAGGAGGAAATCGCCGGACTCCCACCCTCCACTGGGAATGGCAGGCGGGCTATGTCGGAGTCGAACCAACTAAAACCTTCTGTCGCTCAACAAACCACGTCCGAGCCTCTCACGAGACAGAACTCAGGAAAAGGCAAAGGGGGAGGAGAGTGAAGCGTTTAGTGCAGAGCACACATCTCTCCCATCACCCTCCCCCTAGCCCAGCGGTCGGGGCTTTTAATTATTACCCCAAAATATTTTAGTGTAAGTTGATATTACCCTATGGCGAATCCCAAAAAAAAAAACGAAATCGCTTATTTTTAGCATCTTTCATATTATAGGCCCCATGATAATTTTGAAAAACAAATATTATTTATTCGTTACGTTTCATTTCGTTTCATCGAGTTTGAAATCACAACGATTCTAAAGAAGTTTCACTTCAATATATACTTTTTACTCATAAAAGTTTCATTTTTACCCCCCAAATTTTCATATTACCCCATTTGGGGTAATTTACCCCGGTTCCCCGACCGCTGCCTTAGTCGGTACTGCATACTATTGAAGAGAGAGAGAGACAAATAGCTGTGTGTTATTGCAACTGACCAGGATTGAGGAGTATGATGGCCTTGAGCGCGACGTACTCGGCCTGGTCCATGCGGAGGGAGCGCATCTTGAGCGACAGCTCGGAGAGCACGCGGTCGAAGATCTGCCCCACGCCGGCCTGCAGCGCGGAGTTGCGGTGCAGCGTCATGCCTGGAAACGAAACGACCACACCCTTCAGTACCGCCTGTATGATATACACTAGGTCTGATGTTGAAAAAATATTCTTTCCCTCGATATGTATGTATATATAAGATTATCTATTATATTTCTTCTTAAAGCAAATCACTATGTGATTCATCTAGAACAGAGTTTTATTTATTAAATACAGATATATTTTACTAAACAAATATCAACTAATGAAATAACTACTAACCTAAAACATAGAATCGACAATTAAATGTTCATGGTTTACTATTCAAGTCTTGTATTCAAATTTGAATCGTCCTTTTCACTTTTATAATAAAGTTTGAAGGGTGGGGTAGCCGTTGTAACTATACTGAGACTTTAGAACTTGTATCTCAAGGTGGGTGGCGCGTCTACGTTGTAGATGTCTATGGGCTCCAGTAACCACTTAACATCAGGTGGGCTGTGAGCTCGTCCACCCATCTGAGCAATAAAAAAAAACCAGAGTGTTAATGAATTTTAATTATATATTTTTATTCCGATCGGGACACGAAAAACAAGTTTATTTTTTTGTCCCACTTGTAGTTCCCTCTTATGGTTGAATGCTGATCTGATACATACCCAAATATTAATGACTCTGTCAACGTCAACGTCAACGTCAACACAAAGCTTACATATATAATATATGTCTTTCTTAATGTATGTAACTAAATTATAAACGTCTTACGTTTTCAGAGTTACATCGTGTCTGTCTGCCGTCGCGTCCGACAACTACCCTTTAAAGTCGTCGTGGCCTAAAGGATAAGACGTCCGGTGCATTCGTATCTAACGATGCATCGGTGTTCGAATCCCGCAGGCGGGTACCAATTTCTCTAATGAAATACGTACTTAACAAATGTTCACGATTGACTTCCACGGTGAAGGAATAACATCGTGTAATAAAAATCAAACCCGCAAAATTTATAATTTGCGTAAGTACTGGTGGTAGGACCACTTGTGAGTCCGTACGGGTAGGTACCACCACCCCGCCTATTTCTGCGTGAAGCAGTAATACGTTTCGGTTTGAAGGTTGGGGCAGCCGTTGTAACTATACTGAGACCTTAGAACTTATATCTCAAGGTGGGTGGCAAATTTACATTGCAGATGTCTATGGGTTCCAGTAGCCACTTAACATCGGGTGGACTGTGAGTTCGTCCACCCATCTAAGCAATAAAAAATAAAAACCTCTTATCACTTAAAAAATAAAACTATGTGTTCCGCATTCATTCGCTGTCTTTCTTACTTCCTAACACAACACCTGTCTCTCTCACTCAGTCGCGCTCCATATCTGCCATTCATCCATACCGTTCCGTTCCTACATATTATTATATACATTTCTTTCTAATAAAAGTGTAGATATAAAATATTTTGTTACTTAGTGACAAAATCCTATTCTTGATTTCATATTTTTTAAAATTACTCATTGTATTTTTACTTTTCTAATTGCAAGAGGTCAACTATTGCACTGTCGATTGCACCTATAATTGAGGTTACATCTGTCATGTACTTAATGTCAATTTGTTAATGTTTTGTATTGATTATCACTTTGTTGGTGGAACTAAATCAATAAATAAATAAAAAATATTGCAGCTTGTATTGTAATATCTAGACATAGACCGTTCTGTCTCATTCTATTGTTCAAATTGTGACATATTTTAGTACATCAGAAATACTAATGGCATTAGCAGTAACGTCTGTGAAGTTCTGTGGGTACTACTTTACTAATTAATTTTATATAATGATATATTAAAAGAGTATAAATCTAATAGAAAAAAATAACCTTTATTTCATATATATTTGAATTTGATACTTAGCGAGGTTGGCGCTAGTATAAAATATTGTAAAGTATAGTCTATGTACTGAAGTTTCAATAGTGGGCTAACCTTTGTCACGCAATTAGCAATTTTATGTGTCGTGTTGGCTTTGTTTCCGGAATCAAAAATAGTAATTAAATAATTTAGCGGCTTTGTAGATTTGTATTAGTCTCTGATGTCTGAGACAATTGTGCAGTGTAAGATAGGGATTATTTAAATTCATATTATGGTAAATATGGTAGTTTCGACAATTGTTGTTTTTTGTATTGTAGGTTATCAATTATGTGTAATTTTCAGATGCCTGATGAAGGTCTAATAAAAGACCGAAACGTTGCTAAAATAATAATGTAATTTGTTATGATAGTCCTATCTTGTCCACATTCCTGAGATACACAAAAAATATTTTATAATAATTATGGACGACAATATTGATAATACTACTTTACTAATTTTTAACATGAAGCAATGATGAGTATTATTGAAATTGATATTACGACGTTTATGAGTTTCGGTAGCCACTAAGCATCAGTCGGGACGTGAGCTCGTCTCGTCCGTCTAGAATAAGTGATTAATATTTATACATGTAAAAGTATCACCTTATCACATTCTGTAACGAATATTTCAACTTTCTACGTTCGATAAGTGCATTATTTAACATTGACATTTAACCCACAAGTTAATCAGTGCTGATAACACAAGACTTCACATTCTTAATATGAAAAATGAATATTATAAAAAATTTAACATAACCTTTAATTATTATGACAATTAAATTAGAATCTTTTAACGTATCTTCAATAAACACATTATGTTTACGCATTTCGTGTATTCAAACAAATATGTCTGTAGTGATTTTTTTCGTTTTTTTAAGTTCATATCGAGGGGTGAAAGCTAATTGGTTTAAGCGACATTTATCTTTGTAATTAAAGGTGTGTTTTATTTGGCATCGGTAACAATAGTTCGATGTTTGTAATTTAACTTTAATTAAGTTTACCCCCTACCAATAAGCTGAAGTAGTTATTTTGTTATGATTTTATTTCCAAATTTTATACTTTAAATGGCACTCCTGTTAAATTGCAAAAATGTCGCTTAAATCAAGCACATACAGCCTTTCACCTCTCGATAAAATCTTTGTTTTTTTAATTGAAGCTCATCAAAGTTCCTAAATAAATAAATAAAAAGTATCGATTGTTTAGATACCAGTTTTTCGTGGATCCCACGTTCCCAAATGGATGTAAATATCAACAATGCCACATGTCTTCGATTTCGAGAACATTTAATCGTGTAATCATGTCTTTAAAAAAAGTAAACATAATCATAATTATATTATATACCTGGCATTAAACAAATGAGTTGAGGCGGCGCTGTATTCCGCGAGTCTACGTTCTCTCTTTCATCATTCAGGAACTGAAAAACATTAAGACAGAAATATAAGAAGTTGAAATAAAAAAATAATTAAATCTAATATATTAAAACTGTTGTAGGTCTTGTAAAGTGTAAGGTCACACACATATGCTTAATAACGTACGTGGCGTGTTACCTGGCTACGTAATGCAAGGTGTCATCTTCACCATTCCACGCTTGTGGGAAAAGGATATTGGGACGACAGTCCAGTTGTAACGGTCATACAGCGAACACAGTTCCATTTAGATAGCTATAATAAAACTGCATGTACCTATTGTATTTTCCGTAAATATACAAGTGTGTGAGTTAATAACGACTTTCATTTACAACAACTGGGCTCATCCTAAACTGGTGATCCCGACGTGATCTGGGCTTATCCTAAATAAAGTAATGCTAGTTATAGAATTCTGTCTAGAATCTATACTAACATATAAATCTACAGTCGTTTTTACGGATGTTCCGTTATAACTACTGAACCATGCATCCGATTGACTTGAAACTTGGTATCCATGTAGAAAACACATGTACTTAATGGATAGGCTAATATTTATATGAGTGTTGGACTCCCTAATAATAATGACAATAAATAATAATGTTAATTTTAAATGCACAGCGAAGCAGGCGAGTACGGCTAGTAAATATATAAAAGTTTTCATGAATTTCAGTGTCTATTTTAGAGTTACGAGTAATAAGAGCATAAGTTCTTATTATTATTTTATTTAATGTTTAGGTGTGCCCTCTATGCGTTCCCATACTATTCGGACGATTACAGCCCACTGAGTTTTTCGCCGGATCTTTTCAGTGGGTTGCGTTTCCGACCCAGTCCTTGCTTCTTGCTAAGGTTAGTGATAGCAATGTTATCAGATTTGAGCCCCATGAGCTCACCTACTTGTTAAGGTTACGTTGAAATGGTCTCTCATCCATTAGCTTAGGTAGGAAAAATATAAAAAAAAATATGGGCGATTGAGTTGAAAATTTGTACAGTAATCGTTCGCACTTCCGGAATAGCTTTTCTCGTGGTACCATCAACACAAGATAGATGGCGTGCGAGTATTTTTTAAGATTTAGCGTTAGTCGCAGCTTAATATGGTCAGGTCTTACAATTTAATAAGTATGTGTAATCTAGGCATAATTACGTGCTTTCTTCGTTAATAGAATTTGTAACGGGTTGGAAGTTTTTGGCGTAACCGTGTTGAGTAATATTATAGTAATCTAGTGCTAATTCCGATGCAAATGGATGTATTACCACTAATACGTTAGTATTATTGTACATTCGTATTCGTATTCGTATTATTATTTGTCCAGTAGTATTTTATTATTTTATTATTACCAGAGGATTATTAAAGATTACTGTTTAATAAAACATTCTTTTAATCAAACAAAACTTGGTCAATACGGAAAAAGAAGAAGAGATAAAATCAGCAAATATCAACTGTCAAATTAACCGAATCTTAAGAACTTGAACCTTAAGTGAGCCCTGACAATGGGTTTGTAAGCAGCCGATTGCCATACCTCAAATTAGATTAATTAATTAAGTCAATTACAAAAAATAAAATAGGTTTTATCTGTTCCTTTATTATTATTATTAGTGATATATCCAGATGAACTTAATAAGCTATCTTAACTAATTAATATAGAGGGGCGAAAGGCTGCACAGAAGAGCCATTTAAAGTTTAAAAATTTTGAAAAATATCCTGACAAAAAAAACATCTTCAACTATTTGAATGGAGTAAACTCAATGAGTTCAATTAAGAAAATCGAACTATTGACGCTAATACCAAATACAATCCACATTTAGTTACAAAGATAAATGTCATATACTATGCGAAACGTAACTTAAACTAAAATAGCCTTTCAGACCTCAATTATGACGATAGGTTAGAAGTGAGAGTCTTAGGAATATAACCAGGGATATTGCAACCATGGTAGTGTAAGAAGTAGTGGCAGTAAGAGCTCCCAGTTCCCTGGATTGTATTATCTTCTCGTTTTATCTTCCCTGTTGCTAGTTTACAATAATATTGTATCTAGTCTTCACCCAGTGATCTAAATTCAAGCATGATCACTAACTCATCAAGACTTTAATTATTTTATGTATTATTTTAATGTAATTTTTTTTTCGTGGGGATTAGAATTTCTATATTATAAATATCTAAACCACGATAAAAATTATTAAATAGAAATAAGGAATAGGTCAACGAACCGAGAAGAAACATGTATTTTCTTGTTTTTACTTTTCATATTTGATATAATACATATTTTATGTTATATAATTTCATATTTAATGTAATTAAATATGGAATGGGTCTTTTTTTTTTTGAGCCGATACTAATGGTGGCTTATTAGCATAAGCATATTCAATGACGTTCAAATTAAAATAAATAGGTAATATAAAGATTTGAATTTAAATAAACACGACTAAAATCCTCTCACCTAACTTACACCATGTTTATTAATAACAAGGTGACCCGTGTCCTTAGCCCTTATCCTTAATAATAAATAAAATAAAAGGTGAGAGGTTTGTGCATCATTGCCAATCTCGTGTTCTTGCATAAAGTGTTAAAAAAATTAAAATAATTAATTACGCAGTCCATTTTTAAACTAGTATATTATCAAACAGAAATAACTAGATTATTTTCAAATTAATACACTAAATATTTTTTTTTTATATTGCCAACAGTATCCTGTAATTTCGTGCGAATTCCAAAAGTGGATTTTTGAAGCAATACTCGAAAAGAGCATAGCGGTATCACACTTAGAAACTCGCCAGTATGTTTTCATTTTCTGAAAGTCCGTAGTGGATGGAAATTTTGTGGCGAGCGGAAAAAAACTTAGCTAGATTGAAACATCACGAATGTTTATCGATATTGGAGTGCTTGGTTCTAATGTTACATAGATATCACGATCGTTTTAAAGGAAACATTTATATGAATGCACCAAATTATATTTTATACTTTAGACTTCTAGGGCAATGTCAATCTAATATATAAAATTAAGTACAGACCAAATAATTTAATTCGTGTATATACGAATGATGAGGAGAGTTGAAAACCGGGCTCAGTGGTGTGGATTAGGAGAGGCCTATGTCCACCAGTGGACGACTGTGGGCTGATGTTTTTTTTTGGTTTGACGAGCTCACAGCCCACCTGGTGTTAAGTGGTTACTGGAGCCCATAGACATCTACAACGCAAATGCGCCACCCACCTTGAGACATAAGTTCTAAGGTCTCAGTATAGTTACAACGGCTGCCCCACCCTTCAAACCGAAACGCATCACTGCTTCACGGCAGAAATAGGTAGGGCGGTGGTACCTACCCGGGCGGACTCACAAGAGGTCCTACCACCATGATGATGATGATGATGATGATATACGAACCTCCATAGACCGCCATGCGATAGCGAACAGCAGCAGTTCGTTCCAGGAGCCCTTGATTAGAAGGATCTGATCGTCGATTTCTAGCTGCCCGAAGTGTGGAATGTCACGCGCCCAAACAATGAGAGCGGCTATCTGTTTGTTGCCTGAAAACATTCGTAGGTTTCGTCTTAATTTCAACTCAAATAAGTCGTGTTCGACGCGAATTAATCGTGGAAAATCATGTTTCTACTATTTTATTTGTTCGGGACCACTATATTGACATTCCTTAACCGTGCGTGCGAAGCCCAACGAAGCAGCTAGTATTTTTTTTTATTGCCCTTGTAGGCATACGAGCATAGGGCCCACCTGATGGTGAGTGGTTACCGTCGCCCATGGACTTCAGCAATGCCAGGGGCAGAGCCAAGCCGCTGCCTACCGCTTAATACTCTCCACAAGCCTCGTTTGAAGAAGGACATGTATATCTATACATGTATATCATGTAGTATATCTATACTAATATTATAAAGCTGAAGAGTTTGTTTGTTTGAACGCGCTAATCTCTGGAACTACTGGTCCGATTTCTTCAGTGTTCTTCTTTTCAGTGTTAGATAGCCCATTTATTGAGGAAGGCTATAGGCTATATAACATAATAAAACACGCTAAGGACCAATACAAGCGGAGCATCAATAAAGAATGTTTCAAAATCGGATTTTTTCCCTTTTGAGAGCTTCCGCTGCGTGCGCTGTAGAAACGGTTAAAATTTCGCTAAAATAATTTAGGACAAAATTGTTTCCCTTTAAAAGATCTAAAAAAAAAACCGCGACAGCATATGTCTATATGTTAAGGTTGGCTCACTATAACGTTTTTTATGCTAACCAAATTTGTTCTAAAATAAAGCATTATTTGTGAACTATTCCACGCGGACGAAGTCGCGGGCAAAAGCTAGTTTTATTTAAGCCTAGGCCTGTGATAAAAAACTAGATTCATCCTACAGTTTAGCCAAATATCCACCCATGTCCACCCCATGTCGCGATTTGGTCTGTTAATAATAAATAATATTGAATAGGTATGTACTTTTTTTTAACATTGTTTAGTATACGTATCATGGATCGAAATGGCATGCGTGCTGACAAAAAACACAGTCTGCCACTAATACTGCAAAAAGAATCATAAGCCGTAGGGTCAACTACTGCCACTGTCAAAGTCCATATGCTTGGTAACCCCTCAACATCAAGTGTCCAGTATCTGCCTTTCAAAGCAAATGAACCCTATCCATTTTCAAATGTACAAATTGAACGAAGCAGTATACGAGTTATCGATTTTAAAACACTTTATTCTATTAATACAACCACCATTGGAGGGGACATATCGATTTTCTTGTTCAAAGGAAAACTGAATTTATAATATTAATGTATTCTACACAATAGTATGTAGCTAAATTCCGACATCGATTTTTATTTTGTACTCGCAATCGAGTCTCGCGAGCTGGTAAGTACATGGTTTAATAACGTACAGAGTGCCACATAAATAATTGTTTCGTATTATTGCGATTAAGTTATTAGGTCAAATAAGTAGGCAATCTAAATAGAATCTTAATGTATAAAGAATAAGGTAATGCTACGATCTTTTCAAAGGCTGATCCGGGGGGGGGGGGGGTTAATGGGGTCATGACCCCCCCCCCCTGAGCTGCTTCCAAGACTTAGGTGAACCACTAATTGAACATAATGATTTTATTTATATATTTTGTCACCATACAGATTTTATGTAACTACATACCTTCAATATTTAATTAATTTAATGTAATATAATAACTTTGTATGATGGCGGAATGAACGCATCGAAAATTTGACTATGTGACCCCCCCCTGGCGCCAAAGCTGGATCCGCCCTTGGATCTTTTACACAACTTTTATTATATTCGATTACCCACAAAGTACTGATGCAGAAAATATTTATGGATTGCATCCTTCTCGTTTATAATACTCAGAAATTCAATAAGGAAAAAAAATCCACGAGGATACTTAATGTATTACACAAAAAAACAATACAAGAAGGACATGTCTCAACCGAATGATTCACAACGACAGATATGTTATCTGTAATAAAAACATATTTTGGTAGTGAGATAAAAGCATTTCAATATTTTATGATAAAAAAAAAACTTTCTGTTTACTTTCACCAATTTCTGCAGCGCCTTTTTTTTCGGGCCGAGGGTCGAACCTCCTACTAGGTCCCTGCTTCTAGGGGGCGCGCGGGGTATGTGGGCTGATCAACGACTGCGAACCGCAAGCCCAAGAATGTTTTTAGGAGCCTACCCACTAAACGACTCCCCTGCACTCTTCCCCCAAGCGTCCTCTCCGAGGTCAGAACCCGGATAAGGTAAGGGGGTTACCGCGGCCAACACTTCAACCAGACAGCGCAGTTCACCCCAAGGACGCCCGGTCGACGGAGCCTTCGAGGCAAATCGAAGGCTCTGAAAAACGTCAGCCGTCTCGGTGCGGCACCCCGTCGGGCCACCCAGACAGTGCCGCTGGTGTCCCGGAATACCCCGCTGACCCAGAACCAGCCTGCCGGGTCGGGACGCGATACACCGCCAACCGGTTGCTCTTTTTATTTCTCCTTGGCAAGGCGTTAGGGTGCTGGTAGCGCGCCGCGCAGCCTCAGCCCCCTCAAGTCGCCCCGTGACCTTCGCCGGGGGGACTGTCTCCTCCGGACCACGGCTCGACAGCGACGGATCGGTGCAGAAAGGAAAGAGCTCTCCCCATCTCGTCCCGCCGCCCGGCGCCGCCTCCTTCTGCGAGATGGTGGACTCACAGAAGGCGGTTTCGAATAAGTTGTGGTTTTAATTGTCTTCTTATTGTGTCGGTCCGTTCCACTTTTGTTAAGTCAAAGGAGAAACAAACACTTATTCGCATTTTAATATTATGAACAACGCAGGTTATATCAGAGTCACAATATATAAGACATGATTTACATTTATTTCATAAATTAACGATTTTCTATTATATGGTTGCATACCATGAGTGAATCCGAAACCCAGTCTGCGGGATGTTGGAGTAGCCCCTTAAGCTACCAACGAATAGGTGGGGGAAAAAATAAAAAATATCTTAAATTCTTGAAATTGAGAAATTAAATTGTAATACTTAGGTTCACTCGTAATAAATTCAAAAGCTAACTAAAATAATTGTTCTAGTTAAAATATAATGTCTCGTTTTAACTGTAATTAAATTTGCATATCCAAATACTTCTAAAGTTTGCTTTGAACGGCATGGGTAATTAAGAGTCTTAAAGAATTCATTGTTGAAATAGTTTATGCAAAATTAAATAACATCATATTAACAAGACCTTTTATGCTTATTTTACGAATAATATTGTGATAAGGTATACGCTTGTCAATACGTTACTTTGAGGGAGGAAAAACAAACTTTATATATATAGGACCGTGTTAAATAGTCACCCCCGTCCAAGGCATGTTCGTCTATAAAATAATAATAATAAAAAATCATGGTGTTATCCACATAAATGAGAAAAAAAAAATACTGAACCAATCGTTTTCAAATCTCTCTATACATATTTATCTCTCGAGGTCATGGAAAGATTTCTGCGTCTTTCTATTTGCTCAAAATTAATTGCACAAAGTTATGAAATACAATATCTGGCTACCCTTGCACAATAAAATTCAAGATTAACATTTAAATCTTTATTCAGCATGAAACTTTTCCACAACATTTTTATGAGTCCTTGTTTTAGATTTTGGACGAGCAAAAACTTTTATATATTCATGCATCATACGATTCGAATCGGCGCGGCGGCGTCGCGAATTTAAAGTATCTAAAAACTGTAATATTTAAAACGAATATCTTTCGGAACTAATTGGTAAGTGTTATCTTATACTTTTAAACGAGCAATTCTTCTATATATATATATATAATCTGAATCTCGGAAGCGGCTCCAACGATTTTCATAAAATTTAGTATACACAGGATTTCGGTGGGCGATAAATCGATCTAGCTACGATTTATTTTCAGAAAATATTGTTTTATTCGTGTTTTCAATAATCAACTTTATCGATAATCAACTTTATGACTCTTCCCGACATCTATTGGCGAATAATAATACAATTTTTCTTAATTGAAGGCAACTAACCCCTTTAAAGACACAACAAGATGGCGTTATCAAAAAAAAAAACGAGCGAAGCTCGGTCATCGTCTAGTAAAATACTTATATGAAAAAGATCACTTTTATTTTCTTGTAGACAATTTTATCGACAGAAGTATATAATATTTCAATGATTGATTTATTACAAAATTTGTTTTTTGAAACGATTACTCGTGGCCCGAGGGTCCGTCCAGTTTCATCAGCTCAGGTAAGCGAGCACAGGCTCAGTCAGAAGGGGTGGGATTTGCTAACAGCTACCCGAGCACGTCCGAAGGAGACCTAACAGCTCGAGGGCAGCTGCTTAGCGTAAGCATCTACTACTGGATCGGAATGGCGACCCGCTGAGAAGATCCGATGAGAAACTCAACGGGTTGATGTCATGGACTTAAGTTTTACGTACATTACTTTTTTCTGTAATTACTTATTTTACTTTTTTATTTAACATTACTTTCCAGTACGGTTACCAGGGTTCCAATGCCCAAGCGGCTAATAGTAGTGTTAGCGGATCGGGTGGATCTGTAAGGACTATTTATTAGAAAGATCAGGTACGCAATATATGTATATGTAGTTATTTCACCTTCTCTTATGTGGCAGCTCTATACGCATGCGGAATATTCTCCACAAAATCTCCGTCAATCAGAAAACATAAAAAATTGCGATCAATTTATTCATGACGTCGCAATATACAAAGCCGTCACCTTACACACAATGTACAGCTTAGTCACTTATACAATATGGTACTTTCTTTATATTACTGTTTCTGAGCAGACAAGACCACTGCCTACTTAATATTAAGTATTTACTGGAGCACAAGGACATTATAACGGGAAAACCGACCGCCAAGTTGAGATATGATGTAGATGTATGTCATAAGTAACATATCCCATCCTAAAATCACTTAACCTCCAAAGCGCGATGTCGACGCCAACGACTTATTAGCGTCGAAATTGGATAAAATGTTTGGTACCTATCTATTTATGCGAACTCATAATATTCCCTTCCACCGTTATCGAAAAGTATGTCGTCGTCATGAATACTAAACCAGTTTTCATATATGTATATGTATATAATTGTGGGTAAATTAAATTTTCGTCTAAACTGTATATGGCAATTGTATTTATTATTATTTTAGTTACCTAATATTTTTACAGAAAGGCTTTATTTTGAATAGAAAATAAATGCTACCTTGTTAAAAAGAAAGACCACGTTTAGATAATACGTAATAAGGCATTGTAATTTGGATGCCTAGACGGACAATCTTTTGCCTACTTATCCTAGTAACCTCGAAGGGTTATACCAGGTTCAACGAGCGTGTAGGCGAGCTCACGGGACTCGGCCCGGCGAATTTGCTAACACTACCCTAGCAAGAGCGGTGCTTCGCAGAATCTACCATCGCATCAGAATCTCGACCCACTGAGAATATCCGACGGGATGTCAGTAGACAGTCTGAGGTTTTTTTTTTTATAAATATAAATACATAAACAATCACGCCACGTTAACTGGTCCCGTGCTAAGTTCGTAAAGAACTTGTGTTACAAGTACCAGATAACGGAAATAAATATAATATTTTTATTATACACATACATATATTTAATATACACCCATAACCCTGGAAAGACATTTATATTTATCATACAAATATCTTCCCTTGGCGGGATTCGAACCCGCGACCCCCTTGTGTAGTGNTGGTCCCGTGCTAAGTTCGTAAAGAACTTGTGTTACAAGTACCAGATAACGGAAATAAATATAATATTTTTATTATACACATACATATATTTAATATACACCCATAACCCTGGAAAGACATTTATATTTATCATACAAATATCTTCCCTTGGCGGGATTCGAACCCGCGACCCCCTTGTGTAGTGACCATGTCACTTACCGCTACACCAGACGGCCGTTTGTTTTTTGAAAGACACTTTAGTATTTATAGTTGATCTAATCATTTAAATCGAAAACGAGACAGTAAACAAATCAACATAAACAAAACATCCAAGAAGGAAAGTCAAAGGAATATCCGACGTCAAATCACGAATAGCGTTCTAAATTCCAAAACGAACAAATTTTAATGAGTACCTAAAATGTTGACCGAATTGCTTCTGTACGTCGTAATACAGACAATAAACACAAAAAAACGTAACGCGTAAATAGGCAATGCATTCGGTCTAGGATACATGTCTTATGAAAGAGAACTGGTTTATTCACGTACTGTTTTTTTTTTTTTAAATTGAAATTCAACCAATTTTGTAACCAAAATCGATTATCAGCATATGGATATCAAAATTTAATGGGTACTAAAATCCAATATTCTGCGGTAGTTCGGTTTTATACGATAATATTTTTTTTATCAATGTCTCCTAGTTGTTGTATCTTAGGATAAAGAGCTTCCCGGGACCTGGGCGGGCCCCCGATGCGCACTCTGCGTGCCGTGGGTTCCGTCTGTGGGGGAGTTTTGCTGGACTTCCACCGGGCGCGTCCGTAGGTGGCGGATAACGGGCCTCTGGGAGCAGTCATACTCCCAGGGGTATCGCTCCTTCTCTCTCGTTGTGTTATGGCGGGAGAGATTGAGCGACGTGGACCAAAACCAGCAGGGGGNAGGCCGTTATTCTGAGGCTGCACCCGGAGGCTATCGAAAAGGGGCTCTCCTACCGGGAGGTGCTCGCCGAGGCGAGGGCCAGCATCGACGCCGGAGCCTTAGGGATCCCCATCGAGAAGGTCCGGTCAGCAATAACCGGAGCCAAAATACTCATAGTGAGCGGCGAGGACCAGATCGCGAAGGCCGACTTGCTGGCCGAAAAGCTCAAGGAGGTTCTCTCTTCCAAGAGAGTAACGGTGACAAGACCGATAGTGACCGCTGCAATCCGCATAAGCGGACTTGACGATTCGCTGACGGAGGAGGAGATATGCACCGAGATTGCGCGCATCGGCGAATGCTCCCTCGATGCAGTCAAGGCTGGCTCTATCAAGCCCGGATCCGGAGGAATGGGCCAGGTTCTCGTTCGTTGCCCGATAGCAGCGGCGAAGAAAATTGTTACAGTGACGAAGCTGCGCATCGGGTGGAGCGTTGTTCGCGTCCACCTGCTGGAGGCCCGGAGGCTACAATGCTTCCGCTGCCACGCGTTGGGCCATGTGGGTGCGCGGTGCCCGTCGTCGGTCGACCGCAGCCACGACTGCTACCGGTGCGGACAGACCGGCCACGTGGCATCCGGATGCACACTGGCACCGCGATGCGCCGTCTGCGCCTCCGCCGGGAAACCAGCGGACCACACTTCGGGGGGCAAGGCCTGTGCAAGGCCCCCGAGAAAACCGAGGAGAGAGGACGTCGCTGCACCCGCGGCCGCACCCGTTGCTGCAGACCGAAGTCAACTCGGCGAGACGACGACTCCGATGGACGTCCAGCCTCCGTCGGGCACAAGGAAGACCGGGGCTTTATGAAGAACCGGGCATGCCGATGAACCGAGGAGGAAGTCGTGAGGAGGAGGTCGTGGACCTCGGTTCGTAGGCAGTGAAGGCGGAGCGGGTGGTGCGGGCAGAAAGCCCCCACCCGGCTCCTGCAGGGGCCGTCGATTGCTGGGTGCGGGGGCGCCCGGTGCTCGGCACTAAGGTCCTGTGGGGTGGTGGTGCGCTGTGGCTCCGGTGCGCCCCTCACGAGTCGTGGAGATGAGAGGGGGAAGAAGTCCCCGGTGGCAGATCCCGCCCAACGTAACATTGGGGTGGGAGCCGGCGAAGGCGGGCCTATGGCGCGCACATGGCGGTACCTGGGTCCCCGCCCAGCCGGAGTGGAGGAGCTCGTTGGGGTTTAGTCGGTAGTCGTTAAGCTGGGCGGGTTTGGCGAGAGCTGAACTTAGCCCAGAGCGCCTTTCTAAAGGCGTAGTCTCCGTGGACCAATTGGTTGAGGGCGCGGACCTCGGTTCGCGACTTCTTCCTCTTTCTTCCACCGGAGGCGCGGAGTCCGACATAACCCGGTCCGACCCCCGTCGGCAGGGTATCCGTAAAGACTAGGATTCCCCATCGATACCAAAAAAAAAAAAAAAAAAGGATAAAGAGCTTTAAACAATTCACTTAATTAGATTTTCCGTCTCGAAAATATGTATTAAAATTACATTAAAACACTAGAAACAAAAGGACAAAGATAGATGTGAGTATTTGCAGTCATAAAATTTAAAGCTTACCAAATTTCAAATTAAAATAACGGTTTTTTGAAGTCATATTTCTATAATAATTCGTAGCGAGTTGAGCAGTTAATACGTCTAGCCAATCTAAATTGAACTACTTTATACAAGATAGTGAAGGTTTGTCATGAAAACTTACTTTTTTGCACACACCGCTTTTAACCTCAATTCGCATTATTTCGTAACTAGTTTGAAAAACTTGATACAACTTATTTACTTTAAATTACAACGAGGGGTGAAAGACTACGTGTATAAGCGACATCTATATATTAATACGTGAAGCAAAAACTTTGTATCCCTTTTAACGAAAATTGCGCGGACGGAGGAGTATGACATTTTCCACATTTATAGAGAATATAGAGAAGAAGTGCACAATGCTAATATTTTTTTTAAATAATGCATAAAAGATACATTAAATCAATAAAGAAAACATTACACACACTACATGCCATGTATTTGACGCACACACGCATGCATACTATTTATTGTCAAACTTTTGTTCTTGAAGTCTGTTGTCAAATTGAGATTAAATATTGTTTGTCTTTATTCATATTTTTTTATAGAGTAGCCTTGGTGAAATTTGTGACTATAGAAGTATAAAATACAATCGTATTAGTGTACAAACTTATAATTCTAATTAATTATAGTCGAATTTCGACTACTGCGGGACCGCTAGTTTTGATTAATACACGATATTTATCTTTGTAATTAAAGGTGCGTTTTATACGGTATTATTATTATTAACAGTTCGATTAATTTTTAATTGAACTTCAATTCAGTTTACACCATGCTCGAAACTCCAAATTTATAGTCCATACTCCCAAAATAGCTGAAGAAGAGTTTAACATTTTAGTTTGTAATGGCATAGATAAAAATCATTTAGAGATCATGCAACGCAGTAGGCGACAACTTAATGGTGGCATTACTGACGTCCACGGGCTACTGCATCGTCGCTCATCTGCCTACAAAGGCAATAAAAAAAAACGAATACTAAAAAAAGTTTTAATTTAAAAACATAAATTGGTTGTAGCTCTTTAACAATATTTCTTAGCTTACCTATTTGACAAAGACTCGAGACGGGGGCTCGGTACTTGGCCGGTACGCCGCTTTCGGGACCGACACGTAGGATCTGTAACTCCTCAGCTGAATCCGCAACTAACGCCTCCAATTCCAGCAGCCGCTCGATCGATAGCTCCTGTACGGATTTACGGATAATTTTTATTTTTGATTGATCATCTTCAATTGTTCTAGTACATTCCGCAAATAATCCTTTATTTGCGTGTAGATTAGATTACGAGCATTAAAACAAAAATTTTAATCTTGTTACTCCAAAACGTTGTGCATCAGTGATTCCGAGAATACTATAATAAAAATTTAAAAACACCAGACTCAGTGCAAAAGAATTTAAATGGCATAGAGTATTCAAGTAAGCACAGAATAGAATTACAGCAGCATATTTTAAGACAGACATATTTTAAACAATAAAATGACTGAAGAAGACAGACAGATACATTTATTTTACAAACCGCATTGCAATTACGAAGTCAAACCGGTTTGAATTCTCGCAATACGACGGAGATTACGCGATTTTTTTATCATTAGCATAGATGAGCAGACAAGCTCACGGCCCTTCCGATGTCAAACGGTAATCGGAACCAAAAGATATTACAACTTAACGTCGCTGCCAACCTTGGGATATTGGGCCGACTCGGATATTAATTCTCAGTCAGGAGATAATCAACCCTTCAGACTGGAACGCCTGATTGCTATTCGGCAAAACTACAGAATACAAAATGCAATAACATTCGTGTTGGAATTAGGAGGATAAAAAAAAAGAAGTTAGGTAAGAAAATAAGGTGGGAATACAACTATAGATAAATGATGAGTGAATAGTATGAATAACATATGAATGAGGCATATGATAACTAAACTTAGGGCTATTTAACAATTTGAACTTCGAATAGGCTATTATAACGCAAATATAAAACAAGCACTAACCGTCACGTTTGACAAACAAGCCCAACGAAACCAGATCGATAGGCGAGCAATAAACAAAGAAATCTGTTTTGCGGCGCGTCATTGGAAAAGTTATTTATAGTTGCGAGCAGTTTTAATTAATTTCGTCCAACATCGCTTTATTGGATTCTGATCGATTGGGTGATGTGTTCATTGTACAAGATTTATTGAGGATATGCCTAATTCTAAGACTAATTGTAAACGAGTTGTGGTATGAAAAAAGTAAGGCGAGTTGTGTCTCTAAGTTGTCCACTTTAATAATCGCTAGCGAAAGATAAAACTATGTAAATGTGAAGTGTCTGAGATATCAGTGCTATACAGTTTTAAAAGGAAAAAAACTTAGGCTCTGTTTTACTACGATGTCTTTTGTTTGATTAACCTAAGAACTTATGTTAACTTATGGGTGACCCATTTACGTTGTAGATGTCTATGGGCTCCAGTAACCACTTAACACACCAGGTGGGCTGCGAGTTCGTCCACCCATCTAAGCAATAAAAAAAGGATATAGGACCTTTTATGCAATAATTTAAGTCAATGTATACATTTGAGAGGAACAATATTTTTCTCTTGTATCAGTGGATCTATAATTTCCATCTTAGTAGCATCCTATCCTTCACGATCGCTGTATAGGAACCATAACCCATTATTCTCATTACTATTCTAATTTTCTTCTAATTCTAATTTATTACGCACTATATTTCTGATATGTACTGCCGCCTTGGTTTTCGTTACGATTTCTGCCACCCGCAAGTCGATAGATCCACCTCAAGTTATAATTAATTGTAAGCACCGCTTTATATAAATGAAGGTCGCGACAAAACATATAGGTACTATTAGAGCTGCGTATAAGTAAAATATAACCTGAGCAGTAGTGTCCGATCGATCAATTTGTGATTCACATGTAGATTATAAACATTTGATTCTTACTTTTTGTTGCACAGGACTACGAGTATTACCAGTCGTGAAAAAGAAAATGCGTTTAACATTCACGTTTCACGATATTTTAATTTACTAAAATCACAAGTGCCTAAAAATTATATCCATTACTCCATTTTTGGGTTTCAAAAAATTTATAATTTATTATACTATTATGTAAAACATTATACAGTTAAACGACTTTGAGTTCTATGGTTCTAGCAGTTTTCAGTTTTTGGATCGCAAATGTTTTGTACACATTATCGAAGGGAATCTCTTGAGTGGCTTTTTGTCCTGAAAGTGGGGCGGATATCCCTTTGAAGAGCTATTAAAATAGTTGAGTCGGAACCTTTCATTTAAAATTGAAACTTTTACTCTAGGGTCCTATCGTAATATACATTAACAGCACACCACTCTTACTGTCATATTAATACAAATAAAATCACATTTAACGACTATTTTTATCATTTTATAACTTCCAATGCTTCTTTTTACATGTTTCGGGGTGACAGGAAGCTATTTTTTATTAAAGTAGACGGTGTAGGTGTTTGTAATTACATATTTAATGTTTGACACGCGAATTTATCTATGTTGCTCTTTTAAACACAGAAAAAACCATAATATCGAAATATGTTAGTTTTTCTTTGGGTTAAATTTTTAGAATAAGAGGACCCGAGCCCTTGTATAGGAAGAGTTATCAAAAAATCTCTAGTAATTTTTTAACTTTTTATTTTATTTTTATTCCTAACATAGATGGACGAGCTCACAGCCCACCTGGTGTTAAGTGGTTACTGGAGCCCATAGACATCTACAACGTAAATGCGCGACCCATTTTGAGAAATGAGTTCTAAGGTCTCTCAGTATGGTTACAACGGCTGCCCCACCCTTCAAACCGAAACGCATCACTGCTTCACGGCAGAAATAGGCAGGGTGGTGGTACCTACGCGTGCGGACTCACGAGACGTCCTACCACCAGTAACAAATGAGTAAAATATACAAGAGATTAAAACTCTAAAAGTGCTTTTAATCTTGTGTAGAATGTAACCGAATGCTTAAGAAAATAAGATTTCTCAGCAAGCTTGCAATACGCTTCAATATGTGCTATGTGTTTTATCAAATTCATTTGATGACATGACGCAAAACATCACATCATAGCTATGAATAAGCTTATGAATTTTATTCTCCTCGAGATATATTCAAGGATAAATTTATACGCAGAAGGTACGTGAGAAATAATGAAATAATCTATTGACACGATGAGATATTTGATACTGATAAATATTAAGCGAAATCAAGTTAGGCGCGTATTATCAATACTTATTAATTTTAGATCAAACGGTACCTATCAGTTTTCATGATGACGTGATAATTTGATTCTCCTCGTGATGTTGAAGGTCTTTGATCTTTTATAGACAGATGAAACCTTAAACCAATTCATCAAAACAAAGTATATTTATAGTTAATTTTCAGAAGAACAGCCCATTTATTACTTTAAAATTCAATTTGTATCGAGCAAAAAGATGTGTTTTTATTTATACATATATATAGAACCTATTCTTCTGCAAATCTGAAAACACATTTTTTTTTCTACCTATTCTAGTAACCTTGAGGGGTTGTTCCAGATTTAACGAACTAGTAGGTGAGCTCACGGGGCTCAAACCGGGAGTGTTGCTAGCACTGGCCCTAGCAAGAGCAGTGCTTCGCGAAAGAATCTACCACCAGATCGGAAACGCGACCCACTGAGAAGATCCGGCGAGAAATTCAGTGGGGGTTAAAAAACACTAATGATGTAGCACTAGCAGTGATCAATTAGTGATGTAACAAATACCCAACTGACCTGTACAGAGCTGCTGGGATGAGCGTCTTCTGTACCCCTCGCGGCTCGCTGTCTCTCCTCTTGCACAGCCTCCCTCTTCATGCCGCAAGCGAGACACTTCTGGTATCGGCAGTACTGGCAACGATTCCGCTGGCGTTTATCTATTATACAATTCTTGTCCTCCCGGCACGCGTATGTGAGATCCTTCCTGACTGTCCTCTTGAAGAACCCTTTGCAGCCTTCACAACTAAAACAATAGTTTGTCGTTTAGTGATTAAAAATTAATGATACAGCGAGGGTTCAGTAATCTTTTTTAATTATAATATGATTCGTTTGTTAAAAAGTACTATAAAGCTAAATGACGCAACCCCCTATGGACTAATGGACCCCCTATCTCTATTGTTGCCGTAAATTTCAACAAGCTCACGACTCTCCTGGTGATAAGCCAGAGCCAAGCCCTTGTCATGCAAATGCCGTCTCCCGCTTTGAAACACGACACCCATGTTTCTTCAATTGCAATGTAATAACTCGTTTCCTCTCACTCCGTCATAAAGCCTCACTTAATAAACTTTAATGGGCAGGGACGGGAAATTTACGAGTATCTAAATATTAAAGTTTTGCTCACAAGGAGCTTCAGATATGTTATTTTTTAAGATTAATATGTGTAAATGTTTTATACGTAAAATTAATATCGGCTATGATTTACTTATAAACACGACGGTCTATCTATCAACATCTACACGAGCTTGGAAACAATCAACTAAATGTTTGTGCTAACCAAAAAAATATTGTATACCAAATTTAAATAAAGATACTTTTACATTCTAAAACATATTAGTCGTCGGTAAGTTATTCGAAATGTCGAAAATATTGTAATTGAAAATAATAGTAGTTTTAATTATGTCTACGTATCCGAAAAGCCCTAAGAATCTTATACCTTTAAACGAGCAATTCTTGTATATTAATATATATGTACATAATCTGAATCTCGGAAACGGCTCCAACGATTTTCATAAAATTTAGTATACCGGGGATTTCGGGGGCGATAAATCGATCTAGCTACGATTTATTTTCAGAAAATGTTGTTTTATTCGCGTTTTCAATAATCAACTCTTCCCGACATCTATTGGCGAATAATAATACTATTTTTCTTAATTGAGGGCAACTAACCGCTTTAAAAACAAAACAAGATGGCGTTATCAAAAAAAAAAACCGAGCAAAGCTCGGTCATCCTCTAGTATGTTATAAATACGTAAAATTCGCATACATGTTTTATATACAAGTAATCGCAGAGATCTTAAGTTCAACATAATCAGGATACAAATTGTATATAATGACGTGATTACGTAAATCACGCGAACATTCGGCATGTTTGTTCCGCAAGACCACCGCTGCTTGATAATTTATTTTACTCTCGTCTTTTTGATTTCGCTTTTTATATTTTAATGTTCACGTTTCTTTGATATCTTTATGTTGATGTTTGATGGATATAATTGGTTCGTGAGAGGTCCTTAAGACCTGATCGCACTGTACACACTTGACTAGGCACCGTGGAGAGCGAAATGAGGACTGACGACGTGACCTGGAGTGATGTCAAGTAGAAAGGACAGGACAAGGTCAAGTGAAGACAACTTGTGAGGGCCCTGTGTACCAACGGGGTACCCTAGGACTATAACAACAACAACAACAACAAGAGGTCCTTGTACAATAATAATCTACCCGGTTACATATCACAGAAAATGACCAATATCGAGCTATTAACCACCTGTTCTAGTACCCTAAACTATCCATCTGGTTTCTCAAGAGTCACATAAAACGCTTAGTTTATTTTCCAGTAGGCAGCGGCTTGTCTTTGATATGCACTGCTGATGGCCTATGATCAACAGTAACCACTCACCGTCAGGCGATGCTATCGATAATCCATCCGTTCCAAACGTTCATTTGAAGGGTAGTGATGACCCTTATTCTATAAACTCAGTTGACACTTGGCTGTGTAAATGTTTGTCATTCATTCTGTACAAATAAAAATACGCTACAATAATATGCTCTCCGAATTGATAGCCACGTTCTTCTTTATACCTTGAATTCGATTAGAAGGCGTACACAAAATCTTCGTTTAACGATTGCTGATCGATTTCACGAGAATTTTCTATCGGCTTTGTAGTTCGTTACTGTACAACTTTATTAACAATACAGTGACTAATAAAAAAAATTTAAATGCTATCAGTCACTTAATATCACTACATAGTATAAAACAAAGTCGCTTTCTCTGTCCCTATATCTGTCTGTCCCTATGTATGCTTAAATCTTTAAAACTACACAACGGATTTTGATGCGATTTTTTTTAATAGATAGAGTGATTGAAGAGGAAGGTTTATATGTATAATAAAATCCATTAAATAGTGGAGAAATCAATAATAAAATTAGTTTCCGAAGCGAAGCGAGGGCGGGTCGCTAGTTTATCATAAAATCAGCAGCATAATAATATGTCAGATAATTTAATTATTAAAAAATATCCAAATTAAGTTTGAATAAGCACTAAATCAGAAATAATGAGCTTATTGAACATGATTACACGCACCGTATACATAATTTTGTTTGTATTGTAATTTGTCAAGATGAAACGATTTTGCGTACCGAGAAAACCTTTAACAAATAATTATAAAAAAATTTTTTATTTAAGAGTTAGTTATCAACACACATCAGAAAAGACTAGAATGTCTTTCAGCTGAATCGAAACCTTAATTAATTGTCTCGTAAAATATCTACGAGCACTTTTTCACGCGACGGTATCAAACCAGACGATCGCTGATTCCAATGTTAATTGAATGAAGTTATTCATATTGATTCAAGTCATCCTCGTCAAAAACGATAATGAATCCTTTTTGTATTACGCCGTCCAATATTGTTTTGAAGCCTCCATGTACTGCGTAGTAAAATTTTTGTCCATGAATCACTCAAACGGAGACATCTGACGCAAGCCCTAAATCTTACTCACTTTGGTTTTAAATCATTCGGGTTTCTGTCGAAGGCTCATTAAAACTTCCAGGACCTACATTAATACTGATTGAATTCAGATTAGTCATTAACGTTATTATTAATTGAAAGATCGATCAAAACCAAACTATAATAGCTATCGTCAATAATATCAAATTAAGTTATAATTTACTATCCGAAGTGCGAGTTTATTTGAAATTTTCTTTAGGGCCATATTAAACATTTTATGATATTTCCAGCGGGTTTCATTCGTGCTATTGTATTAATAAATTCCAACTGTTAAAAAAACCAATAATAAATATTATTGTATTATTAATACAGATCAAAGTAATTTCAATGAAAAAGTCAAAAACACAATTCCATTCAATTTAATTCAATGTTTAGCCTTTGTAGGCACAAAGCATAAAGACATTTACATTAAAAGTTAACGATTTTATTATAATAAATTTCCAGGACAAATATAGCGGAACGCAAAATTAATATGTCCTGGGCAAATTATTGTCGTACGTACTGACTACAAACATTTTTGATAAATACTAGGTATGAGAAAAGTTTAGATTATTTTTTAAACTGATTTCGTTTTATTGCGAAACCTTTAACCAATTTTAATTTCTATTTAGCTATTGTTTAAATTTTTGCCTTCACTAGTTTGTCTTATTAGTCGTGTTGAGTGTGAACTATTTACTACAAATAAACGGAGAATTCCAGATCTAAACGCCATTCTAGTTGCTAGGGCTGTTACCTTAATTGGGAGGGCTAGAGAAATTAGGCACGCATATCAACATATGGGCCCAAACATGACTAGTAAAAAAATCTGTCGTGAACATAACACGAACTGTAGCTTCTGAAGTAAGAACGAAGCTCCAAGAAGTTCGAGGGGTATGCACAATAACTCTAGGAAGACTGAAATCGACGGGATTACATGCACATTTCAATTCACATTGGTAGAGACCCACTTTTTACCACATAAATAATATCAACGTGTTTATTTTGCTCGCAAAAAGTAAAATTGGAATAACAAAGCTTTGAGGCAATTCCTATTCATGAGTCCACACTATACGTGAAGTCAGTGTGCTTAGTACGAGTTTTTTAACGTACTTAAATTTGTATGCAGTTGGAACAGCGCCCCTAGCGGCAAACGTAGGAAAACGTTCCAACTCCATACAAATTTGAGTTAACTTTGACGCTATCGAGAACTTTAAATAACACGCACTTAGCACATAGACGATGAACGCATTAACGTGGATACACATGAGAGAGAAAGGTAAGCTAAATGCAACATCACTGGAAGAGAACCATATGGTGGAAGGTCATTTATGCTATAAGGGTACATACTGTGTTATTGAAAAAGGATCAATGACAGCGAATATATTTGTAATTAGTCCTAATGCTACTTGCCTCTTTCATAGGAGATGCGTTTGTTTTCATAAGCAAGAATGCTTTGAAAGATTTACATGAATGATGGAGAATGTTCTGTACCATCCAAAATCAACGATACAGGTAATAAATCACATATATTGATTGCCACATATTCCGTATCAAAAATATAAATTTCTTTCAGCCGTTCTCTTTTCACATACATACATGTTTTATGTTATGTACGTACCGTCAACAAATAAGTAACGTTTTTTTTTTATTGCTTATATGGATGGACGAGCTCACAGCCCACCTGGTGTTAATTGGATACTGGAGCCCAAAGACATCTACAACGTAAATGCGCCACCCACCTTGAGATATAAGTTCTAAAGTCTCAGTATAGTTACAACGGCTGCCCCACCCTTTAAACCGAAACGCATTACTGCTTCACGGCAGAAATAGGCAGGGTGGTGGTACCTACACGTGCGGACTCACAAGAGGTCCTACCACCAGTAATTACGCAAATTATAATTTTGCGGGTTTGATTTTTATTACACGATGTTATTCCTTCACCGTGGAAGTCAATCGTGAACATTTGTTAAGTACCTACGTATTACATTAGAAAAATTGGTACCCGCCTGCGGGATTCGAACACCGGTGCATCGCTAGATACGAGTGCACCGGACGTCTTATCCATTAGGCCACGACGACTTCAAACGTGATAATTTATAATTTTATAAATACATTATTAGGTCATTAGAGAATCGGGAACACCTATTAAAGCTATTCATAGAAAAAACTGTGAGATAAAAATAGATACAGACGTTATGAACCTATCTCTACCTATGTATCACGTCTCCGTACGTCGGGCCAAAAACAAGTTTATGTTGTATACGTGTTGTCGTAAAGTGTTTACACGAAGCGCGAAGATAATATGATATGTTTTTTGGCGTTTTACGTGAAATAACACAACGTTTGAATTTTTTTGATACAAAATTTTAAATGTTTCTGTGAAGCAAGTACGCTCTGTTGTATTTTGCGCCAGCAGCAGTGACAGTAAAATTGTGTTCACATTTTTCCACATCTAAAAGTGGCTCAAAATAGTTTAGCATAATAATGTGTGTGTGTGCGTTTGTGTGTTTCGTTCCCTTTACCAAAAAAAATCTTAATACATCGACGATATTATAAAATATTTCTAAAAAAAATTACATACTATAATCATTCAAACTGCTACCCATAAACATTATCGTTACTGTTTCCAGATCTTAGTAAATTAAGAACATAAGCGGTTCTTCCTAGCAACGATATATAAAATGCAATTTGTCTATATAATACACACTAACAAGATTTTTTTGCTATTATCGTTCACTACAAAACGAGGAAGCTAAAACCAACAACACGTTTCATCATTTAATATATAGACAAGAGCATAATGCCATTTTTTGAATTTAAAATAGATATGAAAAAGAAAACAACATGAACCTTTAAGTACCTGCTTTCGGACTTGCGCCTGACAAATCAGTATTAAAAAATTCTCAAGGCCAAAAAAACTCTTCAATGACATATACAGGCGACGGTGATCGATAGAATTGCAAATGATCTAGATTGAGTATCCATATAAAATATATATAGTATTAGTATATTATCACATCACCTGAGAAGAATTTAGGTTTTCTGAATAGTTTACACATTTTTTAACAGGTTAACCACGGATAAAACAATTAAATAGGACTTTTTGGCGGGAACGCGAGGAGTGAAGTTGTGTGATATGTTTTATTTTGTCTATTTAGTGTTTCTTCAGGTTTAAATGTGTAATAACGGTGGTTTATTAACTGTTTTTAAAATCTGTGAAAGTGCCCAAATGTGGGAAAATGAAATAAAGCCGTTGGACGTAGCTTCTTGGGTTCCTCCAAAAAGTCCACTGAAAAAATCTCAGTAAATGACCACCATTTTACTAGATTATATTTCATCCCGTATCATCTCATCTCATTTCATTAAATTTGTTTCCCGGTTGATTAATGTCTCAAATTAATCATCTTCATTACATTTCACTCCATATTATAATTTTTCATAAAGATAAGAATATAAATTAAAATAAGACTAAAGGTCGTAGTTACCAGATCAAAATCCCTCAAAAAAAAAAAAACAATTAAATAGTTAAAAGAATAATGAGATGGTGTAAAATCTTTAATTTTGCGCATGCCTTGACGTAATTCTCGTTTTGCACGCGAACAATAACTGGCTTATACGATACGCTTATACGTTTATACACAAGACGTCTTCATCCAGTACACCGATTTCACCGTAGACATCGGTGTACTTAACTGTCTAGACCGGACCGTCTGAGTTTTCTTATCAACTCTGCAAATACTATTACGAAGGATCCGAGATTTAAAAACTTGCTCAGCTTTTTGATCGAAAACGTGTTCATCTGCAAAAGCATTACAAAATATGTATATGTATATTCGATTCGACATTTTAATTGGCTGACTTATACAGAACGATATATGTAGTCTTTTTAAAAAAAAACTAATTTTCTTCTTCAAACATTCTTGAAGATAATCTTCAATTCAAATTATACAACAATCCACGTATATCGTATAATCATTTATTTGAATTAATATTTTATATTTTCGAAAAGTATCAATGCTTACAAATTAGTTAATTAATTATAGTGTCTCGTAATAAGTACTACATACCAGAAAGATAATATGAAAAACCTTTGTATTGGAAACCTCTAGAAAATCGCATGCATTGCCTTTAAGAGCTAGAGATTTAGTTATGTATTATTTTATAAATTCAATTATCTTCTTGCAATTTAGGTATGTAAGGTTCAAGTTTTTTTTAAAGTAAAGATATATACATATACACATTATTACTCTTTTAGAACGGAAAAGTTTTATGAAAATCCATAGCCTGATAGATCAGATAGGCAAGGTCTTTGTGTATTTTGGTTTAGAGTTTTACGTTCTGCGACTATGCCGTGGTTCGGGTCCCAAGACAGGTATATAATTTTTTTAGTAAATCCGTCCCCGAATTATGTTCACGAACGACTTCCACGGTGAAGAAACAATGTCATTTGATACATGTATGTCGGAGACGGTCATTAGTTTGGTAGCTAAACGAAATGCAGCACGATTCCCGAGAGATGGCAGCGCGATTGCGGTATCGTCGGACCTCGGCTAACTTCGTGCTACGACACAGCCTAGCCGATGGAGGCGCATAGATGCCAACATCTGTGTTGGCAACTAACACACTTCCCAACCAGCCTTCTTGTATAGCGGTGCCTCCGTCCTAAGAACTGTCATTCGTTTACGTTTGCTAACGTCAAGAGAAGATTTGTAATATTTTTTTTTTATTACTAGATGGGTGGACGAACTCACAGCCCACCTGGTGTTTAGTGGTTACTGGATCCCATAGACATCTACGACGTAAATGCGCCACCCATCTTGAGATATAAGTCCTAAGGTCTCAAGTATAGTAACAACGGCTGCCCCACCCTTCAAACCGAAACGCGTTACTGCTTCACGGCAGAAATAGGTAGGGCGGTGGTACCTACCCGCGCAGACTCAAAAGAGGTCCTACCACCAGTAAATTATTATTCTAAGACAACAAACGTCATTGGTGTACTCAATATTTCTCTTAGCTCGATCACTCTTTTCGCCCCTACGATGTCTGACGATGGTTTTAAAAAATGTGGTCTTCCCCGACATGTATATGAATGTACCTACTTAAGTTAGAGTAACTATAATTGACTATCAATCTGTATGCCTTCTGCCGCGAAGCAGTAATGCGTTCCATTTTAAAGGATGGGAGAGTCATTGTGCTATACAATTGTGACTTGAAATTTAAGATGGGCGACGGCATTCATGACGGCACTTCGGTAAACACTTCACAGCATACGGGCAGGGAGCTCTTTCACCAGTCTGAGCTGTATATCTATAAATATCTAAAGCCTCACAGATAACTGTGAATCCTGTCTATTTCCACCGCGAAGTAGTTAGGTATTCTCATTTGAAGGGCACGAGATCATCTGGAACTCGTCTATCCATTATTTACACAAAGAAAAATATATATAAAACAGTTATCAGCAACGATCGTACCCTTGGATGTTCTCTGTAATATATTTTTTTCATGTGACGCAAATAAAATTTCCATTCGTTAACACATGCAGCAGCGTCAACGGTAACCTTCGTGCTTTGATGTAAGTGTTTATTCACTGATGCACACAACTTAGTTGCCAATGTTTACTTATAATTCGTATTTAAATAATAAAAAATATGCATTCGCCGTAATTAGTACCCGACACAGGAATTTGGCAAATATGACTCATTCATCACTGAAACCAGTTTTACCATTGTGGACTCAAAAATGGCGAAAATAGCAAGATTTTACGTTGCATTGTGATTGATACCTTTTTGTGACGACCGTATCTCATACCTATAAGTGCTTACAGCATTAAGACCCCGATATATATTTATTAAATACATTTTTATAAGAGGCATACCTTTTATGTAGCAAAACAATAAACATTTTTATCATCACATTACTTATAAATATTCTTTAAGATAATGATACAAAGACAAGGAACAAATTTAACAAAAAGAAACATAAATCTGGTTACACCGATCCAGCTTACCTGTATACTCCGTAATGTTTGCCCGAGGCTCTGTCACCACATATGGAGCATAGATGTTTTGAGCCGCTCAAGGGATGGTTAGGGGGATAATTCTTGAAGGGAGGGGGCGGCGTCGAGTCGTCTCGGAAACCGTCGAGCATCGCCGTATCTGGCTTCATTTCGGGCGGTGACATAGGCGACATAAACCCTGACTCTATGTTCAGCCCTGCAATAAAAACAACCAATCAACGCTGGAAAAATCCCGTGATCAAGATCACCGTAAGCTAAGGCAACAGTAATTCTCTAATTAAGTTCATAGGTAACGACCCCAACTTACACAGCTTAATTAAGTTTGTTTAATTTAGAGAACGATCGAGGCGTAGTACGCCTCTGAATTTGAATGTTTGCTTCGTGCCGATTAAATACGTTTTAGCTATTTTTCATCTATCATATTATTACTAAGATAAGAGATCATTTATGCTACATTTAACCATAATAATAGGACACGCTAAATATTGTGATATGTTAAAGAAATATAATAATGGTTTCGACTGCTTATGGCTTAAACAAGTAAATATTATACATATTTCCATTAAATGTTCACGATTGACTTCCACGGTGAAGGAATAACATCGTGTAATAAAAATGAAACCCGCAAAATTATAATTTGCGTAATTACTGGTGGTGGGACCTCTTGTGGGTCCGCGCGGGTGGGTACCACTGCCCTGCCTATTTCTGCCGTGAAGCGGTAATGCGTTTCGGTTTGAAGGGTGTGGCAGCCGTTGTAACTATACTGAGACCTTAGAACTTACATCTCAAGGTGGGTGGCGCGTTTACGTTGTGGATGTCTATGGGCTCCAGTAACCACTTAACAAAAGGTGGGCTGTGAGCTCGTCCACCCATCAAAGCAATAAATAAAAAATTACTTTTATTTTCCTATTTCTATTATACAAAAATATGATATATACCATGCTTAATGAAAAGAAAGAGTGCTGGTATGACAATATTTACTTAGTTGTATTCTATTCGTCTGAAATGCGCGCGAATATACTTTACTGTAGAATAAATAATATCTCTAGGTATAGACAGTATATTTTAATAATATTCTGCCTTAGTTCTTGTATAAGTGATGTTTAACGACAGGAAAGTATTCTGTGCGTCTCTATCGATTTTGTCTAGATTATGCGGCGGAACTCGCAAACCATCTGAAACTTATTGTTACTGGCCACATTGTCCACTTGAGATTAGAAGTTTTACTTCAAGGATCTTAAAGTGCTCAAAGGAGTCCACCTAATCTTCAAACTATATAAAAGGGAGTCATTTCGAATCCTCCCGATACACTCTCGGTCTTTTTAGGCATTCCAAGCACCGGTCATCGTCCTAGTCGCAAACGTTGAATTTGCTTTAAAAAAAAAGTTTGCCGTTCGTGGCCTCTAAAACTCTAAGGTATTCGGAATATGAAAAATAATATAATGACAACAAAAACGCGAAAATTTAATCATTTAAGTAGTTTTAATTATGCCTACTTCTCGTGAAAAACGAAGAAAACACAACTTCTGCCCCAATATCATATCCCCTCTTTATTATATCCTTCCAGAAGACATTCCACGGCCTATTAATATTAATTCTATATTAACTTTAGTCTATTCTAAAGAGGGAAATATCCTATGTAAGTTTTTATCTGCTAATAATATTTATCTTTAGATAATCTAAAATATATTTGTTTGTGCTGTTCTTAAGATCAATGAACTCAAATTCGCGTATGGAAAAACTGATCAATTTTATTTGTATTTAATATTTTTTCTCTCTCTAAGCACCTGTCATTTTCATGCCTACTGTGACATTGGCAAAATCAATGCCAAAGGCGTTGGAGCTAGACTCCTATATACAAAAAAAGTTAATAGTTTACTTGACTTATGTGAGATCAAACTACATAATAAATAACGTTACCATTTCAATTTAGTTCTTTGTATATGAGAATTATTTAAAATATTGCGCAACAAGTTATTCTCACCTTTCGAATGTCATTTCAATGTATGAACAAACAAAGATATGAATAATCGAATTCTTGATTATTAACATCTATGTATTAATACGTGAAGCAAAAACTTTGTATCCCTTTTTACGAAAATTGCGCGGACGGAGGAGTTTGAAATTTTCCACTCTTATAGAGAATATAGAGAAGAAGTGCACAATGCTAATTTTTTTTTTAAATAATGCATAAAAGATTCATTAAATCAATAAAGAAAACATTACACACACTACATACCATGTATTTGACGCACACACGCATGCATACTATTTATAGTCAAAATTTCGTTCTTGACGTCAGTTTTCAAATTGAGAATAGATTAAATATTGTTTGTCTTTGTTAATATTTTTTTATAGTGTAGCCTTGTGGAAATTTGTGATTATAGAAGTATAAAATACAATCATAATAGTGTATACAAACTTACAATTCCAATTAATTATAGTCGAATTTCGACTACTGCGGGACCTCTAGTAAAAATAATTCTTTAAATTAATGTTCACTCTGGCACTCACTCTTGATGATAAAATAATAAACAAGTTTCATTTTCTAAAGCGTTCCGTTCTAGTATAGTAATCGCATTAATTTGTCTAACAAAATTATTTTCAACGCAATAATTCCACATCAACTTTATAACATAGACTTACTGATTGTGATTGTCTGTTTTCGTAAGAAAATTGCCCGTATTTTAATTCTGTCAAAACAATGAGATTATATCGAAAAAGTTTTTTGTTTTTTATTGCTTACATGGATGGACGAGCTCACAGCTCACCTGGTGTTAAGTGGTTACTGGAGCCCATAGACATCTCCAACGAAAATGCGCCACCCACCTTGAGATATAAGTTCTAAGATCTCAGTATAGTTACAACGTCTGCCCCTACCCTTCAGACCGAAACGCATTACTGCTTCACGGCAGACGTCGAAAATCATGAAATCTATAAATATGAACTTTCGGACTGTTTCTCTTTTGTTTTTAATTGCTCTATGATAATAACAATTGTGTTTTCTTATTAATAAGACGTCCGATTTGTTCATTGCGGAACAAAAATTAAGATGCACGTGTACGTATGTTTTACATAAGTCAATGCATAATTCATTTACTTTTACTTTTTATTTAGTTTTACTGGTGGTAGGATCTCTTGTAAGGCCGCACGGGTAGGTACCACCACCCTGCCTATTTCTGCCGTGAAGCAGTAATGCGTTTCGGTTTGAAGGGTGGGTCAGCTGTTGTAGCTATAATGAGACCTTAGAACTTATATCTCAAAGTGGGTGGCGCATTTGCGTTGTAGATGTCTATGAGCCCCAGTAACCACTTAACGTCAGGTGGACTGTGAGCTCGTCCACCCATTTAAGCAATAAAAAAAAGATTAATTTATTGTTTTAATTTTAATTAAAACGTTATTTTGTTCGGGTTTATATTAGGTTAATTCTAAATCTTTACAATTATGTAATTACTTGTTTTTCTTTTATATTTTACCTTAATTAATAATACTTTGATATTTTCTTGGCGTAGTTGGGTGAACGATTTTACGGCCCACCTTGTCTTGACAACGTTAACGTCACCACACACTTTGAGACACGATGTCCAAGTCTCAATTGTTTACCGACTGTCCAACCCCAGAGACGGGAACGCATGACTGCTACGCGGCAGATTTAAGCATGACGGTATCTGCCCTTGCGAGCATACAATGTGTCCTACCACCGTAACTAAACCGCATTTTTAGCAATATAAAAACCTATTATACGTACATAATAAAAATACATAAAAGACATACACACGTCTAAGTGTGTACCAAGAAAATAAATACATCAAAAACATACCCGATTTCGAATTTGGATTACCCGAAAAGGTCATATTTACAAAGCAAAGTGATGAAACGAGTAACTTGACAAAGCACTTGAATATAATTTATTTCTGAGTAGAGCTTATTACCTCTCTTAGGAGATGGTATGACTAAAAATAAAATGCGTACCGTGTGTTTGTCGAATAAAATTTTTTACACGTGGAATAAATCAAGTCGAATCGGAGCAAAGTATTGATTCATTTATGTATACATGTTTCTCTTGGAAAGAGAAAATTGTTCCTTTGATGTTTGAATACAAATATGTATTGTTCGATGTGTTGAATGTTATAATGTAAATAAACTTATAGTAACCAATGTTCAAAGGGACAAAAAAAACTTATTCCGTTCAAAATTATTAATTAGTAATGTTTATTGTAAACAGAAGTCTAGTGTATTCTACACGTTATTCGCTAATATTCTTTTGCTGTCACTTCTGTCTTTTAAGCGAGAAGTAACTGGTTCAAAACTGAACACAAACGTTATATTTGCGTAACGTTTTGCGGTAGGCAGCGGCTTGGCTCTGCCCCTGGCATTGCTGAAGTCCATGGGCGACGGTAACCACTCACCATCAGGTGGGCCGTATGCTCGTCAAGGGAAAGGGCAATAAAAAAAGTATATATTCATGTACGTACATATTTACATGTACGTGACGTATGTCCACAAGCATTGGTTCACAGTTCACAAAATCTTAGATATTGAAAACGATACCACCGATTTGTTGAAACGACACGCGCGCATCCTACACAGTACATTGATGGCAGTAACCAGGCAGTAACACTATTAAAAAAATCTTCCTGTGTGAATAACCTGCAATTGTATAAAGCTTCCACCGTATAAATAACGCACGAACATAAAGACACGAATAAACAAACAAAAAATCATTTTTATGCTTTAGAAGATCGTCAATGGTATGTGCGAAACATGATTATAGACGATTAGGCCATTTTTAGTGCCAGCCAAGATTTGAAAAAAAGAAATAATAATTGCAAGACTACATACCTATATAAAACTAAATTTACAATATTAACATAACAGCTAAATCGTGTTTTCTTCATTTCGACGTAAGGGCAAACTATTTTGTTGGGTCCCCGCAAAACTACAAGTTTGGAATATACAAGAAGACCTATAAACGTTAAATGCGAACTTTACAAAATTAAACACGTAAATACTACAGCACCGCGTTCTGGAAAATTAATTTATTCCGAATTAAATATAATTTGTATTATACTATTGTTTTACGTGAAGATTCTGTTTAGTACGAGAAAATTACGTTTTCAGTTTAGTGTTGTGACTGTTTCTGACGTTCAGCCATTTGGCAACAAGTAAACATAAATAAAATCAACTTTATGTTAATTACGGTTGCGTTGATTTTATCTCGACTAAATACCACGAATACTACGTATAAATTTATTTCTATTCAACCCATTAAAGACAAGTTTGCGCGCTCACTGCGAAGATTGATCCATTTTTCATGGCGTCGCAATTCCAATGAGTATTTTTCCTGCGTGCTTAGAGAAGTATTATTGGGCTCGATATTTCATGCGGCGTTTAGTACAAGAATCACTTGGAAAGCCCAAACAGACCGATCCAATCAATTTGTTTTGAAACGTTCTTTTTTTTTATATTGCTAGATGAGTGGACGAGCTCACAGCCCACCTGGTGTTAAGTGGTTACTGGAGCCCATAGACATTTACGATAATAAATGCGCCACCCACCTTGAGATATAAGTTCTAAGGTCTCAAGTATAGTTACAACGGCTGCCCCACCCTTCAAACCGAAACGCATTACTGCTTCACGGCCTGTATTATGTTGTGAGTACAAAGTTTTGTCTTCGTATAATAATAATAACGTAGAATGAAGCAAACAAAACAGCTAATTAAAAAAAACACTATAAAGTAAAATCAATGTTGTAATTTAATGTAAATTTATTTAGTTTTTTTGCATCACCGAATTCCAGATGACGAAGCAGTCGTCGATTCGTTTTAATTATCAAGCTGTTTTGCTGGTATTTTGTTGAATTTTGTCTTATTTAACTTTGCTGTAAAAAAATTATCATAATTCAAAATGAAAAGGGTTAATGCGACTTCTGCCTTACATTTAAAATCCTGTTGAAGAAGTAATATTTTATTTAGTCAAAATACAATTTTCTTAAAACTAACTCGCGCTGAATTTTAAGTCAACCAAATTACCAACTAGTGAATCTTGTCTAGTTTGCGACGTGACTTTCAGTGAATGCCTTGTAAATAATAATTCTGTGAGCCTAACGAAAGGCGTTGGAAATGAATACCATTATAATAATATAGTAACACAAAAATGGATGTAAGTTACACTGGAAGCTCTACCAAGGTCATGGACTATACCAGACCCAGAGACAGTCGCCGACATAATGTGAAATCTTTGGAGTTTGAAGAATAAGTTTGGCGGCAGAATAATCAATTAAAATTTAATGTACTTTGATGTCTTTGATTTCAGAAAAACATCCAAGTGGATGTCTATAGCTCAAAAAATATTTTTCAGTTAAGGAGGCCGTCTTCTTACGAAACTTTGTTTTATTTATAATCGATTCTTCAATTTTTTTGTCAAATCAATAGCGCAATACTATGACTACCTTTTTTTAATACATATATATTTAATATGTTTTTTTTTTTGTAACATTTACGTAATATCTTTCAGGATAGATTTCGTATTTCATTTTTTTTTATATTCTTGTAACAAGTTTCTTTAGACTTAATCAAAATCTCCGACGGCTTTTAAAATCTAAAACTTGATATGTTTTTTTTTCTTATTGCTTAGATGGGTGGATGGGCTCATGGACCACCTGGTTTTAAGCGATTACCGGTGCCCATAGACATCTACAATGTAAATGCCTAATAACCTAACCACTCAGTCTTTATAGAAGATCAGCTGCGCAACCCTCCAATCCGAAAAGCATTACTGTTTCACGGCAGAAATAGGTAGGGTGGTGGAATCTACCCGTGCGGACTGACAAGACGTCCTACCACCAGTAAATGTATAGCACATATATAGCAGCATGTATAGTAAATATATATTGGTTACAATGATTATATTGACTCTCTTGAAATTTCAATAGGAAATGATCCTAAAAAGTTCTGGTCTTACGTTAAATCAAAGTCTAAGTGTAATTCAATGCCAGGATCTGTCTCGTATAACAATGTGATCTCAAGTTCGGCTGAGGGAGTCTGCAGTGCATTTTCTAACTATTTCCAATCTACTTTTCTTGACTGTGATATCTNCATCGAAATCTAATTTCTTTGCCACTAGCTTCCACTAACTATAGGCAAAACTCATTCTTTTTACGTGTTGGTGGTGACCTCAACAGACTTGGCAGGTTCTTAGATATTGACCCATTTTATTCCTCTATCACAGGACTTAGACGTCAGCTTAGTGCCCGATTTTTCGTGGGCGATGAGGGGGCAGAGGGTGCGGGGCCATGTGCCGGTTACGTGTAGCACAACAGTTTTTAATTAATTTGTGACATTTATACATAAGTGTACATTTAAATTAGTCTGGTGTTTTCCTCCATTCCTTATGTTGTTTCTTGCTTGCTGATTGTTTTTAATTTTTTTTTTGTTTCTATGCTTTTGTTTCTCTAGTGTTTTTAATTTGTTTATATTGGTGAGAACCTTTAATTGGCTTTTTGTTTCTATTATTTGTTATATTATTATACTTTGTTAGTTGGCTGTTGGTTCTCCTTGTGTTAAATAAATAAATAAATAAATAAATATTACTGGTGGTAGGACCTCTTGTAAGTCCGCACGGGTAGGTACCACCGCCCCGCCTATTTCTGCCGTGAAGCAGTAATGCGTTTCGGTTTGAAGGGTGGGGCAGCCGTTGTGACTATACTGAGACCTTAGAACTATATCTCAAGGTGTGTGGCGCATTTACGTTGTAGATGTCTATGGGCTCCAGTGACCACAGGTGGGCTGTGAGCTCGTCCACACATCTAAGCAATAAAAAATAAAATAAAAAAAAAACACAATTTTGAAGTCTTCATTCCGTAAGCTATTTTCGTCAATAACGATTACGACTTACACTGGCTAGATGAAATGTTACGCGCCATCTAACTTTAATATCTGTTATTAACGTTAAACATTAAACATAAAAGCTAATAATCTTTTATACGCATCGTCGTACATAATGTATGACATTTAAAAGTACGTTCGTTTGTACAGTAATAAATAACTCGTGCAGACAACAGCAAATCCGTGACTCATTACATAAATGGCACACGGTATCTTCGTCTAATAAGGAGTGTAAGGACGATTATTTATATATGAGTAGACTATTATCAAAGCCGGCAATGTGACTTTTGGACAATTATTGGTAAATCAGAAAAACGAATTATTGACTTTATACTCCATTGGCAGTCACAAAACTCTTCTGATCGACATCTTAGATAAATAACAGGTTAAGTATTAACCTTTATTTAATGCAGGTTTTGAACCGTATTCTTTGAAGGAGACGATTATATTCAAATCAATCTGTATTGACATATCAATAACATTTTTTTGTCCAAATGCACAGATTGCCACCTTTGATAATAGACGACTCATATATANGTATTCCATTGGCAGTCACAAAACTCTTCTGATCGACATCTTAGATAAATAACAGGTTAAGTATTAACCTTTATTTAATGCAGGTTTTGAACCGTATTCTTTGAAGGAGACGATTATATTCAAATCAATCTGTATTGACATATCAATAACATTTTTTTGTCCAAATGCACAGATTGCCACCTTTGATAATAGACGACTCATATATAGTTTTTTGTTTGTAAGTAACAAAGTTTGAAAAACTTAGTCATGATTATTTTTTTTTACAATATATCTACCTAAAATCCATCGGTCTTCCATTACCACCTGCGTGATTTAAATTTAATTTCTCCTCCTTTTTAACAACACACGATCACATTTGAATTTTGAACTGCCTTTATTGTTTAAAAGTTTATCAACAATCAGATGTGTTGTTTTACAGTAATTAAAAATATAAGGATTCGTCTAATAAGGAGTGTAAGGACGATTATTTATATATAATTTTTTGTTTGTAAGTAACAAAGTTTGAAAAACTTAATCATGTTTTTTTTTTTACAATATCTACCTAAAAAATCCATTGGTCTTCCACCTGCGTGATTTAAATTTAATTTCTCCTCCTATATAACTAACTACACACGATAACATTTGAATTTCGAACTGCGTCTATTGTTTAAAAGTTTCTCAACAATCAGATGTGTTGTTTTATAGTAGGTAAAAATATAGCAGAGTTCGAACGCGATGCATCGTGCAGCAATTTACTATCATCAGCTTAATCAACTTGACACATATTCTCAATTTAAAATCTTCAGACGTTTTCCAGATTTTTTTTTTAAACTACAACAATGTTTCTTCACGCACACAATTCATTTCAGTTATATCCACTAGCTTCATACGGGCAGATATTGTGAAAGAATGCGAATAATAAATTGTTTATGAATTGAACAACTTTGAGAGAGGTAAAGTCCATGTCGTGTTAATAATGATTGCTTAAATTGTAGATGTATAACTTTATATTCTTAACTTATTTGAGACTGATTTTTTACACTTACAAGTTTTGACCGCGATCCTTATTGCTTATGTACTTATGTCAATTAAATTTGAAAAAAAAAGTCATATTTACATTGTATATCGAGTTCAACATTGGGTGTGGTTGAAGGTGTAGCCATTGGCTGCAGGAAATTCGAATGCTGTGTAGACGGCACCATCTGCTGCTGCTGCTGTGGGCTAGGCGTCATTGGCCACGCCCTATTGATCAACGCAGTTACCGACATTGTCGGTTTATCTTTCTTCGCCACGCTCGACATGGCCACACACAAACATCCTCACATCACTATAAACTCACTGCACTTCAGTAACGGCCTCCGTAAACTGTCAAAATTTACACGTTCACAATACGATCATGAAACGCGATGGTCACGATCAATTTACGCCTGTTGTGATGAATATTATGGTTAAAATTGGCTAGTCCGGTAAAATAATACGTGCGAAAGCGACCGAGCGCGCGGTGACGGTGATCCGGACCGCAGACTTGAGCGTCAAGCCCGTCGGGGACAAAGCAGACATCGTTGTGACATTGTGATATCGTCTGTTATTGCACCCCGTGCACCGATATCGCTATGTTACGCATCGACGATAAGCCACAAGCTTCGACGTCGATGCTTAGCGAGTGAGTAATGCGCAGCAAGTTCGAATTTGACAAAAAAAAAATATGTACTCGACAACTTCCGCGCGGTTACCGGCGTGAAGGTCTCAACCAGCGCGCTCAAGGTCCGCACATTGCCGCACAATCATACGTGAATAAATCTTGTAAAAACGAGTTGCTATAATAACGCTTTTTGCTTTTATAGCTGCAAATGACCACGGATTGGACTAGATGAATTAAATATTTTATAGTCGTATGAAAACATCTGAATAATTGTAGTTGTTAGCTGCCGGCCTTCGTGATCGTGGCTGCTCGTTTCTGTAATTAAGTTTTACGTCACTCATAGACCGAACTCCCCGCAATAGCCTCTGCCATATAAAAATTCGCCGTGTCATTTAGCAAAATTCATTGTGATTTAAATACAATCTAATGCCGATTAATGACTATACAAGGTCATTGAAGTTAATGTATTCATAGGTGTAAAGTGAAATAAAATTAAAAGTACTGGTAGCATCTAAGGTAATTGAAATCGAAGTCTCAACAAATGAAGTTAGGGCCGTGGAATGATTAACAGTGTCTTCACAAAGACTAAATTCTGAATAAAATCACGAAGCGAAAACAGCTAGCTGAAAAGAAATCATCAAGAAATGAAAAAAGGGCTTGTCTTTGTCACGTCATTGGTACAAGCTTGCCTTTTAGGCTATCAAAGGAGACGTTATTTGAAAACAGGGCAAAATGTTTGTTTGTTTTGCGACATGTGTGCGGCCTTGGTCTTACTGCGTATATTAGGGACGTCCGCTGCACGTGTCGCCGAACATTTACAGTTAGTAGCTTATAATTCTCTATTTATTTATATTATTATTTTACTGATTTTCTTTTTGTTACTTCAGTACCGATAGATAACAAGTCAATTTAGCTACGTAATCCTATTCCAAACCTCGAGGGTAATAGTGAGACGCTGTGTTATTACCGGTAAATGACGCTTTAAGTTATTCTTCTGTCACTATACCATTTTACTTATCTATAATCTAATTCTTGGAACGTGGATTCCGAAAATATCCAAAGGTACATATTTTATACTTAGTAGGCGGTGGGATATTATTCACGCCCGATCCACAGGCAATCATTCAGTCGCAAATTCATCCATACCCTTTTTATTAGGTTTAGGGCGTCGCGGCGCCGGTAATATATAAGTATATCGCGGGACTAAATTAACTGAGCCCGTCAATCAAACGGTATCCATCCAAGACGACCCTCAGACTACGTAATTGATAGCCTCCGAAGGGAAAAGAATTCTTTTCGTGCGAGAACGAATATATACAACGCGTAGGAGGAAAATGAGATACACAAGTATTATATTACTTAACTACATTATGTATAGGCGTTTGATGGATCAATCAAACAATCAGAAGCAACTTATTTATAAACAGTACAACGCGATCTTTAACTAACGTAAATAAAGGTCAATAGTTATTTCAACCTGTTAGTGTATTAGAGCCTTGTGTTGAACTTGTCTCTAAGCTAGTAACAAAATTCTTCTTCTTAAGATACAGCTGATACAAGTCAAAAATGAAAATGTTTATGATGCAAGGATACGTTTCACAGAGACTTCATACAGACATAACTTTACTACTGATACCGAATGCAGTTTCACTACTGAGAAGAAAATGCAAGAAATTCTGTACTTGGCCTTTCCAAAATAATACTAAACATAATAAAAATGATAAAAATGTACATTACAAAAAAGAGTATTTGTCAAATACTTTAAAACTGTAATTAATTATAATCAATAATCAATTATAAGATACGAATAACTATACAAAACGTTATGCATTATTGAGCACTGGCCAAAGATCTGTTTAGGACTGTTACGGAGTTAATCAATCTCAGAAAAAAACCCTGCAAGTAATTTCAAACAATAAAAACAGAAAATTCAGAACTTCGTGTAGGTATGTAGGTAGTTCAAACTTATGTTCTGGGTGTGATTTAATATGATAATTAGGAACACCGAGCGGGGTCTGTTTATTTTTTAACTTCGTTAATATTTAAAAAGATTTTAGTAGTAGTTTTTAGTAAGAGACACAGGCCAAAAAATAAAGTTAAAAAATAATGTGTTAAGTTTTTTGGAGTTTACTCCTTTAGAATCGATTTACATATATAGGCCCGGGGTATGAAAATTATGGGGACCAAAACTAGACTAGCATGTCACACGAAATGCGTTATGCGCCTGCGCCGGCAGTCCGCCACAAAGCCTCGTACTGATCGCGCGTTTCTCTCATTATTGTATTTTCATATATTTGTTAGTCGTTTGTTTTGTGTCTCGTTAATTTGTTAATAATCTGTAGTGTATCGTGTTGTCGTAATATAGAACTATTTCTCGTATTGTTTCGTTTAATTTTTTATATCCAGTAAACTCCAGTCGTGCGTCGGAGCGGACACACACACTTTTTTTTTTTTTATGTCGTGTTGTAGAGGTATACTCAGAGTAGAACACCATAGATTTTAATACTTTACAAAATAAAGCATTTTTTTTAATTTCTCCAACAAACAATTGCGTGTTAGTTATAGCAAAGCAAATGCTGTGTTATAAATGTTTTGTATTATAAAAATAACGCTTTAAATCTCCTTTCAACAACATGCATAACAAAAAATAATGTTAACAATAAATTGGTTTATAACGTTAAATTGGTTTATTAATTCACTTGGTAGGAAGAAAAAATTACTAATTAATAATCTTGTTAGAAAGTTTTTAATTCCTCATAAAACTGTTTACTATCGAGATTTTTAATGTCTCTTGATTCTAATCTATCATAATAATGATTGCGATATCATTATGACAAAGAATAGAAATAGCATAGTTAGACTATAATAAATGTTGCCATTGAAAGTGTCATCAACAGAGCTCAAGGACCGTGCATCAGTTAATGGCTTTATTAAAGAATGTTTCCACTTTCGTGCTCATTTAGTTTTTGCTGTTGCATGACGTGCATACGTGCATACGTGGAGTCGTAGATAGATAATATGGAAGCCGGCTTCTTCCCCACTGTGACGCCGCTATCGATCTGTCGACCTTGACTTAACATTTTTTGCCGGCGAGCAACAATAATTAACATTGACAAAAGCGACGCAAGCGCAACTCATTTAACTCGACGAACATAATGATTATATATCTACTTTCGTTTTCATTCTTTAATTAGACCTTAATTTGGAAAGGAATTCACTGTTTTGAATTCAAGCCCAAAATAAAGGATATATAGGTTGTTTAACGTAACGATATTTACTTTGTACATCAGTGAAGACGTGCCGCTGCATTTTAAAAATATTGAGAGATTAATGGCCGTCCTAGACTTGACCTGAAGAGCTAAGAGGAGGTGGGGGGAGGAGCGAGTTGTGAATACGGTGAGTCAAGGCGCGGGGGCGATGCGACGCGTGCATTCGCCGCGAGATATGGGTAAGCGGAACGCAGAGAAGCGAGCCGCGGGGGCCTGCGACCTTGGCGATTCGCTGACGACTACAGGTGTTTTTTGTTTGTGTACGAGATCTCACAGCAATGCTTGCTCGGGCCACTCGGTTCTGGACAAGTCTTTGTCGCGCGTTGAGGGGACAATAACCGGAACTCGAACAGAAACAATAACTGTGTCCCTTCACAATTTACGACTGATAAGGCTAAATACTTTAGGATTGTTTTAGGTTTAGATTATTGAAGATGTTAAACTACAATGAGGTCAGACTTCACCAAGTATTTATATCGACCAATTCACTATGTTCGTTTCTAAGCTCTGTTGATTTGAATAAAAATCCATATCTATTACATTACTCTGTTCAATAATTACTTAGTATCTACAAAAAGTACCCTGCGATTTTACCCGCATTCAATTTGTAATTCAGAAAAAATTAAATACGTTGAATTTTCCTCGTATAGAAGAACTTGTTGCACTCTCTGGTCCGTAAATTCCAATTTATTAGTGGATCTATTGGTACGTAAAATCACACATCAGCGAAGACATTTTCTTATTTATTAAAGCAGATGTATCGGATTTTGTTCGGATTGTGTAATTTGCCTAAAAGGATAAAAAGTGTCCTATGTTTTAATCCAGGTTAAAAACAATCTTTGAGTAAAACTTAATCCAAAACCAAACAGCTATTTTTGCGTGATCGACCAATAAACATACAAACTTTCACACTTATAAATTTAAGTCTAAAAATATAAATTTATGTCATCACATTGTATGAAAATTGCGCTACAAAAAGATATGATTTTCATGTATAATGTAAACATTAGTTGAACTGTTATTTCATCACAATGACATGTGACCAAATATAATTGTTTCATTTACCCGAGTGTTATGTAATGGCCTCAAACTGAAACTGGCGTCAAAAGACCTTGGCCGTGACCACGCTAGCGACCAGGCAGCATTTCCCGCGGCGTGACGTCCGTCACTCAGACTTGCGATTAGGTACACGCAAAATACGCTATTTAGCCAAAACGAATGCCAATTCCCGACATTTTTATAGTCTGGCTTGAATCAACGAAGATTAATAACTTAAAAATCATATTTGCCGGCTTTTACGAGCGGCATTGTGATCGCGATCAAACGTCTCCATCTGCTGTAATAATAATGGCTTCTTTTGAAATTTATACCACAAAAGCTAACGATTCGTTGAAATGACTTTTGAAAATAATTCATTTCACCGTAATGAATCTATGAATCGAAACATCATAATGTAATAAGAAGTGTTTAAATCCAATATTACAACATTCCCAATTGCGTAACGAAGAACGTGACCTTAGTAAGTACTTGATGAACATATTTTCATTAGAGATCTTTGAATAAAGAACGAAATTTGGATTGAAGAAAAAATGAAGAAAAACAAGGTATTAAAACATGTACATTAACGCGTTATCAAAAAGTATAATATTAAGATTCGCTGTTTGACAAGTTAGCTTGAGGGCGGCGTTGAATTCCAATAGAGTTGAAGACCTTGACAATGATACAGTCATCTTAAGCAAATGCATGATAAAATAATAAACAACGATCCCTGAATAATTATTTAGAACGCCTGCTTTGAATTGTGACATCTTGAAGCATTTGAGAATATTTCTTTTTAGGAACTAATTTTCAAATCCAAACCTAAAATTACCTCCTACCCTATTTCAATGCTATCGGGTTAGTGTATTTTGTTTTTACCAATGGAATCTATTTAAATTCATAACATTTTTTAAACTTTCTCTGCAGAAATTTGTAAAGACATCACCAATTATTGTCGAACAAAGGTGCTAAACGTCATAAGTTATACCAAGATGTCTACGTTTACAACAAGAGGAATACCAATTTGAATAATGGACATTGCGATCGAATTATGGGAACCACGCAAAATCGAACGAGTATAACAATTGCGACGCAACTATAGCGGAGTCATGGGTCTGAAATCTTCTCATCTCGCCGTGGTTCTCCTTTGGCACGCTTTTGAAGCTCGGTTACATCACATTGACGTCAAAATGATGAAATTGGAAAATAACAACCGAATGAAACAGAGAACACATGAATGGAACTAAGAGACTAGAGCAATAGAACGCAGTGATAAGCTTATTCAAAACACTAGAGTCAATACACTTGCAACCTTGCTGTGTTCTTCATAGCTCGTGTCAGATAAGACATAAGGGCATTCATTACAACTTTAGTACGTTGCATATATATGTATATATCAGTCATGTCGAGCTAGAAGTCCGTAATTATGATTCTACTTACACAATTCAACCATACTTTGCTTTATTTTTGGAAGTTATCAAATTTTATCGGAATGGAGATATCAATTTATCTTTATGAATATAGTTTTTTAATGAAATTGGCTTTTCTTAAGATTTTTATTGGTTATTCAAGTTTGGGTTAAATCACATCACTGCGAATTTACAAATATGGCTAATAGACAATACCTATTAGCCCAGATTAACTAGATTATGAAAGAAACTTTCCACTTTATTTAAGTCACTTTGTAAAATAGCTATGGCCCTATTACTGTTAAGCGTTTGCAATCAAGTATATTAAAAGCATCCTCCAGTATACGTTTCATTTGAAATTATCCACGTGATACTTAAAATTTCACATTTATTTTGCCTGACGGAATCTGACTGACAACCCTAGCAAAATCGGAACGGTTTTAAGACTACATTTTTTTTTGTTTACAAGACTTATTGTGACGTCACTTTCTAATGATTATTACGTGGAATTACGATAGCTGCTTGATGTTGAACGCCGGTTGCGAATCGTGCATCGATTTTAGAGTTAGTCGCGAGCGGCGCCAGACTCACGGCCGATACGGGTGGCGTCGCTGCTGTGACTGCCGCGCCGCCTCCCCGCTCGTACCCCTCGACGCCACCGTTTGTTTTGCTGTATTTTCGTTGTTAATCATTCTCCTTGACCTTGTGCGACGTCGAGTGGTCCACTGCACACGACTGCGCACCCCTCACCCTGCCATCCGCCCGCGATGCCTGTCCCATCGTATCACACGTGCTATGCCTATGCAGTATATGTAATGTGACCCATCGAGTATTATCACACACCAGACACAGGCTCCTTCGGCACTTCCACCTTTAAATCGATTCTGATTACCATATTGATAATAGAAGTAAGATGATTTTGTCAATTTTATACTTTACTAAAACACATTTTCCTTTGATGTAGATAAGCACAGGACAATCACGGTCTCCACTTTACTAATTCGATTCCAATTAGTTTCTTGATTCTTAATTGCTTTCCATTAAATATCTTAAATTTCATTTTGGGCTCTTCTTCAAAGCGCGCTTTGCATTTCAACATCGTAATCTGATTTAAAAACGTTTTCCATATATTGCATATTCCTGGAGTGACTCAATTGCACCTAAATTGTAACTCCTGCAAAATGATTTTTGTCGACGGTCTTCAAACTCACTAAGCTGATAAGTTCTGTAAAGTGCTTCACCGTACCTCATGTAACGTCCTAGCCTTGCCATAATCTTCTTATTCTATTATCAAAGGGTTCGTCTAACAGCATATGGCAACTAATTGATCTCTAATACTTAAACTATAATCTTGAGATATACTGGACATTTCATGTACACAAATGTATAAGATATATGAATATGAGCTATATTTTGAATGACATTCAAGGTGATTGTTCGAGTGGAGGTGGCTTCAGCGGCATAATTAGATGATTTAGAAAAGACATGTAATAGAACCTGGCGCCTTGATGGACCTCTGTGAATGCTGACTTGCTGTGGGACGACTGCTGTTGAGCCGAGTGCCGGAGTTGAGTTACTGAAATGGATGTCGCGCTGCGTGTCTAGTATAGAAGGCTGATTTGTTCTGTTCCACCTAATTTTACCAAAGGTTATTTGAAGAAGACAATATTTTGACTGAGTCAGTGGTGTGTTAACGGCTCTGACTGTTGCAGCGAGGGTCGTGAGTTCGACCATCGGACCAACATTCGTGTGATGAACAGGTTTGTTTATTATTCGTCTGGGTGTTTATTATCTATATACGTATATATTTAAACACATATAAGTATGTACGTCAGTCTCCTGGTACTCATAACACGCGGAATCCTAATTTTGGGGCCGGATGACCGTGCGTAGTTTGTTTCCAGTTTTACATTTATTTATTTCTTGAAAATATCTCTTATCATTTAATTTCTACTATTTTTATATAGATAAACTACAAGAGCTGCATTTACAATCACGAGCAATGACATTTATTTATTAGTGTTGTGATTAATGTTGTCACCTCCATTCTGCCGCGTAGCAGTTTGGTAGAACATATTAAAATATCACTAATACTTCGACTCACCGCAACATAGCTTGAACCATTTTTTTATTTATTGCTTAGATGAGTGGATGAGCTCACAGCCCACCTGGTGTTAAGTGGTTACTGGAGCCCATAGATATTTACAACGTAAATGCGCCATCCACCTTGAGATATAAGTTCTAAGGTCTCAAGTATAGTTACAACGGCTGCCCCGCCCTTCAAACCGAAACGCATTACTGCTTCACGGCGAAATAGGCAGGTTGGTGGTACCTACCCGCGCGGACTCACAAGAGGTCCTACCACCATAATTTGACTTTCTAATATTTATTTTAGATCTTAGAATAAATACGGTTTTATTTCGCCAACCTTTACATCATAACCATACACACTGAAGCAGACGTTAACACGCGACAGAGGTCATAACTAATTCAATTAAGTGACAGTTTATAGCAGCACATGTGATGAGCACTGCAGTAGTTTAGCGCTGCATTGGAATCAATGTCGTCGTTGACGTCACGAATCACTAGATCGCTTCTTGGCTTTTTTTTAGCAAGCTTTCGGTAGACTGACTCGGGTTGATTTTCGGAATGTTTACAGAATTTCAAACGTGAGGAAGCGATGTTAATAAACTAGAACAATCTCGTGCATTCACCGGCGTTAAATTTGGAATTATAAAAATAATGATTTTTTAAATAATAAACTTTACATATTTACAAAACGGCACAGCCTCATTGCTGTTGAAATATATTTTCTAAGCTTTAACTTGACAACCACTTCCGTGACATAGAGTCAAAGAAGTAGGCTGTTCAAAATCTATGTTTATCAAAGCAATAAAAAAAAAAATTTAAGCAAGTGCAGGATAACTATACTCATACATTAGTTCATTCGCCGAGGAAGGTACAGCCACCCAGACAGTTTCTGCTCCAAAAACAATTATTGTGCAGTCCTTTTTTTTTCTACCTATGCTTGAGCCTTGAGAGCCTTGAGAGGCTATTTCAGCGGGGTGCAGTCCAGTTTCGACGTTAGTATGATGTAAATCGATTTCATTACTGGTAGTAGGACCACTTGTGAGTCCGCGCGGGTAGGTACCACCACCCTGCCTATTTCTGCCGTGAAGCAGTAATGCGTTTCGGTTTGAAGGGTGGGGCAGCCGTTCAAACTATACTGAGACCTTAGTAGATGTCTATGGACTCCAGTAACCACTTAACATCAGGTGGACTGTGAGCTCGTCCACCCATCTAAGCAATGACGTGGTAGTCGTCCCAACCGCACATAGCATAGCCGCTTAGGTTACCAACGATTAGGTAGGGAAAAAAAGGTAATCGCATAAAGCTGGTGTTCGACGACAATATATTATTATACAAAATGGTATTTTTGTGCAAAAGTGAACCTCGTTTCTTTAAAAGTAATATTAAAGGTAATGTAGCTTTTTATCAATAATAGCGGCCCGCTCCGGCCCCGCTCGGGTCTTTAACAAAAATTTCAACGATATTTGACGTTATTTTATTTTTTTAAATAAAAGAACACTTATTGCGGCACAATTACAATAGTTAGACATAATATGCTGTCGCAACGCCTTTTGTAATTAATAATGTGTTCTAGAAAGTCGTGGTACATTATTTTATTCTATCATCAATAGTTTTCGCAGGGCACGTGATGTCAAGAACATTTTAGGTAATTTTTTTACACCTTGTGTTATATTATTGAAGTTTTAATAAAGATCCCTATTTTTTTTCAAAATAGATTATAGCCTATGTCACACGGGAATAGTGTAGCTTCCAAACAGTGAAAGAATTTTTCAAATAAGTTCAGTGGTTTCGGAGCCTATTCAATACAAACAAACAAACAAATATTTCCTCTTTATAATATTATTATTATTATTATATAGTATAGAAAAATAATTAAGTAAAAGTAAGTTAGTTAGTGTAAGTTTTGTAGTTGTAAGTTAGTAGTTAGTGTAAGTTTTTTAAGGTGCTCATGCTTTTCATCCGTATTTTAACTGTAAGTCACAATCTCATAGCGGCAAACGTAGGGACGCTGTTCCAAATCTATACCCGTTTGAGTTAACTTTTACGCGATCGAGAAGTTAAAAAACTCGCACAAGCACACGGGTGCGTTGATGGTAGAAAAAAAAATCAGTGTAAAGAGAATGCACGGCTCCCCGGATTTCAGTTTAGCCGAAACCCAACGTGGTGCCGTAATGAGGTCATGGGGAAACAGTGCTAGCTCGAGGAAACACTAAGAAACACTACTACCACCGATTAAATGCGCTAGCCTCTTAAATTCTGTCCTTACCACTTCGATAAAGCGGCACGACACAAGAACCCTCTCATCGTGGCCGCCGGTATCAACATTCCCGATCCTGCAGACAGAATGGAAAGCAGTCGACGTCTCCCCAAACACGTCATTTCGGATCCTCCCGATCCACTAACGGTGCTTTTAGGTACCTCAAGCACCGGTCATCGTTCTCGTCGAACCCGTCGCTCGCGACGAAGGGCTCGACGAGTAAATAAACCCTCAGACACAGCCCACTGAGTTTCTCGCCGGATCTTCTCAGTGGGTCGCGTTTCCAATCCGGTGGTAGCTTCTGCGAAGCATGGTTCTTGCTAGGGTTCGTGTTAGCAACATTGTCAGGTTTGAGCCCCGTGAGCTCACTTACTAGTTAAGATTACGCTGAAATAGCTTATCAAGGCTCTCGGCTAGATAGGGAAAAAAAAAACTGTCCCTAGACATCAGGCATTTAACATTTACAAATGCAACCTTGTGACGCCATCTATGGCGATTTATTGGAAGCGCATAACAGCGCCATCTATGCAAAAAAACATAAATTAAAAGTAAACAGCACTACTGAAGGAGCAGCTGGTTATAAAGATAAATTTTAAAAAATGGTTAGCTAATGTTAGAAGGAAACAAAACTCCTTTAGTATATAGTCTAGATAATTTATTAAAATTAATGATTATCTAAATTATTTATTTACATTATTGAGTTGGTAAGCAGGTAAGAGAAAATTCTCTTTTTAAAGTTGAAAGTGTAAAAAATTCTAATGTGTTGTGCTTACTGCACTTTATATTTTTTGTCTAATATTTATCACTGAAAATACTTTTTGTCTTGTTATTATAACAAATATACTACATATTTAATATGTATGATAGATTTTATTTTACTTTTCAACTTTGCTCATGTCTTTTTTGCAATAAATTTCAGTAATCAGCAATTAAAAATTAGTGTAAATAATCATCACATTCTTAGTCTAATTAAATGAGTATCATTTTCTAAAATTAATTAATTAAAACACAAATAATTAATGATTAGTAACTTAATTATGTTTATTATCACATGCGTTACAATTAATATTCATTTAAGTTCTTAAGTCTTGCAATTGAATTAAATAATGACATCAGCTATCAAAAACACTTAATGGAACAAAGTATAGATTTGGGTTCTTCCAGAGTGAAATGGTTCAGAAAAATATTTGTTGCAGAGTGTTTCTATTATGAGAACTTAGTTTATATTATACTCTTGGTTATATTTTTTAGTTGTAGAATTTGTTTGGATTCAAAATTTTGGGCACCTATGTTATTTTATGCATTTGCTCTACTTTGAATGTAGTCAATTAAAACATCTTATCATTATTTGTGGTCATTTTAATTAATAAAATCTGTTTCTGAAAAGGTGCGATGTTAAGAAGAACTCTTTGTTTATCTTTTAAAATAAGGCCTGGGCGGTGTAATAGCTAAATTTTATCATTTTTATAACCCTAACCAAACAAGTTAGTAATATCTTAAATATAAGATAATATCATGTTGCTGTTCTTCTTACCTGATTCTCTTGAGGGCTCCATCGTTTGGTATAATTTATCTAACGTTCACTATAAAGCCACTTTCATAGAACAGTTCAGTTGCTAACGATGAACCTGTCAGCAACAAGGTCGTTGAACTAAATATACCTATAAATGAAATTATACACCTCCCTACTACACGAATATTCTTTGCATTCTACATGTGACACTGTTTTACTTAGGTTTATTATCACGATATCTAAAAGGTTATTAGACGTTTAATTTATGGAACATACACTAATTTCACCTAAATTTAATTAAAAAAATCACTTGAGTGACATTAAACAACGCGTCACGTCAGGAATATGGCGTTCAAAAACTAAACCTTTCAATGGTAGCCCCACAGTTTAAAATTTTTAAATTTATTTATTTTTTCATAAAAAAAACCGTCAATACGTCTTCACTATAAAATAATCAACAAAAACTCACCCTGAAAGTTTTCCATGGAAGTGAAGTCTATATTTTTGAACGACAAATTTTGTTTACTTTTCAATGTGAAGCTAATGTCATCATTGTCAATTTTTGTCATGACTAAAGCTAAAAATACACTGACGATGCAACTAAGAGGTGACTTTTAGTCGCACCTCTCAATCGATGGGTCAGTGGTATGCAACCCACGAATTAAGCTCTAGTGTATAAAGCATTTCGTTATTGACTAAAGTCTAGTCAATACCTTGCAAGTCAATTCCAATAAGCCGGGTACTTCAAATTGCGTCTGTAGGTAGTTATACGCTTTATGTTTTATTAATCACACATGCATTAGTATCACATGTTAAGTATTATCTTTTTTAATTACGTAATTAGATCATTACAAAAATAAAAACGATTAGCAACATTTGAAATCTCGCTGCAATTTCTATGTCTAGAACTGTCTAGCTCTTTAAAGGAATTATGTATTTTTCACAAAATGTCCTGTTTTATTTTGTACATTTTTATCACTAAAGAACTTTGGTATGAAAACAGCAGGGTTAAACTAATAATACAGTATACGGTATGTAGCGGGTTAGCTCCACCCATGGCATTATTGAAGTCCATGGACGACGTATTATCAAGTGAGCCGTATGCTCATCTGCCTGTAAGGATAACAAAAATTACAAAATATCCATCAAAAGAGTCAAACAAAATATTGTCCGCTTGAACTTTCAAAGTTTTCTATAATTTGCATGTCTATGGCTACTTGAATAACAAATTTTAATGTGCTTAGATCGTCTACATGAAATTTCAAAAAATTGTAAAAAGCTAATAGGTGTTTTTTGTTGAGATGTAGAGCGTAAGGCATAGTCTGCTGAACGGCATCACGCTTTAACGTTTTTTAGGATTGAAGTATAACTGCCGATAAGCTGGCCTGCAGGCCTTTCCGGTTTCTCCAGGACAGGTGGGCGAGCACGGGTTCAGTCAGGAAGGGTGCTGTTTGCTAGCAACGCCTCCGAAGGAGACCTAACAACTCAAGAGTAGCTGCTTCGCAAATGAATCTGCTACCGCATCGGAATCGCAACCGCGAGAAAGATGTGGTTCCCGATTTCTTTCTTGACTTCATTAGCGGTAGTTCAGGGTACGCGTCTGAAAGTGCCAGGAAATCTCTGCGCTTGACCTTCTTGTCGACTAACTTAGTGTTTTCGGGGTTCGTGGTTCGAACACTGGTTGACTTGCTCGTATAGTGCTTCGGCCAGTAGCTCAGCCTTGTCATCGTGATCGTAAGCAGGGGGTTACCCTGAGGTGAATACGAAGGGGAGCATAGTTGTCTTGGTTCCTGATTTGAGACTCCTAGCTAGACGCCAATACGCTTAGTGAGAGGGCGCGGCCCTTCTAAATAATTTTCCCACTTTGTGCTACGGGCTTCGTTTAGGTGAGATTTGGCGTCCCACTGCAAACGATTCATCCAAAACCCGTTCAATTCAATGGGATAAAGATCGTAAGGCCGAATTGAAGCATTCCTAACTTTTAGGAGTTTTCTGAGCTTGGGGACAGTCTAATGCGGTAAAGTAGGTATGTCGTCGTATGTCTTTTATAAAAAATGAAGAAAGAAGAAATGAATTTCATTGAAATTAAATTGTATTAAGTTGAGTTTTAATGAAATAGAATGAAACGATATTGTATCATACGAAATTAAAAATGTCCCAATTAAATGTTGGGAATTCATTGCGACTTCAGTGAGATTTTGGAAATATCAATGTAATACACTGCGTTTGTTAATTTTTTTCATACCTTCACATATTAACAGTTGCTAAATGGTTAATTTAAACTGAAGAAATACTAAAATAACAAAAATAGAAGAATGGACACAATTGTTTCGATGTTATTGTCAAAATCTCCAACACGGCTTAGGCAGACAATAGTCAATTTTCATAGCTTTTTTACCCATTGGTCACTGTGCATGCAATTTGCCTACATATTACCAAACATTTCAATATATTATGACAAACAAAATACCTTAAAGCATACTTATGTGATTTGTGGCAAAGAATATTAAGCATTACGGAACCTTATATAATAAGTGTCTATGACGTAGACTAAATAGGGTATCGCGACTGTTTACTGCGACTGTCTCAAATATTAAGTGTATTATGCTGCGACTGGTATATAGTCGTATTCGTTAGTTTGTTTCTAGCTTTAATTTTTATTCAGCATGTTTTTTATGCGATTTTATAACCTTGAAGGAATTCATTGCCACTCAGTACTCACTCAACAGTGAATTGGTTGGAATTGGTCCCGGCTACATTTAACAGTGTAGTGTAGTGGCGTGAACAATTTATATTTTGTCTTTTAAATCATAAACTATAGTACAATATACTGCGGTGCTTAAATGAATAACAGTAAACGAAATTTTCGACTTTCCCCACATAGAAAGTGTAACATTTAACAAAATAATAACTAATTTGACGCAGAATTTTACAATTTACTTGCTCGTGTTTGACTGTTACAATAAAAAAACACCAAAACAGTAGTCCAACAACATTCTAGAAGTTCTTTTATTGAAACAAACATGGAAAACAAAACTGAATTTGATTATCCGCATACATTTGTACTCCTCGGTGCGTCTGGGGACTTGGCTAGAAAAAAAATTTATCCTACTATCTGGTATTTATATCGTGATAACCTTTTGCCGCATAACACCAAGTTTATTGGTTATGCGCGTACTAAGCAATCTGTTTCCGAAGTAAGAGAAAGGTGTCAAAAGTACATGAAAATACGCCCAGGAGAAGAAGAAAAATTAGAGACATTTTGGAATGCCAATAACTATGTAGCGGGATCTTATGATGGAAGAATAGATTATGAGTTTCTTAACCGAATCATCAGTAATCACGAGAAGGGCCCTATTGCAAACAGAATTTTTTATTTAGCTGTACCTCCAACGGTCTTTGAAGATGTTACTGTAAACATAAAAAATGCCTGTACATCTAGCAAAGGTTTTACTCGTGTTATTATTGAAAAACCTTTTGGACGTGATGATGTCAGCTCTGAGAAACTAAGTAATCACTTAGCTGGACTATTTATCGAAGAACAAATCTACAGAATTGATCATTACCTTGGTAAGGAAATGGTCCAAAACTTGATGACCATAAGATTTGCAAATCAAATATTCAATCCAGCTTGGAATAGAGAAAATATAGCATCTGTCCTTATATCATTTAAAGAACCATTTGGAACTGAAGGTAGAGGAGGGTACTTTGATGATTTTGGCATAATAAGAGATGTCATGCAAAATCATTTACTACAAATACTTTCCTTAGTTGCAATGGAAAAGCCTGTCACTCTAAATCCTAATGATATTAGAGATGAAAAAGTGAAAGTTTTGAGGCATATCCAACCAATAGAATTAAAAGACATTCTAATTGGGCAGTATGTCGGTAATCCTGAAGGTCAAGGTGAAGAAAAATTAGGTTATCTGGATGATCCAACTGTGCCTGGAGACTCCTTAACTCCCACATATGCTCTTGCTACTTTGTGGATCAACAATGCAAGATGGCAAGGTGTCCCCTTTATTCTAAGATGTGGAAAAGCTCTGAATGAAAGAAAAGCAGAAGTTCGCGTTCAGTATAAAGATGTTCCAGGTGATATATTTTCTGGACATGCAAAACGAAATGAACTGGTCATAAGAGTCCAGCCAGGAGAAGCCTTATACTTAAAAATGATGTCTAAATCTCCAGGAATGAAATTTGACTTAGTTGAAACAGAACTAGACCTCACTTATAGTGCACGCTACAAAGAAGCCAGTGTACCTGATGCATATGAAAGGCTCATATTGGATGTGTTCACTGGTACCCAAATGCATTTTGTGCGTAGTGATGAATTAAAAGAAGCATGGCGAGTATTTACACCTATTCTCAAAGATCTCGAAGATAATCACATTAAGCCAGTGCCATATGTTTATGGATCTAGAGGTCCTAAAGAAGCTGATGATAAACTGGCTGGATATGATTTCAAGTATTCTGGGTCTTATAAATGGAAAAAACCTATTCATTGATTTAAAATAAGTCTGTATTGGTTTTCAGGTTGTAGGTAAACTTGGGTCGGTTTTTATTTTAAAGGTGCATAATAAACATATACATATTTAAAATTTGATCAACATTTCATCAATAACTCAATTCTGAAGGGTGATAAGTAGGATTTAAGTTGACTGTGATTAAAAGACAAAAAGCAATTAATAGAATGCTGTTTAATTACCACATCAATTTTTTTTCACTGGTATGAAATGCTTAGTTTTGTTTCCATACTTAACAATTAAAGAAAACTTTCTGCTACTATTAAAATATATAAGTATACATAATTTCTTAATCTCAGAACTTTTTCTGTATTGTTACTTTAGAACTGAAGTATCAATGTAGATTAAATGATTAAAACTTTTAAGGTCATTTTAAGGTTAATGTGGCTGGTATAGATCTGAATGCATTTAATTACTAATGAAGTCTTCCATTGACAGCACAATAATGAACAATTGTATATTAAGTATCTATGTACATACTTAAAATTTAAAATTGTAAACATTCCACTTATCAATATGTTAGTAAATATGATCAACAAATTTGAATAGGGGACCAATTTATCAAATATGGTTGTGCTTGTGCCTTATTTCTTGAACATAATCATAAAAAATTTATTTCTTGAACGTAATCATAAAAAAATGACAGAGTAATTGAATGAAAGCTGTGATAATCACGTGGTTTATGTAATGAATCACGTTCAATGGTGTATGTATTTATAAATGTTAAAGGTCATATTTTGAATAGATATTATCAGCTTTTTGGTTTCGAATGATTATTGTTGCGTTATACACAACTTAAAAAAATTAAGTTGATTAAGTGTATTGTAAAATTAATTATCTTATTGTATTTCATGAAATAAAAATGTCTTGTAACAATGATTAGTTATATCAATTCATTTTCATCGTACCTGCTTTCACTAACAGTAGTTAAATGTTAACAAGGAGTACACACCTATGCCTGAATATATGTCATACATTTTCGATCTCAATAACAATCAAGTTTTTATTTACTACTAAACCAAATTTAATACATACTTATACTAACTTACTAACTTTTTTATTTTTTTGCTTTGACGATTTGCAAATCACTAACATACTTACTTTACCACCGATGCCAATAGATTATTAAATAATAGTCATGGCCCAAAGAATAAGGTGGTCAAACAGTAAGGGGTTCAAATCTGGCAGGCCAATATCAACTTTTCTGGACGCGGCAGAAATAGGGTTACTAGATATCTTAGTTAAAACCACACCACATGGTGGTTGATAACCAGTTATATAAGCTATCTACCTAAATGAACAGGAAATTATCTTTTTTTTTTGTCTCACTTATGCTGACAGCCTTGAGAGGATATTTCAGCTTCACCCTAACGTGTGTAGGTGAGCTCACGGGGCTCAAACCGGAGTGTTGCTAACATTGACCCTAGCAAGAGCAGTGCTTCGCAGAATCTACCACCGGATCGGAAACGCGACCCACTGAGAAAATCCGGCGAGAAACTCAGTGGGCTGTGTTAATTCGCTCGTCGAGCCCTTCGTCGCCAGCGACGGGTTCGACGAGGAAAGTGACCGGTGCTTATGGTGCCTAAAAGCACCGTTAATGGATCAGGAGGACCCGTAATGACGTGTAGGAAATTATCGAAGACTACACATAATTTATTGCTATGGAAGACAGACTAGTGAGTGTTGTTATGAGGATACAATATCGGACTAATATCAAGATTACAGCTAAGCCTGCGGTAGACCATCAAAGATTTGCGATAAGTCCATGCGCTGTATCATTCAAATCACTGGTAATGATATAGGGTAGGTACTTGAGTTAATTGTTCTCCTAAACTCTAAAGTCAATACAATTGAAACAAGTTTTGAAGAATTTAATCGTGGGTGCGCTGACAGCGGTTATGCGTTTAGCAGCTGATTCCGGTTAGGTATGACTGGAAATTAAATTGTGTATCGGAATAACTACCTATAATATTAATATTCTAGGTGAAAGCAATAAAACAAACAAGTGTTGAATCGTGTTCAATTGCACGATATAGTGACGTTTGTATTTTATCCGTCAAGAATTTTACTATAAATAGTTTTAAATAGATAGGTAGGTAATGATTTTAAATGGTTCTGATAAAAATAGTTTTGTTTGTTCTATTAGTAAAACTAACAGCGATTACAATATTATGTACAATTGATCTTCATTTAAAAACAGGGTTAAAGTACGCTTCATCCTCATCTGTCCATAGTATTCGTTCACTACTGGACAGGTCTCTCTCGATCTACACTAGGTCATCTATATAGGTGCCCATGCAAGTTAAGGAATCTGGAAAGATAGGCCGGACGAGAATCAGCAGAGAGCGGCTTCTTCAGTTATTTTCGGCAGTGACCGTTGTTATCCTTATTTTATTCGAATCATAAGACTTTAATACTTTTAAGACTTTAATCAGAGAATTTTAAAGTTGATATCAATAAAATGGGCCTTATGAGAAGGCTCAAGGTCACCCAAAGAGCAATGGAGAGGGCTATGCTCGGAGTTTCCCTGCGAGACCAAATCAGAAATGAGGAGATTCGCAGGAAAACCATGGTAACCGACATAGCCCAAAGGATTGCGACACTGAAGTGGCAGTGGGCAGGACACATTGCTCGCGGAACAGATGGCCGTTGGGGCCAGAAGGTTCTTGAGTGGCGACCGCGTACTGGGAGACGTAGCGTGGGTAGGCCTCCCACAAGGTGGGCCGACGACCTATTAAGGTTCGCGGGGATCCGCTGGATGCAGGCAGCGCAGGACCGGTCTTTGTGGCGAGGCTTGGGGGAGGCCTATGTCCAGCAGTGGACGTCCATGGGCTGATAGATAGATAGATAGATAGATCAATAAAATATAAGATCAATTAGATCTTATCAATGCGCTTTTATAAGCTTGGTACCTACCTATCTATCTAACGAAATCTTTGAAAGAATTTCACGCCCTTCAAAACACCGGATTGATTTGAAACTTGGTACATTCATCCAGGACCGATAACAATACAATAATTTAATAAAATTGTCCGATCATCCTATTCATATCATTAAGACAACTTCTGTCGGGTCCCCTAGATTAATTTAATATAGGTAACACTGAACACCAGCCAGATGGTCAGATCTGGTAAAGGAAGCGGTTGGTGGTAGTCTATACCATGCGGTCCATACCATCTATGATAGAACACTGGAGGAAAGTCACATGTGGTCGCGATCCTCAGCAGTGAGGGAACAATGAAGAAGAAGAAGAAGAACACAAAGACAATAGGACCAGAATGGACTATAAAACTTCATTTTGATTTATTTAAAATATGGAAAGTTTCGGTTTGTTTTCTCAACCAAAGATTAACATATTGTTGAATGGAATATTTTACACACATTACAAGTATTATTAGGTACTACTTTTTGAATTTCACTTTATATAAAGTAACTATGTTTAGGTATAAGTTTTTTTATTTTTTTTATTGCTTACATCCTACCTGGTGTTAAGTGGTTGCTGGAGCCCATACACATCTACAACGTAAATGCGCCACCCACCTCGAGATATAAGTTCTAAGGTCTCAAATATAGTTACAACGGCTGCCCCACCCTGAGGGGTGAAAACCGAAACGCATTACAGTTTCAGTTTACAGTTATTAGAAAAATTGGTACCCGCCTGAGATTCGAACACCGGTGCATCGCTCAATACGTTTGCACTAGACGTCTTATCCTTTAGGCCACGACGACTTAAATCTCGCGTTTTTAATTGTCATTAGGTATATGTTATTTCCGACGTTGGGAATATTCTACATTTTTCGTGGTCACGGACGAAAGTAGTTTTAATTATATTTACGGCTCGGAAAAAGAGTAGAGAATATGTATTACAACATGATAGGTAACGTATTTCATAAAGATCAGTCGGTGCATATATAAATATAAAATAATGTAATCAATCCAATATCAACATGTACCTATCAACAACTTAAACTAAAAACCTTCACAGAAGTGGAACCCTCTAACTTCCTCCTCGCGTCGTAGTTCTCAACGCTGAGGATCATGACCACCCTTCTATATCACTTTCGCTAGCATGATTTTTCACTGTCGGTTTCTTTCTCTGGCGGTGCGGAAGGCGTTGTGAAATGTGGAATCAAGAGCGGTGCGGATCTGGTCCGACCAATGTACTGGATCGCGCCCGCGAGGCTTTCTCCCATACTCTTTATAGATCACGATAAGCCTCTCATGTTATATATTCTATACATTCAGGAAATGTAATAAAAATATAAGATTTGACTAATGAAGGGTAATAGAACAAAACAAACAACACGTTTTTTTTAAATAATGAAAGTTAAACTAATGTCCTTATTGAATAGAATAAATATTCCCATAATCAGAAACTTTTATATTTATTTCGGTTTGCTACAAAACTGTTTTAGATTCCGTTTAACTATTTTTTATTCTGTGCTAAACAAGTATCGTAATTTCATGCGAATTTCACAGAAATCATTTTTAATGTTTTATTTGTAATTCTAGTAGAAAGTTTAAAAAAAAGGGGAAAATCAGTTAGTATTTTTCATGGCCGAAGAAGAACAGACGGAGACGGAAGAATAGACGTATAATAGTTGTTGAAAACCGTACATAGTTACCATTACAAGAATGAAGGCTTTCCCTCAGAAGTGAGGTCGATAAGTCTATTATTTTGTATTTTTTTGGCTTTGTAGGCAGAGAAGCATACGGCCTAAGTGGTCATCGTCCCTCATGGACATCAATTATAAAATATAATGTCGTAGGTATAAGACGTGTCGTGTCGCAAGACATCTGTTGAGATATATTACGGACATATCGACAAATAAACCGGAGAAATACTTCCTAATCATAATTTCGATGAACGCCAACGAACGAGGGCGATAAACGCCACGTTCTCGATACATTTCACATTTATTTTCTTTTAAATTAGTAACGAACCATGAATAAATACACAAAGATTTATACATCTGCATGCATTGTATTCAGTTTCGTACATTATTTACACAAAGACACCTATGTATATACGTTTAGTAAGCACTGTATTCAACGGTTCATCAGAAACGACTACAAATTATTAAATGAAACAAAAAACCCGACCTCATTATAAAAAAAAACCTAAAGTGCAAAAAGTATTAATATTAAAACCACAATAAAAACTCACACTTTTTATTTGTCCGACGGATTCTATACGTAATATTCTTCTATTTAATAAGTATATTTAATATTATATATAACAGCTATGATTGATAACCATTTAATGACCTCATAAGTTGAAAGGTTATTTTGTGGTTGTTTAAGGGTGGATTTGTGTACCCTGTATTTATGTTCGGCATCTGATAGCTCCCTTGAGACCAGTCTCTCTCATCATTCAGTCAAGTCCATATCAGTCATCTCCGAGCTAAAATAATATATCCCGCTCTTGTAAAAATCCATGATATGAGATAAAAAAATCTGTCTTCGGACCGTTGACTGTGGGACGCAATTCTTACTATGTATAAAATAACTGTAATTTTCTACGTTCTTTGGTAGGACGATAACTATTTTTATAGGATTGTCTGACATTTCTATTCTTGGAAGTAGAACTGTAGTAGAACTCCAAATACCGCCCGTATGAATCCTGTAATGACTTTTGGAGATAAGAGCTGCGAGACATCTCGGGCTAGATATTCATCGTTGACAATGCTCATACGCTTCAGTACTAGACCCAGGGCACATATAATGTCTGTGATGCATATTTTGTACCTCCTTCATACAAAATCGACATGTTGCATCATCATTCAGGTTCATTTTGCGCACCATGCACAGTTGCTAGCGTCCAAATACACTGTGAGGACTCCAAATAAAGTGTTTATTTACTTCTACAAAATTTTCTGGGTATATTTGTGCTAGTAGAAGTCCATGGGTGACCGTAACCGCTCACCATCAAGTGGGCCGTATGCTCGTCTGCCTACAAGGGTAATAAAAAAATTTAGCAAGTAGCAATAAGCCCTAAGGGCGTTCTAGTTATCGCTGAAATGTTGATCGATTTCCGCTGTACAATTATCAAGATCGTGCGTCCTGCATGGAAAATTGTATAATACATGACCAGAATGGCCAGTACATACAACTGGACAGAGTAATAGAAATATTTTTCATTTTTTTAATACCATGGCCTCTATGTAGAGAATAGACTCTAGAGTGATATTTCCGTGGCTTCGTTGTGACATTTATCATATATTTCAAATGTCAGTTTTCAGTATGTATTGTCATTGTGTTTGCATGTCAGCTGAGTTATCGAGTTAAGAAATGGTGGTGTTTTGCAATACATACAAAGAAAATGAAATAAGTTGATTTAGAATATTGTTTTTCTCCAATAATTTGTTGATTAAAATTATGAACCATTTTTAATCACTACAAAATGTAAAATTGAATAGCAATGATAAATCAATCGAGTCATTACGGTAGACTACGTAAGTGAAGTACCTATCTTTTGTTATTCATTTGTGATCAAACGCAAAAAAAACACCTCGTGTTGTCACGGTGATCTATTGTAATTTTTTTTATTTATTTAATTTTGATATTAACTTTAATATGTTACGGCTATTTTACTATGTTAAATTAAATGGAGGTAGATAATAAATTCTTAATGTGGATTTTCTATGAAAGATCGTACCTACATGTTCATTCGTGTTCTTATGGTTTATAATTCAGCTAAGCCAATGTACCCTAGACAAAGAAGCAAATGCTCATATATTAAAGAAAAAAACCATTTATATGGCTACACACATGATATTATAAGTTTAACTTTGAAAATTAAAATCAACATGAAAGTTTTGAATGTTGATTCAATCATCAAAACTGTTACTATTAAATAAACAGCATTACTATTGTTCAAATAATATTTGTTGATCACACTTGTGAATGCAATTTGTTTTCATACTAATACATAATACATAAAATAATATTTATATTTCAGAGTTGAAGGGTATAATATATACAGGCTTATAAAATTTTGAAGTGGTTTTACTAAACAGTCAAAATGTTGTATGTTTTTCATGTTGATGCTGGTCAAATGACCACATATGACATGAGCTTAACCCTGCAAACGTAAGTATGCTATAGTTATGAGATACAGATAAATATATTATTTAGTACTACCCTAACATATATTTCTAGAGCAGTAGATTATTTACTTAAAAAGTGTGTGGATTAAATAAGTCAATATTAAAAGAAGTGTGAATTGCCTACTTGCTTAAACGACAACGCTTTTTAAGAGAGGCTTTAGTTTAAAAAAATTACTGTCAACTATGCACAATCTAATTATTTTTAAATATGCTAAATAACAATAATTTGGAGAAACTTTGTGCACAAAATAATCTGGGCTAACTTTTTAGTGTTGCCAATTTGAAAATAGCAATAGAAAGGAAAACAAAGGTACCTGCAAATGCTTTAGTGCTGCTTGTTAGTGGAGGTGAAGTATTAGAATCGGACCACATGGTTTCCTCATACAGTGCTGGTACAGACACAAATCCTATTTATATGTTCAACAAACCATCAGTTAAAGAAAGCCACTTGCAGCAATCAAGTGAGTAATTTCAAATAATATTTATATAAGAAGAAAATGCTAATAAGTTGAGATATACTTTTGCTTTTTATAGTTCTAGATTATAGATTGATTAATAAAATTTTAAATAATTCTATTATTAATGTCTATTTAAATTAAAATATATTTATTAAATGTGATGTCTATTGCGATATCCAATTCTCTTTTAATCCTTCAACAGTGTGCGATTTAAGTCCCATAGTAGAGTTGAGCTCTGGTGAATTCACTAGTGATACTCGTAATACTTTGGACGGGAAATCAGTTGCTGAACTGAAGAATGAAGTGGAAGTTTGTTGTTCCATGGCACCGACAGTTCACACAGTGATAACATGTGCCTCACTGGCACAACAATTCAGTGATCTCGCATATAAAGTTTATAGGAGTTGTGATCAACTTGTACATGAGCAGCATTTACAACATCAGGTAGGTTTAAAATTGTCATGTGCCCAAACCAGTCTTTCTATTTTCTCTCAAGATTCAGTAGTTATTAGTTTATGCTGTTTTAACATAGTCATAAAGCCAACATTACTAGTATATAAATGTGGTGTGTATAAACTAGTAATAAATGAAAACCCTAAAACTCATTGTAGACAAGTGATATTCAGTATTTAAAAAATATATTCATCCGGAATCCTGTTGTACTTAATATTCTTTTGATTTGTAACTTCATAATTTAGAATAGAGTTCTAAATCATGGAACGGGTTATCATGATTAATAATATATATATATATTTTTATTGCTAGATGAGTGGACGAGCTCACAGCCCTCCTGGTGTTAAGTGGTTAATGGAGCCCATAGACATTTACGACGTAAATGCGCCACCCACCTTGAGATATAAGTTCTAAGGTCTCAAGTATAGTTAGTATAGTTTAGTAATATGATATATTTTATTTTTAATAAGGGATGGGCAGCCGTTGTCGCAAATTTAGAAGACATCTACAATGAATTTTGTGAACGGTCTAGGAGTTTCAAAGAATCTTTCAAAAAACACCGACTAAAAAAGGACGAGTACCATGAAAACCTTGAAACGTGAGTACAATTAACCACAGCAAAATCTGGCAATTACTATATAGAAATGTACTATAGTAAAAAGTTTGAGATACCTTATCCTTTTAAGGAAACGTGCTGCAAACTTAACAGTTTTGTAGAAAAACAATGTCTGCTTCCAAAGCTATTGTCAATTAAAAGGCTTTAATTAGTATCAATTTGCATAACATCACTCCAACAATAAATAAAAAATATACAAAAAAAAATAATGGATAATATCCATTTGCTTTAAACTAAAAGCAAGTGGATATTATCAAAGTAAAATGTAATTTATGTTAGTTAGGAATAAGGCAGTGATTAAATTTTACCATAACGCTGTTAAATTTCCTCAAAATTTAAATTAATATGAATAAGAACAGTGAAGAGTGGCCAGTATTGAATGTAATAATAATATAAAAGTGCCAATAAAGAGCTTTGAATTGTTTTTTTTTTGTTTTTCACATGGTTGGACAAGCTCATGGCCCACGTGGTGTTGACTAGGGCCCATAGATATAAATAACGTTAATGCCGCCACCCATCTTGGGATCTGATTTCTAAGTCTCAGTTTTACAGTACAATGGCTAGCCCATCTTTAATCCAAAACGCATTAATACTTCACGGCAGAAATAGGCATGTTGGTGGTATCTACCTGTGCAGGTTAACAAGACGTCCTACCACCAGTAGTTACGTATAGCTGAAATAGCCTCTTAGGCTACCAGCGAATAGATAAAAAAAATACGAAAATTAAAGCTTTTGCGGGTATGATTTTTATTACACAATGTTACTCCTTCACCGTGGAAGTCATTCGTAATCGATTGTCAAGTACGTATTTCATTAGAAAAATTGGTACCTGCCTGCAGTATTAGAACACCGATGCATTGCTTTATACGATTGAACCGGGCGTCGTGTCCTTTAGGCCACGACGAATGACGATAGACGAACGTTCATAAAACTATAGGCTAGATCAAACTACATTTTGGTCAGGTGAATTAACGATCTCACGGGCCCATCTGGCGTTAAATGGTTACCGGAACCCGTTAACATCACAATATGCATACCGTTGTTAAATACATACCTAAAAAAATTTCGGTTCAGTTTTAAGCAATCTATAGCAGAATGTGTAATTCCTAATTCCTAGTATCAAAATATCCAATTTTATAAAAAAAAGTTCGGCAATGTTAAGCCCCTTGGGAGATATATCTCATATTTGCATTGACTCAGTGAACAAATTAGAACTCAGGTGCAATCGGTCGCTATATCGGGCACACCGCCACCGGCTGGTTCACCTCTAATGTCCCTGTCAATCACGTACTACGAGTATAACAGAATACGGTTTATTTTAAGTTATACAATTTCAAATATGGATCAATTTGTATTAATAAAAGCTATGATAATATATATATTTTTGTATTTACGATAATTTGTGACGATATTTTGGTATGTATTGTCAAAAATATTACAATTTATGTTTAGTTATATATTATACATCTAAAGGAGTAATATAGCGATGCTAATTGACCCTGATTTGAACTCATAATTCGTGACCGTGTTGTACCTAATCTAACCTTGTCACGGTTGACAATCCAAGATCGCAATAGTTTGGTTCTTTGACACGTTTTATCGTTACAAAAACAACATATTTATTGTTGACTGATTGTTGTTGACAAATTGTCTGCAAATCCAATGTTCAGTAGGTCATTTCTTTTAAAAAATAGGTCACCGAACTCGACTAATCCTACAACATGCGTACATCATCATATCCAACAAAAATAATTTTGTATCATGCATGATCCGCGTCTAAGTAATTGAAAAAATTTGATAGATTAAATCAAATTCGTTATTTGACTTTAGTTTATTTATACCGTTGTTTCCACCTTGAATACAGCTTGGATTTCTGGTACATGTATAGACCGCTTTAAAAATAAATTATGTTATTTGAGAAACAAAACCCAAAATGAAAGGTAAAAATTTATAGCTGGCCAAAATATTCCATTTGTCATTAAACTTGTTCAAAATACAAACCACATACTCAATACTAATTGTAATTGCCTTCATCACTCTGCGGTTTGTACAGAACTAATCGGTTGCCAAGCCAGTCTAGCATTAACATAGAGCGTAGCGTAACAATTACGTATTAAATGACATACGGACTTGTTGCTATGTGTTCAACGTTTTAATTTGATATATGATTTTATACTGGCTTAGAACCGGCACGGGTTACTACTACCCTGCCTATTTCTAGCGCAAAGCATGCGAAGCATGCGCATGATGCTTTGCGGTTTGAAGGGTGTCCGTAGTTATACTATAAAATTGAGACATGAACCTAAATTTCAAGGTAGGCAGCGGCATTATTATAATGCCAGTACATATTTAAATATATGTAAATCAGTTTGGTTCCCATAGTGCAGGGAATTCTAGTTTGGTGCGAGATGGCCTTGTGTGACTTGTGCCCCCTATTTTTATTATTAGTTGTGTTGTGTTTTGATGTCTTTGGGCTCGATTAACCACCTAATATCAATCAGGTGGGCTGTGAGCACGAGCACTTTTATTCGCCTTAATTGTCTTATTTAATATAAATTTCGATTATATACCTGTTGCTTTATCAAAACTTATAGAATCACACTATAAAATTAGTTTCTTATCCTTGAACCAGCTCTGACCTACTTTTCGTTTGCCATACGGACGTTACTCTGTCTGGTTCAGATAAAGTTGGATACCGTATTATCAACTTGCGATTTATTTACGTAGATAAGTTACAAAATAAACATTAACATTGTTGTATATTTTTAGCTCACTTGCAAAGAAACTGAATGTCTTTTTACATTGAGGCCAAAGTGTGGATGTTGACTTATTTATTGCATTTATCATAAAACACAGCGGCTCTAGTAAATAAGACGAGCTATTTTTATTGAGAGATCAATGAACTTATTGTTTACGACTAGAGGTTCTTTTCTCTTTTCAAGTTTACTGTTATTCGCAGGTTAAACGAAGTTTTAGATTATCTAGCTAAAATACCGATATTGCCAGCTTTGCAACTGAACGCGGAAGCACATCGGTTCTCTGCCTTCGATGTTTTTGAGGAGACGGATTTCGAAGGTCACTCGTATAGAAGCGGTCACGCATTGGATCATAGTTCAGAGAGTAAAGCCGTTCAGGATTTTGGTGTTGATGCTTTTAAATTGTCCGAGGAAGATGGTACGTATGAAGTTTAATTAAATATTTAAATGACGAAAGACATGTTCATGCTTTTTTATTAGGTAAGACAGTTAATCGGTGTAGTTATTTAATAGTGCCGTGGGTGGAACCTAAAGCAGGACTTCCCGAATATAAAAATGTGTGATTGTTGCCAATTAGTTTCCAGATTTTGACCATTTAATTATCATTGTTGAATATTAGTTTGTCTTTTTATTTATTTATTTAATTCTATTCTTGAAACGTATACCTAATTAGCGAGTTAAAGTTAAAAATAAAATTTCAACAATTATATTTGAAAGAAAAATTCTATAAAAGAAAATAAAGTATTTTTTTTTTTTGAAATAAAATTGTAATCAAAATTCATAGTACAGTTCGAAAACAAAAACGAAGAAACGTTTGTAATTTAAATTTTATTTTATTGTATGCAAATTAGTTTAAATGCATAACTATTATAAAGCAATCATTACAGTAAGATAGCTGCCTAGTTATTTTGACTAATTCACGATAATTTCGTTGGTCAAACTAGTAATTTGTTTTAAAACGCGACCGTTACCTATCTCACGGATTACAATTATGTACCTACCTTTCTTTGTTTTTTTCAGTAAGTTATTAACAGTCAAAGGCAGGGCTCTCCTGGATACACGCTATATCAATATGACTTTAAAAAACCTTATAATAACGCTATATACTAGATCTCCGATCTGCGACCTCTGCCTTGAGAAATGCCTCAGAAATCAAGAGGCTACAAACGGAGACATCCTTCGAACCAAATATCATTAGCTTGACCATCTATCTATCTATGTAACGGATTTTTTTGTTATGGTAAAGTCAACCAACTTCAAGACGAGTGATTAACTAGATAATTTGCACGCGTATAAAAGATCGTTGAGAACACAATAAATTATCTCTTCAGCCTGTGTGCTTAGTGCGATTTTTTTAAAACGTTCTTAACAGCGTAAAACTTAAGTCGAATTTCAAATTTTAATTAAAAAAGCAGTTTGCAAATTTTAGTTAACTTTTACGGTGTCTAGAACGTTAAAAAACTCGCACTAAGCACATTGGTATCCTAGACCACAATAACTAGAAAACCAAATGATACAAATTTGCCTGCCTATTTCTGCCGTGAAGCAGTAATGCGTTTCGGTTTGAAGGGCGGGGCAGCCGTTGTAACTATACTGAGACCTTAGAATTTATATCTCAAGGTGAGTGGCGCATTTACGCTGTAGATGTCTATGGGCTCCAGTAACCACTTAACACCAGGTGGGCTGTGAGCTCGTCCACTCATCTAAGCAATAAATAAAAAAAATCATTCAGTTTGCTACTAAAACGAGTTTATTTTTTTGTTTGTTTTCGAACTACATGTATTGCGAAACAGTGAACAATATTTAAAATGGCCGCAAGACGTTTGGTAATTTTTTTCCCATACGTACATGATAATTGATAGAAGATGGAGCAAAAAATGCCGTTTGCGTTACTGATATTAACCGAGCTTGGTTGTACGATGTTTTTTTTTGTTACCTATTCCGGTAAAGATTATTTTTGACATCAAATAAAAGCTTTGTCAAAACATGCACAATTTTATGTTAAGATGATGTAAGATGTTACAGTTAGTATTATTTATCGCTATGTATTCATTGTCGTCTGATGCCAAGAATGTGGAGTAAAAAAGCATAAACGTTTTCATTTTAAAACGATTTTATAGCAACTTTTAGTCAAGCCACGTTGTGGAACTACATAGTACAGTAACATTATATTTGCATTGAAATAAATAAATAAAAAACGCATAAGCTCTTCAGCAAGTAAGATGCGGCGGGGTCCATCGATCGGCGGCCTGTTTCATTGTAGTTTTCCAAAATGTATTCCTGCGAAATTTATCGAATTAATTTAATTATTCGGTTTATTTTATCATTTTGTTTTATTACTGCCGTCACTCACACGCCACTACATATTCATGAGACGTGTTGCTGATTTAACTATTGTATTGTAAAGCGACTGGCCTAGCTTTGAAACCGTAACGCGAAATTGTTTCCTAGCTGGACTAGACAGGATGGTGGTAATCATATTCGAAATTTAGCTGGTTTCATTTTTATTACCCGGTGTTTGATCTGTTTGATTCGGTTTCATTTTATTCTGTCATTGTCAACCGTCAACACTTGTGTCACACTATTTAAATTATGTCCTTGGGCCCGCGTTCTGTAGATCAGTATCTGCAAATCGTCAACCCCGCGTGCTCCCTAGGTGCGAACGTCGCAAGAGGTTCGGCCCCCTGTCAAAAAAAACACTATTTAAATATTGATGTTATCATACCATTTGTTAACGAGGACATTGGCGTCTTACGCATCAGACTAACTAGTGCACAAAATACGTTATAATCTGTTTACAAACTCGAATTTTCTTTCTACAGTTTTCTAATATATTTTTTTCTAGTATTCGATCAAGATGTCTCATCAGGCAGTAAAGATGTGCAATCTCAAATTGGTAAAAAAATTGAGAGTTCAGACGAAGGGATCATGTTCAGGACGAGAGCGTCTGAAAGCAGGGAGGAGCCAACGTTATTACATTGGATCCTTGCTCAAGGGAACAAAGCCTCTTTGAGGGATATTCTTGATTACTGCAAGAAGGGTCTTGCTTTGGTAAGTAAATATTTTACCCTGCGGTATAGCCTGTAGACAGTGCGTTCTGCAATACTTTGAGATATGAGGTCGAAAGAAGATCTGGTGGTAGGGTATGTTAGGTATAATGTGAGCATCCACCAATAGGTATCACTATCCCGCTCATTTCTAACGCAAAACGTTACACGCTTCGGTTTGAGATGTCTCAAGTCTGTGTTATTTTTCAAGGTAAGTTCCGATATTAACGTTAAGGCTTTTGTCGCCTCGGTTCATTGGCATATGCTGATGAAGATTCGATTCAATTGCTGATGGGTCATCTTTGTTACATATATCTAGTATTGTGAAGTACTTTTCTTTAACTCGTTTTTCCGTTAGAAATAATACAGGAGACAGTTTTTATTTTATTTTAATATTAAGCTAATTTATTTGAGTTGTAATGGCTGTAATTGTGATTTGGACACGGTACCATAAACCGGTAAAATCAATGTTTTGACATTTTTAATTTAACCGATAGCTGTTATTGAATCTATTTATCCATTTCCGAACATATATCTATATATATAAAAGAAAGTCGTGTTAGTTACACTATTTATAACTCAAGAACGGCTGAACTGATTTGGCTGAAAATTGGTGAGGAGGTAGCTTAGAACCAGGAGAAGGACATAGGATACTTTTTATCACGTTCCCATTGGACGTGACATAAAACGTGGCATAACAAAACGCAACTGATATGGAATAAAAAAACGCAATTGACAGCTAAACAGAATATATTCTATGGTTAATTATAGTAGAATTTTGAAGTTGACCGGTTGATGTGTTTGAAACAAACCGTGTGGCGGAACAAAGTTCGCTGGGTCCACTAGTTGTTATTATAAACAATACGTTCGCTTTCTCACCTTCCGATAAGCGGACATACACTTCAAGTACACAACGAAAAAAATAATTGACATTTGTTATGAATACCGTGTGCTATCTACACGTTTAAGATGAATTATCGTCGTTATCACGCTTACAACTCGGGAAATGTACTAAGATTTATGATAAACGTTCACTATCATTTAATGTCGTAAAATTTTATCGATATGTGTTTCTAGGTTATGTTTTCATCGACTTAATCTGGTTTGTTTGTATATAAAAAAAAATCACAAATTTTATTGTTTCTTTTTGCTAATGTAAGTGGCCTGTCGTATATTGGCCACCGGAGCTCACAGATGTCACAATTCAGTCATCTTGAGACTTGAGATGGAATTCTCAATTGTATTACGTTCGCAACAGTAATAAGCAAAATGACGGTACCTATTCCCGAGCTCTCACAATAATCATCAGTGATTGTGTATTAATAAATTTTGTGGCAACTGATTACTGTGACATCTCAGCGCGACCTTGTAATCATTTATGATTCATTAACAGAGATAATCTTTGGTCCACATTTGTTGAATATCATAAAAAAAAAATGTTAATTATTCTAATCGCTTATTATTTTAACTTTGGAAATATGGGTAGTTAGTTGACTTCTTAACAATGACTAAATCGATGTTTTTGAAATGTTTTGAAATGAAATGTTTGTTTATGTTTGAAATTTACTGGTGGTAGGACCTCTTGGGAGTCCGCACGGGTAGGTACCACCACCCCGCCTATTTCCGCCGTGAAGCAGTAATGCGTTTCGGTTCGAAGGGTGGGGTAGCCGTTGTAATATACTGAGATCTTAGAACTTATATCTCGAGGTGGGTGGCGCATTTACGTTGTAGATGTCTATGGGCTCCAGTAACCAGTTAACACCAGGTGGACTGTGAGCTCGTCCATCCATCCAAGCAATAAAAAAATAAAAAAAAATATGTTTGTTTATGTCGTCGTGGCCTAAAGGATAAGACGTCCAGTGCATTCGTGTTGAGCGATGCACCGATGTTCGAATCCCAGGCGGGGGTACCAATTTTCGAATTATTTTCGTATATTCGTATTTTGCGAGGTTTAGTGGTTTAAATTAAATTCGTTTTTCAGATCGTTGCAGAACCTCTGAAGGAAAAGGAAGCCGAACTATGTCACATATTGGAATACGCTAATATGCGAGGTTTGAAACAGATCAAAGGCATCGAGGACCGACTGTACGGGCTCGATCAGTTGTTAAGTGAAGTCAAGAAATTGGAAAGAGACCAACACAATCAAGCTGCTTCGCTTATACAAGTAAGTAATATTGGTTTCTTTTACAATATTATGTTCTGTAGTTTTGAATAAAGAACCTAGCCTCCTTTTTTATAGGGTTTAAAAATAATAGCATCAGTAAAAATGTAGCTTTAGAATATTAGATTTTTGTCGCGTGTCCGTTTAATTTCTTGAATGAATGTAAATCAAACTAACTTACTTTAAATTAATAGCTTTGTCAAGTGCAATGTAATTCGACAATATAGTCATAAGATAGTCATTTAATTATTTAAACTAATTTAAAAAAGGTACAATTGCTGGAATTATAACTACAACCGTTTTAGGAGAAGATTGCTCTGAGTATACACTTTCTAGAAAAACAAAAATATTTAGTTCGAGTTTCCAAGAAAATCGTATCGTATTATATAAAAGCATATTTTTTTTAGCTGTTTATTTCTCTCCCCCCTTTGCCTTTTCATGAGTTCTGTCTCATGCGAGGTTCGGACGTGGGTTGTTGAGCGACAGGAGGTTTTAGTCGGTTCGACTACGACATACCCCGCCTGCCATCCCCAGTGGAGGGGCGAAGACCGGCGATTTCCTCTTGACAAAAAAAAAGCCGTTTATTTCGAACTACGTTACCTTACACCATACATTACCTTGCAGTATCGTGAACGATTGAACTCGGCTTGCGACCCGTCAGTGTTGCCGACGTTAGTGCAATCGCACTGGTGTCAGCTCAAGAAGTTGCTCAAGGGACACCAGACCTTAGTGGACATTAGACGTCGCATCTCTAAGTCGAAAGATGAACTGTCTCATATTTTGAGAGCAAGATTAGAGTGAGTCACATTTTATTTTTCAACGTTTTTTTTATAACATTTGGATCAAATAAAATGGTTCTTACAGAGGATGGTAGGTGCGGTCTAGGTTCGCTCGACATCTAGTGCAAAGAAAACAAAGCTGTGATTAGCAATTCCTCGTTATTTTATTATAAGTACTTCACTCATCTAGAGGCTAATGTTGAAGCAGGCATCTAGGAAGAGGCATCTAGTTGAAGAATCACCTGTTTGCATGACGGCTGTCCCTCTTCAAGTTGGAACGCATGATTGCTTCGTGGCAGAAATAGACTGGACGGTGGTAACCGCTCGTGCAGTCCGCAAAAGCGAGCGTCCGCATTTCGCTCGGGACAAGACCCCGGAAGCTAGATTCTTACGTCTAATTCTCGTATTTACTATTGCTAGTGGTAGGGCGCGCTGTGAACCTACACAGGTTTGTACTATCGACCCACGTATTCCTACTGCGAAGCACTCATGCGTTCGGGTTCGGAGGGTAAGTCATTCGAAAGCAACTGAAATTTCAACATGACGATTCAAGATGGGCAAGGCGTTTTGGTGCCTATGATCTCTAATTGTTAAAAATCAGTTGACTCGGTGAGAACAAAGACAAGGTAATCTGAAGAAGAAAAAACGGAATATTTGTAATTGAAATGAAAGCTTCATGTTATTTGAATCCGAAAAGCGACACTAAAAAGAGACAAAACAAAATATATGCATTTATCGGGGTTTAGCATGCGAGAGAATGAGATAGAATACCCCCCCAGAAAGTTTTACTTCCACCGCCTGTACACTTATTCACTTATTTATTTTGTTTGTGTTTGTTTGTTCGTTCGCAAGTCGTTGGTCCGATTGAGGTGAAACTTAATCCGGCTATGTGTATGGCTATCAAAAGGTTTTTCTTTACCCCTCATAAATTTGTGACGCTCCTAAATATACATTTTGTTTATTAAAATTATTTTTAAGCACTGATATTCTGAAATAAATTATAACTTTCTGGCAATCCAGTCCATGCACTCTAATTAAGTTAATCAACAGCAAATATAACTATCATATATTTTTTTATAGGATTTTATGACCTGGTAACTAAGACCTTTAGGTCATACCTTATTTTAATTGATATTCTTATTTTTATGAAAAATGATATGGAGACAAAGGAAATGAAATGAAGATGATTAATTTGAGAAATTAATCAAATGGAATGAAATGAGATGATATGAGATAAAATATAATCCACTAAAATGGTGGTCATTTACTGATATTTTTTCAGTTGACTCTTTGGAGGAACCCGAGAAGTTACGTCCAGTGGCTTTGTTTTATTTTCCCACATTTGTGCACTTTCACAGATAATAAACCACCGTTATTGCACATTTAAACCTGAAGAAACACTAAATAGATAAAATAAACCAAATCAGACAACTTCACTCCTCGCGTTCCTGCCAAAAAGTCCAAATATCTTATAAATTTACGAAGAAAAGTGTGGTGGTGAGGTTTTATCGATTTCGTGTGGATGCTGACAGTATACGTATTATAGGGCGGTGCTGATGATCGAGAACTCGATGTCGGTGCAGGACGCGCACGCGATGCTGTCGTACCAGTGCTTCAACCGCCTGGCGCGGTACTTCAGCATCGTGGCCCAGTTGCACCGCGCGCCCGCCGTGTTCGTGCGGGCCGTGCATGAGTGCGCCCGCAGGAGGACCTTCTCTACGCACCATCTTAAAGTGATATATTATTTTGTATACTTGAGTTTTTTTTTTATTGCTAAGCTGAGTGGACGTGAGTTGAGTGACACTCTGCCTTCGCCGCGCACTCGAGTACTTCGGTCATATCGGAAAACACCGGATAGCTTAGAGAGACTATTCGTGACAGGGAATATCGAGGAAAAGAGACCGCGCGGGCGCAGTCCGACAAGGTGGTTCGACCAAATCCGCACCACACTCGAGATCCCATTCCACGACGCCCTTCATGCGGCCAATGATCGGAGGCGCTGGCGGGAACTTTCAAGGAGCATAATCCTGTCGACATATAATAGTCACGACCCTCAGCAGTGAGGAAACGACGCGAGGAGGAGTGAGTGGACGAGCTCACAGCCCACCTGGTGTTAAGTGGTTACTGGCGCCCATAGACATCTAAAACGTAAATGCGCCACCCACCCTGAGATATAAGTTGTAAGGACTCAAGTATAGTTACAACGGCTGCCCCACTCTTCAAACCGAAACGCATTACTGCTTCGCGGCAGAAATAGGCAGGGTGGTGTTACCTACTCGCGCGAATTCTCAAGAGGTCCTACCACCAGCTTCATGATAAATAGGAACAATTAAAGGATTTGTGTTCCGTGGTTATGGTAAGACGATCGGTGTGTTCCTAACCGAAGTCAGATACTCAACTACCAATTTTACTAAATAAGTCTGTATCTATCACGTATTCACGAACGACTTTCGTGATGCAAGAACAATCAACCTATAATAATTTATAAATTATACTAGTGGGAGGGCGTGCATGGATATGCACGTTGTTATTATGCTGACCTTTTTAGTCGCGTTTCGGTTTAAAGATTGGGTCCGGCAATACCATTGGGACTTAGACCTCATGTCTGATTATAGGTGATCATATTTTGTTGTTGAATTTGAAGAACTAAATTAAACAAACACAATCTTTTGTCGACAGTGGGCCACAGAATTAGCCGAAAAATTGCTTAAAATCCACGACGAGGAAGTGCGTCGCCGTCAGGAGTTCAACGAACTCTTCGAGGGTCATTTTTTGAGGAGCCTCTTCCCCGGACTCACGGACCTGCCGCCCGCCTTCTCCACGCAGGCCCCGCCGGTCTTCGATGATCGGTTACCGAAGATCACGGATACTGACGTCGAATTTATTTTGAATTCGTTCCCGGATTTGGCGAAGGATGTCCCGCAATATGACATGGAAGCCACCGTTAAATTCTTTCAACAAAGGTGACTCGGTTTTTTATTAGTAACTAGCTGACCCGGCAGACTTCGTAGTGCCTCAATCGAGAAATAAAAGACTTAAAATTTTGTATAAAATAAACTTAAAACAAACAAAAGGAATCCGTCCGACGGGGGACACATCAAAGGAAAAACAAAATTGTTGTTTTTATTTAATTTCGAGCATTTTTTCACTTTTTAAACCTTTTAAACCTTCTCTGGACTTCCACAAATAATTGAAGACCAAAATTAGCCAAATTGGTCCAGCCGTTCTCGAGTTTTGGCGAGAGCAATTCATTTTTATATATATAGATTATTCGATTTTTCAATATCCGTACAAGACGTGAAATAAGTTTGATGTGTAATGTTTTCGTTGATTTGGTACATTTATTTCATCCATATTTTAATTATTTGATCTATCAATAGAAAATGGGGTTTTATTTAAAACAAACCTTCTTCTTGTTTGTCTCCACCTTATCCCACTAGGTGGGGTCGGCACAGCGATTTTTTCTATTCCATTCACTTCTATCAGCCGTCATCTCAGCACTCACTCCTCTTTCTCTCATATCGTCATTCACACACTCCATCCATGTATTCTTCGGTCAACCTCTTCCCCTTCTACCTTGCACTACCATTTGCATACATCTTTTAGTCACATGCATCTTCTCTCTACGCATCACATGTCCATACCACGCTAATCGTCCGCTTTTTAATTTGTTAATTATCGGGGCTATTGTCACACTTCCTCTGATATACTTATTCTTTATCTTGTCCATTCTTGTCACTCCACACATCCATCTCAACATTCGCATCTCTGTGAAAAGATCGTTGAGTTTGCAATAACATCTTTCATTCAACTATCCATTAGTGGTCAAATATTCAATTTTAGTATCTTTTTCTTGGTTTGTGGATCAATTACATTTATTTGTATAGTAATTATTAAAAGTTTTAATGCTATTAATATAAATAATGGTTACAATTTGTTTTTTTCACCTTTGCAAGAAAGCAAGAAAAATTCGTAAATAAATGAATCTAAATCTTGATTTTAGTATCTTAAGACCTAGTTTCGACCACCGGGTGAATATTACATAATATATGTTAATTTCTTATCGCTTTATTACTTCCAGGTTAAGTGCAATAAACCAAGAAGACAATAATGTAGAAGTACAAGTCGATTTTGATAAGTACGTAATTATATCTTAGCAATATATAGACTTATGTTAAGATTGCTATAAAATATTACTCATATTTATTTATTTTCGTTTCCAGGGACACAGACGGAGACAATGATACTGGCGATTTCGAAAGAGTGTCGCAGCAGATCGATACTAAGAAGATCGATATTTCGACGACGTGCTCTCCGGACACGGTAGCGGTGTCGACCGTCACTGAGGTTCGAAACCAGCCTACGTTTATGGAAACTGTCGATACTCTACACCGTCAAGAAGAGTTTGAAAATTCCGAGTTTTACATCGAGGAGTCCCTTCCCTCGAGCTTGGAGTGGGGCCGGATCGGACGACAGGTGCAATCCCCATCGGGTCATCATATTATTATTGCAAAGACCTCTGTTATGGCTTAGGGTCGCTGTCCGATGGATCACATATATATTTTAATCTGATTTATAATTCGTTGCATCGCTTCATTAGTGTATCTAGTTGTCGTTTTGTTTATATCCGCGTAGATGATTCTCGATGGAAATGAATCGGAGGTCTTATTTTTCTCTTTATTTGCTCCTGTCTTCGCCGGCCCCTGTTAGCGTGTTTAGTTGTAGCGTTTTTATTTTGCAGTATCTGAATTTGTGAAATGTCTTATGAACTTTTAAGTATCGATCATTACACGCTTTATATTTTTTAGGAGAACATGGATACACACAAGACGAGCATGGATAGGTTACAAGGTTTTTTAATTAAATTATACGGGCTATGCAAAGTTAACGTATTGTATATTCTCGAAGAGTTGCTAGCCTTGAAAAATGAATTGAATGAACAGACTAAATATATGAATGAGAAGTACGTCGAGATATTACAAGCATTGGAGCGTAGTAATGAGGAGTCGGCTCTGAGGTTCCGTGAGCAGACGCAGCGCCTGACCGTCGACCACGAGCTGGAACTGAGCGACATGAAAGCATCCTTACACGAGAAAGACGATATCATCACACAACTGAATAATGAGATGGAAAATGTCAAACGAGAACATCGGAAAGAGATAGAGAGATTAGGTAAAGAACACGACGGTACGAAGGAGTTGCTCGAAAAAACTAGGGAACAGGTAAAGGAATTCGAAAGAAAACTAGAAGAAATTGACGCTCTTAAACAGAAAGAAATAAAGGAATTGCAAGAGAAGATGCACATGGATTACAAAGCTGAAATTGAATCTCTACGCTCCAGGTGTGTGAAATTTAATTAATAAGCATAAGCCATCGATTTCATTCAAATTTACTGACCAGCAACAGAATAGAATAAAATCTTATAGACACGAAAAAAAACACAAATTTAAAATATGCGTCTTCCACCATTGTTACGTAAGATCGAAGTCACAATTGCCTGTGAATAATTAAGAATTAGTATTTATTTAATTCACAGTATTTCCTATAAAGATTCTTATAAACATTAAATATTTTCGAATGGAATTAATTTAATCATCTAATTTTATCTAACGTTCGGTACGCATTTAATATCACAAATCCGTATCGTATATTTCACAGATTCCGCTTGGTCGCTCTCACGAACATGGATCGTTCGCCTTCCGAATCCAGTTTGGAGAAGATCGAACGCACTGACGTCATCGAAATAACGAACCACAACGCGATCGTTATGCAGACGAAAGAAAATGCCGAAGTCGAGAAAGAGGAGGCGGTCAGACAAGCTGTCGCGAAATGCGAGGACGAATGGAAACAGAAACTGGAATCTGAGTTAGGAGCTTTAAAGGCGAAAAGCGACACGGTAAATTTAGTGTTTATGAAAATACAAATCACCTATAAGACCTATTATACTATTGCATAATGCAAATTGACCGGTCATCGTTCTCGTGGAACCCGTCGCTTGCGATGAAGGGCTCGACGAGAAAATTAACCCTCAGACACAGCCCACTTAGTTTCTCGCCGGGTCTTCTCAGTGGGTCGCGTTTCTGATCCGGTGGTAGATTCTGCGAAGCACTGTTCTTGCTAGGGTTCGTGTTAGCAACGTCGTCAGGTTTGAGCCCCGTGAGCTCACTTACTAGTTAAGGTTACGCTGATATAGCCTCTCAAGTCTCAGCTTAGGTAGGAAAAAAGCAAATTGATTATAAACAGAGTGAACAGAGAGTGAGGTTAGCCCTTATTACAATGCAGTTAAGACTGAGATTGACTTCAAGTTTCAATATCTACCTGCCCACCCGCGGCATTCGTTCATTACTAATCGATACTACCTAGCACCGCTGCGTTCATCCAGAGTGCGCTTCCAGAAGTCTTTTTTTGTCACGTACCATCCGGCTTTGGAATGAGCTCCTCTCCACTGCGTTTCCCGAACGCTATGACATGTCCTTCAAACGAGGCTGGTGGAGTAGGTTGTAGATCTCTATGGACTCCAGTAACCACTTACCTAACACCTGGTGGATTGTGGGCTTGTCCATCCATATATGCAATAAATTAAAAAAACAACGGTAGACAGCGGCCTGACTCTGTTCCTGGCATTGCTGATGTCCATGAGCGACGATAACCATTCACCATCAGGTGACCCGTATGCTCTTCTGCCTAAACGGGTAATAAAAAACTCCTATAAATTCGGTCATAGTCAAGTTTCAAGAGTATCCTTAACATCAGCAGCTTTATGATTCTAATTTCTACGAATGTCGCTGATCTCTTATAATCAAGAGGTAATAAAAATCATAATTGTATACAGTGGTGGATTTATACTAAGGGCAGTCGGGGCAAGTGTCCAGAGCGGCAAAATTTTGAAAGAAAAATTTTTTTTTAGTGTTCTCAAGATTACTCAATATAATTAATTAGTTCTATTAATTAATAATTTTCTTCTTAATTGCTAATTTAAGAAATTCAATTCACCTATTATTTGTGAATTATAACATTGGCACTTTTGGTAAAAATTAATAATCAAAATGATTTAATCAATTTATTTCCTTGAGATTTAAAATAATAATCGATTTTTCTATTTTCTGTAATTAAAGAAATTTAATTAGTTTTTTTTTGGATGTAATATAATTATGAGTCACACTTAGTGCAAAATTTATAATTGTTAGAGAGAAAAAAAAAACAAATATTTATTTACGTTTTTGGAATATAATATGATATATTATGATAAAGTTTCCGCAATAAATTAGTTATTTTAAATTTTGAAAAATAAACTAAATAAACTATAAATTTAGGTAAAATTCCAGTATTGGGGCGGATTTTTTTACGATGCCCAGGAGCGACATTCAGTTTAAATCCGGCCCTGATTGTATAATGCTTTTTAATGCTTTTTCAGACGTCAATAAACGAGGCGACACGTCGTTTGTTATGTGAAAAAGATCGTCAATTGGAGTTGGCGCGCGAGAGGGAACAAGTGCTCGCGCGGGAATGCAGCAAGTACAGAGACACGATACAGCAGCTCACCGATCCCGAGACCAATGACTACGACGAGCTCGTCAAAACTCAGGCAAGGGCTCAGTGTGCTTAGGGCGAGTTTTTTTTTACTTCTCGATCGCGTTAAAGTAAATTTAAACTAAAATTTGTATTTTTTTTTTTTTTTTTTTTTTTTATTGCCTTTGTAGGCAGACGGGCATACGGCCCACCTGATGGTGAGTGGTTACCGTCGCCCATGGACTTCAGCAATGCCAGGGGCAGAGCCAAGCCGCTGCCTACCGCCGGAGTTAAAGCACTTTTTTACTGGTGGTAGGACCTCTTGTGAGTCCGCGCGGGTAGGTACCACCGCCCTGCCTATTTCTGCCATGAAGCAGTAATGCGTTTTGGTTTGAAGGGTGGGGCAGCCGTTGTAACTATACTTGAGACCTTAGAACTTATTTATATCTCAAGGTGGGTGGCGCATTTACTTTGTAGATGTCTGGGCTCCAGTAACCACTTAACACCAGATGGGCAGTGAGCTCGTCCACCCATCTAAGCTATAAAAAAAAAAAAATAAAAAAAAGCGCTCCTAGCGGCACGAGCTCGTACTGTCAAATGTATAATAATACGTCCTCGTTCTACAACGATATCAATCTGAGACTACTTTCCCATCGCTGAACTGATTTTTAATTTAGTCAAGCCGTATATTGTGAGACGTTTTCTATAATTTTCAGTTTGCCTCGCTTGAAAACGAGAAAGCCATTTTACGTCAAGAGATACAGGATTTAAAGAAGGAGCTGGAGAAGAAATCTGAAGAGAGCGAGAAGAGTCGAGAAGATGACAGCGAAGGCCGATCGTCACCTAGACGCGAGGATTTGAAGAAGCTGAGATCCCGCTGTCACACTCCCGTAGGGCTCCCTGCGGGTACTCTGAGTTTTTCGGCTTGTTTGCCAGGACACACCGTTCTGGTCATGTGGGAACCCGCACATTTCAACTATACTGTGATGCAGGTAAAGTGGTTTTAAGTAATCGAAATTAATATCATATTTATTGGTGAATATCATTCAATGAAGTACATTTTTAGTCCTAATTATAAAAGTAAAGTAATAATGAAAATAAGAAACCAGCATCGGTTTCATCAATCACTTCACACCAGATGAGCTGTAAACTTGTCCAACCGTCTAAGCTATAAAATAACAAACAATACTGCTATAATGTTTTTGTTTTTGGCAATTTCGTGGAAGTTAATGTCATATCTTCTATCTGTATATATAAAAATGAATTGCTGTTCGTTAGTCTCGCTAAAACTCGAGAACGGCTGGACCGATTTGGCTAATTTTGGTCTTGAATTATTTGTGGAAGTCCAGAGAAGGTTTAAAAGGTAGATAAATATGAAAATGCTCGGAATTAAATAAAAATAACAATTTTGTTTTTCCTTTGATGTGTCCTCCCCCTGTCGGACGGATTCCTTTTGTTTGTTTTAAGTTTATTTTATACAAAAGTTTAAGTCTTTTATTTATCGATTGAGGCACTACGAAGTCTGCCGGGTCAGCTAGTGATTTGATAAACTATGATAGATAGCGCTGTAGTTAAGATAAATAGACATCGCTTATATATCGCTATATTTTTTATACATACAGACATCGAGTTATATTTTTCAAAGCTTTTTCAAGAGACTATGTTTATCTAGAATTTCAAGTAGTATAGTTTTAATTGATTAGATTAACGTATTATTTTTTACTACTACGTCTACTATTGCCTAAACGTTTTTAGATTTAGCTAAAAACCAAGTAATGTTACAAAATTTTTTTTATAATAAATTTAGGATGTATGTTTTAGCATTGTGTCATAACTATGCTTCTTTTTATTGTTACAGGAAGCGCCGATAATGTACTTCGTTCATAGCGATTGTCTCTCGGCTCTGGATCTCAGCATACAAGTGAAGAACGAAAGCGAAAGAAAGCTGTATGCCATCGCGACCGTCGAGTCGAAGGAGTATTGTTATGCTAAAAAGGTACTTTACACGTGGCCCCGGAATCTTAGTGTCTAGTGTCTACTAACACTTTGGTTTATTGGGATTTTGACACATAAAGCCAAAGACAATAGATGGCGTTGTACTTCTCGAGGGTTCTTGATGTTACTAGATCCTTTGATATTCGTTTCGGGTATTCGGCGATAGATGGTGCTACTCTTACCGGCGTAACACTTATTAGTCGAACATTTCATATGAAAATCAGCGATGTTTTTAGACCTACAAGAAAATAATTTTAGGTAATACTTGAGGGTAGCGTAAAACCTTTTTAATAATTACAGAGCGGCAACCGTTACCACATGCCGCGTAGCTCACGTTTCTACCGCGTCCGGGTTCGTCCGTCGCGCGTGCACCAGCCGCACCCGCCGTGCTGCGACCACAAACACAAACAAGGTAAATAACAAGATGACTATAAACTCGCACGATACGAATTATTTGTGAGAAACTTTTATCTGGCTACCCACATTTATTCACAAAAACCCCTGTGGCTCGTTGACAAATTGTTACGGACTTCTATGATTATCTACTTTTTATTTATTTATTTGGAAACTAAAAGTAATATTTATAATACCTACATACCGACAAAATACTTTTTTATGAACTGATAAATGTCTAAATAAATATGATGAGTTCTAAAATTTGGAATAATGTATCAGCAGTATGTGTATGTGAATAATGTAGCAGCAGTGTAGCTATAGAATTATTTTTTGTAAAAAAATACATTCGATTGCTTTATTTAAAGGCATCGATTAAATAGGGAATTCCCAGAATCTAACATCGGTTGATATCAAAAGACGTAAGTTGATGTAGATACACATAAAATGTGATATGTGATACACATAAAATTCTTGGAATTCATTTATTTCTTACAAAAAATACGGTTTCATGTCAAAAAACAATATAATTTTATGTAAATTTTATACATAATCTTCGATCTCTTTATTAGAGGAAGTAAGAAACCTCCTCCGTCCTCGTTCGCCCCCCAAGTCTGCTTATGTAATATTTGAACAATTGAACAAGCCTTAAGTTACGCAACATTTTGTGACACATTTTTAAATTTACTACGTTGCTATCGATTTAGGGGCGTCGTGGAAATTACTAATATTAATAAATTAATATTTGCAATATTATAAGGTACTGAATTCAGTTACTTCATCTATTATTATTTTTTGCATCGAATATTCTGTAACTAGCGCTTCCAACATTTACCACGCTAGTGTTGTCATTAATGTAGATGTTTTTTATAATAAAAAAGTAAAAACAGTATTTTGCTTCAATTTGGGCTGTATCGTGTTTTAATTAATTTTTGAGTGAGTTAAATAAAACGCGGTCGCTAACGTCACATTGCAGATGCAATGAAAGGCGGAGTGTTGCCAGTGTTCGCTGAGCGCCGACCGCTCAAGAAATGGCTGACGTACATGCATGTCCCAGGTCTTTGCTTTTCCTTCATCTTTTTGTTTGCCTTTGTTTTGTTTGCATTTGCATTAAAATAGTCAAGTCTGACTTAAAGGTCTTAGTTACCAGGTCATAAAATCCCTTAAAAAAATGTTTGCGTTTGCCGATGTGCGAGTACGAGGTTTGTATTCGATTTAAAAAAAATACCGGTTCTCAATGACCTTTGTCATAGTTTATCACGAATCACGATTGAACTATCGATAAATTTACTCACGAGTCAGTGGGCCGATGATCGTCAGTACAAGATGTTTTAAACAATAGAACGGTGAGAGTGTCGACTCGAGATACATCTCTATTATGATTCGTCGGACAGCGAGGCAGTCGATTATAGTTTTAGATTCGATTTTAATTTTGTTTCGACTGTAATTCGTTCCATTGCTCGAACATCTCGGAATCGCCTATCATTAGTTCATATAAGGAACAGTAGAAATGTTTTAAAAGAATAAATTCAACTAATTTAAACTATTAAAAGACGCATGTTATTTAGATGATCTGATCATAGTTCTAACACAATTAAATTTATACTACAATTTAACTGTATCCGAAACCAATGCTATGCTTCTGTGATATGTTTCTTGTTCTGTGATTAGATTATCTACATATGACGTCACTTGCTTGTAGTATAATCTCTGGTTTTGATGTTGACTTACTGGTTTAATTCGATTTTTGCCGCGTCCATAGTTTTCAATTGTGTTTCGTTGCTATCATTGCATTTGCTGTAGTCGCTTCATGTAATAGCTTCATCGTATCAAAATCACATATACTAAGCCAATACACCAATGCATTCTTGTATAACAACATAGTGTGACGGTAAATGTTGGTAGCTATATTTTTTTAGCTTCGATTATAAAATAAAGCACATCTGTGTTCCTCAATAACGTAACAAAACTAAAAATCATATTGATAGTGTCATTTTTTAACACAACTAACCAATGTTACGAGATTTTTCAGACATATCCTTGTATGTATATAAATTTGCAGACACTCAGAAATCTGTCGATACAAGTCAGTCGACGAGTTCGAATACGGACGAAGCGAATCGAGTCGAAGTAGCAACGGGCACGCTAATAAACTTGGAGTCGCCGGTGTCGACGAGTGAGGCCATGTCTACGTCCAGCGCCGCTCCCCAACCCGAGGACCAGTTTGACTCTATAGAGGCCAGCGATCAGTGGCAGAACTCTAGAATGCAGCTATCCACCGTTAGCAACATGTTAGTCCATTTTTTTTATTCTAGAACATAACCCTTATAGAGCTTTGTAAAGCTCCTAGCGAGAGCCTATTCTTAGCGATAGTTTTTTCCCCTACCTATGCTGATAGGCTTGAGAGGCTATATCAGTGTTACCCTAGCGTGTAGGTGAGCTCACGGGGTTCGAACTGGGTGTGTTGCTAACACGAACCCTAGCAAGAGCAGTGCTTCGCAGAATCTATCACCGGATCGGAAATGCTACCCACTGAGATGATCCGGAGAGAAACTCAGTGGGCTGTGTCTATGGATTAGTTTACTCCCCGAGCCCTACCGTCGCCTGCGACGGGTTCGGCGTGGACGGTGACCGGTGCTTGAGGTACCTAAAAGCACCGTTGATCAGCATAGTCGCATGAATCTATGCAGATATACCGAACGTCTTACTTATACTGACGTAATTACAATTATTTTGTCAGAAATATCTATTCAAAAGTCAGGAGTACTATAAAACGATTACTTTTCAGAACTGACATGGAATCCAGCGTAGGAAGATTCCCGGGACAGGAGCCGTTGGAGTTGACCGTGAGTTCCGTATCGGTTATGTCTCGCGGCTCCGTTCCTCCTGGCTCGGAGTTGGCGGAGGAGGCGACTCCATGACCTAAGCGTATCAAAGCCACCGCTTTGAAACTTATATAGTCGATACTTCAACGTGAAATATCGATACATATTATGTGCAGTGCGGTGTACTAGTGATGCGCGAATTTAATCGATTTTGACGTGATCACAACTGGTATCGATATAAATGTGCTGAGTGATGTGGAATGATAAAAGGTTGAAGGTTAAAAGGAGAGGATTTTGAAGAACATACAATATTCTCATTAATTTGGATTTTTATGTATATAAAGTAGTTGTATTCTTTTAGTGTGGTAAACTCAACGTCTTTTGTGTTCTGGTGTGATGGATGTTTAAATCGAGAAAAAAAATCGTTTCTACGCATGCAATTGGAATAAAAATTATCAGTTTTTGGATAAACTAATTTGTGTCTTCCAATATCTTCTGAATATCTTTTATCGAATGAAAAAATCCGCCTCAACTCTGATGACTGAAGCTGACTGCGATTCAATATTTACGAATGGAGTGATTTTTTTAAAAAATTGCTTTTGCAGTTTGTTGTAATTAAAAAATTATAATTATAATCTAAACATTCTTCATTACTTAATACAAAATTTTTGTAATTTCAAAAACGAACCTTCAGTCTCTTATTATTACAGTCGTAAATAGGAAAGTTGTCGAGGATTATCGATCCTTTACTGACAAGTCTTTTTATTCTTCTCTCGTTAGTACAAAATCGCTTAGTCGTTTACAATTTTACTTATTATATTTGTTCAATTTCGTATATTAACTGTATTATTGGTTTGTGTTTTTATTTTCCTGTCGCAAACAATTTCGATGCAATATAAATGTGGAATATAAATTATTTAGTTATTTAGTTTTTTTTTCTTTCAAAAATGTAACTGTAGATGCGATGTAATAGCGTAGTTAGCACAAAGTAGTTACGGGGTAGTTGTAATCGACTTCTTTGCTTCTCTGTACTAAGCGTCGTATTATTCGATATTACAACATTTAATGAATATTATGATTATCACAATAATTTGTAACGGTAACTTCTCTTAAGGTTCCCACGTAGGTCTGTTTCGATAACTAAGTCATAGTGATTAGTTCCTCGTAGGGATTTCTCTCTAAAATATCGTTAGACTTTAACAATATGCTTTAACACACGATCTCGCTCGATTCAAGTTTTTTCCCCTAAATATCGAAATCTAGCCCTAGAATACGACCGCGTTTCTCATATCGAAAATAAATAAATACGATGCATGAATAATGACGTCTGATTCGTCTTAGTCTTTAGGAAACGATTTGCAAATCAGTGTGCTTAGTTCGAGTTTTTTTAACGTTCTCGATAACGTAAAAGTTAACTTAAATTTGTATGGAGTTGGAACGTTTGCCTACGTTTGCCGCTAGGGGCGCTGTTCCAACTGCATACAAAATTGAGTTAACTTTTACGATATCGAGAACGTTAAAAAATGGACACTAAGTACACGCTATGTGTGTTGGTAGTTAAGGTGTTGCTTCACGTTGATATTCGTTTGTGGCCTTATTGTGAATGGCGCCCAACGTGGGGCACGTGTTTCTGATATTATCGCACTAGCCGTGCGGTTGTTGGGTATATAAATTTAGAGACGTTGTTAAATGGCGCGAGCCGACCGCTGTGATAGTACGTGCTGTGTGCCCCTTTCGATCCCTAAACGAACAGTTTCGCGAATAACAAATCTAAAAGGTATCATGCAATATGAATAAGGAGTATTAATTAGGCCTATTTTAAGACGTTTTTATATTTACGAAATCGAAATCGCCGGTATGTAATGGCAACACTGCAGTCCCCTTATATCAGTGAATGAAACAGAAAGAAAAGTACTTATTTTTTTTCAAATAGGAAAACTGGTGCACCTTTGTTTTTTTTTTAAATTATAACACGAAGATTGTGTGTCAGATCGATTTAATGCCAATTATGAAAAAAGGGCTTTAAGATTGCCTTTCTAGAATATTAAGCAACGTCAAAACAGGGAAGGGGATTTTGGTTTTAATGATTTTAATTAAGCTAACGTGTCTGTGTTGTTTTAAAAATTGCTTGTTTACGGCGCCGTGGACACAGCAACAATTGAAGCCGACAACGATATTACGTCTAAGTTAGAGGTTAATTTCTGTGGGTGTAATGAAAGAAGTTTATTGTACATACATTTGGTTAAGTGAATAAAATTTTAATGTCGTTAAGGTTTAGAAGATTTAAAGTCGTCTTCAATAATAGGAGTGATATAGTTTGTCCTGATTGATATAGGTTCGTACAATAGAAGTTGCCCGGACGCATTGAGTTATAAACAGACATGTGAAGATCGCGAACAAGACAGTTGTTCGAAAGATAACGTGCTAATAAATATACTTGAAAGTTTTAATTGTCACTAACCGCCTTTTAAATTTAATGAAAACGAGTGAACAGATTTGTCCTTAATTAATCTCTGCTAATAATATAAGTTGGATTTTGAGACGAATGCTATTCGATTTGTGATTTGTTTGTATGTGTGCGTGTCGCTTGAACTGATGACGTAATTCGCGTCGTTTTGCCGACGGAATGACCGTTTAAATATTTTTCGTATATTTTTTTTTTGTTGCGACTGCACACGCACCGCAAACACGTCGTGCGTTAGCTTACGTACTATTTTGTAGTGACCAATTTTATTATTAGACAATGAAAAGAAAATAATAATATGTAAATCTGACATCTGTAATGTAATTTTTATATACAATAAATAGACGATTTTATACAAACCTTGATCTTTTTTTTTATTTTCACAAACCAATGATCACTTGAAAATGTAGGAACAAACATTTCAACTTTAAATGTAGGTACTCGTTGTACATATTAATAATAATCAACAATTTAACCATAAAAAATCTATTTACAATAATTTACATTACTATGTACAAGGAGTCATTATAAAAGACCGTTGAAAGCGTTCATGTTCTGTTGATGTTGAACGTCGAAGTATTGCTTACATTCCGTGACGTCATTGGAGGAGAAGGCGCAGTCCGAATAGTTCCACGCTTGCGTTTCCAAAGTCTGAACACAATCCTGCCCGTATCGATAGAACCGTTGGTCCTGTATGTCCATTATTGGAGAGTTCCTGGTACTCTCTGTTGGATAGTATTGAGCCTCTTCCGGATAATACGGCTGCTGTACGTAAGCCTGCTGGTCGCAGTAGCCTTCGTTCTGTTGATAGCAGCCGCCGAACAGTTCCGGGGACGGGGTTTCGCTGGACTCGGATCCGGTGGGATGTTGCCAGTCCAACCAATACGGATCCTCGGGCCTAGAGTTTTCACTGTTTAAATCCGCGAACGTCGGTGGAGATTCTAGGGTGTTTTCTTCCATGGGATAGTCTAGTCTTATTGGTTGGTCCAGTTGAAATATTTCCTCTGGATGGAAGATGTCGTCAGCCGGCAACGCGGTCGGGTCGTAATGTTGTTGGACTGACAGTGACGGCGCTGGCGGCACGGGAGGGACATAGGTCGTGTAGGTCTGCGCTTCAGAGAGTGGCCACGTTGAAGCCATGCAAGGCTCTGACGAAGGGTCCGCGCGCCAGCGACAGGAACATTCAAAAGGACCGCATGTGCATGTTAGTTGAACTGTAAGTAAAACAATTGTTAAACGAAAAGTATCGAGATTTTGAACTAATCGCAAAATTACACCGAATGTAGGAGAACAATTATTAAAATATAAAGACAGGTGGTACAGCGGCGATACTTAACCCAGTAACACTACAAAATGCGGTCGAAAATTCCATTTCCCTAATGCTCTTATACAGTATAGTACGTATAACGTAATACAATTAAAAATCAGCTGAAGTGCAATTCAATAGTAATCCTTAAAAGGCTAAACGCTGCTGTTGGGATTGGCTATACCATTCCATTTTGGTTTCTGGAATAACCTCTCGCATTCTGTTGTAATATTAATTTGGGCATTCAAAATATATAACAGCATACCTCTTTGACTATCCGGAATAAGCGGCGGTGGCTGGGAATGAGGATTAACTAGTTTCTGAGACATCTGCTTTTCTGGTTTTACAGTCATCATTTTATCTGCAATCGCCGCTTCTCTCGCCAGCAGTAATGCTATACCTCTTACTCTTCTACCGGCCCCTAAAGACCGTCGCACTTCACTGGCTCCTTTTGCTTCGGGTCTTGGATGATCATGGGAACCCTTTGCTTGAAAGAATATAGCGTGTTCTGTATGGCGCCAAAAATGCGTGACTGGGTACCCGCAATGACCTCGGCAAGGTTGAACTTCGAGGCGTCCTCCGTTACATAGTCTATTTGGACATGGTTTTCCTATGTAAGAAAAATTTATTTGAAGTTATTCAAGTAACTAATACTTTTGGGCAACGTCTCCAAATAAAATTAATTGATCGACAAATAATTAAAGTATAGAAAAATGAATACTAAGCAATCTTACTTGGGCTGATGAACTCATAGCCCATTTGATGCAATGCGGTTGCGATCATGAAAATTATGACATCGCTGCCGACTGACCCCTTGGGACATGAATTCGAAGTTTCAATTGTATACTCATTGTCCCACCTCTCAAGCCGGAACCCATCAATTATTCACGCCCGAAATATGTATGATGATTGTAGCTGCCGACGCGGATTTGCAATATTAACTACCACCAGTAAAAGTGGATTGGGGATCGTAATACGTTAGTGTAATAGTGGGAGAACGGCGTTGCCCATTAATGGGGAATTCCTTAGCCGCCTTTTACGACAACCACGGAATGAAATGGTGTGTTATCTAGGCCGACGTTGTACGTACAGCTCCTAATAGATTCGGTCCTCTGTTCTCAAGATTGGAATTAGGAAGCCGGAATAGGGCAGTGACCTCTATACACGTCTCTTCTGATTAAAAGCCTAACAACCTGAATTTCATGCAGATGATCCTGATGAGATGGTCTGTAAATTTATATCAATAACAATTACCTTGCTGTTTCTTCCGTGCTTTATCACAGATGGCGGGCCGCAAATGGACCCTGGAGCCATCTGGTAGTCTGCATCTAACGGAGCACACCAACACTCCTAGGCAGCTTTTCTTCAGGATGTGTACATTGTGATTGTTTGTGTTCCTCATGGCCCAGCCCGAGGCGTGTCTGCGTGCCTCCTCGCAGGCCGGAGGGTAGACTCTTCGCACGTGACCGTCGCACCACTCGCCGAACGCGTCGAAGCTGGTGACTCGCGGCACTACAGCGTCGTTAATATCCCAGTCGGCAGTCGCTGCACCCTCGGACATATCAGTGCGACTGGTGCTGTGAAATAATATATCGATAAATCAAATAATTATATATAAAAAAAAAAAACTTTAGCACGTCGAGTTAATTTGTGTTTAGTAACTAGGGTAGTTCATGATTTTTTTTGTAGCTTAGATAGATGGACGAGCTCACAGCCCACCTGGTGTTAAGTGGTTACTAGAACCCATAGACATCTACAAAGTAAATGCGCCATCTGCCTTGATATAATGAGTTCTAAGGTCTCAGTATAGTTACAACGGCTGCCCCACCCTTCGAACCGAAACGCATTACTGCTTCACGGCAGAAATAGGCAGGGTGGTGGTACCTACCCGTGCGGACTCACAAGAGGTCCTACCACCAGTAATCTCAGTATAGTTACTACGTTTAGTTAGTTCGATAAGTAAATGTGAATTGTTTTGAATTGTCGATAAATATATGCGACAATTTATATAAGTCCGTCTTGTTTGAAAGCGAAAGAGTACGCTTAAGCTTCACAGAAAGTTTCGTCCCCCTCGTAAGTGTAATTCAGCCAATTGCTTTAGAATTGCCGTCTGAAGGGGCAGGCGCGCCTTAATTGGATAAATAACTTTGTGTATACAGAGGGAACAAAATACGTCGGCAAATAGACTTTGTATGCACTGATACTCTGTTGAGCTTACGAGATGCTTTTTGAATTTAGAAAACTTTTTTTGTTTAATTCCGAAAAAGCTCACAATAACGACTGAATTTTCTTGGTTTAATAATAAAAAGACGCTGGGTTTTATGAGCATTCTATTTCTATTCCGGCTATTCTAGTACTAGGTTATCAACTTAACCTTAAACTAGCCTATCGCGCCTTTACGAATGATACCTATCTGTGACGGAGGAATAACTTCGTAAAATCAAACAGTTTTCCGAAGTAGTTTACCATATGTATTTTGAAGTGAAAACTACTTTATGAAGACCGTGACTCGACGGAAAAGCCACAATAAAAAAGACCAATAGGTATATACATTTCTAGCATTTAGTCTGCAAGAAAATGAGACGGAATACTTCAGTTATACACAGATACTTTTTTCTATTGTTAAAAAGCTCACGATCTATATCGTGTATGCCACCGCCCCCTTAAGACATTAGTATCAGTAAATTTTAAAGTGCACTGGAATTATTAATACGCCTTTCAAACCAGAACATAAGATTGCTTCGCTACAGAAGTATACAGGAAACAGTACCTAATCTTTTTTTTATTGCTTAGATGGGTGGACGAGCTCACAGTCCACCTGGTGTTAAGTGGTTACTGGAGTCCATAGACATCTACGATGTAAATGCGTCACCCACCTTGACATATAGATTCTAAGGTCACAAGCATAGTTACAATGGCTGCCCCACCCTTCAAAGCGAAACGCATTACTGCTTCACGATAGAAATAGGCAGGGTGGTGGTACCTACCCGCGCTGACTCACAAGAGGTCCTACCACCAGTAATTACGCAAATTAAAATTTGCGGGTTTGATTTTTATTACACGATGTTATACCTTCATAGTGGAAGTCAATCGTGAACATTTTTTGAGTAGGTACGTATTTCATTAGAAAAATTGGTACCCGCTTGGGATTTAAATACCGGTGCATCGCTCAACACGAATGTAACCAGACGTCTTTTCCCTATAGGCCACGACGACTTTAATCGAGGAAGACCCAGGATGTGCGTTTACTTATTAGACTACGAACGCCAAGCGCAAAGTAAAAATGCTAAACTTACAAAAGACCCGTCTTTCTTTGTTGACTTGAATTTTAATTTAAACAGTAATTAATTGTGATCTCGTCATCGCATAAAGGATAAGACGTCCGGTGCATTCGTGTTGAGCGATGCACCGGTGTTCGAATCTCAGGCGGGTACCAATTTTTCGAATGAAATACGTACCTACTCAACAAATGTTCACGATTGACTTCCACGGTGAAGGAATAACATCGTATAATAAAAATCAAACCCGCAAAATTATAAATTGCGTAATCACTGGTAGTAGGACCTCTTGTGAGTCCACGCGGGTTGGTACCACCACCTTACCTATTTCTGCCGCGAAGCAGTAATGCGTTTCGGTTTGAAGGGTAGGGCAGCCGTTGTAACTATACCGAGAACTTAGAACTTATATCTCAAGGTGGGTGGCGCATTTAAATTGTAGATGTCTATGGGCTCCAGTAATCACTTAACACCAGGTGGGCTGTGAGCTCGTACACCCATCTAAGCAAAAGAAAAAAAAAATGAATTGTATGCAGGTGTACCTACTTAATAACATATATCCGAAATATTCATGAAAGCGCACCCTCTTTACCTTGATTTACAATATTGAAATTGAACCCATCTAGGGACTCACTCAAACACAGGAAAAATCAAAATCGATCGAGTCGTTTAGTAATTATAAAAACTAGTGTTCGCCCAATGATTGCAATTCGACCACAATCACCTCAAGGTTTAGATTATATTTGGTTTTTTCATTGACCATTTCAAAATTTAAGAGATTTATCATAAAAAAAAAGATAAAATAATAGACAAGAAAATAAATTCGATTGGGAAAATCGCACTGACTTGTCTATTTCAAAGAAAAAAAAAGTAGGTATAAATCTTCCAAAAATAAAACTGCAACAATAAATTTGTATCAGTTGTGAATGATGTGAACTATGAACCAGTTACTAAACAATAGCTAGGAATATCGTGGAACAAACAATAGAAAATGGTATTTATCTATCTACATATTTATATTTGCCCTTTAAAATTTTATATAGATACATTTGTAGGTAGGTACCTAACATTTCAATATTCTGCCGATCTCGTATTGTGTAACTGTGAAAAAGTTTTCATTAACAATAAAAAATATTAACGAAGTTTAGCAACAGCAGATACCTACGTATTATAAAAACAAAGGATTATGGATATTTGAAAATTGCTAGTAATATAATCCTCAAGAATGAAAAAAGGATTGTAAATTTTATAATACAATTTTTTAGGACTAAATAAGTTAAGAATATTTAAGTACCTACGACGCTTGAATTATTTATCTGTTCTTTTTTTGAAAAGGACTAAGCTTACCTAGCTGAATATATACACTGCTAAACATAACAATAGCTAACTGATTTTTTAAGCTAAGCTTAGTAGTAAGTAGCTACAGATTAGTTTTTATGTGCGTAGATAGGGCCTTGCGTGATTATAGGTATACCTATGAGATTTTGAGACCTTTGAGATTTTAGCAATATGAATATGAAATTAAAGTATAGGTATTTAATTATGTCCATGACTCGTGGTTACCGAAGAAATTACCATTAGGAATTCAATCATGAATAATTTTTTTTATGGAACTATCAATTTGTTTATGGGGTTACCAAATTCTGTATGATTAATGTTTTTTCTACCTATCCTGATAGCCTTGAGAGGCTATTTCAGCTTCTTGTTAACTTGTAGGTGAGCTTACGGGGCTCAAACCGAGAGTGTTGCTAACACTGGCCCTGGCAAGAGCAGTGCTTCGCAGAATCTACCACCGGATCGGAAACGCGAACCACTGAGAAGAACAGGCGAGAAACTCAGTGGGCTGATGGGACTTCTTACTGAATCATAGTTCATAAAGGGACAAACGAAAAAAGGAACAATAAATAATAGCTTAAAAAAAGTAACAAAATACGCTTTTATAGAAAATAGTGTAAAAAAAGTGTAAGAAAAAATTATTTTATTGAAAAAACCGGGGGGGTGCATGGTATCAGTAGTTATAAATATTTTATTAGGACCCCAAATCATTTTTTGTTAGTATTTTTAAATTATTATTTATATTTCATTTTTTAGTTAAATTTCAATTTTTTCAATATATATATATATATATATTTTAATATTGAATTGTCATCGGTCCTCCTATTAAGTATACCAAATTTTGAGTTAATTCGACATTTTGAAAGGGGTCAAAATCAAGTTCAAAAATTCCGTTACAAACACATACCTACCTACGTCTGAAGCTAATAAAAGCGTATTATAAATGCATTATTGTTTTCAAGCACTTAAAGGGAAAGGAGAGCCGAAGACTTGACTCAGTGGTGTAAATTGAGAGAGGAGTTTGTCCAGCTGTGGACCACTATGGACTGATGATGATGAGTTCAATGCTCTCTAGTAAAAAACTGTATTGACAAATTTTACTAACGGTGCATTCTAGAAAATCTTCCATAAATTTATTTTACAAAGTAACACTTGGACTACAATATTTAAAAAGTTTTTTTTTATATATACCATATAATAGGTACTTACAGGATCACCATTTCCGAAATGATAGGCAGCGAACACTGTCACAACTTTTCCAGTTTATAACTATACACACTGTTCACTGAAACACAATTATCACGATGTTGCAAATTATAATAAAAATATGCAAACAAGTCTTCGCGCTTCGAAGGGTCCTGGCCCACTGAGTGCAATAGCAAAAATAAACACAGGGTTGTTTTCCCCGATGTAATGTTAGAGGGGATAATCTGTTCAGCCAACGGTGTGCTACAAGCTATTAAGGTCCGCCTACCGTCCAATCAGAAGGCAGGGTCGGTGACCAACCACATTCGTTTGATGCGATACTTTGTTTTCTGAAAGCCGTTGCGGGAAATTTCGCACGATTAATGTTTCAGGATAAAATTTTGTATTACCACTTTGTAACATGTGCGTTCTACTTAAAACGTTAAGGCGGGTAAAGGTAATCTGAGTCGACTATTATCAAAGCCGGCAATGTGACTTTTGGACAATTATTGGTAAATCAGAAAAACGAATTATTGACTTTGTATTCCATTGGCAGTCACAAAACTCTTCTGAACAACATCTTAGATAAATAACAGATTAAGTATTAACCTTTATTTAATGCAGGTTTTGAACCGTATTTTTTGAAGGAGACGATTATATTCAAATCAATCTGTATTAACATATCAATAACATTTTTTTGTCCAAATGCACAGATTGCCACCTTTGATAATAGACGACTCATCTATTAGACTGTCAAAATTAGACTGACAGATGATTCCACTGATTCTCATAATGATAGTTTACGTATAGTTAAATGTGTTTAAGTATTATAATTCTTGTACAAAAGAACGACTTAAAAATAAGAACGCCTCTAAACCTCGTTTGCTAATTGATATAAACTCTATTTATTTCTGTATCACGAATGGTTTGAAATTAAATTTTATATCATTAGGTACACCCCTCGTTGCTGGAGTAGAATGCATCTGTGCTACCTAAAATTTTATTTACGAACAGTACGTTTCAATTCTTCTTTGTATTATTAAGCTCTCGGTTTGAAATATGCAACGAAGAAAGACAGACATATTCAAAAGTGGTGCGAGGAGGATATCTGATGGCTTCACCGGCCTGGCTGTAGGTACCCCTAATGGGCCACGGTAGCCACTTATCGGAGGAGCCGTGCGCTCTCGTCTCTCTTCGACATTATTAAACTAAAGTTTGATAATTGTTAAAAACATTGAAATATGTTATGAAATAGCCGTGTGCCTGGTAAGATTTTTAATCGTATGCCAGTGTCAATCGACTGCCCTGCGTGCAAAAGTTACGCGAAATTTCTGATAATATTTTCTAAAAAAAGGTTATTTTTGGTTTGGATATAACGGCGAGAAATTAGTTTTACGTAAACAAAGTCTTACAAACGACTACATGTATTGCAAAGTTCTTTAGGTGGATTAATTCACCGATACGTTTTTTTGCTGTCATTTCCCTGTCCGCGCGTAGCTAGAATAGCCTTTTCGGCTTCCAGCGAATAGCCAGGGAAAAAAACTGTCATTTTTTACAGCTCACCGATAGTGCGTAAGAAAAAAATATGTATGAGCTCCGATAACTTCTTTATTTTAGGGGAGCCGTGGGCTCATTTGACCCTCTGCAGCGAAAAATAAGTAGGTACCGGTAAGAACCAATTCCATTTCATGTTTATCTTTATTTTAGCCAACCTATTGCTAGTAATTTCGAGGGGTTATGATAACTTCACCGAATATTAAACCGAACTCAGAAGGTTCAGCCCTGGAGACTTTGTTAATATCTGCCCTAATTGCTGAATCTACCACGGCGACACAGTGAGAAGATCCGGCGAGAAACTCAGTGGGCTGTGTCTGTGGTTGTTTATCTATTTCCATAGATGCGTCGATGCGTGTATCTATAGACTCTAAAACGGCTCAACCGTTCCCGAGGAAATTTTTAATAAATCTTCTGCTTGGCTTAGCTGGTGATCCTGTGAAGTTTGGTAGCGATTGGGTCAAAGTCAGTTCAAATATCTGCCAGCAAAAGGGTGAGTCCGTTTGATGTTAGAATAATGTACGAAAGCCAAGTTTTTTAAGTGCAGAAATCATCAAGACCGTAGGTACTCACATAAATAAAAATAGGAGGGGAAAAGATGCGGGTGCGTTCGTTGCGCTCCTTGGAAACATCGCACTGCGCGTGCGCAAAACGTTAAAGAAAATCTAAAATCGTATTGTAAACCTAATTATTGTAGATATATTGATCCAGAGATACAAACTAATTAATAAACTACTATTGGTCGTCGGAATAAAGATATACCTATGCTGCGAGCTTTTAAATAGGTTTTGAAGTTTATATTTTTGTACCTATTGCATTACGACACGACTATCATATTATCTTTGGAGTCAATGTTGGTCGACTTTATGTAAGAGTTGGTTTAGTGGCGGCAGTTACCAACGAAAGTAAAAACGTTTTATTTTAAATATACAGTTCAAATATTTACCTTTTAATCCCTTTTGAATGCTCTGCTGTATTTGCCGTCGCTCTTGACGGAAACTTTTGTTTTTAAAAAGGTAAATTTTAAGTAGCAGATCCGTAAATTTATTGGTGCCCTCTTTTTTTTTGATAATCCTTTTGCCATTGTGATTCGGCAACACTCTAAAATAGGAGAAACCGACGCTTGTGTCTTCGGACTTTTTAATAACAATTTTATGTGGTTCGGACCAGCGACCCGTCTTGCTCTGTGTTTGCATGTTTTTATGTTCTATTTTTTTTCAATTCGTCGAACGAAGCGCTTTGGGCAGCTTAAAGGCTTTTTTTATCGTACTTGCAGTAAATATCTTAACTAAAAGTGTAAGGGAAGTAAGTGTAGATGCGCAGAAGGTGACACTTTACAAATTTATTTAAGCGATCGATAGTAGATAGATGACACTGTACGGGCTTAGCTGCTAGTATTATATTATCCCCAGGTAGTCGAAATTCGACTATAATTAATTGAAATTATAAGTTTGTACACTATTATGATTCTATTTAATCTATTCTCAATTTGACTACAGACTATAAGCAACAAGAAAAGTTTGACAATAAACAAATAGAATGCATGCGTGTGTGTTTTAAATACATGGTAGTGTGTGTAATATTTTTTATTGATTTAATATTATTAAAGCATAATTTAAAAAAAATATTAGCATTAGGCACTCCTTCTCTATATTTTCTATAAGTGTGGGAAATTTCATACTCCTCCGTCTGCACAATTTTCGTAAAAAGGGGTACAAAGTTTTTGCTTCACGTATTAATATATAGATTGATTGAAATAATTCTATATTTTATCACAACTCTGCTTATTTCTTCAGTGAAGCAGTAATGTGTTTCGGTTCTGGGGATGGGGCAGCCGTTGTATCTATACTGTAAAAACCGAGACTTAGAACTCAAGGTGGCTGGCTGCATTTAAATTATTGATACCTATGGGCTCCGGGCACCATTTAAAACCAGGTGGACTATAATCCATCGAAACAATACAAAAAAAAATTCAAGTTTTTTGTACATATTATTATATATCGATAAATTAGTATCGACACTTTAAGTTCAAAAGAAACAATTTTCGCGGGGCAATGACCGGAACTGGAATAAGCTTCGTACTTGTGAAACTTATCTGTTTTATAAAACTTTGATCGGTGGCTGCAGACGAAGTTACAAATCTTATTATAATAAAGCTTCGCTTCGCAACAACAGTAATCAGAAATTTATTTATTCTTGTTTGTTCTTGCTCCTGAACTATCTAAATTAGATACTTCGTTGTTATACGACCACTAAATAAATAAAACTATTGTATTACACGAATATGCAGTGTGCAGATATATAATAAAGTTTACATACATAGTTTTTGATTGTAACACAACAGGTGAAATGTTGAGTTTTACATCAACACACACACAAGAACAGCAATTACTGATTTCCTGTCTGAGAACGAAGGCAGTCCCCTTCCGTTCTCGCCTGAATGCCAATTGTCGCCTGAACCGAACCAATCGAGAGCAATTCGCGTCCCCGGGACCAGCCCTACGGAAGTCGACGATTTGCAAAATTGAAAATAATTCAGTCGAATTGAAACATGTGCTTCTTCTTTCTTATACTCGTTGGGTAATAGGGAAGTTGACTCAATTCTTTATCTTATTTTTATTAAATGTCATTTATTTTTTGTTTTGTTCATTAGATAATGGTTCATCTCGAAACGTTACGATTAATCCGAACGAGCGGGTGAAATCGAGGGTTCAATGAGAAGGCATGCTTTTTTTTCCTACCTATGCTGATAGGCTTAAGAAGCTATTTCAGCTTCGCCGAACATATAGATGAGCTCACGGGACTCGAACCGGAGTGTTGCTAACACTGGCCCTAGTAAGAGCAGTGCTTCGCAGAATCTACCACCGGATCAGAAACGAGACCCACTGAGAAGATCCAGCGAGAAACTCAGTGGGCTGTGTCTGTGGGTTAATTCGCTCGTCGAGCCCTTTATCGCAAGCGACGTGTTCGACGAGGACAGTGACCGGTGCTTGAGGTACCTAAAAGCACCGTTAATGGATCGGGAGGATCCTTTATGACGTGTTTTGGGCGACGTCGACTATTTACCATTCGGTCTACAGGATCGGGCTTGTAATTTCCAGCGGCCACGACAAGAGGGTTCTCATGTCGGGCCGCCTTCTCAAAGTGGCGTAATGATGCCGACTGTAGATACTTACTGACTGAATCAAGCTCCAGTTCATCATGGAGATCCACGTTCCTTAGGAACCATGGTGCTCCGACGGCTATCCTGCAAAAACGGGATTGAATAACCTGAAGGGGTTTCAAGTTGGTGCGGGCCGCGTGAGCGAACACTACGCTTGCATACGTCATGACGGGGCGTATGCAAGTATGGTAGAGTGGAGCATGCTAATATTCTCTGCATCGTACCGATTTTGTAAGATGTAGGTAATACTGAACCAAGTATTTTTGAAAACCTTAATTCTGAGTATAACTAATTATGTTTTAATTTATACTAGTGGTCCTCGGTCGTCGAAATTCGACCATAATTAATTGGAATTATAACATTGTTATGGTTCTATTGTCAAAGATCATATTTCTACATATAATCAGAGATTTAGCCGAGGCTACACTATAGACCGATAACATTAAAGACAAACAATATTAGGTAATCTATTCTCAATTTCACCACAGACTTAACAATAAACAAAAGAGTGTATATGCGTCTGTTTGTCAAATACGTGGTAGTGTGTGTAATGTTTTTTATTTATTTATTTAATGCATTTTCTATGCATAATAAAAAAAAAATAACATTCTTCACTCCTTCTCTATATTCTCTATAAGTATGAGAAAGTTCATACTCCTCCGTCTGCGCAATTTTCGTAAAAAGGGGTACACACGTTTTTGCTTCACGTATTAATATATAGATATCTGCAAACGTAACGATCCAAAATATGACGTCACAACTACTAATGTACGGGCGTGTGAGAGCGAGCCAAATGAATGTATATATCTGATGCATTCATGTAACTACGGGTTTATGTAATGGAATGTTGAAATTCAATATTAACCAATTTTAATATCAATTTTGGCAACGCTAAGTTCGCTCTGCAGAAGACAATACAAGCAGTAAATTAATTTTGAGTTATTCTTAGGTCTTTCGCATAGTTTTTTTAATTTACTATATCAACTAATATCAAATAATCTACTTCCTAAAATCTCCAACATTTGTTAAAGAATTTTTAGTTAAATATTTGATTAATATGTACTATAGAGATGTTAGCTAATGTCTGAGATAGTCAAGCATCCTAAGCCCTTGACTTGTGGTCGTTGTTTCATTGTCTACTTAGGATTGTAGGTACTTCTTGTACTTGCTCAAATTTTGTTTGCTTTAGGATTACGTGTGTACGAACTGTGGTAGACTTAGTATGTTGTTTGAAGATACTGTTGATATTCGACATTTTTTTATTGCTTAGGTGGTTGGACGAGGTCACAGCCCACTTGGTTACTGTTAAGTGGTTACTGGAGCCCATAGACATCCACAACGTAAATGCGCCACCCATCTTGAGATATAAGTTCTAAGGTCTCAGTATAGTTACAACGGCTACCCTACCCTTCAAACCGAAACGCATTAGGTACTGCTTCAGGGCAGAAATAGGCAGGGCGGTGGTACCTACCCGCGCGGACTCACACGAGGTCCTACCATCGGTATACATCGTTTGAGATCCATCATGCCTCCATCCTTCTTTTAAACTAAGTTTTATTTTTGTCAAATAGAGAGTTGGACACAACATCAATTGTATATTATGAAGTCTGTCTCATACTTCAAACCTGACCGTGTCATTTCGTCATCACCCTATATCTCTCCACTGCTGGATGTAGACCTCTCCCATAGGCCGCCACAATGAACGGTCCTCCACCTTCCGCATCCAATCTCCAGCATATCGCTGCAAGTCATCTGTTCGCCGAACAGGGGGACGCCCAATGGTGCACTTACCTTGATACGTGGTCTCCAATCCAGAACGTGTCTGTTCCATCGGCCATCGGTTCTGCGTTCTTGCCACTTCCGATTGGCAACCTGGGCGTATCTATCGCGAATTATGATATATAATAATACGAAATAGGGCTATATGTTGAGTTTATCTAGGTTGATATACTGCTAGGAGTCCTTGCTAAAGTGCCAAACAGACAATGTTTCATAACCCAAACGCATTAAAAACCATGAACGTATAGAACACTTAAGACTTAAGTTGTCGTGGTCTAAAGGATAAGACGTCCGGTGCATTCATATCTAGCGATGCACCGGTGTTCGAATCCCGCAGGCGGGTACCGATTTTTCCAATGAAATACGTACTTAACAATTAATAACGATTGACTTCCACGGTGAAGGAATAAAATTGTGTAATAAAAATCAAACCCGCAAAATTTTAATTTGCGTAATCACTGGTGGTAGGACCTCTTATGACTCCGCACGGGTAGGTACCAGCATCCTGCTTATTTCTGTCGTGAAGCAGTAATGCGTTTCGGTTTGAAGGGTGGGACAGCCGTTGTAACTATACTGAGCTCGTCTACCGATGTCAGCAATAAAATAAATGAAAAACAATGGCACGCATTTGAATTCTTACAGGTTTGTGAGTTTTTTACTTAATATCTCGCACACATTCGCTACACATAAAACTATATTCAGTCAGTCGTTCTAGATAAGATAGCTTTAATCATTCAAATCAAGTACAGGTTGCGACCTGGCGCTGACAACAGAGATAACCCTTCGCAGCCGATATCCAATCTCGACATTCATCTGAATTGAGATCCATACCCCTCCCGTGAGCGTTTCCACACGAGCGCTTTTCAAACAAAGGGACAAATTAAACAAATCCGCAGACAATCGCGTTCCGTCGAATGCCGACATGAAAGAGAGTTAATCAAACAGCTATTTTCGGCCTAGTGTCGAACTCCGAACAAATAACGCCCCCGAGCAACTGTCACCGTTCATACGTTTATGATTTAACTTCTGAAACCAACAATATGTCGGGCCATAACTAATGCGTAGTTGTGAAATGCGCAATCGATTTTGGCGAGTTTTGATCGCCAGCTTGGCCGGCTGCTCGGCTAATTGCATTATGGCACTTCGTCTTGTATTATTTATAAAGTTTCGATGGACTTGTATCGTTTTGGTAGTGGGAGGTATTTTAAGGGCAGTTAATGGCAGTTGACAATATCCTACCAAATATGCCGCGACATAGTCATGCGATTTGAAGGGTGAGAGAGACGTTATATAAGACTTCAACCGCTTTCTTCTTCTCATGGTGGGCGGTGGCGTTCACATTGCCATGCCTCGATAATTAATTAGACGGGCCGCAAACTAATCAACTAGGTAATAAAATGCTAAACTTGTTCATGTATATTTAATTTTAGATAAAAACTGTTGTTTTCGACTATGATGTGCTCTTTTGCTAGTTGACTTGCTAGTTGGGTTGAGTTCGCCAAGTGGGTTTCCAGGGATTCTTTGCAACGCACCATCCGGTCTTGGAGTCAACATCCCTCCATGGTGTTCCCTAAGCGCTGTATAGGTAATATGTAGGTAAAGGCTTGGCTGTGCCACTGGTGTTGCTGACGTCCACGACCCACTGCAACAGCTCACCGTCAGATAGGCCGCATGCTCACCAGCATATGAAGAAATACATAAAATGGATTTTACTATTAATAATTAATTTTATTTTTCTGAATATTCTTTCTGCGTTTTTCGCTTCACTAGCATTATCTAGAAAAACTCATGTTTTCAGGATCTTTTTCATTATGTACTCCTGTATGGCCCACATTGCCCGTGCCACATTGCACGGTATTGGCTGTTTGTTGTTTTAAATTACATTCGAAAAGGTATAAAACATTAAAACAGAAGAAAATTTATAGTTTTCAGTATTCTTTTTAAATTAGCAGTATTTTTTATTTGAGCGCAAGGTGAAAATTCATATAAAATAGTATCGTATGGCGTTAGTTAATTTATGTTTGTCCGTTATCTGTTGGATGCGGGCGCGGCTCCCATGGCTACGGCAGTTTGTATGCAGCACGCGACTAATGACAACTGTTTCTTTGTTTTTTATGTCAAAGGGTGACTAACAGGAGCTTAGATAATGCACGATTACTTCCGAGTCGTTCACAACCACGGCATCTATCATGTTATAGAACCAGTTAAAGGTGTAACCGTAAAAAAAGGGTAGGACTTTTTTTTATTGGCTTGTAGGCAGACGAGCATACGGCCCTGATGGTGAGTGGTTACCGTCGCCCATGGACTTCGGCAATGCCAGGGGCAGAGCCAAGCCGCTGCCTACCGCCTAATACCCTCCACAAGCCTCTTTTAAAGAAGGACATGTGATAGCACTCGGGAAACACCGTGGAGGGGAGCTCATTCCATAGCCGGATGGTACGTGACAATATGAGTTTTCGGTTCATCTAGAATTGCCGATGTGCATGAGCTTCGGTGATCACTCATTTCCAAGAGACATTCTCTGTCGTAATCCTTTTTTTTTTTCTACCTAATGGTTGATTGGCTATCTCAACTTCGCGCGGACGGGATCGCAATCCTTTGAGACAAACGCTATCCAATTCTTTTAATAGGAACGACTGCTTTGCTATAGAAATAGGCAAGATGGTGGTACCTTCGCGTGCTGGTTCAAAAATATGATCTAGCACCATCAATTATAATTAAATTTTTTGCTGGTTTTGTTTTTAGTACACGATGTCTTCCTCCGTCAAAGTCATCCGTGAGCTAAAATATGTATTATGTACAATTCCATGAAGAAATTAGAAAATTTAAGTCTGAAGGATTTGAACCTGGGCATAATCGCATCGCTCGATACGAATGCTCAGGGCGACTTATTCTTTAAGCCACGACGCTTTTGAATTTTGAATGTGATATGTTTTCAGTTTGCTAAATACCAAAATTATAATTTCTCAAAATAGAAATCAAGAATATGACAAGTTATTGGTGTAAGGAGGTTGACATTTTTCATATTATTATGCAGATCAATTCTATAAATAGAGGATACCTCCCCTAATCAATTTGAAGTGGTCCTACTATTAAATAGGACTATTTTGCATAAACATGGGCACAACGCAACATTTCCGCGTAATTATGCCAACTTTTGTGTGTTGCGGATTGATTTACAGTTTTATTATACTAATTGGTCCCCGGCCCAAGCATTTTGTCTATTGTATCTTTAGTTAGCGTAAAATTTTTATGTTCCCGATGATATATTATTATTTGTGGAGCAATAAATAGGCTCTTTGCTGCAATTCATATTTCGATTCAATTAGAATTCTAAATTGTTTTTTTCTGTAAATAAAATTTTAATTTGTAAATTAATTGTTGTTTCCATGAAATGTTTCTGCAAATGGATAACATTTATTTGTTTCCTATGATTAATTAATATTACAAAATTGATGAAAATGAAACGTGCTAAAATGACCTATCCACAAACCATCAGCCCTTGGTATTTAAATAGCATCAATATTACAAAAGCTATTATGGTCTTACTGGTCTGCCCATTTCACGCTCGCCCCAAAAACAATGGGTCGATGGGGTAGCGACGGGATAGCAATGGGGGAACAATCTAATAAACGAATAAAGATGTTGCGTGATTTTTAGATATCATAACGTGGGAACTCACCTTGATTGGTGGTCTCTAATTAATCGACACCGATAGTTCAAAGTTCATTAGTTGATGACCGTGGGAAAGTTATGATTTTAGCTTTTAACACAATCTTGATCCTGTTTTCGTTAGACATTAAATGTCAATTCTAGTTTCAGTCGTTTTCAGATATTGCCAATGCCTGGACCACAGTCAATACAAATGTTAAGAACTACTTCCGTATAATACTGGAGAAGGGAAACGCAAATTGTGTAGCCAAATATTTTTGGAAACGCATTCTTTATTAACGCAATGATACCAGGATGGAATGGGTGCTACTGAAATTACAGGATAGATAAATGAGATAACATAATTATAGGTTTTGTTTTTTGTTTTTTTTATTGCTTAGATAGATGGACGAGCTCATAGTGCACCTGGTGTTAAGTGGTTACTGGAGCCCATAAACATCTACTACGTAAATGCGCCACCCACCTTGAGATATAAGTTCTAAGGTCTCAAGTGTAGTTACTAGAGCTGCCCCACCCTTCAAACCAAAACACATTACTGCTTCACGGTAGAAATAGGCAGGGTGGTGGTAAGTACCCGTGCGGACTCACAAGAGGTCCTACCACCAGTAAAAAGGTAGGCAATATATAGAAGGCGGATAGGCAAAAATAGAAAATAGGTAACTTTCAATCAATCAATTTGATTGTCGTTTTTCATTACTAAACTAGTAGGTGGTCGTCGTAGTCACTAACATGCTTTATCAAAAGCTACGATAAACTTTATTGTTTAGTAGTAGGTACGTTTTCATCCTATTGTGATAGACAATCGTTTAATTCTTTTGTATCTTGTACAAAAGTCCCGGAAATCCGATATTTCACATTAACGTATTTAATTCTGAAACTCAAAATGGAAGCGGCGGTCCATTAAATTTTATTTTAACCCCGCGGACGCCGAAGGGTCGTACGAACGACGCGGGGCATTTGCGAAACATAAATAATGGCAAAAAACATATTGAGTTTGTTGGGACGCGGCACTCATTATGCGCAATTAGCTACGATTGTGACAGAGGACACCATGTGAACAGATTTCCCTTGCTTCGAGATTTGTAATGAATATCTTTTTGGGCGCGTGCCGTTTATTTGTTAAGGATAAAACATATCATAAGAATGTGCATTTATCACATATGTCAGACGAGTTGGCGTTGTGGCTCAGTGATAATTGTCTGTGCCCTTATGTACGAGAGGTTGCAGATTTAAAACTAAGCTCATTGGACAATTTTATTTTTCTACTTAATAGCGTTTATTACTTAAGTAAAAAAGCGAAATTTTAATATAAAAAATATCTTAAGTTTCGCTTATTTCAATCATTTCAACTTTAATTCTAGTAAATTAAAATCAAACAAGGACCTAATTTGTAACCTCGAAAGGTTAAACAACATTTGAAAGCGTTTATTTGAGTTGGTACTTATTGACCCCTTTGTTGGCGAAGCACATTAGTAAAATTAGAGCGGTGGGAAAAGGGTTATGGCGAATAGTTTATGTTTATTGTTATTAGAACAATATTTGTATTTTTTAGATCTACGGTTATGGTTATTACCGAGATATCATGTTTTAGAAATTTTTTCAAAGAACAAAATTTTTTTACGGTATTTTGAATTCAATATTCGAACACTCGACGTAGTCTAGTGACTAGATTAATAAATATTCTAGTACAGGTCGTTGGGAGGATAATGTAAAATGAAACTACTTAAAATCTATGTAAAAAGATAGAATTTATGCAATATCGATATATCTAATCTATATTAATACAAAAAGCAAAATTTTGTACTCCTTTTTACGAAAAATGCGCGGATGGAGGAGTAGGAAATTTCCTACACCTATAGAGAATATAGAGAAGGAGTGCAGAATGTTAATATATTTTTAAATTATGCATAAAAAATACATTAAATCAATAAAGAAAACATTACACACACTACTATGTATTTGACACATATGCATGTATACTATTTGTTTAATGGCAAACTTTTCTTATTGCTTACCTATAGTCTGGGGTCAAATTAAGAGTAGATTAAATATTGTTCGTCTTTATCAATGTTTGTCTTTGTAGTCTCGGCGAAATCTGTGTTAAAGAAGTATAATAGTCTTTGAAAATTGAACCAAACTTATAATTCCAATTAATTATAGTCGAATTTCGATACTGGGGGATCACTAGTTAGAATAAATGTGGCAAAAGTGCAATTTTAACCGCAGTGTAAATATAAAATTTATATTCCCGGATTCTAAAAAAAGTCGACGCACATTATTTTCATTCAATGATCAATCAAGCTCCCTCGTGGTCACTTTTATCCGGAAACACGGTTGTTGCTATTGTAGATATCGATGACCATAAGTCTCAGGGCACTTACAAAAGGTACACAATGTGGACACGCGCTAACTCGCTATTGTTTGGAATGTTAGTTTGTTTGCTATTATCGATGGTTTTGTTTGCGATTATCACACTTTTAATGTGATTATAATGAATAATGTATTTTTATGAACATTCGTGATGACGTAAGATATAAAATTTCGTAAACACAAGTACACTTTTTTTTTTAGAATAGCCCTCCCCCTTGCGTCGATAATCCTCAACGCTAAGGGTGATGGCCTCGTGGTCATGAGGCTTTCTTGGGAAAATACACATGGTGGGGTTCCACGTCCTTCCATCGCAGTGCTTTTGGAAGAGATTTAGTTCTTCGATGCCGCTTAAGCTTTATTTGGGTCCGGCTAATTAACCGGCACCAGTCGAATTCCAACTCAACCCTCCTCTTTTTTCATCCGTGCTTAGGACTGGTATTGACAGAGTGAATATCATAATAATAGAATATAATTTCTATATTAACAAATATGGAATTAAGCTATAAATGCAATGACTCGAAAAATGTAATAAAATCTTTACAAAATAGTTTTTCTTCGGATCTGCTCAGCAGGATGCACAACTGACCTTCAAGTGTTAACTCTACTTTAGAGACCGTCAAGTAGTTTTGTTGGTCAACCCTCTCTCCCAGCGGAGCCTTTGAGTTTCTCCACCAGTCCTGGTTAACCCGCAAGGTCTCCGGGCCGACTACAATCCATCCCAAAAAAACTATCAATCAAGTGTTCATTAACTTAATAGGCTACGTGCGCATGTTAGTACTTAAATAGTTGAAACTTATTTAAAATCGTTTACCTAAAGTAATCTCTGTCACAGAGTTGGGGTGCTTTTGTTTCAATGATGCAGTTCCAATCGATACATTTTCGACGTGGACAATGAAACATAGTTTTAATAGAATTTTCATGACACATTTTATCAATAAGCTTCTAACAAATATAGTTTAAAAAAACTAAAAAACACGCATAATGTAAAATTCAACTAAAAAATTGAAAATAGTGTAAAATATATTTTATTGTAAAAAAAGCGTTAGTTTTTTTAAACTATTATTTACTTTTAATTTTTTAGTTAAATTTTCTATAAAAGCGTATTTTTAAAACTATTAAGTTCTTTAACATCAATTCCCGCGTCATCGCTATAGATAAAAATTATATAAATTGGCAAAAATCTTCTTTTGCAAATTGAATAATGGAATCATCTTATCAAATTAGTGTATTGTCATCGGTCCTCGATAAATCTACAAAGTTTGAATGAAATCTGGCCGTTTAAAGTGGGTCAAAATCGCGTCTAAAGGAGTCAGTTACAGACATACAAACATACGTACCTACAAGTGAAGCTAATATAAAGCGGGTAAAAAAAAACAACTTCAGTTCTATCTTTAATGTCGACAAAATATAGGGTGATTCGATGCGGTAATAAAGTGCATGGTTGCCATCGCGATTAAACGGGTGGAGTAGGTACTGGAGCTCGTAAATGCTCATTAAATTCCATTTAGAAATGTCTCCTATTGTCAAATGTAGAAGGGTTTTCTGTGATCATTCTTAATTGAAGTTTTCATTATCTACGCATCTGTTTTTAAAATCTATGTGGTTTTCTTAAGTTAGTTATTGAGAACTTACTGGTGGTAGGACCTCTTGTGAGTCCGCGCGGGTATGTACCACCACCCTTCCTATTTCTGCCGTGAAGCAGTAATGCGTTTCGGTTTGAAGGGCGGGGCAGCCGTTGTAACTATACTTGAGACCTTAGAACTTATATCTCAAGGTGGGTGGGGCATTTACGTCGTACATGTCTATGGGCTCCAATAACCACTTAACACCAGGTGGGCTGTCAGCTCGTCCACCCAAGCTAAAAAATAAAAACTTGCATTCACGAAATTTCACCAGTTTCAGCTTTCAATAAACATACAAAAACAAACACACGTTTTGAGTGTTTTGAATTATGACATTTCCTAATGAAAATACTGAAAACCTTAACACAGTCTTTCGACAATTTGATTTGTTGAGTTCTTTGAAACAGTCTTCAGAAGCTTCGTGGAGTAATTATTTAAATGAAGTTTGGTAAATTGAAAAAAAAAACCTTATCCTTAGCGTTAATATCGGTGACACGCGTCGCATATTAAACTTACCTGAACAGCGAATGCGGCGCGTGCCACGCCTGGGTCCCGAACGTAGGTACATTCCGTTTTAACACTTTTTAGTTCGCTTTCGAACTGTTCGTTTTGATGGATTTTTGAAATGTATTTAAGTTAACTTTCTGATGAGGTACATGGTTGTAACTGTCAACATAATGAAATACAAATACGTAGGATATGCTTTTATTTATTTATTGCATGTATCGGTGTAAGAGCTCACAACCCAACTTGTGTTAAGTGGTTACTGGAGCCCATAGACATCTACAACGTAAATGCCACCACCCAAATTGAGACATGAGTTATAAGGTCTCAGTATAGTTATAACGGCTGCCCTTAAGCCGAAACACATTACTGCTTCACGGCAGAAATAGGCAGGGTACCTACTCGTGCGGACTCACAAGAGGTCCTACCACCACTAATTACGCAAATTATAATTTTAAATTGGTCCTCGCCTGCGGGATTCGAACACCGTTGTACCGTTACAGGTCTTATCTTTTAGGAAACGAGAAAGAGGATTAAGGTACAAAGCAGGTACCTAATAATTTTTTACTAATCATAATTCATTTTAAGCGTTATTTGAAATAGATTCAATTGAATATCACGTGATCTTGAAAATAATAGGTTAATAAATTTTTTACTAATTTCTATACGGTTTTAAATGAAACGATTTTTCCATAACAGTTTCGCTAATCCGCATAGGAACATAAACACGATTAACCATAGGTACTGTCCCTGTTTGAAATTAGTGATGGACCAAGCCTGTTAACAGATAAACGATTATTAAGCAACATAAGAAACAGCTGCCGCCCTATTGTCACAATTTGTGAGGTTTGTTTTATCGTTGGGACATCCGTTACCTGCGGCACGTGGACGCCGCCGAGCGTGGCCGCACGTGGATGCGACGGCGCAAGTCTCCTGCTTGCTCTGAGTGGATTGTCATGTCGTTGTTGTTTACATGTTAAGCTACAATACATGACTTATGCACGGACATTAAAATAACTAAATGATATTAGTTAGTTCATAGTTTGAAATTGCCATTGATGCTGGAACTAGAATGCTGAATGCCGCCGAATGCCTCAGAGAGATTATGTTGAAACTTCGTCGAAATTTCCATAGGGATTGCCGCTATTTACTAATAATAATAATAGACAATATAAATTTAAAAAAAAACTATAAACAAAACTGAAGTTCAACTTTGCAGCAGAGATAGGAGTGTAGGTACCACCTACATATTACAGTACTGCGAGTTGACAACACTTGCAAATATCCCATTTTAACCTTTACCCGTGTCTATTTACCCCGGACACAGAGTAAATAAATGGGGACGGCCATTATTTTATTGATTATTTCTTTAAAATGAAAAATTCCAATAATGTAACGGTTTTTATCAACTACGTACGTTCAAGAGTCAACTTATTTCTTTGGTTGAACAATGACTATTTAATTAGAACTATGTATTTTTAAATTTAATCTGAAGTTTGATTTCGTCCCCATTTATCCCATTTTACGGTACTTATTATCTTTAGCTACCTGCGTCGCGTCGGCTCAGTGCTTAGATCAGATTATTAAGAAATCATTTAGGATTTTTTTAAAGTTCACCTAAACTTAATTCTGATTTTTTATTGTACTTACGTAATTTAAGTTTTTTGTCACCTAAATTATTATAGATTAATATTTTCAAAATTCTTTTCGCAGGTTCGCAGGCCTCCTAACGATTCAACCTCCATCTTTCTGTATATGTCACTCAAATATGCTATCATAACAAAGACAGTAAAGAGAACGAACAAAGAGTAAATCAGTGTCGGATGCGTACGAGCACAATATTGGACATCAAATGGATGCGTTTACGTAAATATAGACTGGCTTTTATTATCTGCAATGCATTCGATTGCGGCTCGCCGCGCTCACCCCTCCATTCACGAAGGATGATTGATCTACGGCAGATTGACAGTTTTTTTTATGAAACCAGCCAAGGGTACTGGTAAGCGAATATTAAAGGCAATTGTTGTTTAATTTTTACATTCGAAGGGCGCGTTTGGAGTGTTGTAATAATGTTTTGATAATAGCTGTATCCGTTCGGGTCATGTTTCTTATTCAGAGTGCGTGGGACTGAAGCTGGCTGTCGATTGCGCTTCGAGTGCTCTGCTTGAATTTAAATTAAGCTGTTGACCGTTGGGGTGCACCTTGCTGTTTTAATACTTCTTTTGTTTATTTAAATTGTTTACCACTAGAGTTTGTGACGGGCGTTACCTGAACTTTTTTAATACCACAAGCAGGAGTTTAGTGAAAGTTTTCCATCATCTTTGTTATTTTTATTGCTTAGTCGGATCATGGCCAACCTGATATTATGGTTATCGGAGCACATAGACAATAACAACGCAAATGCCGCCCCCCACCTCGAGACATGAGTTCTAAGATCTTTTTTTCATTTTTTATTGCTTAGATGGGTGGACGAGCTCACGGCCTACATGAAGTTAAGTGGTTACCGTTGCCCATAGACATCTACAATGTAAATGCTGCCACCCACCTTGAGATATGAGTTTCTAAGGCTTAGAGTGCAACGGCTGCTCCACCCTTCAAACTGAAAAACATTACTGTTTCACGGTAGAAATAGGCAGGGTGATATCTAACCGTGCGACTTCACAAGACGCGCTACCACTAGTAAATATGCGAATTATAACTTTGTGTGTTTGATTTTTTCTATTCTATTCTATTATATCAGCCCACAGACGTCCACTGCTAGACATAGGCCTACCCCAAGCCTCGCCACAAAGACCAGTCCTGCGCTCATTGCATCCAGCAGATCCCCGCGAACCTCAATTGGCTGAGGGTCCATCTTCTGGGAGGCCCACCCACGCTACATCTTCCGGTACACGTTTGATTTTGATTACTTGATTTTTATTCATTATCAAATGTAGGGTTTTGAGCGTCTTATTATTATTTCATTGGTAGGTAACGCGAAATATTATAGTTAACAATTTTGTTTCAAAAAAAAAAGTAGCCTATACGTCAATAGAATCGACGATTGCGGATTGACCGCGGACGGCTGGTTGTTGGATTTAATTTTTTGTGCTCGATTCTATTGAATTTTTATCCCGCTTCGGACAAAAGAATGTTATAGCATTCGATATTTTAGCACAATGCGCCCACTGATCCTCATTGATCGCCAATTACTGGACATTAAGTGCCTCAAACGCTTTCCATGTCCGTTATTTGTAGCAACAAATCAAATATGAAAAGAATAAACCGACAATGGACCGCTCAAGATATGCATTGTACGGTGCCGATGGGGTGTTTTATTCGTTCGATAAGCTTGTTTTTTCGAACGTTTAAATAATGAATTGGGGTAGCTTAGTACAGATTCTTGTGATCGGATTTCGCGATACAGGTCAGAAAAGCGGATTGCATTTACTAGGCAGCCATCGGTAGCTGTTTATTCAATTAATTTATTCATTACGAAACCAACGACATGAAAATGGATATATTATTATGTATAACAAAGGCAAATAATAGATTTCTTAAAATTTTCTTATACATAGTAAGAAAATTGGTTAGAGGCCTACTATGACAAAAAAGACATGTGCTTCGATTTTTCTAGATATGTATGTAGTAATCTTTTACATTTGTTTTGTTTCAGAAACCCAATGTTTTTCTTTTATTTATTCCTTCTCGTTCACAGAAAATCTACAAAAAGTCAACTGTTAACTGAAATAGATGTTCGACACAGTACGTTCATTCAAGTAATTCTTGTTTAAAAGATTTCATGAGTAGTTTTTTAGTTAGTAGGATTTTTAGTGTGTCCAGATTACAGTCAAAAACCTACTTAAGTGTTATTCGGAGCCACTTCCAGTACTTCTACTACTACTACAACTTCTACTACGTAACTAGCATTCGTAACCAGCTACTTCAATCCCTTCTTCGGTAAATCATTCTATTGTTAATTATAGTTCTGGGGCTAGATGACCATTTGTGGTTTGCTCCCAAATATTTCGTTTATTTATAAAGTATACTTATATTATTTTAATTGCTCTTAAATTCTTTGATACTAGTATGTAGTAAACTCTGCTGGGATTGTTTCTATATATTTTACTAGTTTCTTTGCTTTTCGGGAGACGTAAAATTGAAATTACACCCTTAACTACCACAATTGTAAATAAAGGAATTATATTGCGAGAAATGATATTGCTTTGATTATTACTAGTAGTGTATTTTGGAGAATATTTTGCATTTTCCGTACCCTATTCGTATGGGACGCGTGTCATTTCATAGGTGCGGCAAGGTGTGTGTGTGCGCACGCGCTGTAGAGTGTAGACGCTATTGTGCCGAGCGTCACGCACATTGCTCCACAACCACGCAAGAACAAACACGTTATTGCGTTTTTATTGCGCATCTTCAAACCATTGTTATTTTCGTTAAATCTGTTGTTTGATTTTTATTGATAAAACGCCGGTACAAAACGATGTATGTTTTCACGCTACGATTCGCGATTTGGGTCTTTTATTGCCTGTTTTTTGTGGATATGCTTTTTTTTTATATTATTCGATATTGCTCGAAAATAAGTTATTTTTAATTGTAATATGTTTTTATTGTCAATACATAGATATGTAACGAAAATCCTTTATTATTTAATTCTCTTTAGTTTTTCAAAAGGATTTTTCTTCAGTGTCATGGAGAGAAGTCTGTCATTCAGTAAAAAGATAGCTCAGTTTTGTATAGTTTATTAATAGTATTTACCTAATCTTCTCTATACCTAGTCAGGTCATAAGTATTGTCACACAGTAAAAACTTTTCTTTTAGAATGCTGTCCACAAAAAAGTTTATTGAATTCGAATTTCAAATTGTTCATGAAAATAAAAAGGTATACTTTTAGAATTTTACTCATTTTTAAATATGGAGTGGACGCTTAAAGAAGACCGTGTTGCAGTTATTGCGTTGCATCGTTGCGGTTACGCGCCAATTCAAATTTTTAACATACTGAAAAATTTGAATATAACCGAAAGATTCGTTTATCGTACCATCAAACGATACAATGAAGACTCTAGTGTAGATGACAGGTCAAGAAGTGGTCGCCCTCGGTCTGTTAGGACTCCAGCAGTGATAAAAGCTGTGAAGGCGCGAATTCAAAAAAATCCCAAACGTAAGCAGAAACTGTTGGCCCTTCAGATGGGGTTAAGCAGAACCACGGTGAAAAGGGTGTTAAATGAAGGCTTCAGGCATATCGAAGAAAAACAGGACATCGTTTGAATGCTCGTCTAATGGACCTGAGACTGAAGAGATGCCGCGCTTTGTTGAAGCGGTACGCGGGAAAAAAATATCGGGAAATTCTTTTTTCGGATGAAAAAATTTTTACCGTAGAAGAGAGCTACAACAAACAAAATGATAAGGTGTACGCACACAGTAGTGAAGAAGCGAGCAACCGTATTCCGCGTGTCCAACGAGGTCATTTTCCATCCTCGCTCATGGTATGGTTGGGAGTTTCTTATTGGGGCTTAACAGAGGTACATTTTTGTGAGAAAGGTGTAAAAACGAATGCAGTTGTGTATCAAAATACAGTCCTGACGAACCTTGTGGAACCTGTTTCTCATACCATGTTCAATAACAGGCACTGGGTATTCCAACAAGATTCGGCGCCAGCTCATAGAGCGAAGAGCACACAAGACTGGCTGGCGGCGCGTGAAATCGACTTCATCCGGCACGAAGACTGGCCCTCCTCCAGTCCAGATTTGAATCCGTTAGATTACAAGATATGGCAACACTTGGAGGAAAAGGCGTGCTCAAAGCCTCATCCCAACTTAGAGTCACTCAAGACATCCTTGATTAAGGCAGCCGCCGATATTGGCATGGACCTCGTTCGTGCTGCGATAGACAACTGGCCGCGCAGATTGAAGGCAGATTCAAAATCACGGAGGTCATTTTGAATAAACTTTAGTGTCATAAGAATCTATGTTTTGTTAATTTCATTTTGGTGTATGAATGGTTACATAATGAATAAACTTGTTTCAATTATTTTACATTAAACATGTGACAGAATTTATGACCTGACTAGGTATATAAAAATGAATTGCTGTTCGTCAATCTCGCTAAAACTCGAGAACGGCTGGACCGATTTGGCTAATTTTGGTCTTGAATTATTCGTGGAAGTCCAGAGAAGGTTTGAAAGGTAGATAAATATGAAAATGATCGGAATTAAATAAAAATATAATAAAATTTTGTTTTTCCTTTTTAAGTTTATTTTATACAAAAGCTTAGGTCTTTTATTTATCGATTGAGGCACTACGAAATCTGCCGGGTCAGCTAGTTTTGAATATTAATTTTAAAGGAGATTAAGGACTTTGAATATTGTTATCTTATCTCATCATATATCACAGAAAACACAATTATCGTTTATTCATTCTGAAATACTCCATATCGTTGAACACATGTTAAAATTTATTCACGATATGCAATACAAAATATTTTTGACTCGATTGAATAAGCGGAGCAATTAAATAATTCAATTGTCAACAATGAGTGTAGGTATATTGAGACGTTCACTTTGATGTGGTCAGTGCGCGATGAGTCAAGCTTATTCTCAATCTAAGGAACCACGCCGTCTCGTCGCCCAGACATGCGGGCCCACTCACTGGGTCAAGTTTTTGAGCGCACTCTATATTAGGTGAGTGGGCCTAATATAACTGGGTTTGGGTAAGGTCGGTTGTGTCTTTACTGCTTTGTGACTATAGTCGCCTGAATACTGTTTTGCTCAAACATTTTAGGTAAGTCAGATTCATATTTTTTAAGCGCACTCATGAGGCTGGCGCGATAGGTCAATGACCCGAAGGAAGCAGTTATTGTAAGCTGTTGGTTGTGGTATATAGACATTATTGTTTTATATTACTTTACTTTAATTCGATCATTATTTTATTATTTTCTTACAGGCTTTATCTATGACAAAACAAACTAAATACATGTCTGTTTATCATTGTGTTTTATATCTGACTATTGACTTTGTCTTATTAATTTTCTAAAATAATGTGTAGATTATAAAAAACGTGTAATACCTAAATTCTAAAGACGAGACAACAAAAACTCGTTAAATAGGTCATTACACAATGACGGTGCAATTTTATACACATACACAATACATAATTGTTCAGAAACCGCTGCCGGTATCAATTTTCAGGGCTGCCACACGACCACTAGCAAATATTGTGATAATCCACCGATCTTCTATTGTCACTCGATGACTCGATAAAAAAACTAAAACGCTTGTAGTATCCCTCGGGGCCACTCGTCATTCTTCCCTCATTCCCATAATCTATTCCAATTAACTGACAGCACCATATTGTAATATTAACACAGCGCATTCAGTTCCTCCCCTTGCATTATGCAAAGACGATTTTATACGAAAATGAGTTTTAAAATTTGTGGATTAGATCCAGTTTACAATGACACGTGATGATGAGTGCGTCATTCGCTGTGATACGGTCAAAGAGATCTTATTGTGCACGTATTATGTATACGATTATTGTCAGTCGTCTACATCTTACTTTATATTAACAGTTTTTGTCTATACTTTACGAATATATCCAGTAACTTTTAGTAGATGCAAATAACCCTCAAATGTCAGACTCATGTTGATTACCGATTGATAATTTCGAATATTCGAGACAGTAGATTTGATTAGGAGATTGTTAGAGAAATTTTCAAGGTCGAATAAAACGCAAAGGAGCGTTCAAGTGATATTTCAAATAAATGTTCAACCGTATGTTCCATGGGGAGTGCTCTGAGGAACTGTTCGAGATGATACCGTCATCTCGTTTTTACCATCGCACCGCCCGCCACCGGAGTAGAGTTAATCCATACTACCTGGAGCCACTGCGGTCATTCACAGTGCGTTTCCAGAGGTCTTTTTTCCCACGTACCATCCGGTTATGGAATGAGCTCCCCTCCACGGTGTTTCCCGAGCGCTATGACATGTCCTTCTTCAAACGAGGCTTGTGGAGAATATTAAGCGGTAGGCAGCGGCTTGGCTCTGCCCCTGGCATTGCTGAAGTCCATGGGCGACGGTAACCACCCACTATCAGGTGGGCCGTATGCTCGTCTTCCTACAAGGGCAATAAAAAAAATTTACCTAAGAATTTACACTAGTAATACTACTATTAATCGCGGCTTAACCTCCCTCCCCCTGGCTTCTGATAACGTTGTACCGGCCCTTCTCTTAAATCGTACTATTAACTGTGATCTAATCGCCATTGTTTTTGCGCTTACTCAGAGACAATAATCGGGTTGATCGACTTCCCCGGTAGGGTCGAGAGTGTGTCTTAGACTAATCGTCTATTTTGGACGAAAATATTGACGTATTGATACTGATGTGCGTTTTCAAACTTGAAATAAATAAGTAGCTGCAGTCTTATCGCCTATTCAGTCTCTACGTAAGGATTTTCTGTGACGTTTCTAAAATAACTGTATCCTTTTTAAAAGGATCGAGACCAGAACTAGTTTTTCTGTGGGTACCCCGATAGGTCGTAATCGTGGTAGGCGCAAGCATGCAGAGCTGCACCTAATTTTCAAGGTTGATCAGTGATTGGCGTGGAGTTCGGAGAGTAATTAGAACTTTATTAAGCTACCTTCGATGCACAGATCATAAACTAATAACATAAATTCCTTTGGGCACGTCAAAGACATTCATATTTGGAAATAGCTTACAGTGGCATAGCACTAGTTATAGTCTTCCAGTTAACTATTTAAATTGTATCATTAATTGGCAGAGAATCCGGTGGGCAATTGTTAAGGCTACATTTGAATGAAAAGTCTCACCTTTGACCATAGCAAAGACATAGATCAGAAATGGCATACAGCAGTGGTGGGCAAACTTTTTTAATGGCGGGCCACAAAGCTTAAGAAATTCGGCTGGCGAGTGGTGTCTGAGGTCACTCGCCCCCGATGCCGGCGCTTCTCATTTCAACACGCTTTGCACCTCGTATTACATCCGTACGTATTACGCATCACATGATCTCCGTGGCTAGTTTAGCTTGACCTATAGGTTACGCATCTATTGTTCTACTAAGTAGAATCTACTCTTTCTTTTCGCCCCCTACCAGTCAGACTGGCTCTAAAACGTAATTATAACGGGTCATATACTATCCATCTCGATGGACCCTCAATGGGCCAGCCGGATTAAATACTTTCGCGGGCCGTACTTTGCCCATTACTGGCCCACAGTAACACGACATGCTGTGGTGTCCCGGTAAAACCTTGTAGGCGTATTATTCCAATTACAAGTTTAAATAATATTTATAAAATTATGTACCTACGTTTAACTTTATTGTTATAGTGATATCGTGTGTTTAAATATAAATTTAAACGTTCTTGCAAAATATGTTTTTCCATTGCAAAGAGCGCCAGGGCTTTAACTCAAATATTTATCGCTTTTAATGCTTCTTCGAATAACGATTGTTTTAAATAAAAAAACCCGAACGTGCTTCATTTATCGCAGTTAAAGGGAATCGTCAAAAATTCCTCTCATTTCCCACGCAGACCGCAACGACCGCTCGATAGATGCCAATTTAGATCGATAAAGCTTTAACTTGCAATATCGATATTACGGTAATAAGTGACGTTCTCAGGAGCAGCGGGGGCTCGGGGGAAACGTATCTTTGTGTGAAATCTATAGATTTTATGAGCCAATTCACTTATTCATTATTGTAACAAACCTGCTGCGGTGAAACTTTAATTGTTCCGGCTTGACTTTGAATAGAGTTTTTATTTAGTCTATGTTTGATTGAGAAGTTATTGGACAATACATTGTTTGTAAATTGATCTTATATCATTTGTATTTAAGTTCCAAACAACTTATTGTTATATATATATATATATACTTTGTTTGTGAGGTAGCGTAATTCTATTAATATATACTATAGAGATTAGATATCTTTTTGAATTGGATTAGTTGTGCTACCTTAAATACTGACTTTAATCAGCGCAGCGCGCACGAAAAATCTTGTGAGATTTGTATGTATATGTGTATAGTATCTGACGTAGTTAATTTTATCATGCGGTCGATACAAAGGGCAGTGTAGTCATTATTTATTACATATTAGGTTGGGGAAAAAGTTTCTTCGCATTTTTTAAGAAAATTCACAATATTTTTTAATACAGTTTATTTACATTTAACTAAAGTATGTAGGTACCATTTTGTTCGATAACTTCTTGCCATCTTGTAGGTAGGGACATGATCCCATTGCTTTAGAAATTTTGGGGTTTCTGGTCAAAATACCGCGACAATTGCTTTTGGCAGTCCTCTTGTGATCTTCACTTGCACTGCCTAAAGAATTCTGAAGAGACCGAAACAGGTGGAAATCTGAAGGTGCAAGGCCAGGACTATACGGCGGATGCATTAACACCTCCCAGCCAAGCTCTCTTAATTTTTGCTAAGTGGCTAAATATGTGTGTATCGAATTTCTTCAGTAGATTCACTCATCTTGACAGTACGAAAAATAAATAAAAATCACACATTTTCCTAATTTGAATTTGGAATTATCTTCTTTAAAATTGAAACTTTTAATAATTTTTTTTTAAGAGATTTTATGACCTGGTAACTGAGACCTTTAAGTCATGTCTTATTTTAATCTATATTCTTAATTTTATGAAAAATGATATTACGGAGTGAAATGAAATGAAAATGATTAATTTGAGACATTAATCAACTGGGATGAAATTAAATGAGATGATATGAGATGAAATCTAATCTCAGTAAAATGGTGGTCATTTACTAAGATTTTTCAGTGGACTTTTTGGAGGATCCCGAGAAGTTACGTCCAGCGGCTTTGTTTCATTTTCCCCCATTTGTGCACTTTCACAGATATTAAACGGTTAATAAACCACCATTATTACACATTTAAACCCGAAGAAACACTAAATAGACAAAATAAAACAAATCACACAACTTCACTCCTCGCGTTCCCGCCAAAAAGTCTGAAACTTTTAATGATACCAAAACCAGATAGATACAAATAGTATTGCCAAAGAGATTTTATTACAAGCTCATACATAGGTACTATAATGCGAAAAGACTTTTTCCCCAACCTGTTATGTATATGCGATAGTTCGATGCTTTCCGATTAATTCCATCTCATGTCAGAAGTGGTTTCGGAACAAATGCTCCTAGGTTTTTTTTTTTTTTTTTATCAGAATGAAAGAAAATTCTGCCTGTTTGGGATGTTTAGAATTGTCATGAACTTGAAAGCATCATCATCACTTTGAAATCCGTGACACCATAATACCATAGTCATAGAAGTACCTATAGTCAATTGATTACATGCCGAGAATGCTTGGTTCCTGCAATCCAAAAAGTTGCTTATCATTGTAGTACAAATAGAATGAGGTTAAAGTTTACTACCTTTTTTCAAAATAAAAATGTTATTTGAAGTGTGACTTACCGATTTGTGAAGTGGGGTGTGAAATGTCATTTGAGATTTCCTCTAAAATAGTATAATAGAAGTTGCATGCTTGATCACTCGAAAACGACGTATAAACTCTTTTCATTTCTCTCTTGGTCTGATTTTTCATTTTTGTAAAATCTGTTAAAGTAAGAATTTAAATTATTAAGAAACTGATGGCAGGACCTCTTGCGAGTCCGCACGGGTAGGTACCGCCACCCTGCCTATTTCTGCTGTGAAGCAGTAATGCGTTTCGGTTTGAAGGGTGGGGCAGCCATTGTAACTATACTGAGACCTTAGAACTTATATTTCAAGGTGGGTGGCGCATTTACATTGTAAAAGTCTATGGGTTCCAGGAACCCCTTAACAACCAGGTGGGCAGTAAGCTCGTCCACCCATCTAAAAAATTTTTTGTGTCTTCTATCCAAAATCAGTATCCTCAGTCTCACTTATCCATTTTATAACGCTACTTTTATGCCTACTTTTTTCACATTTTTTATACATTTAGATACATTAATTAGCCTTGCACAATGCAATTTTGGACATTATTTTATATCTCCATTTACGAAGTTTGACACAAAACAACAGCTTTTAATATCGAGCGGCCATTTTGAAAATAACAGTTTACCTATACAAAATCTCATACTAAAGTAAAGTAAAGTATGAGATTTATACATTAGAGGCAACTATTTATACAATTTTTTTTTGCTTAGATGGGTGGACGTGCTCACAGCCCACCTGGTGTTAAGTGGTTACTGGAGCCCAGAGATATCTACGACGTAAATGCGCCACCCACCTTGAGATATAAGTTCTAGTCTCAGCATAGTTACAACGGCTGCTCCACCCTTCAAGCCGAAACGCATTACTGCTTCACTATAAACTCATACTAAAGTATGAAATTTTGTATAAACTTTTGCGTCGCTTGCGACGAAGGGCTCGACGAGTGAATTAACCCATAGACACAGCCCACTGAGTTTCTCGCCGGGTCTTCTCAGTAGGTCGCGTTTCCGATCTGGTGGTAGATACTGCGAAGCACTGCTCTTGCCAGGGGCAGTGTTAGCAACACACCCGGCTTGAGCCCCGTGAGCTCACCTACAGGTCAAGGAGAAGCTACTATAGTCTCTGAAGACTATGAGCATAGGTAGGAATAAAAAAAAGGCCGCTTAAACTTTGAGATAGTTTAAATTCCGACGGAGAGTTTAACTATGATTAAAATTAAGAGTTGATCGTCGGTCGCCGCTTAAACTTTCGATTTAAGCTACGATGGATGTTACGGGCTTAAGACTGAGTGATTTATGTTTTGGGTTAGTATAACGCATTTTCACCAGGGCTGAGTTAAGTGTATGTGATCATAAATTTTTATTCCAGACTCTAATGTAAAATATGTTCCTAGTATACAGGATTGGATAGCGGGCTCGGCACTGCGCAGGTGGCCGATACACGATACTCTATTGATCCGAACGACGCTCGAGCTTCCATTTATCTCTGAACTAAAGAATTCTTTGCAGACATCATTCACCCCGCTACTAATTAGTGCAAAGATTATCATATTAGTCTAGAATGGACTCAATTTACTGGTGGTAGGACCTCTTGTGAGTCCGCGCGGGTAGGTAGCACCACCGTGTATATTTCTGCTGTGAAGCAGTAATGCGTTTCGGCTTGAAGGGCGGGGCGGCCTTTGTAACTATACTTGATACCTTAGAACTGATATCTCACGGTGGGTGGCGCATTTACGTCGTAGATGTCTATGGGCTCCAGTAACCACTTAACACCAGGTGGGTTGTGAGCTCGTCCACCCATATAAGCAATAAAAAAAAACTTTGTTGATTTTAATTACATAAATGATGTAATATGAAGTACGTTTCTACAAATACGTACACAATGTGAATATCGTTCATTATCGATATCTCTAGCCCGGCGATGCTGAAATGGTCTCTCTAAGCCATCAGCTTAGGAGAAAAAAATAAATAAAAAAACAAACGTGTGGCACTCGGGAACTGCCGCGGTAAAGCTATTGCATAGCATTTTTATCAACTTATGCAATTATAATTAGACAATGATAATTTAATATTAAAACAATAATAAAACAAGACCACGCTTTATTAAACATTAATAAAAGCAAAACCTTAACTGTCCCCTTCACACTCATAAGCTAGACCGCGCGAGAGAGAGATGGGCAGATTTTTCATGATGCGCATGCAGTGTGACGTAACACCACGCGCTTATTCACTAACACTACACAAGCGCTTTGTGTGAATGTGTTGAACGCGAGCTATATGGTAGGCGGAGTGAGGGGTGTAAGGTTTTTTTCGTTACGGAATTTCATGATTCGGTCGCCGCGCACAAGGCCCGCGATAAAAGCTATGCAATAGCTTAAAAAGCGCAATCAGACAGTATAACGGCCCATTCTGATTATGGAGAGAATGCTCAGCAATGCTAGCCTCACGGTCAAACCAAGTGGAATAAAGGTCACTGTCATGCCAAGCCGTTTTATAGTTCAAGATAACGTAAATGTTAGTCTTAGGTGCAACAGAAGGAAATGATTTTTTTTTAGCACAAACTGGCTTCGGCATTTTGTTTTATTTGCTCTATGTGAATAGACTGGCTCACAGTTCACCCAGTAAAATAGTTACCATTGAAATCACAAATATGAACGCCGTCATCTATCCTGAGATACGGGGTCCTCCAACTTCATCGACCTTTGCGCTTTGAACTAAATACATCAAGTCCTCCCATAAGATTTGTATCAGACTTATTAGTCTACCGTATTGGCTTGACAATATTTTACCAGTGTAAAGTGGTGTGAGGACAGGTGGTACATAGTAAATCTTCGAAAATACTAAGTTTATTTCAAAATCGGATGGACGTTATGAAATGATCTCAGGAATGATGCAGTGGCCATTGATGTATCATCACGGTGCCAAACTTTATTATTATAGTTACTAATTAAAGTAATAGTAGAGTACTGTACCACGAGGATTAGGTTTGATTCCTGTTTGGAGTAATATATTTATTAAAACTAATTGATATTCTTGGTCTGGTCGTAAATGAGCTTATATCGTATATACAGAAATCTGGGTATGTCGTGTATTTTTATTTTTTATTGCTTAGATGGATGTGCGAGCTCACAGCCCACCTGGTGTTAAGTGGTTACTGGAGCCCATAGACATCTACAACGTAAATGCGCCACTCACCTCGAGATATAAGTTCTAAAGTCTCAGTATAGTTACAACGGCTACCCCACCCTACGAACCGAAACGCATTACTGCTTCACGGCGGAAATAGGAGGGGTGGTGGTACCTACCCGTGTGGACTCCCAAAAGGTCCTACCACCAGTGATTATAATTTTGCGTGTTTGATTTTTATTACACGATGTTATTCCTTCACCGTGGAAGTCAATCGTCAACATTTGTTGAGTACGTATTTCATTAGAAAAATTGGTACCCGCCTGCGGGATTCGAACACCGGTGCATCGCTTCATACGAATGCACCGGACGTCTTATCCTTTAGGCCACAACGACTTCAAAATGTGATGATCCTTCCTCGCATAAAGATTGAGAATTTTATTCAGTTCTAAATAAAGTCTATAAAAGCGAAATGGCATCTCTGTTTGTAACATAATCAGATCAGTCTGAGTCATGTTGCGTGTGCTTACAAAATGCCCTCAACCGATTCAAACGAAATGAAAAGCATTTTGTACGGTCGCGCATGTGCGCTCGCACAAAAGATTGCAATGTTTTGCATCGATTTGTTTTCTTTATCGATGGAGCTGATTGGATTTGCACAAGATGCTGTTATCACTGATTCATTATTGAGATATAATGATCGCTTTGCGCTTTATTTATAACTTTATATACTAGACAGTATAAAGGCGGACTTAATGCCATAGGCATTCTTTGACAGTCCTTTCTGTCACCCGATCGTAAATAAGATACATAAACTAACTATCAGAGCCTATTAGATTCCGTAGTAGATTTTCATCAATGTATACTTACTGCCCGTGTTTCCGGTTAAAAAACGAATACATCTGCTATAATTCCAATTACGAATGTAATAATTGCATTTTTCATCAGTAGTAAGTACCTATCTGTTGCATCGCAGGCACGTGTCTCAACCCGTATCGTTTCTAACGTGCTAAACCAACGTCTACGCTTAATTGCGTTTTACTGCATTTGACCAAACGCACGTTGCATTTCCATTTTGTCATTATCACTAACTTATTAATTCATAGATTATGACGGAGAGGCATAGGGGCTCGCAATTTTCGCGACAGCTGCCTGCGACGTTTGTATCTGTGCAAAAAGTTTTCTATAAGGAAAGCCACCTGCGTGATTCACAATATGTTGCGCATCTACCTATCATTACTATGTAGGATGCCTAATGTCACGGGACTGAAATATCCAATTAAAATTTGATTGATGAAAAATCCTGTATTCCTTGGCCGCGAAACTATTATTTTGTCCAGTAATTTGTTCTTTAATTTGAATTTTATTTACTGCGTTGGAGACGGCTGTTTTTAATATATGTTTGTAAATTACACTTGAAAGATAATGAGGTCGTTTTTATAAAAAAAAAATGTTATGTCTTTTGTATGAAAACAAAAAAACATTCTAAATACAATCTCGCAATATTTGGTAGGACCTACGGTAATATCGCACAGGTAAGTACCATTATTCCAGTTATTTCCACCGGTTGCCTGTCCATAAAAGGAAGACTTCGGCCCCATGTCTTAAAGTGATTGTGGAACTCATGTCGTGAGCTCTTTTTTTTTCCCTATGTGCGCTTAATCTTAAATTAGATAGGCTTTAGTAGGTAGATTATGGGTTAAAGCAAGTGAAAAATTTAAGAGATTGAGGCTAGACATTGTTACTTGATCATTAATTTGTCCAATTGTTCTATAGAAGATGTGTAGATACGTGCAACCTCAGTCTCCCTAAGGCATTACTAAAATTTTCACATCATCTATTCATGGTAGAAATATTCTCACCTTATTTTTTCCCAACTTCCAACACTCCCGTTATCTTGAGTTTTTCTTTAGGACCCGAAGGATCGATACAGAATATTTTGTGTCTACTAATAATTCTTCCTTTTAGTACCTAATCAATGTCTAAATCAGGGGTGGGAAAATATTTTGATAGTCAGGCCACATTGCAGATGAAAATTTGACCTCGGGCCAAACATTTTAAGTATAGTTTTTGCTAAGGATGTCCATTAATGAATTTTAAAACCAATATTTTTGAATAAAAATATATATGTCATTTGAATAAAAAAATTTAAAAGAAAATTTATATTAGACAAAAACTAATATTTGTGTTTTTAATAATAATATATACAATGCTTTACGGGCCAGACAAAATTCTAAGGCGGGCCGGATTCGGTCCGCGGGCCCAGGCCTGATCTAAATCAACAGTGGCGTTCAAGCAACTCATATAGGCTTCACTAACTGCAAAACTAAAAAGTAGGCAAATATACCTAATAACCTACCTTTATTGAGGTTTCTGTGCTTGTGGCGGGTAGCCATCATACAACGCAAGATAATTGACAGATGCCTGAATCTCGCTTACATTTTCAAGATAAGCTTGCATATATACAAGTTCCGAACAACAACATTCGGACCGTCGGTCTACCGAGCAATATCACCCGCTCGGTGGAAGATCTTCCCTTTGTCGTTTAAGCCTCCCCAAATTGAGTATTCTATGAAACGAAATTAATCGTAGTGCCAATCAGAAATATTTTTCTAGTACCATATTGCAAGGTGGTTATAAATGCTAACACCCAGTCTACTGGTGTTACGGCACATGTAATTAAGTAGCAAATCCATCGAAGCTGCACAATATACTCAGCAAACCAAACTAACAATTAATACAATAAGAGGTTATTAAGTTAATAAGATAAACGGCAATATTTTTTATGGCGGCTCCATTTGCTGGTATCTCCCGCAATTATCACGTCGCAGGTCATTACGTAATGTCCACTCTATAAAATCGTGGCCACTAGTTTATCCTGTTTTCTGCGCAGGGTTGTTACATGATTTCAATAGAATTGTTTTTGGAATATCTTCTTTTGATACCGCATTAACGTTTCCGGTTTTAATTCTATATTCATTTCTAATAAATTTATATGCCTGTTGTGTCTGACCGTTATGTAGGATATTTGACTATGCAACTTCTATAGCTACTACTAGAACTTCATGGTCCATGAGTAGTGACGGCGTCACCTGATTTGTCAATCGAATTTTCTATAAGTTTTTTCTTAAATTTATTTCTATCGTGAGCGCTGGAGTTCATTCTGTGAGACCACTAGTTTGCTTATTTACGGTATGAAGTCACCGCACATATGACGGATTAGCCTTTAAAAAATGAGATGTTGATACAATCTATAGACGACGTCGAGGATTTGTAAAATTTTGCTATTTTTCCAGTGAAATGTATACAACAACTAAAATATTTAATGGATGTAATGTTATTAAGTTTACCACAAAATGCACATAAAATAGTATTAATCGTAAAAACTGACGTATCTTTGGATACAATTAAATTGTGAAATAGATTGATAAAATGACGGAAGATTATTCTAGATGTAAATAAAAGCAGCAACCCTGTATCTCCACGTGGTGGTGGTAAAGCACCTGTTCGCTAAATATAAGCATCACCTAGGACATCTGCCCGACTAGATTGCGCAATGAATACGAGGCTAATACTCTGTCGATACCAGATGTACAAACGAGGGAGCTATGAACTTTGTGATGATTTTATTCTATAAATAATTGTTTAATGAAAAGAAAACAACTGCTGTTGTGAAAACAAAGTGTTTTTTTATTTATTTATTGTAACGGCTACGTAGACTATGCTGTGAGAGTCGAAGATTCAGAACCACTATCAAGTAAAGTGCTAAGTATTTTTTTTTGTTATTGATTAAAAAAAAATAGCGAATGTGAGAATTAAAGACGCCTCAATCCAATTCCTGTTGTGGGGCCGTGACGATCGCATGCCTCTTGGACTATGCGAAAGCAGTTACCGTAAATTTCTGGCTTCCACTTTTGAAGGCCGACTTATACCGAAATAAAGCCTACGATTTCTTCCATGAGCAAAGAGTTAGTGGAGCTGCAATCACGGTAACTGCTTTTGCATAGCCCAAGAGATTCTTCCTTTAAGTTTTTTCGCGAATCATATCACTCAACTAAAGGAATAACAAAATCTCATTCGAACACTGCAAAAGCAAGTATCTGAAAATTTAGCTCATTTATTCACCATTACAATACTACTACTAAACACCTTGTTTTATATCTAATTGCGTAATGTATTTCTCGCATGTATCGTGAATTTGTTCAAGTAAATTATAGAACAGATGCGAAAATGTAAAACTCCTATGGTGGTCCCATAATGTATAGAATCCGCTAAACCTGTTCTAAACACAAGTTTGTTTGTTATTACTGATAATGACTCAATTAGATTTGCTTCAATAATTTCGAATGTGTGAGGTCTATGGTTATACTTTTTTTTTTTTAGTCTGCACAGCGGAAATCTTGGTTGTATATAATCTTTTTACTTCGGCACAGTTATTTTCCCGTGTAAATTATAGAGAAACCGAGGTGCGAGAAGTTCTATTTGATTTATAAATGAAAACGTTTTTTTTTTTTTTTGTTGCTTAGATATGTGGACGAGCTCACAGCCCACCTGGTGTTAAGTGGTTACTGGAGCCCATAGACATCTACAACGTAAATGCGCCACCCACCTTGAGATATAAGTTGTAAGGTCTCAGTATAGTTACAACGGCTGCCCCACCCTTCAAACCGAAACGTATTACTGCTTCACGGCAGAAATAGACAGGGTGGTGGTACCTACCCGCGCGGACTCACAACAGGTCCTACCACCAGTAATTACGCAAATTATAATTTTGCGGGTTTCACTTTTATTACACGATGTTATTCCTTCACCGTGGAAGTCAATCGTGAACATTTGTTGAGTACGTATTTCATTAGAAAAATTGGTACCCGCCTGCGANAAACGCATTACTGCTTCACGGCAGAAATAGACAGGGTGGTGGTACCTACCCGCGCGGACTCACAACAGGTCCTACCACCAGTAATTACGCAAATTATAATTTTGCGGGTTTCACTTTTATTACACGATGTTATTCCTTCACCGTGGAAGTCAATCGTGAACATTTGTTGAGTACGTATTTCATTAGAAAAATTGGTACCCGCCTGCGAGATTCGAACACTGGTGCATCGCGCTCAACGCGAATGCACCGGACGTCTTATCCGTTAGACCACGACGACTTCAACGATAATTTTACATGCTTTTTTGTACTTAGCTGCCATGTTTTGCAATTTTTAGGATTGAGCCTATACCTGAAATAAAACGCTTTCATTCTAAAAAAAATTTCCTTGAAATAACGAAATGCTTTATTTAATACGCCAAATAAAAATATTCAATGAACTTCGTTTTTCATTGGCAATCTAAAAATTGAATTTATTTATGAGAATTTATTTGTATTCGCATTAAGTTTTAACCAAAGCGGCACGTGCTTTTAATTGTGAACCCGCATCTATTGATTGACGCTATAACTTAGCCACAATACCGTTACACTTTCCAACGCCCTAATGTGTTGCAATGTATTTAAAAAAATCAGATTTTATGTCTATGTATGTGCAGACTACCAAATTTTTTAACTTATGGGCAAACGAATTTATATAATTAGAAACATAACGTGATGTCATAGTCGTTATGAAATGTCAGTCTGTTGCAGAAGAAGAAAAAGTAGGTCTATGTGGCACGTTGCAATTGATATACCGCTGGAAATATAACCTAATATAAGGAGGTTTGACCTCAGTCAGGCGGCATGTTGTAAAACTCATGCTAATGACAAATCCCCATGCAGTATGATAATAGAAAATGATACCCCGAACCCAAATAGTGAGTGAGAAGGTCGAGGAGAAAGAAATCTGTTGCAAAACTGATTATTCCGGCTTTTAAATCAAAATGCAACCGCAAACGCACTTGCAAGCAACCATTTACATTTTACTCGTCTCCATTAGTTACAGATGTATATGAAAAAATAGAAAAAAATAGCGTTATAAGGAAATAGGCCCACCATAATTACATATAAGTGGGTACGTCGGACGTCTTAAGTATTATATCAACTTTCATACTTACCAACATATCGTGAACATTGACAAAACGTTAACAATTATTAGTAAAAGTAAACAGAACAATCTTTAAAAAAAGTATAATAATACTATGTCCAAAAGATTTGGTCATAAAAATCTTGCACAGACCCAATTTTACAAAAAGCTTTTTACTTTGCAGGAAAAGAACGAGAATTTAAAAGGATTAAAATTTCTTTAATAGTCTCACCGGAAGCTCAAAGTATTAGCGCACAAATCAAAGTCAAACGAAGGCCATCTGTTTTTAGTTATTGTTTGTAATTCATGGAATTTCCTACAAATTATTTTCGTCTGTTTTGGCGACGTCCCTTTTCTGAAGTTTACTATCATTTCTTTAAAGGTGAGTTATGGTTGGTATTGGTTTCAATTGGGCATATTTAGGGACCACTCAATTTAAGGAACTACATATTTACATTAATTTGATTGTATAGGATTTGTACAAAAATAAATAAATAAATTTGTGTTGATTTAAATAATAAATTAATTATACCATAGGTATAGGATATATAACAGTGTCTTGCTGTTGAAGATGTAATGATTACGAAGATATAAACTACATGCTTGTGCGGTGTACTAGAAATAAGTCCGCGCCGAAAACAATTGGAGCTGCTATCAATCACTTTGAATCTCTATCGAACGAAAGAAATCAATCTTAAAATATATTAGGGTGGTGATGATCTGTACTTAGTATCGCGTGGCGTAATAGCTCTGTATATAATGAATACAAAATTAAACAAGAAGGGAAACAAATAATGAAAATGTGGTCCCGTGTCCGTAAGCTATTGAATTTATTAGAATTATTTTTTGGGAGGTGCGATCGTCATCATATAGAGAGATGCTAAAATTTATAATTACACTCAAGTCAGAATATTAAACACTTCTATTTCTATTATTCAGGCAGCTACAGCATTTGTTTGTTGAACATCATTTAAAAAAATGGCACAGAGTATACATAATATTTGTTGTCCGTCAGGATTTTGGTCCACGCGACTAAAAAGGTGCATTATTTTGCCCGAGCCCAGGTGGTCTATGGGACATCTTGTGTCAACTGCTGCACACGTATTGAAACTGATACAGATCTGAATGCTAACGTTATTTATTGTATTTTGAAATCAGTGAGTGTTTCATGTTTTAAATCCTTTGTAGCTCGGGTGTAGGTACTTATGTGTGCTTGTGTCGAATGTCCGATACAAACACAATTATTGTTTAAATTAATTGTCAGAATCAGGATAATGATATCAGACCCTGATATTGTCACTTATTAGCAAACAAAAAAACGTAAACTTTTTTATTACCCTTGTAAGCAGTCGGGCAAAGGCCCACCCGATGATGAGTCCTTATCACCACTCATCATAGTCAGCAATGCCGGGGGCATAACCAATACGCTGCCTGATGTCAATAAATATGTTTATAGCAAATTAGATAGTTGCTAGCACACTAATCAAATGCCGACGAATATTAAATACTTTAGTCGTGCGTGACCACGAAAACTGTAAAGCATTCTAAACGTTACAAATAATACAATGATGATAACGGCCGTCTGGTGTAGTGGTAAGTGACATGGTTACTACACAAGGGGGTCGCGAGTTCGAATCCCGCCAAGGGAAGATATTTGTATGATAAATATAAATGTCTTTTCCAGGGCTATGTATAATAAATATTAAATATATGTATGTGTATAATAAAAGTCTTACATTTATATCCGTTATCTGGTACCTGTAACACAAGTTCTTTACGAACTTATCACGGGACCAGTTAATGTGGTGTGATTGTTTCGAAAAAATAATAATAATAATAATCATAATAATTAACCGGAGTTTAAATCGTTATAATATTAATAATTTTGGCTTCGTTTCGCGCAAATAGAAGAAAATATTTACTTAGAATTTGAGTCATTGAATATTAAACTTTTCAAATTAAATTCTATTGTATTTATTTTAAATCCAACGAAAGCTTAAAAATATTAAACATGTTAGTGTAAAGTGCACCTAATCTTATACTTAGTAGAAAAACCATAAAAAAGTTGAATACTTACAAACACACCTAATGGCGTCAGGTCAACGTTTTAAAGTGTTATAAAATTGTGGCTTAACCGTGGTGAGCCCATGCACCTTTCATTTCGAGCTATTCATAGACTTTTATAGGATATAAATTTTCACTTTCTATTGTCTTACGTTTTAAGTACTGGTAGGACGCGCAGCAAGTCTACAGGTTGGTTATATCGTAGTAGGTATTTATTGTCTCCGGTGAAATCCCGTGTTTTTTTTCTATTATTTCAGTTTTTTTTTACCTATCTATTCTAGTAGCCTTGAGGGTTTTTTTTTTATTGCTTGGATCGGTGGACGAGCTCACAGCCCACATGGTGTTAAGTGGTTACTGGAAACCATGGACATCTACAACGTAAATGCGCCACCCATCTTGAGATACAAGTTATAAGGTCTCAGTATAGTTACAACGGCTGTCCCACCCTTCAAACCGAAACGCATTACTGCTTCACGGCAGAAATAGGCAGGGCGGTGGTACCCACCCGCGCGGACTCACAAGAGGTCCTACCATCAGTAATTACGCAAATTATAATTTTGCGGGTTTGATTTTTATTATACGATGTTATTCCTTCACCGTGGAAGTCAATCGTGAACATTTGTTGAGTACGTATTTCATTAGAAAAATTGATACCCGCCTGAGATTCGAATACCGATCCATCGCTCAACACGAATGCACCGGACGTCTTATCCGTTAGGCCACGACGACTTCAAATTTATTTTATTTTCACTGAATTAGTCGGTGAGCTCACGGTTTTCAAACCTGATTACGTTGCTAACATTAATCCTAGCAAGAGCAGCGCTTCGCAGAATCTACCACCGGATCGGAAACGCGACCCACTGAGAAGATCCAGCGAGAAATTCAGTGGGCTGTGTCTGTGGGTTAATTTACTCGCCGAGCCCTTCATCGCAAGCGACGGGTTCGACGAGAACGATGACCGGATATTTCAGATGTTTCGAGAACTGTAAACTAAAATTACTTTTATTGTGGTTGTATCATCTTGCCTATTTATGTGGTAAAGACCTCACTCGATTCGTTTTAAATGGTCCTATATACACCGAAGAATGCAATTGAGATTCCGAATTTATAATAGGCGTTGGTATCGATGTATGGTAAGAATTGAAGCTGGTCGTCATTTAACTAATATTAACTTTGTACTTTGCAGAATAAAAATCATTGGCACCGTCATCTATTCTGCACAAACTAGTTCGATTGAAAATCTGTTCTATTCTTTAAGTTTGGTTTCAATTGAAATTGTTGAAAATGTTTTAATTACCAGTATTTCGACAAATTTAATTAAAATGGGCACTTCGAGCCAGAGCATTGATACATTTCTACATTCTATAATTTCTAACATTCCAACCTATAAATCATTTACAATTGTAATAGCGATTCTCATTCTCATAAACATTAAATTAAATATAAAGCATACGTCGTGTATAATTTAGTTGATCGCTAATCTATGTGCAACTGCTTAAAACACACATCTAGGTATACTCGTATGTCACCAGTGCTTACGGTATCTGGAAAAGGCTTTTCCTAATTACTTGGGGTGTGTTTTGTTTGGCGCTATCAGCGTGTAACGAGCCGCAAATGGGTCGCCGGTGATCGCGCGATCATGCGGGCCGCCCTTCGTCCGCCTCCGACCGCCCCCGCCACCCGTCGCAATGCGCGTCAAAGGCCTCTGTACGTGTGCTCAGTGGGGTCCAAACAAAAGAGCGGTGCGATTTTATAAGATAGAAAATTAATTATTTTTTTACCAATATTCATTTAATACGATTCTTATTATTAGATTCTCCGATCAAATTCTTGGTTACTTGAAGACAGTTTGACGTATAGAAGGTAAAGTTTACCAGTTTTTTTATTGCATACATGGCGTAAGGGAATAAAAAACTAAATACATTTGCTAAGATTAATATTAATGTTTGATGTTTGTTTAAGGTACCAAAGCCCAGGTGGGATAGAGGACTTTATCAGTATTCCACCGTTATGAAGACAATCGGGTTAAGTTAGCCCGAAGTAAAGCGCGTAGCCCAATATTAACATTATTATGTAATTATTAAGAAGTTCTTATTTGACCAAGTTAGCGTTTTTAGAAACCTTCTGCGTTATCTAATTATCAATGTGCCCCGTACAAAAGGTCATTAATTAGGTAATATGCGTAAAACATAAATACTTAGATTATGTTATTTGATAAGTGTTATCACTTTATATCACTTCTAATGTCGGAGGTGACAAATTTAAAAAATTACATCATTTTTAAAGAAAATTTAATGTATAATTACGCTATAGTGTACACGATATACAATGTCGTGTTGTTTGGAAACGCAAACACAATCGCTTGAGCTTATTGTTTAGGCCGCCCCTCAAACAGATAAGCTTGGTAGCGCGGAATCTCGCGTCTATCTTTGTTAATGAGTTTATCTCATACGTTCCTTGTAATTAGCCCATTAAATCTCACACAAGGACTCGGAGGTGGGCAGTCAAAAGCTCTTTGGATGTAGTCGCTTCTATTGTAATGCTTTCAAACTAATTCACAGATTAATTAAACAACAAATTTATCTTTAAAAACAGCTAAAATATCACAGACAGTTTTGTTCAGTCTATACTGAATTTAGTTTAAAAAAATAAATATAATAAAAAGTATATATTAAAATAGAAAACAAAAAATCGCTCTTTACACGTTTTCTTTTAAAATAATAATAAAAAAATGTTTTTTTTACATAAGTTTTGATACTAAGTCAAACCAACAGGAAAATACTATATAGTTTCATCGTATCTATGGAATAAAAATAAAAATACATATTATTCGGTAGGAGCTTCTATCGGAGCATCAAAAACAATTTATGTAAATGACGCGAGTGCAATATGGTCCATGAATGGTTCCGTTATCAGTACTCATCGACACGCGACCCGTTTTATTTAATTACGTGCTTTTGTTATTTTTAAACGTTATTACCGTAGAAAGAAAATGATTTTTCTAGTAAAATATACTTTCTTTGTAATAGGTACACTATCTAGTTTAGAGTGTAAGTACATCCCTATTTTCGATCCATTTTCGGAAACATTCGTTGGATGAATACAGAGGCATTGTCTACAAATTTAATAATATGTTTAGTAAATGACAGCTATGTTCATGTCTTATGTTTAGTAAAATAATATATTTTCAGTAGTTTAATAGTTTTTGATGCTTTTCTTGTGACTTGTAAAAACAGATGTAAGCTATAGTTATATAGTAGTATAGTTAACATTTTTCAATTTTCAAATATAGAAGGACCATTCTTAATTAGCTCTTTTTGATTTTATTCAGTAACAAGCTTGAACTTCAGCCCTCTATTAAAAATACTTATATCTCATGTGACAAGTCGGGTGGATGCGTTCACGTAGTGATGATATGAGTAGTAGCTACTTATTACCAGGTGAACCCGTCAATTCAATAAAAAAATAAAAGTTACACTTACTTTTATAAAACGTATGAAACAAAGAATCAATTTAACGTTGACTTAAATTGCATTTTAAAATATCCGAATATGGCTATTGAAAATATTGGAACACACAGTACGTAGATTTAGTTTATTTAGTTTTTTTTTATTTAGTTTTTTTAGTTTATTTACCTAAGGCTTAGGCTAGATTGGTTTTGATAGTGAACTACTTTGTTATTTTGACTTAAGAAGAATCAGATGTGTGTATTTCGCCTTTAGTTTAATCCGCCCACAAGTCTACGCTAAGTTGGGTACAGTAGAACTAACTATTCAGCCCTCTATTTGTTTGGGTTCTTGGAACAGCTTTTACAAGTTCGGTAATATTACGTTCGCATCATTATATAATAGAAACATTAAAAGACGAGCTTATTTTAAAACAAATTAAATCATCAATAATACGTTATTTGTTTTTAATTTACTGGTGGTAGGACCTCTTGTCCTACCAGTCCGCATGGGCAGGTACCACCACCCTGCCTATTTCTGCCGTGAGGCAGTAATGCGTTTCGGTTTAAAGGGTGGGGCAGTCGTTGTAATTATACTGAGACCTTAGAACTCATATCTCAAGGTGGGTGGCGGCATTTACGTTGTGGATGTCTATGGGCTCCGGTAACCACCCAACACCAGGTGGGCTGTGAGATCGTCCACCCATCTATGCAATAAAAAATGAAAAAAAATTGTAATTAGGCTGTTTTCACTAAATCCTGAACTAATCCTTACTTGGAACTACACAGCAAAATATTTTCTTGTTAGTTACTGCTTTTTTTCGGGCAAAGGAATTAACTAACATAATCCGAGTAGTCCGCGTTCTGTTTGCACACAGCGAACGAATGGGGATGACCACAACAAATCCTTGACGGTTCAAGAAGCCGTAACCGCCTAGTCCCGGGGTCCTTGCTCCTGATTTATTGCATCCAAAAACCGCAGCGATTCATTGTGCCTTTGTTACAAAACATATTTTTATTGAATAATAAAATTTCTCCGCAAAACGAAACGGCTTTATAGGTCATAATTCGCTTTTAACATTCTTTGTTACGTTTTAAATGGTTTATTTAGTGCCAATGTTACTGCAGAGTTGATTAGAAAATAAACTGTTTAGCTCCTTTTTATGGCAACAGGTAATGTCGAAGTATGAGCTGTTAGAGTTTAGAAAATATTTAGAAATTTATGTATGTACTCTTTGGAGTCACGATTCGAAGTATATTGGTGTGTTAGGTAATGATAATGGACTAGAACCTTATTTTTCAAAACTTTACTAATCACCGGACCAGTACGTGAATTTTGTTTAAGTTTTTTTTTATAATTATGGAAATAACATTTAATGAAAGTAAAAAAACCTACAAACATTATAAATCATAATAAGAAGAAATATAATTATGTTTTTTTTCTCCGTACCTTTTTCTACTTTCTAATATTCACTGGTAGCCTAAAAGGCTAATCCAGCTACGCCCGGACGTGTAGATGAGCTTACGGGCTCAGCCTGAGAGAATTTGCTAACACTAGCCCTAGCAAAAGTAGCGCCTCGCAGAATCTATCACCGGATCAGAATCGCAACCCACTGAGAAGATCCGGCGAGAAAGTCAGCAGGCTGGGTCTATGGGTTAGTTCGCTCGTCGAACTCTTCGTCGTAATCGTCGAGATAATTATGTTCCTAATAATGATAATATGTACTTATTATAATGATAATAGTTGATGTACTTGTGCGATTCACTTATTACTTCTAATTACGGTGACATCATCAAACTCCAAATTAGTGACGTGACGATAAAAAAACATAAAGGTAAAACACATTCGTGTTTAAGATAACATCGTTTTTATAACTTGAACACAGAGATAATTACCCGATGAATAATAATGAGGTTTGTAAGTGTGAATCACCAAATATATTTAAATTGTTATCAATTAAAAGCAATATAATAGCGATTCGAGTCGCGGAAGGCCCAGCCATATGGTGCGGCGCACGGGTGCGTGTGTTCGGGCCACGAAATTGTCTGTAACACGTTTTGTGTACTAGCAAAATAAAAAAAATTATAATTCATGATATATTTTCTCATATATCTTCTGTATGAAAATCTACACAGCTGTATTTGATTAAAGACAATCTAAAAGTATTTTGAAAAAAAAATTGTGTTCTAAAATCTGTCCCATACATTATAATATATTATGACTTATATTACCCTATTCTTATTGCTAATCAATGTTAGCAAATTTGTAGTCTTTTACTTTACGTATGTCTACGAATGACTCAATTTGAGTCACAGACGGTCTGGCGTTCATGTTAGCTGATGATCATTCTTTGTCTCCTCACAACGTATATTCGACGTTTAATTTAATTTTAGTTCAGTATTCTGGAAGTTGCTTGGCACTTTATTAAAATAGTGACGGACTTCGTTGAGAGAGTTTCGTCATTATATCCTAAAAATCTTATCCTGCAAATGTTAACTGAAGCGATTTTTTTGTCTCGAAGTCTTGAAATCCAATCATTTATATCCTGGTGCAAACGGAAAGTGTGCCGTCTCAATCAGATCAGGCGGTGCACTTGGCAGCAGAGATGAAAACAATCAGACTAACCTGGTCCGAAGGTCGTAGCCCTAGACCGATAAAATAGAGAAATACTTTTGAAGCCCTATGCACCACCCGGGGACCTTAGGACCCTAATGATAATCATGAATGGTATCCTGGTTTAAAATCCGCTATGTGAGTGGCCCCAGGTTTTCATGTAAATTTGTCGGGCTCAATTGAAGTTAATAGGAATGTACGGAGGGTGAGGATCGCCAGCTGACACGAGGTGTGAGGGAATTCAGCCCTCCCTCGTCACTAGAAGGACAATTGATGTATTGAAAAAACAAAATATGTTGTTCGTAGCCGTATTGCATGTATTAATCGGCTCCTAGATGGTATTTCCATGGCATGATATTGAAATGGTATGACATATAAATTATATTTTAGTAGGTATCTATTTTCTATAGTAATAAAAAATCAAACTATTCTTATTCCTATCATTGCTAGATGCTGGAGGCGACATTATAGTTCCAAAAAATTCCTACAATAACGTACACAAAATGTTACTATTGTCCTGATAAAAGGCCAAAGAGGGTGACGGCAGTTCATGAATGTTAAACACGTAGATAGTAAGCTTAACTGCCCCCTCTGTTGACTGATCGAAGATTACTCACATTTGATCCTTTGTCTTATTATTTGCTTTCTGTTAGTTTTAATACTTACACACAGTTGACAATTAGGTATGCCATGAAAAAAGTTTTATAGATGCAAACGGATTTGTCGTATAAGAATCCGGGAGTGAATTTTAAATGACAAATAAAAATTTTCAAATCTCTTTAGCGTATAAAGATTAAAACAGGCAAAACATACAATAATATGTTTTAATAAATGCGATTTACGACTTTGTTAATGGATATTTTGAATAAATGCTGCCTAAAAAAATATTTAAAAAAATAGGATAGTGAAACAAATCTGATGTTCTAAATTCAAAAGTTTTCTTTTCGCTACATACATTTTTTTTTCTTTATCTGTGGTTAAATAAAACAATTTTATCCTCTAAGTGTAGTGAAGTGAAGTACGGTACCGTATGTATTTGTGTTTATTTGTATTTAATTTCACATTGAGTGTTCATAGTCCACAAAAATAGTAATTCGTCGAGAGGTTTACGAAGGAAGGTAATAAATATTATTCTCTTTCATACACATTTATCTAGATTTGTATGCACCTTGGTTTAAACACTATTAAGTATCTATAAGTGTCTAGGTTGTGACTGTGCATTAGAACAGTCTAGATTTAGTCCGATGTTGCGTGTGAACGCAGCTGCAGATTCACCTGCCCAGGGCCTGTTCTAATGCACTGTCGCGGATTCTATTTAACTATAGAAACTGGATATCTGTTCTCGCCACTGTTTATGGTAAGTAACTTGTAATTTGATCTTAGTTGTTTTTGTTCACAATTCGTTACCTACGTTGCGTGTTTTACGTGCGTTTTTAATTTAATCAAAGCAAGTGGACATGTGGACATGGCTTTTAGATTGTATAAATATAGATATTTTCGGATATAAGTACATTTCTTTCCAGTACTTTGCCGCTTAAGTTATATGTTAAATAGCATCAATATTCATTTCACGCTCTGAGATAACCTATAGAGTTCTTCTGTGAAAGTAAGTGACAACCGAAGTCAATTCAAATAATTTAACTAAGTAGATACGTTCATAAACTTTTAATTTACAAAACAAAAATTTATGTACTTATTAAGAAAATTGTTCTTTGAAAATTAATCGTATTAAAACAATTTTCAAATTTCCCGCCAAAACGCTCGAACTATTCGATTTGAATTTAATGACGTCATTATCAATAATTTTCAATACGTTCTGCCTATTGGTGTTTTGAGAGCACGAGCATCCAAAACATTCATCTGAAATTGCGTATGCAAAATTGATCACTTAGTATAAACACTAAAGTACAGTTTGTCTTGAACGAAAAAAAAAGTATTAAATAGTTTTTTTAGTTTATTAGGCCTTTGATATCATTTTTTAAGTGGTGTCCCGTCGCTCCACAATACTGTGGGTTCTCGGTTCCCACCCCTCTTCACTCTTCAATCCGGTTCACATTTACATATCACAAAGCTACTGTCACGCTTTAAGCTGCGTAATTGTAATACACTAGATTTATTGTCGAAAAACAATAGCCCTGAAGTGCTTTCAACCCTTTTGTTTAATACAAACGAATTGGCGACGAAACGCACAACTCATTTAAGGGTAATTATTGAATGGAAATATTGTCATAATCGCTTGTAATTAAAACGGTTTTGTTATAAAAAAAAAAAAATAACAAAACAATCGTACTTTGTATCATTATCATTGCCAGATATAAAATATTATTATATTGCTATTAAGGGACTGCTGGGAATTTTAATTCTTTGTCGGATAAAAAAAAAATGGTATTCCAAATTCTTAAAAACAATAGCAAATTGTGCAGTTGCCCGATAAAAAAAAACATTAATATTTTTTTTCTTAAATAAGAAAAATATATTTTCGCTAATATTTCTTCGCTACAAGTTAATTTTGATTAATATCTCATTTCAATTAAACGTTCATAAACTGGTTTGCGTAAATCCTAAAATACATTTCATTAATTCACCTTCCCATGTCAGGCTATTTAAACAATCATAACGCAAAAAACTAGGTATAAACATAAGCGACAAGCACACGGGGTAGCCACCTGGACAGTAGGTAGTCTTGTTTGTAAAGCAAAACATGTAAATGTATTCTCATTAAGATTTCTGTAGACAGGTGTGAATGCTAATTTGTTTATGCGTAAGGCTCTAATAAATAAGTATTAATAAGATTATAGTGAAATCATACAAGCTGACATTTAAGATAACTAGATTACGATACGCTTTTTGGTGGGAACGCTTGGTAGTCGAGGCTTCTCGAGTTTTTACAAAAAATCCATTGACCTTTTAGTCAATTAATACAATTTTTTTGGAAGATATTTTGCTCATATCTCATTAAATTCCATGAAATTTCATTGATTTCATTTCATAATTAAATTTATTCTGCTGTATTTCCTGTTTCGTTCTACAGACATAGTTACGACCTGTTTTAAATAATTAAGCTGTATGGTGTGATACCTTCGCCTTTCTTGTATCAGAAAAATGTAACTATTCTTACTATGTACCGATTTATAGCCGTATTTTCAACTGTCTTTTTTTAAATCGCGTCTCTTCCACTTCTAACATAATTTGCGAAGGTCTCACTGGCTAATTCACAAGACGATAACTTACAAATTGAATGCGAACAATAAATAGTATGCGTTAAACGAGCCCCCAGCAATTGAGACTTCTTTGAAGCAAATAATATGTATAAAATATTCGAATAGTTCTTGGTCGCAATTGTGGTATTGTTTTTGAACAATACGAAAAGTAGCCACTCGAATGTGAGAAACTGTTGCGATTCCAGCTACAAAGCAATGAACAGTTTAAGTGATTTTTAATATGAGATATATTTTTTATGGTCGTTTTTTTTATTTATTTCTAAGATGGGTGGACGAGCTCACAGCCCCCCTAGTGTTAAGTTGTAACCGCACATGAACATCAACCATGTAAACTCCACCACCTACCTTGATACTAGAGTTTAAAAATGGGCTGGGATTTGTCATTTACAAAATATTTGAAATTACATTCTTTAAGATCACAACATCCAGGTCTTTGTAAAAATACCTATTAGTGAATACATATTCATAAATTTTCGTTAATTCTAGACATAACTAAATCTATTTCTACAAGCTAATTTGGCGTATAATATGTTAATTTTATTGTTTCTCACATTTCGATTAGTTTACAGTTTTCACGGTCCCGAATGACTCAAATGTTATTAAAAGTAGTAATTTTAAGCGCTTTTTCGAGAATGTATAAAAAGATAATCGTTGAAATATCACCTATTATTTTATTTCGAAATCGGAATTCAATAACAAAATATTAAAATAACATTTGAGCAGTCAATTAGGCGGCAACGTATCGTCCATCGAGATAACGCAATGGTGGCCCATTGTGGTCCGGCGCCCTGTGGCTCGCGACTGCAACCACTTCGGTCCGCACAATGAGAAAACACTGTTACATATTTTTATAACTGTTGTATTTAGTGACGCTTCGCTGGCCAGTTGAGAGCACGACATTATTGTGGGAAGCTGACGATTTTAAAATCAAATCGATGTTTTTACATGTTTTAGTATTTAAAAGGACCAAACAAAATTTGTTTTATAGTAGAGTCCAGAGATATTAAAGCAATCTTACGCCCATAAAAATGAACAAAATCGCTTATATCGATTTTAATCGTAGCTTTTAAAATATTAAAGTTTTATTGGTTGACATTTACTATTTATGGTTTTCTATAATTTATTAAAAAATTAATTGCAAAAGTAAGACGTAGTTTACAAAGCGCTTTTACTAACTGTAAATCATAGGCAATTCTATTGTTATCAGATTGATAAAAATCTCCTGCGATCGTGACAAAAAAAAAATATGGCGAATAACCGGGTGTAGCCCGCGGCGACCCAAGAATTGTTTCTTCACACCATCGTCAAAGAGTTGGGTCGTTTCGATCGAGTCGATAGATAAGTGCTTTCTCACCTCCCCGTGGTCGTAGAATCGCGAAAGGGTTGGAATAATTGCAACAATAAATTTGAAGGAGTCATCGTGCAATTTGTATGGTATTTGTGCGGGCTGTCACCCGCTGATGCTATCGACGCGCCTTAGGGAGTCGCAGTTATGGCAATGGGAACTCTTTCCAATTGATATTTTCTCACACTTAGGTTTTCCTATGCCTAGTTCTAAATTTATCTTCGATTTGTTAATTACTGAAAATAAATATATTACGCGTCCAGTTTTGAAGGCTGGAAGTTCAAAGCAATGTACTTATGTTGTAATTATTGATCTATATAACTCCTTTAACCAAGTCAAATTAACTGTGTAAGGGCTGCGGTAATCTTTCTATGACTTCATCTGTTCGTATTTTAAAATACATTTTCATGCCCAATACTTTGCTGGTATATATTAATCGTAAGTATTTTATTGTATAGATGCACGGACGGAGGACGGAGGAAGCACGAACTCACCTGGTGTTAAGTGGTTACCGGAACCCATAGACGTCATAACGTGAATACCGTCGCCGACTTTGAGGTGCTCACACCTCAGTACTCACACGACCTCAGTCGGAATTGGATTTGTATAATTTAACAGTGATCCATCCTACACATCGGTAACACGGTTATTTTTAAGAAATGGGTAAGATGGTGGGACATATCCGTTTACGCTCTGCCACCTGTGAATACTTCAATATTATACAGAGTGGGAATCGCCTTAATAAAAATAAGGCTCTCATTAGTCTCTATAAACACTAAAATATTAAAGTTATTGAGCTTACCGACAACACGCAAAATGTTAAATCATAGTAAAGCATATAAATAAAAAACTTAACCGAAATAGAAGACTATTGGAATAGTAAAATATGTTATCGTTTTGTTAACAAATTTTTCCCTGAACCATTAAGTATAGATATATTTTAGGAATATTTTGTATTGCTCTCATAAAACATTAGGTAGACTATAAATGAGCTACGTAAGCTGATCCCGTTTTCCCATGTCTATTGACCGGTGCTTTTAGGTACCACAAGCACCGGTCACCGTCTTCGTCGAACCTGTCGCTTGGGCTGAAGGACTCGACGAGCTAATTAACCCATAGCCACAGCGCACTGAGTTTCTCGCCGGATCTTCTAAGTAGGTCGCGTTTCCGATCCGGTGGTAGATTCTGCGAAGCACTGCTCTTGCTAGGGTCAGTGTTAGCAACACTTCCGGTTTGAGCCCCGTGAGATCACCTACATGTTAGGGCAAAGCTGAAATATCCTCTCAAGGCTATCAGCACAGGTAGGAAAAAAACAACACAAAACATTGAAAAATTTACACTAAGTACATCACAGAGGTCACATCAATTATATGTACAATCGACAACGCAATAGTAGACAACGTATTGCAATTAGAAAAGTAAAAAACAATGAGTAATTTTAAGAAATATGGAATCCAGAATAATACTTTGTGTCTAAGTAACATATTTTTTAATATCTATTAGAAAACTTATTAGAAAAAAGTAATTAAATAGCTAGTATTTATAATATTTAACTGATAGCTTTTGCGGCTCTGAAAAGGGATTTTTCTCGAGGTAAATGCAACTGAAACACGCATACGAACAACGTACATTTTTCTATAACTAAAATTTGATTACATTTGATTGATTATGATCATATTTAGTTGGGAAATGATCCGCGCCAGATTTTTCCTGTATGTTATAACAATATTATTCCACAAGGCTTCTAAAATGTCAAAACCTGAAAGTCAAAATATGTTTAATTGATGTTCGCATCCATTATAATAAAATTAATAAGACATAAACATCGAGTCGTTGCAATATGTCACGTATAACAAAGCGCTGCGGTAACGGTCCGCGTCATTTGTCTACTGTAACCCTGTTATTTATTATCTCCTGCCGAAGAACGAGAACAAAAACCGGGCTCCTGTTAAATATTTGCCCTGAGACAAGAGGGGGCGATAATTCGAGGCTATTATGACGTCATTTCACGCCCTTTGTGAGGTCGTCACACCGTGTCATCTGCTCCTCGAGACGCCTGCCATGTCTATCTCTCGATTAAATCTATTGTAATTTTTTTCATGGGATGCGCCACCGACGATGATTTTGTCCCGTTCGCTTGTTCGCTCGACTTCGCCATAAAAACGCTCAAGAAGCTGTCCCATTGTCTCGTGGCCCCTTTACGAGCTCTGTTTTGTGACGCTGTTATTGTTTGCGGTTGATAAACATCTCGCCACTAGGTAGGTAAGGATCATCGTCACTTTTACCGGTGATTTATTTTAATAGAGACCTTTTCGGTTGGTTTGTCGATTATTTTCGTTTTCAATGTCAGTTATAGGATTCCTTCGCAGGATGGAGCTAATTCATAAACAAGTACCGATGTTGAGAGACTTGGCATTGAATCCGGTCTTCTCTTTTAAACAAGATTTGAAGTTGATAGCGGCGATTGATAAATTAGCAGTCGATGGAAGATGCGATATGACTGAAAATAAAAATGTGCTAACATTACCTGAACGTAAATTAGGATTCTCTGAAGTGCAGCAAATGCTGAAAGGATGCTGCGAGAATAAAGGTGTACTTGTTAATAATGATTTGTCTAGTATTAAAAGCTAAAGATTCTTAAATTATGATGAAATTCTGTAATTTTTTTATTTTTTTATTGCTTAGGTGGGTGGACGAGCTCACAGCCCACCTGGTGTTAAGTGGTTACTGAAGCCCATAGACATCTACAACGTAAATGCGCCACCCACCTTGAGATATAAGTTCTAAGGTCTCAGTATATTTACAACGGCTGCCCCGCCCTTCAAGCCAAAACGCATTACTGCTTCACGGCAGAAATAGGTGGGGTGGTGGTACCTACCCGCGCAGACTCACAAGAGGTCCTACCACCAGTAATTACGCAAATTATAATTTTGCGGGTTTGATTTTTATTACACGATGCTATTCCTTCACCGCGGAAGTCAATCGTGAACATTTGTTGAGTACGTATTTCATTAGAAAAATTTGTATCCGCCTGAGATTCTAACACCGGTGCATCGCTCAACACGAATGCACCGGACGTCTTATCCCTTAGGCCACAACGACTTCAACGACTTCTGTTTATTTAGCGTTTCAGAGCCTCGATATTAAGTTAAACGAAAAACATTCCATTCGAAAATCTTTAATTAAAAAGGTCGAAGAAATTCTAAACGCAATCAACGAGGACGCTGAAAATGGGAATGTACCAAAACTAGTTATCAGGAATCAAAGACTTTGGAGTAATTGTGTTTATGATTTAGACCGGTAAATGGAGCTAAGCATTCTTAACCACACAATACCTATATTTTGCGAGGCTATTCATTAGTTCCATTAAACCCTTACTTCGGGTCCACTTAGCTTAGAATATCAAGGATAGTATTGTTAGATGATTCAAAAGATTCAGACACACTAGATCTGGCTCTGGCTTAGAATCTAAAACCTCTTATCGAAGTAGGAACGCTTGTTCGCTTATAAAATCGAATATATACATAGGTTTTAAGAATATATAATACATGCTTTCTACTATTGCATAGCGAATTAAATGATTAAATTATTGAAAGTGGAAGTGACTAAAAATGTATAAGTTACACAAAAGTTAAAAAGCCGATTTACTCACGCGGTGGTTTTGTGACTGCAACGATGATTTATAATTTGATTAAGTCTGTATCACATTAAAAGTAAAGTTTGTAATTTTATTTTAGAGTGACATTAAAATGTTTCAATGAAGCAAAGACATCAACAATAACTTACTCTAGCTCAGAAGACAAAACTAGATTTAACACGATCGTGTTTGTATTGACTAAAGTACACGAATTGTTAATTAAAAACCTAACAGTAACTAGAAGGTAAATATCAATGCTACTTTTGACCTTTAAAAGTGATTTATCAGATTTTACATTATCTACAAATGAAGTTAAATAGACATAATGTCGTCTTATAGTCAGATCTAATACACCTAGAATTTAGACCTCATCAAAGCTGCGTTTTTGAGCCAAGATTTAATAATAAGTCTTTCTGTTTTATTAAGATGTAAATAAATTAGAATTATAATTAAATTCTGCAACAAAATAGACTGTATTTTTAATGCAACGAAAATATACATCATACAATATGTATACAATATACATACGAAAATATATATATATAAATATAAAATCGGAAAATATACTAATAATTTGAAATGACACGTTCGCAATACGATCTTAAGACACAGTTTATAAGACAGATGACTGGCTTGTATTCAGTTATCAATTAAAAATTTAAGTAATAAAATTTGTCTAGATCAAAAATTTAATTTCACTCATCTAATTTATAGGGAATTATTCTATCAAAATGTGATAAGACTGCGCAATCAAGCGAACCTTGATGTCGCAGTCAGAGATGTTTGTTGTTTGTTGGACACTCCGCCATGGAATCTCGGTATTGTAGCAACTGCTAAAGGCTTGATAGCTGGACCTCTTACTATAAAACATAGGGATGGATTTCAGACAGACTGCATGGCTTCAGGCGGTGAGTATGCTTTAATAATTTGGCCTCAAAGGTTTAGGTTAGAATTTTTAGAACCATTTAACAGTTAGGTATCATATCTTAAGTTTTTTCCACTGAAATGACGGTTTTTTCTTTGTTCATGTTTTATGTTTGCCCATTATTAATTAAATTGATTTGAGATTTTGTACAGCTACAATCGGTTATCCCATTGGCGTCGTTCGTTATTTTGAAGTTTAAATGTACATTTTAATTTTTAGTTTAAACTTCAATATTAATATTTTTGAATATTTGAAGTTCAAGCGTAGGATATTCTTCTTTTTATTTATTTATTTATTGCTTAGATGTGTGGACGAGCTCACAGCCCACCTGGTGTTAAGTGGTTACAGGAGCCCATAGACATCTACAACGTAAATTCGCCACACACCTTGAGATATAGTTCTAAGGTCTCAGTATTGTCACAACGGCTGCCCCACCCTTCAAACCGAAACGCATTACTGCTTCACGGCAGAAATAGGCGGGGCGGTGGTACCTACCCGTGCGGACTCACAAGAGGTCCTACCACCAGTAAGTATTCGAATTACTATTGAGTTTTCTACTTCGTACTGCTTTGATGTGGCGACGGTATCGTCTATGGCCTCTTCCACTTAATACCAAGTGGAACGGGAGCTCACGAGCTCTTCTATTGCGAATTAAAAACAGTCATTAAGACAGATAAATACTTTTGTTGCTCAGGGGTCCTAATTCCGCAAGACGTGAACGGAATAATAGAATTTCAGTCGACAGCGAAGTACATTTTGGTTGTGGAGAAGGATGCCATATTTCAAAAGCTACTCGATGAAGGAGCTTTGATCAGGCTAGGTCCTGTTATTATACTTACGGTAAGAGTTTAATTACTGTTCTTCTTATACTGTCAATCTAAACGCACATATAGATTTGACTTGCTGGTCATGATTACATAGGACACCCAAAAAATGAAGACAATGATGGATAAAATGTTAAGATTGGACAAATTGGACATTAGAGTGGTAGGTTGGATATTCACGATTTATAGTTTCCTAATTATGGTAAATGAGTTGTGATGTTGGTAGATGTCATAGATAAAAAATTAGATACGAAGTTCCTTATTATCCAAAAGATATCCTTAGTCAAAACAAACTCATCTGATGTTTCTTGGGTAAAGTTTCTAAATAAAATACTGTACAATAATCATGGCTGCTCGGATCTACATACTCGTATGGTCACAAGCTCTCGTATACAAGTATAAATAGTACAGAGACAAAAATTTGCTTGGAGGGGTATAACGCTTCGTTATTATAAATATATATAAATTTTCGTTATTATAAATATATATAAATTTTCGTACGAAACCAGTCAATTCCTACCGCAAGCGTCTAAGAACTTACAAAAAATCATATAAAAACGATTATTGGAAGAAGTATATCAGACCTTATGCTTCTCATGTTGATTTTGCACGATCCATTTTTTTGCGAAAGCAATAAATCCTACGGTGTGGTCAAAGGAACCCAAAAATATATATATAACTAGCTGACCCGGCAAACGTTGTGTTGCCTTAAATAAGATTTCTAGGGAAATTCTACTGTAGAAAAAAAACCTCATTTAACCACATAATACCTCATTATAAACAAAAAAAAATCCAAAAAATTAAAATATAAAATAAATGTTTGGGGTGGACAACCCTTTTCACTTAGGGGTATGAAAAATAGATAGTTTTTTTTTTTTTTGTCAGGAGGAAATCGCCGTACTCGAACCGATTAAAACCTGCTGTCGCTCATGAGACAGAACTCATGTAAAGGCAAGGGGAGGAGAGTGAAGCGTTTAGTGCGGAGCACATCTCTCCCATCACCCTCCCCCTCGGGACGCCGGGCCAGCGATCGTCGGCGCCACGACCACCAGCCCTCTCGGTCGGCAGGCTGTCCGAAGCCCGCCTAGATGGCGCCGGTTTGAATTGGTTATCCTACGAAATACCCCGCTGGGTCAGAACCAGCGTGGGTCGAGGAGTCGAACCGACTAAAACCTCCTGTCGCTCATGAGACAGAACTCATGAAAAGGCAAGGGGAGGAGAGTGAAGCGTTTAGTGCGGAGCACATCTCTCCCATCACCCTCCCCCTCGGGACGCCGGGCCAGCGATCGTCGGCGCCACGACCACCAGCCCTCTCGGTCGGCAGGCTGTCCGAAGCCCGCCTAGATGGCGCCGGTTTGAATTGGTTATCCTACGAAATACCCCGCTGGGTCAGAACCAGCGTGGGTCGAGGAGTCGAACCGACTAAAACCTCCTGTCGCTCAACAACCAACGTCCAACCCTCGCATGAGACAGAACTCATGAAAAGGCAAGGGGAGGAGAGTGAAGCGTTTAGTGCGGAGCACATCTCTCCCATCACCCTCCCCCTCGGGACGCCGGGCCAGCGATCGTCGGCGCCACGACCACCAGCCCTCTCGGTCGGCAGGCTGTCCGAAGCCCGCCTAGATGGCGCCGGTTTGAATTGGTTATCCTACGAAATACCCCGCTGGGTCAGAACCAGCGTGGGTCGAGGATAGCCGGCCTTCCATCACCCGGATGCTCTTGCGTAAAACGCGTGCAGAGCCGCTTGCACAGATAGTAGCCGATTCTCAGACCTACTGAACATACTATTGATACACAAATAAAACCAAAAAAACATGGCTGAAAAATGTATAGTAAATGCTCTCAAATACATTAAGTGTATAATCTATGATGTATAGTGAGTAAGTAAGACAGGAGACCGGCTTCGTCCTCATCCCTACTACGTGATGTTTGCTGGATGAGTGGTGACACCTAGCGGGGATAGCTGATCGATTGATAGTTGATCAGTAGTCGACCGGCGAGGGCGGGAGATCAAATTCAATTTAAAAAAAGAACGAATTTAATTAAAAGAACTTGAAATTATAAACTCTGAATAAGAATTTATCGTACTACAATTATAATATTTGATTGCCATCTTGCAACCTTATTGCGGATCTGTGCATAGAATAAAAAAATATTAATCGGGATGGAAAAATAGGGGTTGAACGTATAAGAGTGAAAATTTAGAGTAATATGTTTTTATTTATTTTAAGTCATGGCAAAACAAAATAAAAAACTTGCCCAAAAAATTTAAGTTTATAATTAACAAATAAAAAATAGGGGTTGATCATAGAGGGATGAAAAATTGAGAGTAACATCAGATTTTTTATTTTAATTCATGATAAAATTAAAATAAAAATGAGAATCTTGCCCAAAAATTTTAAAGTTTTTAATTAGCAAATAAAAAATAAGGGTTGATCGTAGAAGGGTGAAAATTGAGGATTGTATGTATTTTTGTATGTTGTATCATAAAAAAATAGAAATTAAAAATTTTGTCTAAAAATTAAAAAAAAAAATTTAGGGGTGGACTACCCCTAACATTTAGGGGGATGAAAAATAGATGTTGGCCGATTCTCATATATACCAGATAAGCACAAAAAATTTCATCAAAATCGGTCAAGCCGTTTCGGAGGAGTATGGCTACGAAAACTGTGACACGAGAATTTTATATATTAGATTTAGAATTCGCCTTTTTATTGCTATAAAGCGGCAGATGACCCCACGCTCCAACTGTTAAGGCTTTACCGGAGCCCATAGACCTTAGATGATCATTTGCGGAAGAGACAGAAAATAGTAGATAGCTTTTACTCCCTACCACTAATAATATCAACCCATTCGGTTTCTCGCCGGATCTTTTCAGCGGGTCCGATTCTGATCTGGTGCTAGATTCAACGAAGCATCGCTCTTGCTAGGATAGATGTTAGCAACCTCTCAAACTGAGCCTCGTGAGCTTCTAACATCCAACGCGAAGCCAGAATAGCCCCTCAAGGCAACTGGCGGTTAGGTAGGCAAAAATACTCCTTTGAAGGTCTGCGCGCTTATTAAATCCAATGTTTAAAGTGTTCGTTTTAAAATATTTATTGTACCAGGGTAAGGGTTATCCGGACGTTTGTACTAGACAGTTGTTGTGTCGTCTATGCAAGGAATTGCGTTTGAGGGCCCTGGCTCTTGTGGACGCAGATCCCCACGGCTATGAGATATTCCTCACATATAAATACGGTTCATTGGTAAGAATTTCATAGAAATTTCTAGTTAATATGTTTGAAGATTGAAATAATTAATCTGTAAAAATATTGAAGTATGTAAATTTATATGGCGTGCGACACTTACTTACTGGTGGTAGGATCTCTTGTGAGTCCGCGCGGGTAGGTACCACCACCATGCCTATTTCTGCCGTAAAGCAGTAATGCGTTTCGGTTTGAAGGGTGGGGCAGCCGTTGTAACTATACTGAGACCTTAGAGCTTATATCTCAAAGTGGGTGGCGCACTTACGTTGTAAATGTCTATGGGCCCCAGTAACCACTTAACACCAGGTGGGCTGTGAGCTCGTCCACCCATGTAAGCAATAAAAAAAAGAAGACAAAACTGACTGTATTAACAGTAAGCATGAAAAGAAAAGTGTTTTTTGAAACAGATACCTACGGATCTTATTTAAACGAAATCATTGTGAAATGTAAAAGGTCAACAGTGTACCTACATGTGCTATGCTAAATAATATGATAAAAGCCATTGCAACTCTAATAATTTTAAGTCCAAAAAATATTTACCGCTTTTCTTACCACAGAACCTTTACGTTAAAAGTGTAATTTGCTTTTTTTTATTTTGTTGTGTGTAATCCGCCAGTACTATGCCTTAGCTCATACAAAATTAAAATAAACGCATCTATAAATAAATTTACTTCAACTAAGTGAAACACGAAATAAAAAAATCATGATATTTTTGCTGTTTCCACCAACAGCCTTGTAATTGTTATTGTTGGTAATTCAAACCTAGTTTTTTACAAGAGTATGAAGGGAATTTAAATTAAAGTATTCAACCTTTAGAAGGATTTGTATTTCAAAAACGGCTTCACAAGAAATATTTTTTTCAACGAATTATAATTATTATTGTCATATTGTAGATACTGTTTTCTTTCTAAACAGGCACAGTCGCATCTCTCGTCTTCTCTAGCCTGTAGTTCTATAGTAATGCTTGGGGCTCGTCACCATGACGCCATGACTCTCGCTCCTACTGAAGCGCGATTGGCACTCACTGAACGCGATAAAAGAAAACTATTATCTTTGTTGAAAAGACCTTATTTGGACAACAGTAACGGTGAGTAATTAATCTAAAATAAATGTAGGGTTGTGAGTTTTCCATGTTATTTTTCAATACTTGTGAATACAATATTCGAATTATTTTGATAAGTAAATAATATTTTTTAAATGTTTCTAATAAATTAAATCACGCAAAAACTCAATTTTAAAACTCTTTTGTTCGGTAAATAAGGTTTTATTATGATAAATTAAAATTACGAGTTGAATGTAAGACGAAAATTCCAGGAGGTCGTATTAGGGAAGAGTTACAAGTAATGCTATCTAGCGGTACAAAGGCAGAAATAGAAGCACTCGCGCCGACCAGTGGTGAGCTCTGTGACGCATACTTACCTGCTAAACTTATACAAGGAGATTATTTGGGATAAAAAGTTACCTTAAACTTTTGTTTATAATGTTTATAATCTTTAAATGTAATTCTGATTAAAAACTATTTTTGTTATTAATAAAGTATCACTTCGTACTAAATTATGCAGTTGTCCGGCGCCAATGTGGCGCCATCTCTTAGTGCAGATAAAATTTCTTTAGTGTACCCTTTTGAAGTTTGCAAGTAAAAAATCTAGATGGCGCCAGACTGTATCCAGTGACAGTTATCGTTAAAGTTCAATGGAAAATTGACATTTGACATCAAACCAAAATTTGTGGTGATTATTTATTGAAATTCGAAAATGTACTAAATACTGCACGAAGCATGCTTCATTACTTAACGTTTGGTAATGTGCGACGCGACTCTATTACTTAACAATACAGTATCTATACGAAATAGATATGGAGAATCAAAGCTTGAACAACGAAAAGAGGTTCATCAATAAGGCAAGGTCACATAATACTGGACCGTCTCAGTTTGTTAGGAACGAACCAGTGAAGCGCAAATCCGTGTTACTGAACGAAACCATTAACTCCTTGGACTTGGCATTCGGAAGACTGAAGAAATGTAGACTATCGAATGGAGTGGGCCGTGCGAGTACTCCAGGAAGTCCTACAATACGTCATCGTAATGATATTTTAATGAACTCGAGTCGCGCTTCCACATTCAGCCATGGATTAGACAATATATCTTTAATGTCAATGAACTTCTCGCATTACGAACTAATGCGGAATTTATCACAAGCGAATTCTAATTCAGATGGTACATTTAGTGGAAGTAATTGTAATACCGCAACGCGGCCTGTCGATCTGAACGAAAAAAACGAACACTTGGAGAGATATTTCCGTAGTGCGGAAATATGGAGCGATCGGAACTGCGGATCTAGTGGATTATTCTTTTTCGACGCAAAAAAATAGTTTCCGTGTCCACAAATGAAAAGTCGAGATGAACGATTATGTAAATTTCAAAATTTTATTTAATCCAAAGAAAATTTACATTAACATAATGATATAAGAATTTACAAATCAAATATACCAATCTATACAACACTGTAACTCTTAGAGACGATAAGATTTATAACACTCATTAACAATACATAACATAGAATTTAGATATTTCTTTCTCTAGGGCCATCGAATAAATCACCGGATACAACAAATTTATTTGCGTTTTTATTGACGGTACATCGATGGGGTTGATCGTGGCCCATCGTGTTATTTGCATAAAACAGATACAATTGTTGTATCCCGTTTGCTAAATCTAACCGCTAAAAGAGCAATCCATGTGATTCTAATCGTAAAGCACAACTACGCTGATAAATCCGTACTTCACCTTCGTAAGTTATACATGAGGAATATACAATACGTTTTAGCTGCCATAACCATTATAGATATATGAAACGATTAATTGAGAAGGAATTTCGAATTGATTTTCAGAATTTACGGTAATCAACATAAGCATCTCTCAAAGGTACTTTTAAAAACAGAAAACCATTAGATCCGTTTTCTTCGATTATAAGCCTCCAAAGAGATCGACCGAGGTCGCATTACTGGAAATTCTAAAAGTTGTTAATTTGCACTTTAGTGTAAAAAAATATAAACGATGCACTATCTTAAATATTAATCGTTTATTGTTAACATGGTTCTTAAAATGAAGTCTATTCAACTGTTACTGCCACCCTAGTATCTAATAACATCGATAATCACGCATTTAAATAGATGGCAGTCTCAGCTTTGAATTTTAACTCGATTTCTTCTCAGTAAATTTGAGAACAGCTCAGCGTAGTTTGCAGGACTAAGAAGCATATTTAATAAATAAAACCACACTGTCTAGAGGAAAGTTTTGACAATATAGCTTATACAGTTTTTAGTACAGGACAGAACTGAACAGGACCGGAATAATGACATAATTGACATGGTCATCACATAGTTCCTAATTTCCTGTTTCAAGAGTTAGAATAAAATACGGAAGCTATCGCTGGAAGACTAAAGGACTAGTTTTTTAACTAAAGTGAACTAAAAGCGCATTGCGAACCGCCACGTCACATCGATATCTCATTTTGCTAAAATTACCAACAATGTACCAAAAATGACGATTTAGTTTCATTAAAAATACTACACATTACCATTATTATCATTATTATGATTCGAATTGGTGTTATCCTCGGATTTTTTAACATTTTAACTAATAGATCATACGATGGATTGGAAGTTTTTTTTTTAGATCTAATTGCGTTGCTCTTTGCGCATTAAAATAAAATGATATATTTCTGCATAAACCTAAGCATTTGGGTTGTAGGATTGAATTGCCTCTTCATAAGTTTTATTACGGACAATCGAACTTGATCCGCTTGGCTTTAAGCATATACTACAGCCAATAGACTGAATGAAGCCCACAACGTGAAAATGGCCGGTCACGGGCAATGATCGGTGGATGTGTCATTGCCTTGCAATAATGACTAACATAACCTCCACCAATAATTTTCGAATACCTAAAGCAATATACATTTGCATAGCTAAGTTATTCAATCTTTGATAAAAAAATAATTTGAGCTCGGATGTACTAGGTTTTTAAATTGTAGCTTGGTGCTACTGAGTGTGGAGCATTTATTGTTCTTTTTTCACCTTGAAAGTCATTAGTGCATAAATTTTTCATTCATAATTATTTATAAATATGCTTTTTTTTTCCTACCTAAGCTGATAGCTTTGAGAGGCTATTTCAGCGTAACCGTGGCTAGTAGGTGAGCTCACGGGGCTCAAACCTGACGACGATGCTAACACGAACCCTAGCAAGAGCCGTGCTTCGCAGAATCTACCACCGGATCGGAAACGTGACCCACTGAGAAGATCCGGCGAGAAACTCAGTGGACTGTGTTTATGGGTTAATTAGCTCATCGAGTCCTTCAGCCTAAGCGACGGGTTCGACGATAGCGATTACTGGTGCTTGAAGTACTTAAAAGCACCGTTAGTGGATCGGGAGGATCCGAGATGACGTGTTTTGGGTGACGTCGACTGCTTTCCATTCTGTCCGCAGGATCGGGAATGTAGTTACCGGCGGCCACGATGAGAGGGTTCTCGTGTCGTGCCGCTTTATCGAAGTGGAAAAATATGCAAGAAGTTAGAGCGACATAAGTAATTGCAGAACTTCCAAGTAAACCTATTGGGGCTCAGATGCTTAATTTTTGAGATTCAGATGCTTTATGTCATAAACATTAACGTACATTTGAATATACTTTTTAAAGTATTTACTAAATTTATTTGAAAGTCTAAATTTCTATTTTTATTAAACTTTGCTAAATTATATTTTGTTGTCCATTCATAATTCTTTTATATATTATAACGCTATAAGTATTCTGGCTGGACGAGATCGCATATGATACATAAACTCGCCCTTGTTTCCTTCTTTTTGCGCAATTTTATTTTGTCTGCTACAATTCAGCAGGTTAAGTTAGTTAATTTAATTTAGTCTGTTAGTCGATTCAATATGATAATTAATGTAATTAACTTAGCCTTTAGGAATATTTTAATTTGAAAGCGCAAAGAACAACGCAGCGTCCACTAGTAAGTTTGTATAGGTAACTAGAGAACGTTTCGCTAATGAAATAAATATTATATATGTGATGTAAAATTTAAAGCACCCGGTTTCCGAACTCTCTCATAATTTATCTAACTATAAATTTTTAAATATCTCATGTGATGTAAGTACTACAGTAGCCCGTAATAATATATTGTCTATATAATTTGTTTTACAACAATTTTGGAGAACGAAGCAATACTGTTATTTCTCATGATGGAAGAATCATTGAAATATCTATAATATATTAACTTTAAACTTACAATAATTAGTTTATTAATTACAACGCATTCAATTTCACTAGGCCCTACTTTCAGATGGAGACATTAATCATTAATTAAATTTCAGTAGTAATATTTAATAATTTACTTATTAAAATTATGCAATACAATAATCACAGCATCCTTATGACCATAACGGCAATCGAAATTAAACTCATCGACGTATCGTATTTAATTAGTACAATGATTGTAAAATTTAGACCAAATTGGCAGTCTTCACAAACATGGAATGTACGATATGCGTCTATGCAGGTATCCGATAACACTTAACGAATATCGGCAGACGATTACCTCTATACAACAACATTTATCTAGTAACGTCACAATTATAATCAAAACAACAACATTTCTAATATTTTTTAACATATTAGCACTTCACCTCACGGCCTTCCATTAATACATCAATTTCCAAACTATAAATGTTTATGTTTTCTTAAGTATTAAAATTTTAATGTAACTCAATGATCGATTTAATTAATAATTGTTTGTTTTTACTATTTTCGAGATAATCAACGTTCATTAAAATTATTAGGTTTCACTTGAAAATGTTTCAATAAAACCAAAGTCTTTTATGGTTTGTAACTTTATCTATACTTTTACTTTTGTAGTTCACATTTGAAGAATATTTACAAACTCCAAGTTCTTTATATCCATAACTATACGTGACAACGAAACTGATCGTTTTAAGTAGTTTATAGTATATTGCAATGCAATTATAGACAACGATAATTGAGTGGATATGGCTCATAAATTAACTATGGTTTTGCTGTAATATAAACTCTTTGAACTATCGAAAAGTTAACATTTTTCTCTTACATCAGCCTGATTTTAGTTTTGTACTGATTATATTACTTTAATTACTTAAATATTAAAAAATTAAATACGATAAAATTATCGAAGACCATAATACACTTACATTCCATTAACGAACTCAGTTTTAATCGAAATGTTATATGAAGTATTTAGATTTAACAATTAGACCGGTTTTAAATAAAATTTCATCACAAATGTTAATGAGTTTGAAATTTCTTCTTTCTCGTCACCCTAGGATTCAATTTACGTAAAACATTTAAGAAAAAAAAAAACATTATTATTTAATAACGTAAACTATCTTATTAAAATACATGATGATGAAATGGAGCCAAAGCTGCTAAGGTTTGGAGATGATCAAGGTCACTTCATTTCTAAATGATACTTTCTATAAAAAAGTGATTCTATATCAAATTTACAATTGATTAGGACAATAATATTTACACTATAAACCGCGGTACAACAATTCTATTTAATACAAATACGTTTCAAACATTTGTAACAAGAACTAAATCTTAAAAGGCCTAGTAATTAAATTCCCTAAACGATAAGCTCTTTAATGGTACAGTTTCTTTGAATGCTAGTTTAAAATTAAAGGAAATTATATCGGTCACATTATGTAATTTCGATGATTTTGTTCATAGTTAGTTGGATAATTAGGCTAGTGTGTACCACCATAAGTCGAATAGAAAAGCTTAATAGTTAAAAGTGCTCTAAAAGCTTACGTAACAAGCTCGGAATTCAGAGCAGAGTGAATTTTTGTTATACACCTTTTGAGTTGTGTTGAATTGAATTCAAATTCACTAGTAGTAGATACTTATTTGTATTCATCATGAGACCGTTACTACGTTGGCGGGGTGTCGTATGTGTGATCTTAATTTTAAAATTGAATAGATTCGTTAGGTAGATACATCAAGAGAAATAGGTATGAATATGATAGGTGTGTTTATTTCACACGTTACCTTTTGCTTGCTGTTTATGCAGTGGTATTGCAAGTAGTTATTTGTCATAACAAGATTATTTTATTTTACTAAAATTAAAATATTTGTTTTCAGACCTGGCTTAAGTTGTAGGCAGCTAAATGACAGTCAGACATTTGAAAATGCAATAGCTCTAGGTAATGTCTAACAATTGATTTCCTAATATTTCATTCACTTAATAAAAGAGACCAAGCTGTAATTGATTCGCAGTGACCACAAAATATTATTTTTCATAGTATTTCTTTGGCTTTCGCTAATTGTAGAGATAACTAAAAAAATACTTTTACGGTTTATCTTCGTGATACTACAGGACGACAGGCCGAAGCCGTTTGCGATCACAAAAACTGTAAAGTAATGAAAATGTCGGATATTGTAAATGAAAATAATCAAGGGTAGATTAACCGTAAAAGTAGTTCCATTTAGTTTTAGTTTTTTTTATTGCCCTTGTAGGCAGAGGAGCATACGGCCCACCTGATGGTGAGTTAGTGGTGAGTGGTTACCGTCGCCCATGGACTTCAGCAATGCCAGGGGCAGAGCCAATTCGCTGCCTACCGAGAGCAAGTCTACAGTTTGCTAAATTTATAAAGAGGGTGAAGATTGATTCAAAGTTAAGAATACTTGAAGCATCGGTACTCGACTAGATAGAACTTCCAAGAATGTGTTTTGTGGAAGAATAATGTTTTAATTTTGTATTTAAATGGAGATTTGGACAACTATAGTTCTGATAAGTATCTAATATAAGCTTGAAAAACTGTGTGACTGTTGTCTGATAGCACAATAAGGCAGTCGACTTAAATTTATTTCCAAAAATTATCTATGTAGTTTCAAATAAAAACCTGGAACCTAAGATAGCTTTTCTGATGTGGTTGGTGGCGATGTAATTATTAATAAAAAAATAATTGCGCACATTTCGGTTCTTGAGGTCAACGCCTTGGGCCTTCGAGAGATGTGGTCCGACATTCCTCAAACGTTCATAGATATTGACTGTGCCACATTAATTTACACTAGCTTCGATGTGGCTTTTATTGGCCGCAGTCAGTATTTTTGGACATTTTTAAGTGTACTTGTATACTTGTTTCATATGTGTGTGTTTTGGGTCCATAAAACATGACAATAGAAGCTTAGAACCGATGCAAGTAGAACGTTTAATAAGATAACGTGCTTCGCAGTCCGTGAATCCGAAGAGCTTTAGGCGAGTGGTGCTTAAGCAAGTTTATGAAATACGATGAATCAACATTGAAAGTGAAATATCTCGATCGTTTAAGTATTTGTCAAATTCAATTTCTAATTTCAAAGCAAAAAGTACGATACCGTCATTATAATTAAATAAACTTAATTATTTAATTTTTTTCTCATCACACTTCTCGTACATCACCGATCTAGTCATTTAAGACACTGGCATTCAACCAAACACGGGGAACACATTTTATTAAAGCACTATAATGTTAATGTACATATTTACAGAGAGAGAGTAGTAATGATAACAATTTGATTTATTTCGGCATTGATCTCTCTCTCTATCTGTCGGGAGGAGGCAACTTGGTGTCTTCTGGGTCGAGGGAGAGGCACTCGCGAAGGAAGTCTTCCATTGAACGATACACGTGCTCGATGACGCCTTTTAAGTCGTGCCCTTCGTCTGCGTAGGCCTGGAAATAATATATTAATTGGATCGAGTTTTAAAAGTTTTGAAGAAACTTACAATTATTGCTAGTTAACTATATGTTTTAAACTCACTAAATGAGTCCCGACGCCCACTATCACCACAAAGGAAATACTTCATTGCGATAGAATCTATAAATCTTAGCCAATCTCAGACTTCAGTTGAAATGCTTTGTGTTATTGACTCAACTGTAGACTTTTTGGTGGGAACGCGAGGAGTGAAGATGTGTGATTTGTTTTATTTTGTCTATTTAGTATTTCTTCGGGTTTAAATGTGTAATAACGATGGTTTATTAACTGTTTAGTATCTGTTAAAGTGCACAAATGTGGGAAAATGAAACAAAGCCGCTGAACGTAACTTCTCGGGATTCTCCAAAAGTCCACTGAAAAAGTCTCAGTAAATAACCACCATTTTACTGAGATTATAATATATTTCATCCCATAACATCTCATCTCGTTTTATTTAATTTCATGCCGATTGATTAAGTTTCCTTTGTTTTTTATTGTTCATAAACTGTATATAATTAAAACGGCGAATTATAAAAATCTTATTACTTGACGCTGGCTAATGCACAAACCGTGCCGGAGCCAAAAACTAAAGTAGAAGAAGGCTCAAATGTATGTTTGCTTACCTCATACAGAATAAAATCTTAGCTCGAGGCTATTGAATGTGGAACTTGTGATGTTGTCAATATTTATGAAAATGCCTTAGGTTATATAATAATACTAGCGACCCGCCCTCGCTTCGCTTCGGAAACTGTAATTTATTATTGATTTCTCCACTATTTAATGGATGTTATATAAACCTTCCTCTTCAATCACTCTATCTATTAAAAAAACCGCATCAAAATCCGTTGCGTAGTTTTAAAGATTTAAGCATACATAGGGACAGATATAGAGACAGAGAAAGCGACTTTGTTTTATACTATGTAGTGATATTCACCTGATATCTAAAGAGCACGCCGGCGTCAGTGAGCGCCCTGGCTAACTGCAGCGAGTGCGGGTAGGGAGCGCTCATGTCGGCCATGCCGTGTATGAGGTACAGCGCATGCGCGGGCACGTGGTGCGCACGCTGAGATGCGTCCGCCTCTACGTAGCCTTTGTAGTTCACGGACGGTTTGCCCAAAATACGCTCCGTGAATGCTGCATCTGGATTAGTCATGAAATCATTAACTTCGTGAAATTAATTAGTAAAACATATTTTGTTATTACGTTTGCACATCCATATAGTTCGCGAGCCTTATCTGGACACAATATAAATATATCTTTACAACGGTTATATAAATTAGGATGAGATTTTTAGTGAAATTTTTTTTCATTGCATAATGAACGTACCATCCGGCCAAAAAGAGATTACCGGAGCCCATACTACCTACACTGTAAATGTTGCCACTCACCTTGAGTCATGAGGTCGCAGTTTCAATTGCATTTAAAAAGGCTGTTCCCATCTTTCAAGCTGACATAATTTTATAACTCCTTCGTAGTAGAAATACGCGGCATGTTTTTTCCTACCTGTGCATGCTTATAATACGCCCTAACGTCAGCTAAAGACTATTGGCGATCGAAATACGCTAGTATCTTAATACTCAAAGAGCGCTGCTGCCCATGTTTCTGAGCTTCTATAAAACGGTGTTTTAGTTATTGAGGCCTAAGAAAACCATTAAAATACAAATATTATCGAATTTTCGATAGGCGTTAATGGAATTTTAATTGGGAAGGTGAAGAAAATTAAATAATTTATTTGTAACTTACTGTAATAAAGCCAATCGGTGATCGGCGAAACAGCAATACCGCACTTCAGCGTGGTCTGCTGCGAGCCGAGCAACATGGCCGTCACGTACCCACCATAGCCCCAACCCCATACAGCAACTCTAGTTACGTCTAAAAACTTGAACGTTTCTAACAAATATCTGGAACAACAAAAATAACAAAAAAATCCTAATGTTAGTCTGCAGTGTCATCAGTCTACTCGGTGTTTGTGAAATGTGAGGGTAGCAAGAAAGAACCTAGTAAATGGGAAGACATCAACAACTGTGGTCACCCTAGACACGACCTGATAGATCCACATAATTCACACACAAAGCACAGGCTAATTTCCGGTTATATGAACCCTATAGTTGGAGTTCGAATTTTGTAGTGACAAAAAGATTCAGTGGAATCTAGTTAGTCGCCATTCTGATCCGGTAGTAGATTAAGTCGAGAAGCATCTGCTTTAGCTATTAAGTTTCTTTCTCGAAGGAACCCCGTGGTTGCTCACCAATCTTGTCGCAGCTAGGAAGGCCTTTGGACCAACAACAAAACCTCTATCCAAAATAAATATAAACCCAGCAGTTGCTTAGAATTTAGCGTTGTAAATTTTTTTCCTACCTAAGCTGATAGCCTTGAGAGGCTATTTCAGCGTAACCTTAACTAGTAGGTGAGCTCACGGGGCTCAAGCCGGAGTGATGCTAACACTGACCCTAGCGAGAGCAGTGCTTCGCAGAATCTACCACTGGATCGGAAACGCGACCCACTGAGAAGATCCGGCGAGAAATTCAGTAGACTAAATTTGTTCTCATGTTTACCTAATAACAGCCAATTGGTCAGCTACTTCAACTCCCCCGAGGCGACCCCGCAGCAGGGCCCTGGGTAGACCGCGCGCACCCGCCACGTCCAGCTTTACGTACACCACGTCGTTGCGAGACGACATGTATGAGCCCCAATCCACTACAAACTCCTCAGTCACTTGCTGGCTACCCGGTCTGCCGTCGCTGAAGAATAAAAGAAATTTGATTCACAGACAGTAAAGCCAAAGTATTGTTACGCGCTGGGGTTCGGTATAAATAAAATTTCACCAAAGTACAGCTAAAAAACTGTATTCAACACTTAAAACACCCAACAAACACTTGATACGTTCGCTGTTTCGCTTCGAGTAGTTCCGATTACTGACTGACTGCGTGCCACCCCTGCAAGCTTTTAAGTCGATACCTCATCCCTAGAATTATCGAGAATATTCCACACATCTTTAGTATTGTTTCCGTCATCTGGCAAAAGATAGCGTTGTACTTCTCGTGCTTTCTTTTTTTTTTTCCTACCTATGCTGATAGCCTTGAGAGGCTATTTCAGCTTCACCCTAACGTTTGTAGGTGAGCTCACGGGGCTCAACCGGAGAGTTGCTAACACTGACCCTAGCAAGAGCAGTGCTTCGCAGAATCTACCACCGGATCGGAAACGCGACCCACTGAGAAGATCCGGCGAGAAACCCAGTGGGCTGTGTCTGTGGGTTAATTCGCTCCTCGAGCCATTCGTCGCAAGCGACGGGTTCGACGAGGACGGTGACCGGTGCTTGTGGTGCCTAAAAGCACCGTTAATGGATCACCCGAGCTTTCTAAGTGTTACTAGATCCTTCGATATTTGTATGCGACTATTCGGCGATAGATGGCGTTACTTTTACCGGCCTAACAGTATTAATTCTTAGAAGAAAATTAAAAAAAAGTATTTAAAAAGTTTTCAATTGCAAAAGTACATCGATGAAATTTAAACTAATAGGTAATGTAGATGAGCTTAAGAAAAGCAATAAACATAAATGTTATTCTACATGTTTTGTTATAATAATTTTTTTGTAAATCAGAATATCCTTAGTAGACTGTAAAGGAGTTTGTAGCTGGTTTTAACTGGTGGTAGGACCTCTTGTGATTCCGCGCGGGTAGGTACCACCACCCTACCTATTTCTGCCGTGAAGTAGTAATGCGTTTCGGTTTGAAGGGCGGGGCAGCCGTTGTAACTATACTTGATACCTTAGAACTTATATCTCAAGGTGGGTGGCGCATTTACGTCGTAGATGTCTATGGGCTCCAGTAACCACTTAACACCAGGTGGGCTGTGAGCTCATCCACCCATCTAAGCAATAAAAAAAAAATCGACGCTTGCTTGCTATTTGATTTTTAACTCACACATGAACAAGCACCGGAAAGGCAGCATCACGCAGTTCCTCTCGCCACGAAGGCGGCAGGAGCAGCTGGACCCGAGCTTTGGACCCCGTGCCCAGCTGTACTTCGAACGACCGGCGAGTAGGCAACGCTAACTCGCGCAATCGAACTGATCTAAAATGATGATACACTAACTATTACAAGTATATTTTAACATTGTTTATACGTATACGTACATACATATTTGTACAGTTTGTGGAATTAATATCTGAAGGAAGTACGTACATGCATTTCATCATTTAGTTTCTTTACAATGCTTTTTTATTGGTATTTCAGTTAAATCCTCTCATTTAGATAACTGTGTCCGTCAAATGGAGAGGAATCTATTGTTGTTACGTATTAGGTAGGATATAGAGGAGTCAAATTTTTCCTGGCAAATTGATCTCCAGGAGAGGTGACATAAGTTGGCCTCCACGCAATCCCGATTTTACACCTATAGACTTTTTCCTGTGGGGTTATGTCAAATCCAAAATTTACGCTAACAAACCGACTTCCCTGGCACAATTAAAAGAAAATATCCGTCACAAAAGCGCAGCCATCACGGAGAACTCATGCCGAGCCGTCATAGGCAATTTTAGTGCTCGATTAAACGAATACCGCAAACGCAACGGTTTACATTTGGACAATGTCATTTTAAAAAAATAAATTCCCAAGCAATGTATTTTAATATGTAATAAACATTTTTTCAATAAACTCCATTTTTTTTAAAGTTATAGTTTTAAATATGTCATTTCTTTTGAGACACCTTGTAGTATAATTAAATCTAGTTGTACGGTTTTATATAGCGTTTTTTATTGACAGTATATAATTTCCGACGTTACATCCACTCAGCTTTAACTAATGTCACGTTATTAGTAATACGTTCGAAATTAGAACTAAAAAAAAGGTCATAGTTACCTATAAGGCCTCGTGTCATATAAAATTCTTTCTAGCTTATGTGTCCTAGCATCATGTAACCCCGCTAACGGTGGTCCAGGACCTCTGCACTCCAGCACGTAATGCGTTATCCCCACTCTCGGCTTAGCCGGCGAGAAAATGGCGCGCCAGAATGAACAGTTGGCGTAATGCAACCGCGCGGGCCACACCGCCAGCTCACAGGTAAGGCAACGCGGCTCTTCCCTTTCTGCTCGAGCTTTCACCGAGTTACTTCCACCGCTATAATTAGGGTCTCGGACCACGTAGACCTGTCTCTGACCAGGTCTATCTGCACTGCCTGTTTCAAGGAAAAAATTAAAATAATCTAGGTACATAAAAACGAAACGATTTTTCGTGTGATTGAAATCTTATTATTGATTGAAAACCCGTTTTTAGTTAAAACCGTGTTTTGTAAAGTTTATTGGTTGTCAGCATTAATGCATAAAATGTTATTGTAATTAATGAAAATAGTAAAAATAGGAATCCTCCTTTAGAACTTTACAATTTAAAATTATCCAGATATTGCAATTCAGCTTTCATTTCCTAACTTTGAACAAAAGGCGTGATAGTTAAAGTGACATTACTTTTTAACTAGCCGCAAATTATTCTAACTAATAACGGGTTTTCGTACAGAAGATAAAATAAAAAAGGAGAAAAAAAAAACCACACACTTCACGATATGTTCTCATGAATCGTGCTGGGGGATAAATGTAATTTTGATCATAACCTAATTAGTAAGACGATAACAACTTGGTTAGCACAATTCCAAATCGAATGGAAAAATCAATTTCACTCAATACTTAAATTGATTTTCTTCTTTCACCATGTCAGGATGGAGTTTAGGTACGCGGAATCTTTGTTGGTCGGAACCTTCAATAATAAAGTTATGCATAATAAATAAATAAATAATAAATAAGCCTTTATTGCTGTTAAAAATTTACAATGCTTATATCTAAATATTATATATATATATATTTTAATGCTAGGAAACAGCTTGTCTCTCGACATAGGCCTCCTCTAATGTTTTCCACAAGGTCCTGTCCTTTGATTTTCTCAGCCACTCTCCGCCAGCTATTCTTTTGAAATCATCTTCCCATCTTTGATTTTTTCTGCCTTTACTTCTATGGCCATCTCTTGGGTACCATTCCGTTACATTCTTTGTCCACTTTTCTTGTGTCTCTCTTAACATATGTCCTGCCCATCTCCATTTTTGCATTTTATATACCTTTTCGACGCTTTTTAATTTTGTTATATTTTTTACGTATGTTAGTCTAATTTTATCTTTTCTCTTAATTCCAGTGATACTTCTTTCTATATTGTTCTGACATATGTTTATTTTATTTAATTGTTTTTTTGTCAATGCCCATGTTTGGCATCCATAGATCAGGCATGGTAGAATGCACGTATTAAATACTTTTCGTTTGTCTTTCATAGGCATATCTTTATTTTTCATTATTTCACTGAGGGACCAGTATCTCTTCCAAGTATTGGCTATTCTCCGATCGATCTCTTTTTGCATAGTGTCACTTGGCGATATTAACTGCCCCAGGTAAACATACTCTTCCACATATTCGATTTTTTCATTGTTAACGGTGATATTATAGGTCTTCGTAGAATTGNTCCCATTTTATATCTGATAAAGCTAATTCAAGTTCTTGAAGTTTTTCAGGAGTTCTTAATGATCTTGCGTTAAAAGTGGCTATGTGTATATCTAAAAATCTCTTCTTTTCCATTAGAGGGTGTTGGTCATTCTCCCCCACGAAGACCAATCGGCTTGGGAGAGTTGTTTTTGTTTCTATTGTTTTTCTTTTATATTCATGTGTTAGTTCCTTTTTCCGTCCGTCGATAGCTCGTTGCTATTGTTTTTGACCTGTCGTCAATGTTGTGAAAGAGTTAGACCGACCTCTCATCAAATCGAATGCATTCGTTCTGTTATTCTTGGCTGTAGTTGAAGGTTGAATTTTTTTGGATTGAGAGTTTGTTTGTGGTGAAATTGAGAGTTCTCTCTTCCTCGAGTCCTTGACGTATTTATTTTCTTTAATTATTAGTTTATCATATTTTAAATAGGCGAAATTACCTTTTCTCCGTTCTTCCATGAGTTGTGGTAGTAAAGCCTTACGTTTTTCTAAGGTTTCTTTAGAGTAATCTTCCGTGATATGCAGGGCTTTTAACTTTCTCTTATTTTTCAATATTTCCGCTTTTTTCCATCCAGTAGTCAAGCATATCAGTATAGGTCGGATTACCTTTGTTGGATTACCTTTGTTTGTTTTACCAATACGATATATTTTGTTGAATTCATAATTTTCGATTGCTATGCCTAATTCTTTTGTTATTGTATCTTTGACCTTGTCGATAAGCTCGGGTGTCGATTTCTCGTCTTCTGTCAATCCATGGATTATTATATTGTTAGTTTTCTTATCTCTCTCTAAAATTTCGATTTTCTTTTCCAGGTTCTCTACTTTTAGTTTTAAGTATTTATTTTCCTCTAAAATAGGTTTTAATTTCTCATCCATTTTGTTCATTATGGTATTGGTTATGGATTCAGATTGATTTTTCATCTCAATTTTCATTTTATCGAATAAGAGTTGAAATTGTTCTTCCATATTTATACGTGTAATGGAACGTAATGGTAATAATCAAAATGATATCTTGGCAACTCTATACTAACTGTCACTATCGAATTTCGTATTTGACAGCAGACAGTTTGACAACGAAATCTGTAGTGCCAACATAAAATCTTTATAAGTTTTAACCTCTAAATATCCAGGCTTTGTTCACAATATCGTTAATTCCAGGTTTTGTGCCACGAATTTAGTTTAGAAATACTCAGTGTCACTTTCTTTAATACTGGGATGCAGCTTGCCTGCGGGATTTCACCTCCAAGTATACACTTTTATGTTTTTAATAACGAACAGATACACAGCGATGTTTACGACACGACTACCGGAAACGGAAAATACGAAATATATATGCATAATACGAAAGTTAAAATATAAATATATCAATTTCTTGTTGAATAATGATTTTTTCTCCTACCTACGCCGAAAGTTCGGTTTTCCTCCCGCTGTACACGGAAGAAAGTCTAACTTTTCCTCCCGCTGTACAGAGAAGAAAGTGTAACTTTTTCTCCCGCTGTACGGGGAAGAAAGTGTAACTTTTCCTCCCTGGGTACTGACAAGTGCGCATGCGCGTTAGTGTCTACGTTTGCTCTCACGCACCTAAAATTCTCCGCCATCGTTGTGCTCGGGTAATTTGCAATATTGTGTTTAGTGTAAAAGTGAAATAAACAAAAGGCAATAAAAATTAATAGTGAAGTATTAAACAAAGATGAGTTCATCAGACAATTCTTATTCAATTAGTAGTAGTTTATTTAAAAATAAAAAAACAGTTAAATTGTTTTTTTTTATGAATGAGGGAGGCTCCGCCTGGTCAACTTCCCGCCAGGGCTTCGCCCCTGGACCCTCGCTTGGTACTCCACGGTTGCTAAGTTCTTTACAATGTCGAACTTTCGGCCTGGTAGGAGAAAAAATAGTATGTGTACTATTGCTGGTGAAATCTTACCTAAATAATAAACTAAATTATTTTCCTGGTCCCACGCCAGGATTTCGGCGACTTCAACTTTCCCATGCGACAGCACGGCTATACGTTGTCGTATGACATCAACGTGCTTGATGTGAGTATAGTACTGTCCTCCACCCTCTTGAACTGCAGCTAGTAGGAGGAAAGCGCTACCGTCCTCTGAATATACTGGCTGTTGATGGACTTCTAGCCAAGGCTCATCTGTCGCTTTCTCTGAATGTGACTGCAATGAAAATAGAATCATTATCTAGTTAATAAATAGGTTCAAAATCGCAATAACGTAAATATGTAGTAATCGTACGAGGTTCAACTGTAATAGTAATTTTTATTATGTTTATGAGTCGGAAACCAATGAGAACCAATGTCTCCATCCTCGAAGTTTCTTTGGGCACATAATGCGATCCCCATTGCACAGTCTGGAGAAACTGATCATTGACAAATGACAAATGACGGGGAAGCGCGCTAGAGGAAGAGCACCAGCTAGATGGGTGGACCAACTCAAGGAGGTGATTGGAGGCCAGATACAGGGAGCGATACATATGGCGCAGAACCGGACCGAGTGGAGAATATTGACATACAGTCACGATCCTCAGCATTGAAGGAACGACCAGAAGAATGGCTCGGAAAAATCGAAGAAAATACTACGATATACGTACCTCTGTACATGTCCAATTCGGAGCGTAACAACTGCTATAAACAGTGAGATTCTGTGCACGGTTCATCCACACTACACCTACATGAGAATTCTCTTTGCCCACCCACTGGGCTGATATGAAGTAATATTCCCTGAAATTATAGAATACAATTTAAAATTAGTAATGTACCAAATGTAAAGGTTCTCTATTGCATTATTTATCTATATATATATAAATGAATTGCTGTTCGTTAGTCTCGCTAAAACTCGAGAACGGCTGAACCGATTTGGCTAATTTTGGTATTGAATTATTTGTGGCCAGAGAAGGTTTAAAAGGTAGATAAATATGAAAATGCTCGGAAATAAATAAAAATAACAATTTTGTCTTCCCTTTAATGTGTTTCCCGTCGGACGGATTCCTTTTATTTGTTTTAAGTTTCTTTTATACAAAAGTTTAGGTCTTTTATTTATCGATTGAGGCACTACGAATTCTGCCGGGTCAGCCTGTTTAAAATATATACGCACATTCCATCTAATGTACTCGGAGGTTTCACTTCCCATCGAGGAGGTGATGTTGTATTCAGAACAGCTACAATCCATAGTTTGACTTTTGGTATTGAACTGCCAGGCTGTAAAGTATACCAACAAACATCTAATTAGATACCAACAAAAAAGTATTTCTAGTTGAAAAAAACGAGGAAGTACGTCTTCGTTTATGCCTTCACCTTCACCAGTCACAAGAGTGACTTTCATTTGTTTTACTTAGAACAAGCGACTTCAAGAGATTGTGAATATTTCTATGCCCCTTTTATGATCTTCCCTAAGCGTTAAGGCATTAGTGGAGTTTGAGAGTAGGCACAGATTTGTGCTATGGCATTACTGTTAATCATATTCTACTACTATCACTGGTGGTAGGACCTCTTGTGAGTCCGCACGGGTAGGTACCACCACCCTGCCTATTTCTGCCGTGAAGCAGTAATGCGTTTCGGTTTGAAGGGTGGGGCAGCCGTTGTAACTATAATTGAGACCTTAGAACTTATATCTCAAGGTGGGTGGCGCATTTACGTTGTAGATGTCTATGGGCTCCAGTAACCACTTAACACCAGGTGGGCTGTGAGCTCGTCCACTCATCNAAAAAAAAAAAAAAAAAAAAATATCAGGTCGTCGCGTCCCCTTACGGGGGCGCCAAACTGGCCTCGGATCAACCCATCTTTGGTGATCATTAATGACGGTAGCTACTTTTAGATAAATTGTATGTTCTACCCTATTGAGCTAGTAAAAATATAACTGACCGTGGGATATCTGATTGTAACATGATCTGGAAAAACAGTGTGGTGCGTGTTGTTGAGCGTGGGCAGCAGGAAGCCGGTCCGCGAGGCTCCGGCGCCGCCGATGCCCTCCGCGATGCGCGGGAACCGGAGCTCGGACACGCTGCTGTCGTCGTACTGCACGTACATCACCAGCGTGCCGTCTATCGAACCCCATGTCGCGGATGAAGTCTTTGTCACCTCCTCTGAAATATTGTTTTTTTTTCTCCTACCTCCGCCAAAAGTTCGGTTTTCCTCCCGCGCTGTACAGGGAAAAAAGTCTAACTTTTCCTCCCACTATACAGGGAAGAAAGCGTAACTTTTCCTCCCTGGGTACTGAAAAGTGCGCCTGCGCGTTAGTGTCTACGTCTGCTCTTACGCACCTAAAATACTCCGCCATTGTTGTGCTCGGGTAATTTGCAATATTGTGTTTAATGTAAAAGTGAAATAAACAAAAGGCAATAAAATTTTATAGTGAAGTATTAAACAAAGATGAGTCATTCGTCAATTCATCAGACAATTCTTATTCAATTAGTAGTACTTTATTTCAAAATAAAAAAACAGTTAAAACAGTTAAAAATTTGTTTTTTTATGCGCCGCGGGAAAAAAGCAGGACATCTCATTTACTCTCATCTACATCTACTTTTTTCTCTTGGTGCACAATGTACTATTTTTTAATTGCTTACATGGATGAACGAGCTCACAGCCCACCTGAAGCTAAGTGGTTGCTGGAGCCCATAGACATCTACAACGTAAATGCCCCACCCACCTTGAGATATAAGTTCTAAGGTCTCAGTATAGTTACAACGGCTGCCCCCACCCTTCAAACCGAAACGCATTACTGCTTCACGGCAGAAATAAGCGGGGCGGTGGTACCTACCCGTGCGGACTCACAAGAGGTCCTACCATCAGTAATTACGCAAATTATAATTTTGCGAGTTTGATTTTTATTGCACAATGTTATTCCTTCACCGTGGAAGTCAATCGTGAACAATTGTTGAGTACGTATTTTATTAGAAAAATTGGTACCCGCCTGCGGGATTCGAACATCGGTGCATCGCTAGATCCGAATGCACCGGACGTCTTATCCTTTAGGCCACAACGGCTTCAAATGTTCCGCATATTCCAAATACCACCAAGAATTATCCCCAATAAGGAAGAGAAAAGGGAGGGAAGTCGCATGGTGATAACGGGAGCCCCACACATTTCACTCTAAAGACACTTTTTTAAATACACTAAAAATAGCCGTTACCTTGATACAACCAGTCTGAGACTCCATTGTAAATGCGTCCAGGGCTGGAGTCGTTGGTGAGTCGTAGTAGGGGTGCCCTCCGCGCGGGAGGTCCGGGCCTTGCGAGCACCTCGTTGTCAGCGGCTAGCAGCAGCGACCCGTCGGGACCGAGCCACGCCGCGTGTTGCCACTCCCAGCTGCTCTGTCCCTCTCCGAACAGTGGAATGTGGTGACTAGAGAACCAAAAATCCGATTTCCTTTTATGAAAATAAACGCAGTGCTAATTCACTGGGAATAATAATGTTTATAATTAAGTAATGAAAACTAATCAGTGAAGCAGTCTATCATATCGTGGGGTAAAAGGCTATTTGGTTTTCGCGAAATTTCGCTGAATACGCAGCATTTCTCTTTGTAATTAAAGATCCGTTTTATTTGGTATTAGCATCAACAATTCGATGTTTTTAATTGAATGTCTTTAAAAAAAAAAATTAACTTCAATTTAATTTCCTCGATTCAAATAGCTGAAGAAGATTTTTTGTTATAATATTTTTTCCAAATATTATACTTTATATGGCGCTCTTGTAATGTTGCAAAAATGTCGCTTAAACCAAATAGCCTCTCACCCTTCGATATCTTACATATTTAAATAAAAGGAAATGAAATAAAGAATACAAGGTTTTCGTTGTGAATTTATGGGAATAGTTTGATTATTTAAAATACTCTGACATAATTAAAATTCAAAATCGGCATAATATAATAAATAAGTCGATAGAAATTTCGTTTTCGTGTTGACAGCTTTTAAAATTTATTAAAACAAAAAATCAATTAAAATGAATGTTTTTTGAGTAACGTTATGTAATAACAAACTATGTTGTCGTTCAAAACAACCTGCCACAGTTCATTTACAAAATATAAATTGAAAGTAAAATATTTTGTAAGTTGACCTAGTTATATCTAAGCTATGACTAAAGGAATCTTAAGACTGTAGGGCTGTTTTTTAATCGTCAGATAAAATCTATCGATTAGGCATATTTTGACACGACTGAATAGAAAAGTGAAAGAACTGAGGTGTTTCAGATACATATGCAGTTCTTATTTTCCTCGTATTGTATTATTCCCTAAGAATTAATTTAATCTGAACGTTGAAGTCCTAAAAATAGTACTAACTTAGTGTGGTTCACGCAAGATACAGCAACAATATATTATTTAAAAAGAAGAAACCGATTTGTCATATTTGTATTTGCTGCCGAATTGTGCTACATTAAAATTCAACTCGCAAAATTTGAAATAAATTGGAAGTCGCATTCGCGTAGCTACCTACTACTACCAAATCGATTTCTTCACCCACGAGACGACCGGCAAAAGGAAATTCAAAATGATATGATTGCGAAGAGAATGCAAACTGCGGGATATGGCTCAATTTAAAATTGACTTTTAAAGCTCTTTCCCTTCCCTAGAAAAGATTTTTTAGTGTTTTATTGTCAATTGCTTTGAAAATGTTCGGTGTTTCGTGAACGTTTTGTGAATAATGTTTCTCTGTTGTTTTTTAGGCTGACATGTTGTATTCACTTTCAGGTTCATGCGTAATTAAAAAAAAATACTATTTCTATAGTAATTCTCTAGTCAGAACAATTGAATATGCAATTTCGAAAAGGGCACATGTCGCATATTTTGTCAAATACGTTTTTTCATATACATGTAGTTTTGAGGCTTACCCACACCCATTTTATAATAATTCCAGTAATTTTCAATAGCTAATTAACACTAAAATATATCTCAAAAATTAATATTTTAAATTTTACACTGCTTTAGAAAATAATCAGTTTTTTTCATTTCCTGAACATTTTACATTTTCAGAGATGTGCCCTTTTCGAAATTGCATATTCAATTAAATAATGGCCATCGGGAATAAGACTCCTATTTTATGTTTGGAGATGATAAGTAGAGGTCAGAGTAGCGACAGAAAAGATTCTCAAGGGCGTAGTGTTGGGAAAAATCTGCCTAACCTCTCGAAGAGTTAAATAAGATATGATAGCAAAGATACTCACTCGTTGGTAACGTCATAAACGGTATAGTACGCTGTAAACGTTCGTCGATAAACCTGCGGTACAAAAGATAAAAGCGACGCCTTTAGAAATCAAGACTGATTGAGCGAGAAGTTCTCAGCTCAGTTCCGTTGATTTTTTTTTTTTGGAAAAAGAAAACGAATTAAAAGTTTTACGGCACAATAGACGCCTTTGGCAATTATATTGGGTTGGGATCTTGATCGGAACCAAGCGAAAGTTTAATCAGTAACAATGTTTTATTAAATATAAAAGACAATTTTTAAATTAAACCAGAAAAATGTTTTTCTTTCAAAACACCGCTAATTGATATTGTGATTTTTGGGTTTACAATAAATAGTATTTTATTTAATATTACCTCTTTGATATTGTGTTGAAACAGTACGTATCTTAAATTCGGTGAGCATTGGTACCATCGGACGTTTAGTTGTCTCTGAAAAAAATATGTTAATACAATTACCGCGAGAGTTAAAAAGATCGTTCCTTTTTTAAATTAAAAAGTCCATTAGCATATCTGACTTTTTTGCGGTACAGTATTAAAGAAGAATACTTGTTTATTTAATTGGTGAACGTTGAACTCCTGCGAGCCTGCTCAGATTCCAGACATTGAATTCATATATTAAGCTACGGTTCGTTTTATAAATGTTATCGTTAAATCAAGATTTTGGTTTATAATCGGTCACTCCTTCACAAAATATAATGAAGGAGAAAGTGAAAGAAATCTATTGGGTCTATGAAAATAAATTACTGGTAGTAGGACCTCTTGTGAGTCCACATGGGTAGGTACCACCACCCTGCCTATTTCTGCCGTGAAGCAGTAATGCGTTTCGGTTTGAAGGGCGGGGCAACCGTCGTAACTATATTGAGACCTTAGAACTTATATCATGGTGGGAGGCGCATTTACGTTGTAGATGTCTATGGGCTCCAGTAATCACTTAACACCAGGTGGTATGTGAGCTCGTCCACCCATATAAGCAATAAAAAAAACACGTGTGGCACTCGGGGACTGCCGCGGTAAAGCTATTGCAAAGCATTTTTTATCAACTCATGCAATTATAATTAGACAATAATAATTTAATATTAAAACAATAATAAACATAAGACCACGCTAAATTCAAAAACATTAACAAAAGCAAAACATTAACTGTCCCCTTTACACTCATAAGCTAGACCTTGTGAGAGAGAGATGGGCAGACTTTTCATGATGCTCATGCAGTGCGACGTCACGCCACGCGCTTATTCACAAACACTACACCAGCGCAACGTGTAAATGTGTTGAACGCGAGCTATATAGTAGGCGTAGTGGGGGTGTCAGGTTATTTTCGTTACGGAATTTCTTGATTCAGTCGCCGCACTCATAGCCCGTGATAAAAGCTATGCAATAGCTTAAAAACTTTTTATTGGTAATTAACACTTATTATTAATACAATGTTAAATTACGTTACAACGCGTTTTGAACAAATAACGGCAAATTATTAAGTTATTAAAATCAAATTATTCTTTAACTATAATACCTTGCTGCGGAAATAATGAAAATGGTTTTGATTTGGCGGAACAGCTCCGCAATTATACTATTAGCAGGAAAAAATCGTTGAAGATATTAAAAAAAATCAATTATTACGTTTGAAAAGATGAAATCTATTTTTAGTGAAATGCAAGAGCGTTTAAGAGAGAGATTGGAGACTTTCATTTTCCAGAAGCGGTCGCTGCTTCGCATAATAACGCCATTACGGCAAAACGAGAATGTCGCCGTAAATTTTGTAGTAGGATCGTCGTTTTCGGTTTACTCTTACCGCTTACATGAAGGATGTTCTTAAATATTGAGGAAATTAAATCGTAAACAAGAATGTTTACGTGACGACGTCGATAAAAATGTTCTTAGAGCGGCTGAGGAGCGGCGGGTCGCATTTTTATTAATTTATAAAGGTTCTTAAATTTTCCATGAAAAGCTCGCGACGAGAGCTTTATTAAGGAGCTTATGAATTGAACTCGAGAACACTAGATAAAAATGAACAGAAAGAAGACGTTCGTTAGTAATGTTTGATTTTATGACCTTAAACATATAATTTGTCAACATAATTTGTAACATATAATCATAGAATTGTGCCAAATAGAACTTTCTGGTGAAAATCATCGGTTGGTCGAAACTTAACACCGGCACACGGGCTAATTCGGCGCAAGGTTTATAAATTTGCGCAATCACATATGTATAGGCTATAGGGCATATTGCGGGTCCACGTGAGTAGGATACTGGCGCGAAGCAGTTATCGGGTTTCGATATGAAGGGTGGGACACTCTTTTTACAAAACAACTGGAACTTCTTAGCGATAAGACCGCCAATTGTACTTTTTTGTATTTAATGTTTCGCACTGTTTATTTGTTTTTTGGTGTACAATAAAAAATACTTTCTCTCTCTCTCTCTCTCTCTCTCTCTCTCAACTTCCACCTCATGTATCCAGGTGGGTGACGATGGCCACGTCACGATGCATACGGATAAATAAGTTGTGAGCACGTTTATACAATAATCGTTTATACAATAAATAGCATAGCTCATCTAAAAGGCCCATAAATTCCTCATTGCAATAACCAGTAACCCACCTTTCTAATTCGTGAGCATTATAGTTCTCTAATAAATCTTATTCACAACCATCATTCACGAGTCACATTAATATGAACAAATAATGTACACACCAATGTATGGTTCGTCACGAGCACAGTGAGCGTGTTGTTGAAGGTGTCCAGAGCCAGTAGACCTCCGTCGTCGGCCTGGTACACGAGCTGATGAGAGCTCACCCAGGTGGTCGGCAAACGCTCTCCGGTCAAATCGCCCCGCAGAAATTCGTCCAAACGCATACGACGACCCGACCAATATAGTAATTCGTCTACATATCTGAAATAATAAATAATAGTTTAGAAAAACTAACAAAATAAGCTTTTATAGAAAATCCAATTACTGTTACAAATTTTTTACAATAAAATAATTTTTTTCTTACACTATTTTTAATTTAAAATTTTGTAATTTATTTTCCTTTTTTTAGCTGGAATTTCTATAAAAGCGTTATTTAAACTAAAACTAAAACTAAATTAAAACTATTATTTCTTTTTAATTTTTTAGTTGAATTTAAATTTTTCAATATTTTTTTCAAATTTCTTTTTAAATATTGAATTGTTATCGGTCCTTAATAAGTATACCAAATTTAGAGTTAATCCGACGTTTTGAAGGGGGTCAAAATCATGTTCAAAGATTCCGTTACAAACATACATATATACGTCTGAAGCTAATAAAAGCGTAGATATTAAAAACGCTTTTCTTCACCGTTTTTAGAGTATTTAGAATTCAATTTCTATTCTTCAGTAGGCAGCGGCTCAGTTGTTCCTGTGGTATCTATCACATATGTCCATGAGTGACGGTTGACTACTTCAGACCAGGGCGGCGTAAGCTCGCTTGACTATTGTCAGGCAGTGTTAATCTTGGGTGCTTTTAGGTGCTTCAACAACGGTCATCGTTCTCGTCGAACCCTTCGCTTGCGACGAAGGGCTCGACGAGTAAATTAATCCGCAGACACAGCCCACTGAGTTTCTCGCCGGATTTTCTCAGTGGGTCGCGTTTCCGATCCGGTGGTAGACTCTGCGAGGCACGGCTCTCGCTAGGGTTCGTGTTAGCAACATCGTCAGGTTTGAGCCCCGTGAGCTCACCTACTAGTTAAGGTCACGCTGAAATAGTCTCTCAAGGCTATCAGCTTAGGTAGAAAAAAAAAAGAGTTAATCTTGACTCTCCCGCATAGGCATGTGAGTTTCACCGATCACTTACCATTACAATACATTAAGTTACTAAACGTAATATTTCGATTACGTATGTCTTATTTTTTTATATATTATCTCTAGTAACTTACCCTAATAAATAAATAGCAGTCACAATACCGGCTATGACAAAACCTATGACCATTAATGAAAATATTATACTCCTCCAGTTGTGGCCATCCCCTTGGTACAGATCCTGAAAATAAATTCGAAAGCCACATATAACCGTTGAAGCTTTGCAATAACAGTTAAGAGTAATAACAGCAGTTGTACTAGATATTAGTATAGACTAGGTATTAGTGTATCAATCTATCATATTTAAAGGTCGATGTGTGTACGTATGTATTTCCCCTGTAGACTTTTACTGGTGGTAGGACCTCTTGTGAGTCCGCGCGGGTAGGTACCACCACCCTGCCTATTTCTGCCGTGAAGCAGTAATGCGTTTCGGTTTGAAGGGTAGGGCAGCCGTTGAAACTATACTTGAGACCTTAGAACTTATATCTCAAGGTGGGTGGCGCATTTACGTTGTAGATATCTATGGGCTCCAGTAACCACTTAACAACAGGTGAGCTGTGAGCTCGTCCACCCATCTAAGCAATAAAAAAAAAAAGACTTGGAAATATCTGGATTGATTTCGATGAAATTATTAGGAAATATTCAGATTAGCCTAGCGGATGATTCTGTATGACGGAGGATGTCTGATGAGTCTCTTTGGTAGCGATTGGATTACAGTCGAGGCTGTAAAACGAGACAAGTTTGACCAATATAATGATATGTTTAATATAAATGTAGAATATTTTTGATTGTCAGTAAATATAAAAATTTACTTCATAATAAAATTGATTTATACTTATGCATTGTACATTAAAAAGCTGTGTAACGGTTTTACAAAATGTATGCGTTTGATACAATTACTTTTTAAGCTTTACACAAATCCTACTAAACATCATATAAAAAATTCAGAAATGAAAAAAAAACACATTCATTCACCACCGAAAGAATCCTGTGAATATCACATAATAAAGTACCGATATCAAAAATCTAAAAAAAGACCGAGAAATAAGATTCTGTTCCATGAAAAGCTGTCAAGTTCAATGGTGCGGTACTACGACCATTTCAATTTGCAAGCTCGGATGCTCATAACAGAACGTTAGGCTCCACGATCTATCGTTCACTTCAAAATATATCTATTGTAGTTACATAGCGAGATCTTCCCTTAGTAAAACTAAATACGGCCTTATTATTTTTCGTATAAATTATAGATGAAATATTTTATTCTTCTTGTCCTTATCGCACTATGCGGGGTTCGCGTAGTGTGTCCTCTTTTTCCATTCAGGCCTAACATGCCTCATCTCAACACTCACACTCTTCTCTCGTATATCCTCTTTCGCATAGTCCATTCAAGTATTATTAGGACACTCTCTCCTCACCTCTTCTTTACAGATGATATATGTAGTTTAAATACTTAAAACGGAGGCCTGAAGTTAGTGAAAATGACTTTAAAAAATCCCATACACACATACACAAATACAAAGCTAATAAAAGCGTGTTAAAATAAACAACATTTTTCTTTGTCCTTTTTTACTCTTATCTTCTTATTTTCTGTGTGTCTCTTAAAATATCAAATCTACCTTTATATCAGGGCGTCGGAACTAATTCTTTAGATATTGATGCTAAGCAAATATCAGTAGCTCTATACCAGTTGGCTGCGTAGCCATAAATTCGGAATCTATTATCAGGTAATTCTGGCCCTAATTGCCATGATTCTTTGAAACAATATTCGAAATAAAACACCCTACTATCAAACACGAGTCGGTCCAAAAATATCAATAGGAAATATAAACATAGAAGTTCAGGATGGGACAGCACACGGTACAATTTAAGAGTCAAGGTGAACGTAGCTATTTATAGTCTGCAAGGTTGACTATAACTTCGGTTTGGTAACTAATGGTAGATTTAGTTACAGGAAGTCAAATACCGAACTTGGAATATTGGAGTTCTTAGCAAAGGTCTCTTTACATATTCATTTGTATATTCATCTCGTGATTTATAAATTCCTTTTGTTGGTATTTTCAACTAAGTTAAGGTGATAGGGAATGGTGATAAATTTTGCTTATATCATTCAAATAAGGGCGTCGTTAACAAAAACTATGCTTAGCTTCTATCAACAATTGGTTGACGATGAAATTATAAGAAACAAATATTATTATAATATATTGAATTGGGAACTTTTCTTATATTATGTTGAACTCCTACCTTTTTAAATCACTTGGCACTAAATGCGCTGAGAGGCAAGAGCCTGGGTAAAGATACCCAATCGCAACTATCCTTTTCTATACTATCTCTAATGATTTAGCCGTGAAGAGTAGTTGTCGATTTTTTTTTTTTCGAGAAACAGATTGATGAATGATACCTCCTCTTTGGCAGACTTGGGGTCGGCAACTTGGAGAGTCTCGTCGGGCGGGAGGCGCCAGGAGCCGCCACCGCCGCCGCCGCCCGAGCGGTCCGTGTGGCCGGTGGCGTGCATGCGCCGCCGCGCGCGCACCCGCCACCGCGCCGCGCTACGCCGCCTGCCACCACGCGTCCCGACACCGTGACGCTCTCCTGCGTCTCGACCGCACACCACGCCCCATCACTGAAACAAACAAACATAGGATCGTATCCCTTTTTTTTTTGAACGATGTTCCTTATGGGACGATGCGGAGAGGTACCCTTACCGGAAAAAACGTCCGTAACGTAAGATTTTTATTAGTAATGCACACAGTGTACGACTTCATTTTGTAATAACGTACAAAAAATAACATATTTTTTTATCATTCATTGACCACGATCTCAGAGCGTTCGTTTGCGCAATACACTAACTCTTATGCAAACAAACGAGAATGAAGTGTGCCACAATAAGTTCGCACGTTACCGAATGACCTTGGGTTGTTGCGAAACCTCCAATTTTATTTTCTTTATACCTCGAATAGAATTTAAAATTAATATTTTTATAACAAGGAACTTTGTTTCTATCCGGTGTCCCACGACACCACACATCTTTTTTTGCTCCCTAAGCTGATAGCCTTGAGAGGCTATTTCAGCGTAACCTTAATTAGTAGGTGAGCTCATAGGGCTTATGCCAGAGTGATGCTCACACCGGCCCTAGCAAGAGCAGTGCTTCGCAGAATCTACCACCGGATTGGAAACGCGACCCACTGAGAAGATCCGGCGAGAAACTCAGTGGACTGTGTCTATGGGTTAATTCGCTCGTCGAACCCTTCGTCGCAAGCGACGGGTTCGACAAGGACGGTGACCGGTGCGTGTGGTACCTAAAAGCACCGTTAATGGATCGGGAGGATCCGTAATGACGTGGATTGTGTCACATATTCTATACCAATATTATAACTATGTATAAAAAAAGAGTTGAATATTTTTGAAGTGAAACTTCTTTAGACGCGTTGAGCGTGAAATTTAACTCGCGACAGATACGTTATGGCTAGATAGAAAAGATACAATTTAAGAGTGAGAGTGAGAAAATAGACAGAGCGTCTCGCGAACCACTCGACCGTGATGAGAGGGAAAGGCCAAAGCGAGCTGAGTCGTTTCTCTTAAACATAGCATTCCCTATTACAAGAGGAATTTGATTTGCGTACGAAGAACTAAGAAAACCAAACTACTACTGACCGCAAATGAAGTTTCACTTCTTTCACGTGCACCAAGTTGCACACGCACCAATTTTTGCTTTTGATAATACAGGGTGGCCCATAAGTCCTTTGAAAAGTAAAATTTGAATAAAACGAACAGGGCGCGCGTGAGCGGTGCAGGGGAAGCGGGGGGAGTAACTTCGGTTTCTGGGAATTTAGTCGCGATGGAGCGTTTTACCGGAGCGGACCGTGCGTTTTGTGTGCGCGAGTTTTATAAAAACGACAATTCGGCAACCGTTGCGCGGCGTAAATTTCGAGAACACAAAGGTTTACACAACTTTGACGACACTCCAACTCTTCAAACGATTAAGAACTGGGTTGCTAAGTTCGAGGAGACCGGTTCGACGTTAGATAAACCGCGGTTGGGTCGCCCAAGGACGTCACGTACGGAACAAAACATAGACACAGTGACACAGTCTATTCGCGAAAATCCGACACAGTCAACTCGTAAGCGCGCCAGAGCATTAAACGTATCCAGGACATCGTTACAACGGATTTTGAAGAAAGATTTACATATGCACCCTTACAAAATTCAGTTGGTTCAAGAATTAAAGGAAACTGACGGTATTCAAAGACAAAATTATGCGAATGAAATGTTGAATCGGTTTACTTCCTTCAATAACATAATGTTCTCTGACGAGGCTCATTTCCATCTTAACGGGCATGTTAGTAAACAAAATTGCCGCTATTGGAGCCCCATCAATCCAAAACTTAAGCATCAGAAGCCCTTACATAGTCCGAAAGTGACTGTTTGGGCCGCTATGTCAGCCCATGGTATCCTAGGGCCTTACTTCTTTGAGGATGGCAGAGGGCGCGCAGTTACTGTTACGTCGGAGCGATATGTGGCTATGATCGAAGAGTTTTTCATACCAGAATTGCAAAACTTTTCAGGCTTTAATGCCAGGACGTGGTTTCAACAGGATGGGGCCACTTCTCACACCTCTAACACTGCTATGCCCGTTATCCGTCAACTTTTTCCTGGCAAAGTTATCTCTAAGAGAGGAGACATTTCCTGGCCTCCACGTAGTCCAGATCTGACCCCGATGGATTTTTTTTTGTGGGGCTACCTTAAGGCTAAAGTATACGACACAAACCCGCGGTCAATTGAGGCCCTAAAAGAAAACATCCGCAGAGAAATGACAAGCATTTCAGCAGTGACGTGCCGCGCAGTCATCGACAATTTTAGACGTCGTTTGCAAGAGTGCCGTGATCGCAACGGATTACATTTAGGAGATGTTATTTTCAAAAAATAATTCCCGTTTTTTAAGCTTTTTATGTAAATAAAAATTTAATTCATAATGTAATTAGTTTTATTTTAATAAATTTTTTTTCATATCAAAGGACTTATGGGCCACCCTGTACTTGATGCTTGATATATAGGGTGTGCGAGAAACATTAGTGATAATGAAAACTTCGAAGGGCCGTCAAAAACTACCCGTGTGAGCTAACAAAACGCCCCATCACCAGTTCATTTGGAAAAAAAATTGTTACCTATCGTATTTGATCTTTTTTTTACATCTACAACGTAAATGCCGCCACCCACATTGAGACATGAGTCTAAAGGTCTCATATAACTACGGCTGCCTCACCCTTCAAACCGAAACGCATTACTAATAGGCTGCAATAGGCAGAGTGGTGGTAGCTACCCGTGCGGACTCACAAGACGTCCTACCGCCGGTAAGTACTTTATTACACGATGTCATTCGTGCAAGTCATTGCTGAAGATCAGCAGAGAACGATTTTCATCAGAAAAATTATATACCTACTAGCTGACCCGGTAGACTTCGTAGTGCCTCAATCGATAAATAAAAGACTTAAACTTTTGTATAAAATAAACTTAAAACAAATAAAAGGAATCCGTCCGACGGGGGACACATCAAAGGAAAAACAAAATTGTTGTTTTTATTTAATTCCGAGCATTTTCATATTTATCAAACATTTTAAACCTTCTCTGGACTTCCACATATAATTCAAGACCAAAATTAGCCAAATCGGTTCAGCCGTTCTCGAGTTTTAGCGAGACTAACGAACAGCAATTAATTTTTATATATACCTAGTCAGGTCATAAATTCTGTCACATGTTCAATGTAAAATAATTGAAACAAGTTTATTCATTATGTAACCATTCATATACCAAAATGAACTTAACAAAACATAGATTCTTATGACACTAAAGTTTATTCAAAATGACTTCCGTGATTTTGAATACAGGCCTTCAATCTGCGCGGCCAGTCGTCTATCGCAGCACGAACGAGGTCCATGTCAATATCGGCGGCTGCCTTAACCAAGGATGTCTTGTAATGTGTGATAATACTTATGACCTGACTAGTTATAGATTCCATTTAGCCCCAATTAAATATCTAAGAAAAACTAAAAATTAAATGATTAAGAATGTTCGATGTGTAGCGTCGTGGAAACAAAACGTTGAACCCGCAGTGCGGCCACTCGGACTCTCCGCAACGTGACCACTGACTGGACTGGCTGCTCGACCACAATACGAGGATATTCCACAACTGGAACCTATAAAATTCAGCACACCGCGTTGGTGTTTTTTTGATCGTCGCAGTTCGCGTTTTGAATTTAAATTTTTTGACGAAAACGTAGTAAGTAGCACTACGAGCGATGCCAAAATAGGGAAATAAATTTGAAGATTTATACGAATGAATTTCCCTAGGGATTCGAATTTATTAGTAAACAATATTTTAAATAAAATATTAAGTATATTTTTATGTATTTTATTGAATATTCAAAATTTTGGCTACTGGTGGTAGGACCTCTTGTGAGTCCGCACGGTTAGGTACCACCACCCTGCCTATTTCTGCCGTGAAGCAGTAATGCGTTTCGGTTTGAAGGGTAGGCAGCGGCTTGGCTCTGCCCCTGGCATTGCTGAAGTCCATGGGCGACGGTAACCACTCACCATCAGGTGGGCCGTATGCTCGTCTGCCTACAAGGGCTATAAAAAAAAAGGGGTGGGGCAGCCGTTGTAACTATACAGAGACCTTATATCCAAGGTGGGTGGCGCATAGATGTCTATGGGCTCCAGTAACCACTTAACACAAAAGTGGGCTGTGAGCTCGTCTAAGGAATAAAAAAAAACCTAAGTTACAACGGCGATTGTTATTTTATTATTTTTATTGACTGTTTTTTTTTACAATTGTTAGTGTACAATAAAGTATATTTCCTGTCAGTTTCTTGTCTCTCTCTCTTATTTATTTGATAACGTGTACTGTTGCCAATACTCGAAGATATTGCAAAGTGTTGGAAATTTTTATTTTAGGTCTCAATAAATTTGTTTCTTTTTTGACGTTGCTAAAAATTGTTATTCATTTAAAAATATAGTTAGATTGTACTACTGTTAGAGTAACTACCAGGAGTCCTGAAAGGTACTTGGAAAGTGCATCCGTCTGGGCATATTTGGTAATTTTTAAAAGGTTCTTAAAAAAAAGTATTAAAAAAGCAAAACGTTTACAAGACATATTGATACTTGGACAGGGCAATATTTTGTTTCCATATAAATCGGGTAAATGATGATGTAAATATATAACACGGTCACACTGTAAAGAATGTACGAATTTGTTAAATTGTTTTCAGAGCCACATTTTTACGTCGAAAGCGTATAGTGAATAGTTGGAGCCGTTCCAATGCGGGTGCTGATCTCACTGCATACTTTGTCTACTACAATTTGTTTAACACCAACTTTACCACTACCACGTTTAAGTTATGGCAACTTTTCAGATTGTTCCATTCTTTTATATTACCTTTACCGATTAAACCTAAGATTTGATCGTGTTCTTATTCTCAGGTCGTTTGTCCGGTCATATTTTTTTTCTTTTATTGCTTAGATGGGTGGACGAGCTCACAGCCCACCTGGTGTTAAGTGGTTACTAGAGCCCATGGACATCTACAACGTATATGCGCCGCCTACCTTAAAATATATGTTCTAAGCTCTTAGTATAGTTACAACGGCTGCCCCACCCTTCAAACCGAAACGCATGACTGCTTCACGGCAGAAATAGGCAGAGCGGTGGTACCTACCCGTGCGGACTCACAAGAGGTCCTACCACCAGTAAAATCTCAGTTGTTATTTGAATTTAGGTTCAGGTTGAAATCAGGTTTCTTACTTACAATTATCATGTGCTTTTGAGTTATACTCAGAGTAAGTAAGAGTTGCACTTGTAAGAAATCATTTCCATATATTTTTTATTCTTTATTAGAGCCATACACCTATTAGGTTAAGTCGGCTATTTCCATTTTAAGAAATACCTTAAAATCTAAAAAGCGTTTAAATAGATAATTATCCATCTCTGTAAGTGTAAGATAATTATAGTAATATTAAACCAATGCATGCTTTGCACGTTTTAGACTATAAGATAGAATTAATTAACGTAAAAGAAGAAACTCAGCCGTGTTTTATGAAGTTGAAGTAATTCCTCAAGAACAGCATTCAACTGAGCGGAGGCTTCGGAAAACAGGCGATAATCACGAGAAACCTACGAACCGTTTTTTACTCTTTAAGAGTAACTGAAGCAAAGAGCCTTAATTATAGACCGCGGTGTAAGAGGTCACCATATTCGCGGGATTTATTTGCCTCTGAAGTGGAAAATATTTACGAAGAAACGTCCAACAAAAGTGTACTTCGGCGATAAAACTTTGGTAAAGTAGCTTATAATAATGGCTTGTAAAAGACTCGAGAGCCACGAAAATGGACATTAGTTCAGAGTCAAATGTTTTAAAATGTTCATAATTATGATGCTTAAGACTGAAAATGAGATTTGTCTATAATAAGCTATTAGTTTCCGTACATATACTTAGCAAAAATAACGTAAGTGATATTACTTTTTGTTTGTAAAACGTAAACGAATCTAACTGCGGTAACTGCAGAAGAATAATTCGAATATTTTCAAAATACCTTTCGTAATTGAAGAAAAATACTTCAACCCGAACCAGAGTGAAATTTCCGGGTGTCCCTAATGAGTTGAAATATTTAGAAAACTGCGTCGTTGCTGCAGTGAGACTGCGGCAGAGCACCTGAATACGTGGGAACGATTTACAGCATTAATTAAGTGCTAAAGATTTATTACTCGCTCGTTGGGTTATTCGACAACTTTGCCGGCGCCAAGAGAATCGTTTTGGCTTCGGTTCCAAACGTAGATTGATGGGGTTTTATGAAATAGAAACAAACAGCCTGCAGGCCGGTAGCTGCGCCTACCATTTCGTTCCGCCGCCATTCTACCTATCAGAACTCGTTTTACATGTAACGTGTAAATTCAAGCATATAATTTGATTACGTATCTAGACTAGACGTGTTTTACGGTTTCATCTGAGTAAAGTATACAATTCAGAAATAATGTAACACATTGCATTTTAATAAGGAGTTTGCTTGTGTCACTTCTCTGGTCCATAAACTATCAGTAGATTTGTAGGTCCCTTGGTACGTAAAATCACGAACCAGAGACATCTTAGTTGTCAACAATATGCCGTTCAGGGATCCTGGCATGTGTCCAGGTTTTAATTCAATTCGATTTGCCTCAAGCTCGCAATTTGTTACACTCAAATGTGAGAGATTAATGAATCTGCCGAATGTTTTGATATCCTATAAAATCGATGAAAATCTTATGTTTATATGTACCGTTAATGCATTTCGCATTACTCTGCGATTTTACTACTAACTACATGCCAGAATTGATCGATATTTTTACTGAATCGGTGACCTAGAAGTGACGCACTACTATTTAAATCTGCTTCGAAAAAATTATGACGATTTAAAAGACAATTAGTTCTACTTATAATGTAATTACAGTGACCGGTTGTGGTAGTATTCGCATTGTGCTGTCTATTTGCTCCGGGAACTATGTACATTAAGAGGATTGGAGCCACCTTCTAAAAAAAAATTTTCAAAACCAACTTCGATCGTTTTCGCGACTTATTTTTTTTGGATTGGTTGATAAACGATCTCACGACCCACCTAATCAAAACGTGAATGCTATCATCCAACATGAGATAGGTCCGTGGTTTAAGTCTCAATTGTTGATTATCCCGCCCATCAAGTCGGTACACAATAATGCTTCGCGGTGGAAGTAGGCAAGGAGGTGGTACATACCCGTGTTGGGCTATGAAACACCCATGGATCAAAACTTAGAACATAGTTCACCGTTTCTTTCAAAGATTAAGTACATTGAAAAGTCTGTAAATCATTATCATTTTATACAGATTAGTTTTGAAGCTTACTCGAATAACCGAGTTGCCTAAAAGATCGAGTTAGTAATTGCCGTAAAGATGTTGGTAAAAACATCATAATCGGTGAACCGATTCAGATCTGATATTTAGTGATGTATTCAAATCGACAAAAGCACTATCTATCAATTTAGTATTACTTATATATATTTATTTTATGTATTTCATTATATATGTACGTGTATGTATAAGTTTACGTTATTTATGTGTGTATATATATATATGTAGTATAATATATTATGTATTAGTGTTTTATTTATTTATTTATTTATTAAGTTCTTGTCTAGATTGTAAATTGTTTAGATTGTATTCTTCTACCCACTCATTTAAAGCTTTCCTTCGTTAAGAACGGTTAGCTGGTAGAAAACTCAATTGTTGAGTTAAGCTGGTCATTTTTTATATCTTACGCAATTATTGTAATATTAACTGTGTGTACAATAAAGAATAAAGAGACAAAAAAGGTTTGATTTTATATTTAAAATTGGAGTAAAGTAGGATTCTTAGAAAATATTACGTTGTGAAAGCGCACAATCGCAAGCGCACACGCTGACAAAAATGACAAAAAAAATTGCTTCAAATGTTGGATCGGAACACGAGGAAGACAAACTTCTAAACATTTCAATCAAGTCAAACTGGATTCGAGTTCCCATTTTACTTTCTAAAAGACTTACCGGAGTCTTGTTATAAAGTATAAATAGCACCGCGTTATGTTCAACGTAGGAAAATCCGGGAAAGCCTCTTACGAATGAGTCTCCGAGGAAAAGTCTTGCATCCTCCATTTTGTAGGTATTTGTACGAGCTTGACTCTTACTGTTTTGATAAAGGGCTTTTTCGTAAATTATGAAGCGTTTGTAGACTTTTTTTTTTTGTTGCTTAGATGGGTGGACGAGCTCACAGCCCACCTGGTGTAAAGTGGTTACTGGAGCCCATGGACATCTACAACGTAAATGCGCCACCCACCTTGAGATATAAGTTCTAAGATCTCAGTATAGTTACAACGGCTGCCCCACCCTTCAAACCGAAACGCATTACTGCTTCACGGCAGAAATAAGCAGGGTGGTGGTACCTTTTTTTTTTTTTTTTTAACGCTGGGGAATCCATTTACGGATACCCGGTCGAGAGGGGTAATAGACCGGGTTATGTCGGACTCCGGCGCCTCCAGAGAAGAAGAGGGAGAAGAGGAAGACCAAAGTCCTCCTCTTCTTCCAATTCCTACCTGGAGACTACGCCTTGAGAAAGGCGCGCGAGGCGCTGCGCGGCGTCTACCACGCAGGACCCGCCCCGCAAAACCGACTACCGACTAAACCCCATCGAGCTCCACCACTCCGACTCCACGAAACCTACGGTACCGCACAATGCGCGCCGCAGGCTCGCCGTCGCCGGTACCCATCCTGACAATAGGACGGGATCCAATCCCCGGGAAGATCCCGCAGGACGTCGTCTCAGGAGACACCGTGAGTGGCGCATAGGAGCCACCTTGCGCCGCCTCACCACGGAAAGGGTGGTGGTACCTACCCGCGCGGACTCACAAGAAGTCCTACCACCAGTAAAATCTCAGTTGTTATTTGAATTTAGGTTCAGATTGAAATCAGGTTTCTTACTTACCATTATCATGTGCTTTTGAGTTATACTCAGTAACCAGGTAAGAAGTTGTGAAGTTGTAGCTACGTAGATATTTTTTTTTCTAAAGGTGAGTATGATGGAGTGGGTGACATCTCCTTCGCTGTCCCACACAGCTATGACGGTGACGTCAGGAAACACGATATTCATTAAAATTAACTTTGATTCCTAATTTAGAATCGAGTAAATAATATCAAAATATTTTTTGGTATAATAAAAACTAATATCCCGAAATGTAGCCATCGTATATTCAATGCTATTTACGCTTTGTTTTCAGTTAGAATGTGATTATTAGTATGTTCCAGTTTATCAGAGAAAAATGAATATCAAAATGATTTACCTGAATTGAGAATCCTGTTTACAGACTTAACTACACTTAAACTTAACTAAAGTGGCATAAAGGATAAGACGCCGGTGCATTCGTATCCAGCGATGCATCAGTGTTCGAATCCCGCTGGTAAGTACCAATTTTTCTAATGAAATACGTATATAACAAGTGTTCACTTTCACGGTGAAGGTATAAAATCGTGTAGTAAAAATCAAACCCGTAAAATTTTAATTTGCATAATTACTGGTGGTAGGACCTCTTGTGAGTCCGCACGGGTAGTTACAACCACCCTGCCTATTTCTGTAGTGAAGCAGTAATGGGTTTCGATTTCAAGGGTGGGGCAGCCGTTGTAACTATACTGAGACCTTAGAACTTATATCTCAAGGCAGGTGGCGGCATTTACGTTGTAGAAGTCTATGGGCTCCAGTAGCCGCTTAACACCAGGTGGCTGATCCACCCACTTAAGCAAAAAAATTAATAAAAAATAAAAATCTTTTGCTGGAACAAAATTTGTTACAAATCATCTATGACTTCATCTAGCGATCTTAAACGAATCGCAAAACCGATAGAAGACCTCAGGGTATGAAGATTTATATCCGACTGGGCGCAAACTATGTTCTCTCGCCAGGAACTTCGTAGGATATTAAATGTCATAATTCATCAATGTGAGCCCGTTGCACTGTCGCTCAGAACCATTAGTAACACAGTTTCCTCGTATATCATTGTCTAACATTGTCGTCTTTTGTATCTAGTAGAAAACTTAAAGTAATTACATCTTATTACATCGCTTAGTTGATATAACACTACACTACGGGGACCTTGTTCGATCCAAATGAGAATCAATCTCCTTTTTAAATGTATTTGGGATTTTAGGGTTTGTGTGTATTGGTCATGTATACATACGTGTGTTGTCAATGCCTAGTAAATAAATGAATAATTTTATGCGTATGAGTGCAACGCGCGTCAGTGGACTTTTTGTTAAATCCACTAAGCGGCTGGAAGCCAGAATCGGATAAACTATTAACCTAACTAACTAACTAACAGGACAGAGATATCTATATATTAATACGCGAAGGAAAAACTTTGTATCCGTTTTACGAAAATTGCGCGGACGAAGGAGTATGATATTTCCCACACTTATAGAGAATACTAGCTGACCCGACAAACGTTGTGTTGCCTTAAATAAGATTTCTAGGGAAATTCTACTGTAGAAAAAAAAAACATAATACCTCATTATAAACAAAAAAAATATATCCAAAAAATTAAAATAAAAAATTAATGTTTGGGGTGGACAACCCTTTTCACTTAGGGGTATGAAAAATAGATAGTAGCCGATTCTCAGACCTATTGAACAGACTATTGATACACAAATAAAACCAAAAAAACATAGCTGAAAAATGTATAGTATTGTATAGCTCTCAAATATATTAAGTGTATAATCTATGATGTATAGTGAGTANAACCCTTTTCACTTAGGGGTATGAAAAATAGATAGTAGCCGATTCTCAGACCTATTGAACAGACTATTGATACACAAATAAAACCAAAAAAACATAGCTGAAAAATGTATAGTATTGTATAGCTCTCAAATATATTAAGTGTATAATCTATGATGTATAGTGAGTAAGTAAGACAGGAGACCGGCTTCGTCTTCATCCTAGCGACACCTGGCGGGGATAGCTGATCGATTGATAGTTGATCAGTAGTCGACCGGCGAGGGCGGGAGATCAAATTCAATTTAAAAAACATAAATTAAAGGAACTTGAAATTATAAACTCTGAATAAGAATTTATCGTACTACAATTATAATATTTGATTGCCATTTTGCAACCTTATTGCGGATCAGTGCATAGAATAAAAAAAATAATAATCGGGATGGAAAAATAGGGGTTGATCGTAGAGGGGTGAAAATTTCAGAGTAATATGATTTTTTTTATTCTACGGCATGACAAAATAAAAACAACATTCTCGCAAAAAAAATTAAATTAGCAAATAAAAAATAAGGGTTGATCGTAGAGGGGTGAAAATTTAGGGTTGTATGTATTTTTGTATGTTGTATCATAAAAAAATAGAAATTAATTTTTTTTGCTAAAAATTAAAAAAAAAAATTTAGGGGTGGACTACCCCTAACATTTAGGGGGATGAAAAATAGATGTTGGCCGATTCTCATAGATACCGGATAAGCACAAAAAATTTCATCAAAATCGGTCAAGCCGTTTCGGAGGAGTATGGCAACGAAAACTGTGACACGAGAATTTTATTATTAGATAAGTATAGAGAAGGAGTGCAGAATGTTAATATTTTTTTAAATTATGCCTAAAAATACATGAAATTAATAAAAAAACATTACACACACTACTATGTATTTGACGCACACACGTATGCATACTATTTATTTATTGTGAAACTTTTGTTCTTGACGTCTGTGGTCAAATTGAGAATAGATTAAATATTGTTTGTCTTTATTAATATTTTTTTAAAGAGTAGTCTTGGCGAAATTTATGATTATAGAAGTATAAAATAATCATAATAGTGTACAAACTTACAATTCCAATTAATTATAGTCGAATTTCGACTACTGCGGGACCTCTAGATTAATTGAATAGTTTAGGAACGCACACGATCCTGTCTGTTTCAGCGTCTCTCTTTCTCTCTCTCTGTCTCTCTCTCTCTCTCTTCAGCGTTCTGAACAGCGTATTTAACCATTTTATGTAATAAATAAACAAGTATAAATATTAATATTAAAACAAAGAAGAGGATAGTAAAATAATAAAAAGACAACTGCTACATTAAAAAGAATAAAGAGAAATTAAAATTAAAACTGAAGCTTACTCATAATTTGCAAGGAAATAAACGTATGTAAAGATTTAAATATTTTTAAACAGGATTTAGATACTTTGGCGGACGTTTTGTGTCTTACATATCAGATCAATCCGATCTGTCTTTATTAATATTTTTCTATAGTGTAGTCTTGGCGAAATTTGTGATTATAGAAGTAAATAGTCTTTGAAAATAGAATCATAATAGTGTACAAACTTATAATTTCAATTAATTATAGTCGAATTTCGACTATCGGGCGACCACTAGTACAAACATTAACGTATAAGATTTATACTATGCTATCGGATAAAAACGTATGTAGTCATATATGCGATTCGCATGAGTTCTAGAGAGATTATTGAACCGTATAATTTACACAATACGATTAGGAAAGAAAGCGAATCGGGAAAAACAACGACCTCCTCAACGTTTTATCGTGCTAAAACAAAAACCTTTATTACGCAGATTCAGGGAATACGAATACCAATCGCTATTTAATTTTCAATTCGTGTTTATCCGATATCCGAGTAATTTGCATGCAGTCAGTGATTTAAATAATGATCCACCAGCGCAGAGCGAGCCAATCTCTCCGCTAAGTTATGGTAATCTGTTTCTTGAATATTGTTATCTAGGTACCTTCCTCTAAATCATGTCGTGCTTCCCTTTGCTTTCGTTCCGCTCTTTGTGTGTTTATTTATGAGGCTACCTTTTGTGTGTTCCTGTAGATTTATGCCGCTAAGAGCACAAGAGTATGCCCACGTTGTTATGATTTTTGATGTCATAATTTACAGTATTATTCCGTTAGTAGGTCCGTAGTCCGCAGGTTATGAATTTGTGTATTTTTATAGGTAATTTAATAGGTTTAATTTAATAGGTAATGAATTAGTTTTTGCGACTCTGCTATTTTTACTATTTTTAGATAATTTTTTAACGAACTTCAAAAAAAGAGTAGAACCCATTTTTTTTTTTTTTTTATAACACCTAAGAGGCAAACGGGCAAGACGGGTCACCTGATGGTAAGTGATTTCGACCGTGTTTCTTCAATGTGTATTTAGATCTCTTTTCTAGGTGAATTGATTCTGATGATTCTTTTTTTATTTGAATGATGGTTCTTTCAACGCCATCTCATTTATCACAATTTGACCTGTAGTTTTCGACTAATAAAATTGCTATCGACTGCATTTATGATCTTCTCATCAATAGACGTAGATGAACAAATGTAGTTAATTGGATTTAACAGACTGTACAAAATTTAAATGAAATTAATTTAAAAAAAAATCGACTTCAACAAAATGTTGTTAATATATTTTATAATTCATTTATAAATTTAATTTCCCTTCTTTACTATTTCAATTTACTTCCCACTAGCTCATCTGATGAGAAACTGCATATCGAACCGGTGGTAGGGCCATAAATTTTTTGAAAGCACCTGTGTAGGTCGGTCTATTTGAATTAGAAGCATTTTAATTTTTCAAATTGATTACTGTTTGCAGAAATGTTTACACAGTTCATTCAAGTTTCCTTAGAACGCCCTCTCTCCCCAACCAAACTGGAAACGGTAGCAAAAATATTTAAAAATAACACTTTTTTATTCCGTTCCCCTAAAAGGGAAGATATATAAGACCTTAATAGAGCCTGCCGTCTTGTATGGATCAGCTTGTTGGACCACTAAAGTGGCGGATGAAAGGCGATTGCATGCAGCAGAGATGCGAATGTTGCGATGGATATGTGGAGTAACGAGAATGGATAGAAAACGGAATGAATATGTTAGAGGAAGTCTGAAAGTGGCACCTGTGACAGAGAAGCTGAGAAGTGCGCGTTTGGGATGGTATGGACATGTGATGAGACGAAATGAAAATGAGGTTGGTAAGAAAATATTAACTATGAATGTGGAAGGATATAGAGGAAGAGGTAGACCTAAGAAGAAATGAATGGATTGCGTGAAAGACGATATGGGTAAGACGGGAGTGAACGAAGAAATGGTATATGATAGAAGAGTATGAAAGGAGAAAACAGGTTGCGTCCAGGTGACTGGGAGAAGGGCAGGATAATGATGATGACTTTTTTATTCCGTTTGTTTCAACTTGGAGTCCACCTGCTTTTAGGTTGTTTAGACCAGCTAATCGAAGTCACAACGTGATTACCACCGCCAATTTTGTATGATCTTTTTTTTTTTTAAAAAGGTTGTATGACCTACCCCGTTGAAGCTGACAATATGCCATCAGCAAATTATTTATTGATGAACAAAACTGTAACTCAAAAATCCTTGGAATAGTTTACTGCGGTTTTGTAAACCTTGGCCGACGTAAGATATCGTTCGTTTCGTTCTAAAATGCGGAAGGTAGGCACATCCAGCCGGCGTGGCGTCGGTCACGTAATATCAGCCGTCGCCAAGCACCCCACGCCGCCCAGCGTCACAGACAAGCTCGACTTAAAGTCATGCTTCGCTTATCAGATGGATTAACCCGAGTCACACACATTGCAGATCTTGAGGAAAAAAAAAATCATTCCTTACTAGATATGCCGAGCAAGTTCACATGTTTTAAGTATGTAAGTAAGTACGAATGTAGCGTGTCGTAGTCTTCATTACCTACTTACTACATAATAATATGATGCCCCGCGATTTCACATGTGTTATATATGTAATTAAAAACGAATGAAGCCCGTCGTATTTTTTTAGATAAAAATTTACTTGAGTTACTCTCTAGTTCGTAAACTAATAAACAATTAAATGCCGCTACAAAAAATCACGAATCAGCTAATGTCGGATTTATTATACCAGATACATATATCCGTTTCTCGAGGCATGCCATTTATCATGAAAAAAAGTATCCTATATGTTAACTTAATTAAGTCCAATTAATCAAAGCATACAAACTTTTACATATAGAATATTGGTATAGGATAAATAAATAAATAAAATACTACTACCCTGCTATAAAGAAATGAATTCAGTGCCACTTGGGATGATGTGAGGATTCTAAGGATAAAACATACATTCCAAATTTGTTCAGGCATACAAGGCTGCTTGAATTAAGAAAGTTTACATACTTACAGGACCTGAACACATTACACCGCTATTTAGATGCAAATATATTAAAAAGTAATTTTTTTAGACAACTAGTATTTTTAGTACGCTTTTATTACCTTCAGACGTGTGTATATTAGTATGTATGTTTGTAACTTAATCTTTGAACATGATTTTGACCATCTTCAAAGCGTCGGATTAACTTGAAATTTGGTATACTTATTATGGACCGATGAAAAATCATTATTTAAAAAAATAATTAAAAAAGAATTAAAAAAAATTGAAATCCAACTAAAAAATAGAAAATAAATTTTAATAAATTTGAATTAAAAATAGTGTAAGAAAAAAATGATTTTATTGTAAAAAAGCGTGGGATGCATGGTATCAGTAGTTATTAATATTTTATGAACAGATTTGAGTAGAAGGGTTATTTTGATAACATCCTGAAAAGCACCCCACGCTTTTTTTGGATTTTATATAAAAGCGTATTTTGTTAGTTTTTTAAACTATTATTTATTATTTTTATTAGTGTTATCTTGAAATTTTTATGCTTTCCGATTTCTGTTGTGGTGGGATTAAGAAGTTTGGATGCACGAACGATAGTATTGTATCGAAGACTTTTTCATACAACCAGCTACAGCGCGTGGTTTATGAAAACGGCGATCCGCTTCTAGGTCCAAAAAGTAGGAAGATTGGGCGTATATTGCTGCTCTTGACGGATGAAAAGAAGTAGTATCAGTAGCTCGAGTAGACTGCAGCCATATTACCGTACAAAAAAGCGAAGACGAAACATTTTTTTTGTATTTTCATAATTTTAACGACTCGTAAACATCTTATTTTATTTCTTTATATTTCGTTACAATATTTAGTCTAATAATAATTTTGATAATCCTCAGTTTTTGTTTCTTTAAAATTACATTTTTAAAACAGTACGGAAAATTAAATATGCATAAAAGATTTCTCAATCTTCAGGTGTCAGTGATTATGGTCGAACCTCGGCCATTGAACGAACACTAGTTCTGGTAAATAGGGCAAACTATTATCATTACGAGCCCGGACTTAGTTAAGATTGAACCCGATCCTTATTTCAAATACCTAAGTGATTTATATTAGTTAGCATTTGTTGAGCATTACTGCTAATATGACATTTACTAAGATTCCTCTGGTATCAATAATAAGCCCAATAACACAATACTGACTGGTGATGAAGTCCTGTTTATAAGATTGGTTCTCGTATAACATTTAATGTCCATTAAGAAAATCACTTTTAATTTATAACTGTAGTATTTTTCGAGAGACCACTGTGTCCCGGTTTCTTATGGATTTGATACGTTTGATTGCTGTTCATCGTTAGAAACAAGACATGTTCTTCTTCACACGAGATTTGAGGAGTCCGCAGCAGTAAGCAGGGATTCGGCTGTAACCCTCAGATTGCTAATGTTCTTAAGCGACCCTGAGTGAGTACTTTTAATCAGTTGAACATAAAAAATTGAAAAAAATAATAAAAATAAAACAAATAGTGAAAAAGTAAAATGAAAAAATAAATAAATAATAATTTCTTAAATATGGATTATTATATATGGAAATGGAAATGGAATCCTTAATATGGAAATCTTTAAGTTAATTTGTAAGCTAAAGTATTAAGAACACGTCAAAAGACTCCGTTTCTGTCTGTAATATTTTTAAATGTTGGATGTTTTATTCATATTCTTTTTTTAATAGGAGAAGATGAGTTCACTGCCGATCAGAAGGAGAAATTATGGCGTTGTTTTGGGATATCGACGATGTCAGGAGCACCCGCTGCCCATTTAAATACATAATAATATACCTAGTCAGGTCATAAATTCTGTCATATGTTTAATGCAAAATAATTGAAACAAGTTTATTCATTATGTAACCATTCATATACCAAAATGAACTTAACAAAACATAGATTCTTATGACACTAAAGTTTATTCAAAATGACCTCCGTGATTTTGAATACAGGCCTTCAATCTGCGCGGCCAGTGGTCTATCGCAGCACGAACGAGGTCCATGTCAATATCGGCGGCTGCCTTAATCAAGGATGTCTTGAGTGACTCCAAATTGGGATGAGGCTTTGAGCACGCCTTTTCCTCCAAGTGTTGCCATATCTTGTAATCTAACGGATTCAAATCTGGACTGGAGGAGGGCCAGTCTTCGTGCCGGATGAAGTCGATTTCACGCGCCGCCAGCCAGTCTTGTGTGCTCTTCGCTCTATGAGCTGGCGCCGAATCTTGTTGGAATACCCAGTGCCTGTTATTGAACATGGTATGAGAAACAGGTTCCACAAGGTTCGTCAGGACTGTATTTTGATACACAACTGCATTCGTTTTTACACCTTTCTCACAAAAATGTACCTCTGTTAAGCCCCAATAAGAAACTCCCAACCATACCATGAGCGAGGATGGAAAATGACCTCGTTGGACACGCGGAATACGGTTGCTCGCTTCTTCACTACTGTGTGCGTACACCTTATCATTTTGTTTGTTGTAGCTCTCTTCTACGGTAAAAATTTTTTCATCCGAAAAAAGAATTTCCCGATATTTTTTTCCCGCGTACCGCTTCAACAAAGCGCGGCATCTCTTCAGTCTCAGGTCCATTAGACGAGCATTCAAACGATGTCCTGTTTTTCTTCGATATGCCCGAAGCCCTAAGTCTTCATTTAACACCCTTTTCACCGTGGTTCTGCTTAACCCCATCTGAAGGGCCAACAGTTTCTGCTTACGTTTGGGATTTCTTTGAATTCGCGCCTTCACAGCTTTTATCACTGCTGGAGTCCTAACAGACCGAAGGCGACCACTTCTTGACCTGTCATCTACACTAGAGTCTTCATTGTATCGTTTGATGGTACGATAAACGAATCTTTTGGTTATATTCAAATTTTTCAGTATGTTAAAAATTTGAATTGGCGCGTAACCGCAACGATGCAACGCAATAACTGCAACACGGTCTTCTTTAAGCGTCCACTCCATATTTTTGTAATGAGTAAAATTCTAAAAGTATACATTTTTATTTTCATGAACAATTCGACATTCGAATTCAATAAACTTTTTTGTGGCCAGCATTCTAAAAGAAAAGTTTTTACTGTGTGACAATACTTATGACCTGACTAGTTATACTACTACCGAGGTAGGCAATATAAAAATTCTACCGAGTCTACCGAGGTAGGCATTATAAAAAGTAGATGAAAAACACGAAGGCTTCGCGGCACTATGGGTATTGTGAAATCGACTTCCAATTAATTCAGTTACGTACGTGTGATATTTGCTTTATCCGCATACTACGTAGATTCGAATAAACAAACACTGGTTCCGTTATTTCAATTGTCTGATAACTATCAAGAGAATTGTGTTTTCATTGGCAAACATTCACGTCGATTGTGTCACGTATACATACGTGAACGGGTTAATTGAAAGATTTGTTATATACGATTTTGTGAGTACTAGAGGTCCCGCAGTAGTCGAAATTCGACTATAATTAAATGGAATTGTAAGTTTGTACACTATTACGATTGTATTTTATACTTCTATAATCACAAATTACGCCAAGGCTACGCTATTAAAAAATATTAATAAAGACAAACAATATTTAATCTATTCTCAGTTTGACAACAGACGTCAAGAACAAAAGTTTGACAATAATACTATGAATGCGTGTGTGCGTCAAATACATGGTATGTAGTGTGTGTAATGTTTTCTTTATTGATTTAATGTATCTTTTATGCATTATTTTAAAAAAAATATTAGCATTCTGCACATCTTCTCTGTATTCTCTATAAGTGTGGAAAATTTCACAGTCCTCCGTCCGCGAAATTTTCGTAAAAAGGGATACAAAGTTTTTGCTTCACGTATTAATATATAGACATACCTAATATAGTTTTGTATCCAAGAATATAAAATTGAGAGATTTCATTATGTTAGCAATAGGTTTTTTTATCTACGTATGTAACGTAGTGAGAGAGAGGGAGGGAGTATTTATTATATGTACATTATTGCATATCAAAACATAAGTTTTATTTAAATTTTTTTTATTGCTTAGATGGGTGGACGAGCTTACAGCCCACCTGGTGTTAAGTGGTTACTGGAGCCCATAGACATCTATAACGTAAATGCGCCACCCACCTTGAAATATAAGTTCTAAGGTCTCAGTATAGTTACAACGGCTGCCCCAGCCTTCAAACCGAAACGCATTACTGCTTCACGGCAGAAATAGGCAGGGCAATGGTACCTACCCGCGCGGACTCACAAGAGGTCCTACCACCAGAAAAAGTACATAGTACACAGTAAGTAACATAATAATTGAAAATCAGTTAATAAGCGGGTTTCTTAATCCTCTAGGCACGAGTAGATTTACTTTTATAAGTTGAAGGTATTCGAATATAATTTGAATCGGCTATATCTTTGGATTTATTATATATTTGAGCGAATCCTGAAATCCAATCAGCTAAACTGCTGACGTGCTCCGCTGTACTCCGTAGCTCCTTCAAAGGAAACGATCACGTAATACATTCTCACTAAAGCCGAGGATCGAGCCGAAAACAAGAGAGTTACGATCCCTCCGTGCCAATGGAAGGCACTTTATTATGTTAATGAGATTATTTTTTTAATAAATTCGGTTATGTTAACCTGATTCTTGTATGTGGCCATAAGCACGGTGCGACATGATTTTATATAAGTAGTACTAGCGACCCGCCCTCGCTTCGCTTCGGAAACTGAAATTTATTATTGATTTCTCTACTATTTATTGGATGTTATTAATTGGGCATTGCTGAAGTCCATGGGCGACGGTAACCACTCACCATCAGGTGGGCCGTATGCTCGTCTGCGAACAAGGGCATTAAAAAAAAAAAACATATAAAACTTCCTCTTCAATCACTCTATCTATTAAAAATAACCGCATCAAAATCCGTTACGTAGTTTTAAAGATTTAAGCATACATAGGGATATATGGACTGAGAAAGCGACTTTGTTTAATACTATGTAGTGACTAGCATTACTAGCCGTACGCACCCGCTTCGCTGTGTATTTAAAGTTAATATTATTATTTATTGTCACAATTATTAGGGAGTCCAACATTCATATAAATATTAGTCTATCCATTAAGTACATGTATTTTCTACATGGATACCAAGTTTCAAGTCAATGCATGCTTCAGTAGTTATAACGGAACATCCGTAAAAACCACTGTAGATTTATATATTAAGTATACATACAAAACATTGATTTGTTCTGAAATAAGAATGTTAAAGTTTTTTTTTTTAATTCGGTCCTTGATGGGAAATGTCATAATTGTCACTTGACAAGTACTAGTGGTTCATACAGACACCACCATGTAACATCAGATCGTGGTTATGTCATAATCTCAAAGCATTGGAATAAATTTTGCATCCGATGAAAATTAATCCCAAAGGAACTCAAAGAACAAACAAAACAGGTAATCCAATTATATAAAGCAATTCAAATGAGAGAACTAAGGAATACTCCATTATTAATATTTAAAGCCTTTAAAAAGCGGACGGCTAAAGAAATATTCAGATACATTTTTAAAGGAATAAATTTAAAGGAGTTTCATTATAGCGTCCGTCGGAGTGAGGCGCTGGGGCAGTTAGTCGCCTGTTGTCTCTATCAAATTATCCCATTTATGTAGTACACAGCACGGAGCCCGGTCTACTGTTTTGTTGGAAATTCGACGTTGCCCGATTACAGGAAACTGAAGTGCATTAGTCTTCTCATGTTATATTAATGGTAGTACACGGAATTCTTAAATTAAGAATATATCATAGCTATACTGAGACCTTAGAACTCATGTCTCAAGGTGGGTATCGACATTTACGTTGTAGATATCTATGGTCTCCGGTAACCACTTAACACCAGATAGATCATGCGCCCATGATGATGATGATAGATCATCACCCATCTAAGCAATAAATAAAACAAAAATAAGGTGAATAAGGCGAAGCACCAAATCGAATCGACGTACCAATAAGTCGAGGGTGACGTTTACCAAGATATACCTGTAATACAAGTTTTCAAATATCATGAAATTTTGAAAATAGGAAATTTGTAATGATAACTACATATATAGTAATTTAATGATGTTACTTATCACTCTCACTTTGCCTTAATCTGCCGCGAAGTAGTCACACGTACCTATTCGAAGGGCGGAGGGGGTGTTATACGTCGCTATATTCAGGTTGTAGTGATCAATAAGATTAGGGGTGTCGTGAGTTCATTCATCACGACCACAGTCCAGAGCAACAAAAAAGGCAGAGGAATTGTTTTCTTGAAATGTCTTGTGGAAATCTTTCATGATATGATTCATGTTGATTTCCTCAGTTGGTTACCCTGAAGAAACTGCTATAGGAAGCGTGGTTGCTATCGTTTGATTAGACAAACGGATCTCGCAAGGAGCGGGTGTCGTTGCTCAGTGATCCAACAGTATGAATGCTGGAAACTTGTGAGGGATTATGGTTGGCAGGCGATTTATATTTTTGCCGATATTTGTTTTATTCGATAATCGCTGTTACGTCTACTACTACATTCACGATCATGCATACGGAGGTGTTACTGGTGGTAGGACCTCTTGTGAGTCCGCACGGGTAGGTACTACCACCCTGCCTATTTCTGCCTTGAAGCAGTAATGCGTTTCGGTTTGAAGGGCGGGGCAGCCTTTGTAACTATACATGAGACCTTAGAACTTATATCTCAAGGTGGGTGGCGACATTTACGTTGTAAATGTCTATGAGCTCCAGTAACCACTTAACACCAGGTGGGCTGTGAGCTCGTCCACCCATCTAAGCCAAAAAAAAAATGTCGTCTGTCTTCATGGGCAAAAAAAAACTGAGGACGATTTCACATTCTACAATTATTCAATCGCAACACAGACATCTAATTGCTCGCTATTCCTCTCAACGGAAGGTTCAAATTTAGACGAAACTCCGAAACGAAACCTACATACCTACATAAGTTGATATCTCAGAATTACCAAAAGCGGCCAACAAGACAGGGCTCAATCTCGGTTCATTACACTGAGCCGGCCTTAGCTGTTCGTCTCTAGTTCCCAGTAACAAGCTCGTTAGCTTGTCTGAATGCCACTCTCGGATCCTCTACACATCTAAAGGTACGTCGTGCCAGCGAAATGATCATCGAACCCAGTGAGGTGAAATATAAAATCAAGACCATTGAAATATTGACTTAAAGTCATTTGTTCGATGGTTTTAACAGCTTACCCGATGTAACCTATTTAATAAATTAGGGTGCTTTACATTTATGTATTTCAGCGTTAGATACAACTAGACAACAAGATTGTATACACGTCATTACGGATCCTCCCGATCCATTAACGGTGCTTTTAGGTACCACAAGCACCGGTTACCTTGTCGAACCCGTCGCTTGCGACGAAGGGCTCGACGAGTGAATTAACCCATAGACACAGCCCATTGAGTTTCTCGCCGGATCTTCTCAGTGGGTCGCGTTTCCGATCCGGTAGAAGATTCTGCGAAGCACTGCTCTTGCTAGGACCAGTGTTAGCAACACATCCGGTTTGAGCCCCGTGAGCTCACCTACACATCAAGGAGAAGCTGATATAGCCTCTCAAGGCTATCAGCATAGGTAGGAAAAAAAGATTGTATGGTTCGCCTTTAGTTGTCGTCCTGAGGTTTTATGCTGGCTTTTTATAGTAAAAGTGAAACTTTTTTGAGGACACACGTTTAATCCATCTTTTGTCAATAGTACAAGAGAGCAAACATGTTGCCAACCTCATGCACATAAGAAACTACTCTTATGTTGGTAATGTTGCCAACAAAGATTATAAACAAGTGCTTAATTATTTCTCACAAATAGAAATACAGTATCATAGTGCCAGTGTGAAATGTGTTCCGAGATGCTATTATGTAGTAAACAGTCTGAAAGTTTTCTCAGAATAAAGTCAAAAGTACACATAGTACTCTCGCGGGCATACACTCCGTAGTGTGTACCATAAAGTAAGTTTTTATAGACACGTTCATTTTATAGTATAACTTAAAGTTTTTAAAACCGGACGAAATGTCTATGTTTTGGACTTTACTCTGTTTTTAAATAACGCAGATGCATTTGCGTATTACCTTTCGTCGCGTTCAAGGTGAAACACAATTTTATATTACGCCGGGAGCGAAGAATCGATTTCACATTTCACTCCCTAGCGGGGGAGAAAGTACCTCTTTTTGCAGTTAAATGTTTTTAAATTAATATGCATGCTTAAACTATCTTCGCTCATGCCTATTTATCTTTTGAAATCTCTTCATTTTAGCGCGTAACTTTACAGCAATTTAACATTATATATTTTATTTTTATATTTTATGTTAAATTATATACTTACCAAGGTAGGAAAATAGTATACATTACACCTTATTTTGCTGTAAATATATTCGAGGATAACTTAAATAGCTTATCAAAGTAAAATTCCTTTGAAAAGACAGTTTAATTAACAAAAAGCTAAACTTCAATGCAAGTTCATTACAATGAGAGTTATTCTATTCTTAGAAAGTTTAACTGAAGTAATTTAACTGAAGTGGATCGTTAACTTTATGGAACAAGAATATAAACTATTTACATACGGTTCATTTTGATTGCGTCTTTAAGAATTCAAAGATGTCCGTCGCTTGTTTCATTGTGTTTTTCATTAAGTATTACAAAGTGCAATTTAAATAATGTGGTTTATACAAAACAAAACAGTTACGATCGGACAATTGTAAGTTGTCGAAGGAAGTGTCCGTGATCGATTTCCGTGAGCTTCTGATTCATAAGCACTAGTTCATAAGTAGCGCTTCACCATTTGTATCTTACAATCGAGTAGCTTTGCACGTATAATAAATAATAATAATAATAATAAAGCCATTTAATACAAATCTCATTCTCGATTTATAAGACAATGTTTGTAAGTTGTAGCTTAAAATTAAAAGGTTACTTATAATTAATTAATTATTTAATATAAGTACTATTTTGAGATTTGGACCCTTATTTGGGTAAAGGCCTCCTCCATCCTTTTCCATGACTCCCTGTCCTTGCCCAATTTTATCCAGTCGTTTCCTGCGACGCGTGTTATGTCATCAGCCCATCGTCTTAATTGTCGACCAGCATTCCTTTTCCCCATTGGTCCTTTCGATCGTGTGGCTTTGCACGTAGCGAGCCCATATTAAGGCTATTTTAGCCGCTAAACCATTACGCGTTCCAGGTTGAGAGTTCAATTTTATGTATATTATAAATTATAAACAAACAAAAAAAGGACTATCTCTTGTTCTATCTCGCTTGCACTTCAACGGTGTTGACGTCATAAGTCGCGATGGATATCCCTATGAAGAGATCTAAAAGACTATCATTAGCGAGTTTTAAAATAATTATTTCTTCATTCTTTCTCCTTTTATTCATTCCTTCCCTAGCTTGTTACAAGGATCTGTGACTTGTGTGCGAGTTATACGCATTATTAATTTATGAATTACTAGATGACCCGGTAGACTTCGTAGTGCCTCAATCGATAAATAAAATACCTAAACTTTTGTATAAAATAAACTTAAAACAAACAAAAGGAATCCGTTCGACGAGGGACACATCAAAGGGAAAACAAAATTGTTATTTTTATTTAACTCCGAGCACTTTCATGTTTATCTACCTTTTAAACCTTCTCTGGACTTCCACAAATAATTAAAGACCAAAATTAGTCAAATCGGTCCAGCCTTTCTCGAGTTTTAGCGAGACAAACGAACAGCAATTCATTTTTATATATATAGATAGATAGATGTGTATCAACTTATTCAGAAGTTGGCTTATAATTGTTTTATTCAAACATCAAATATTGTATTCAGTGTGACTTACATTACCGGAAATTAACGAGGGCAGATCCAAAATACATTCCCCATCCCCATAAACATTACGTTATGGATTATGAACGGTAAAACAGATTATAAAGCTACAACTTGTTGCGTGCTTCATGAAGGAAAGGTACACACACATAAGCGTAGTACAATACGAATGTGGATCGGCATTGCCCCCTTCAAAACTTTTAATTTAAGAATAACAATACCAGTGACTGTGATAAGGACTTATGAATCAGGCGCTTTGGTATTTTTAATTTTTAAATTAATTTAGATAAAAGTCTAGACGAATCCTGTTGAAATATGTATGAGGGAAAAAAAAAGAAAATTATTATTTTACAGACAAACTTAAGTAATAGAAGCGTCTGATGACCGTAATACAGAATACTATAATAAAATAGCATGAAATGTACTTGCAGGAGATAAAGCGAGTGCTTCGCCGGCGGCCATCCAACAACTTCGTGCTTCGACTTTCTATTTTAATGGAACGGACAAAATCTCTACACTCCGTAAGACAAAAAGGACTCCTCACGAAAAGGCAAGCAGTGCTTCTTAATAAAAATATCTTAGAGCATTACGAATTAAGTTTTTGAATAATTTTATTATAAGAATATTTTTATTATTGGGGTAGAGGATTTGACGGTCCACTTGAGCCCATTAACAGCAACATACAGCCCATCAAATCTAGGTTCTATCTAGAAGGTCATCTAGAAGGTTATTAAACTATAATCTACAAAGGTCCGTTTATAGCACATAGCTTTATTGCATAAATTTAGAAAGTAAATTATTTAAGTCTATTTAAATATACTCGTAAGTAACACAATGGTATGTGATAGAGGAGACAACATGTTACGCCGACCCCAGGTGATTAGGAGAAGCACAGGAGAATGATGATGAATATTAGTAAGTATTATAGTAAGCACGTGTTTGATTTAATAGATGATCAAGATTATTTTAGCTCGTGCTATTATATCAGAGGCCTTTTGTTTAACAACTCCACTTGATAAGCTATAATATTACACATTAAGAATAACATCGCATGTGTACACTTGAGGTAAGACCTCTTATGAGTCCGCACGAATAGGTACCACCGCTCTGCCTATTTCTGCCGTGAAGCAGTAATGCGGTTTGAAGAGTGGGGCAGCCGTTGTAACAATTCTGAGACCTTAGAACTTATATCTCAAGGTGGGTGGCGACATTTACTCTGTAGTTGTCTATGGGCTTCGGTAACCACTTAAAGCCAGGTGGGCTGTGAGCTAGTCCACCCACCTATGCGATAAAAAAAACTTGATAATTTCTTCAGTTTTGACTCTTTTAAGATGGATCCCTTTTCCCGGTACAAGAGTCACATTGAGAAACAAGAATGTTTACGTTGGTAACGGGTGTGTTTAATATACGGTGTGGATTCCGGGCCAGAACCCGGGAACATCGTTCTGTGGATCCGATCCCGATTTATTACATCGCCCGACTTCGGATTGGGACTATAAAGAATTTAACCAAACCGACATTACTGCAGGCAATTTATTCGATAGACCACTTCAGCGAATCCGTCCGGCCACTAAATTTTCTAATACGGATTAGGTTAGAAATTGTGATATCGAAATGTCAACAGTGTGGCATTATATAAATTGGAGTTAATGGTGGATTATTGATGATCATTGCCATGTAATAAAACCTATTACACTACCTAAGGTTTAGTTCGTAATAAAATCCTTTCTATATTCAATATGCATTAGTAAAAAAATTTTTTTTTTCCTACCTAAGCTGAGAGCCTTGAGAGGCTATTTAAGCGTAACCTTAACTAGTAGGTGAGCTCACGAGGCTCAAACCTGACGACGTTGCTAACACGAACCCTAGGAAAAGCCGTGCTTAGCAGAATCTACCACCGGATCGGAAACGCGACCCACTGAGAAGATCCGGCGAGAAACTCAGTGGACTGTGTCTGAGGGTTAATTTACTCGTCGAGCCCTTCGTCGCAAGCGACGGGTTCGACGAGAACGGTGACCGGTGCTTGAAATACCTAGAAGCACCGTTAGTGATTTGGGAGGATCCGAAATGACGTGTCTGTTGCAACTAAAAAAGTACTAGAGGTCCCGCAGTAGTCGAAATTCGACTATAATTATTTGGAATTGTAAGTTTGTACACTATTATGATTGTATTTTATACTTCTATAATCACAAATTTCGCCAAGACTAAACTATAAAAAATATTAACAAAGACAAACAATATTTAATCTATTCTCAACTTGACAACAGACGTCAAGAACAAAAGTTTGACAATAAATAGTAGGTATGCATGCGTGTGTGCGTCAAATACATGGCATGTAGTGTGTGTAATGTTTTCTTTATTGATTTAATGTATCTTTTATGCATTATTTTTAAAAAATATTAGCATTGTGCACTTCTTCTCTATATTTTCTATAAGTGTGGAAAATTTCATACTCCTCCGTCCGCGCAATTTTCGTAAAAAGGGATACAACATTTTTGCTTCACGTATTATTATATAGATACGTGTTTCAGAGTTGTCATTAGTTTGATAGCTAAACGAAACGCAGCACGATTCCCGAGAGATGGCAGCACGATCGCGGTATCGTCGAAGCTCGCCTAACTTCGTGCTACGACAGAGCCTAGCCGATGGAGGCGCGTAGACGCCATCACACTTACCAACCAGCCTTCTTGAATAGCGGTGCCTCCGTCCTAAGAACTCTCATTCGTTTTCGTTTGCTAACGTCAAGAGAAGATTACTAAATTGTTCTTAGACAATAAACGTGTTTGGTGTACTCAATATTTCTCTTGGCTCGATCACCCTATTCGCCCCTATGATGTCTGACGATGGTGTTAATAAATGTGGCTTCTCCGACATATATATTTTTATTTTAAACTTATACGAATAAACTAAACAATGAAAACTGTGTACAATGCATTAAACCTGATAAGCTTCCCGTCGCTGCTCTACTTTATGCTTAAAATGTTTCATTATTCATGTACTACGACGGAAAATTTTGTTTTGCATAAATTTAAGAGTAAAAATTTATACAGTGTCATGAATAACGGAACGTATAAGTTTTAAATTATTGATATATGTTAAAAAATGAACAGCTATAATTTTATTCATTTCTAACACATTTTAAAAAACCATCCATAGGTCGTTCTTTTTTTGAAATTGGAGAATAACATTTCTTTCTTGACTTTTTCTATTATTTTGGCGGCAATTCAAGATGGGCAAAAATAAGAATTGTGACGCGTCGACTAGGCGAATAATCGTTAATTTACATATAGATCATAAGTATACAGTACATACAGTACATATACTATATAGAAGAAAAGCTGAGCATTTAAATTGTTCTGTTAAGAAAGTTTTTAATGCAATTGATTATTATAAAACACATGAAACTGTTGAAAATGTTCATAGAAAGGTTTGGCCAAGAAAAACCTCTCCCAGAGAAGATACGCTAATCGTTCGTGTTGCCAATTAAAGGGTCCAACCAGATTAAAAATGAAATTTTTTTACCTGATGATCCGAGAAACATCTCGTCAAGACTGATACGCTGAAGATTAATTGTTTTGAAGAACCTCTCGAAAGGTTTCTTACCAAGCAACGCCGAGAGAAGCGATTATTATTCCCTAAAAATATGTTGATTGAACGGTACGAGAATGGAAGAAAGTGTTATTTTGGGATGAAACAAAAATAAATATGGTAAATTCCGATGGAAAGCGCTATGTTAGACGTCCTGTAAACAATGCTTTTAATTATAAATACAAAAGGAGTATAGTCAGGCATGGTGGCGGTAACATTAAAGTTTGGGGGTGTTTTTGCGGATGTGGAACCGTTCGGAAGATTAAAGGTACAATAGATCAATGACAATACAAAAATATCTTAGAGCACACAATGATTCTTTATTCGGACGATCATTTGCCTGTAACCTGGATCTTCCAGCATGACAATGACACTAAAAACACGGCCAATATCGCCAGATGTTTCCTTAGCCAAAGTATATCCGTTTTAGACAGCGGTAGGCAGCAGCTTGGCTCTGCCCCTGGCATTGCTGAAGTCCATGGGCGACGGTAACCACTCACCATCAGGTGGGCCGTATGCTCGTCTGCCTAGAAGGGCAATAAAAAAATACTGGCCAGCAAATAGTCCGGACTTAAACCCGATAGAAAATCTCTGGTATATTGTTAAAAAGAAAGACTCAAACAAACGTAGCACCAGTCAAAACGAACTATATGAAGCATTTGTTAAAGCATGGAATTCAATCCCCTTAGAAAAATGTATGAAATTGATTGAATCAATATCATGTCGTTGCAGCGCTGTTATTGAAAATAAAGGATACGCCACTAAATATTAATTATAACTATTGGTAGGCTGTGGATAGTAGCTACCTATTCCGTAAATAACAATACTAATTACTAATACATAAAAAATATTGTTTTTTATACTTTTTTGTTGTTTTTTCTAATTAGCTGTGACCATTATTGTTCATACCTTAAAACTGATTTTAATGTTTGTCCGTAATGTAATATTGAAACTGCAATTGTGTAGTGGGATTTATACATATTGTTTCTCTAATCAATGATAAATCGTTGAACATATTGTTACGCCGGTAAGAGTAACGCCATCTATCGCCGAATAGTCGAACGAATATCGAAGGACCTAGAACTCTCGAGAAGAACAACGCAATCTATTGTCAGATAGCGGGAATTACTACTAGAGATGTGTAGAATATTCTCGATAATATTGTTGTACTATTTATTGTTTAATTTCAGAAGAAAAACGATTGGGGTGAAGTATCTTACATTATGTTAAGGACTGTTGGTAGTGTTTCTAATACTGTATGTATGTTAAATTATAATCTGCAATGATAGATGTCCGTAAACAGCTCATCGCTTTAAAGCACAATTTTTGAAGTAGAACATCAAGCTATTTTTAATAAAAATATCACAATATTCGAGTTATCTTGTTTGTGAAGTATTTCCATTTGTTTTCACGAGTCTCCAACGTAATTAAAATTAATTTCACGGTTTTACGGTCGACAGCCGTCCGTGGACGAGCACGAGAAGTATTGAAGTATTCGAAACATCGGAATAACTAAATGCGAGATTAAATCATAACAGTAAGTATAATTATATTTGTAAAGAGTATCATTATTTGTTTATTTCTTAGGAAAACCAAACAGCAAATAAAGTACGTACAGATAATAAGATGTCAACAGACTGCTTTAGGCTATCTTTTATAACACAACTTTACGTGAGAAATAAAAGCGTTATATGAATAATAACTGTCAAAACATTTTGATATCCCAAAGACGGGGAAATAATTTGCAAATTCAGTACATAACGGAAATCTAAACTCAGCGGTCAGAACGAAACGGACCGCGGAAGTCTTGCTGGGTTAATCTTCATCTTAACAGTTCCCGTTGCATTATATTGATTGGAATTTCTGTGTTCCAAGTTCTATGATCTGCTGAATTTAGGAGAAAATTTCTAATTGAATTGAAATTGACTAATCGGCTCTTAGCTAATTTGTATACACACATAGCTTAAACATTCATTTAGTAATCTTATGTGTAGTTATTGAATCTTATAAAGGTAGGCAGCGGCCTGACTCTGCCCATGGCATTGCTGATGTCCATGAGCGGCGGTAACCACTCACCATCGGATGGGCCGCTGCTCGTCTGCCTACAAGGGCAATAAAAATATTTATAGAAGGACAATTTGAGAAATGGGATATTTCTGTCGTGAAGCAGTCATGCTCTCCGCTTTACAGGGTGGGTGAGAAATTATTAAAATTTTAAAATAGGATATTAATACTCACAGCATCTAGAGCGAACGAAATCACGGTCCGCCTTGTGTTAAGTTAACGTACTTTAAATACATAAAAATGTGAATGCTGGGACCCACCTTAAGACTTTAAGTCTAACTCTCAATTATATAGTAATAATAATAATAATGGGAACAAAATCACGCACGGTCAACCGGCTCCAAATTAGGATTATCTGTGTTATGGGTACCAGAGACTAACATACCTACATACATAGATACGACTAATATATAAATAATAATCACCCAGCATACAAACAAATCAGTTCATCACACGAATGTTTGCCCGACATGGGAATCGAACCTGCGACCCTAGGCGCGATAGTCAGGGGCGTTAATAGCTACACCACCGAGTCAGTCTCGAGAGAGTAATTACGCAAATTATAATTATTTGGGGTAAAATTGTCTTTAACTGTGTTATTTCTTCATGGTTAAAGTCATTTGTGAACACGAATGAAGAACGTATTTCATTAGAGAAATTGTAATCTGTCTGTGGGATTCGAACATCGGCACGGTCGCATCGCCCGGCATGAGCACATCAGGTGAAATTCGATTATATTCATATGATTTGCAACGTAACGTGCAGATTAACAATTGGAATAGAGTTCAGCCACCGTAGCCTGCTTCAATTTTTTCATGTCTGTGCACGAATCGCAATAGATATTTCACGTTTTTTTCCCCGGTATTCACTGGGCCATGAAATAAAGCCTCTGTATTTAAATGAAACGAAAGGTTCCAGCGATTTTTAGCTTTAGTATGACTCTGAATGATTTATTGCACATGAGTACCATACAATGGAAATTTAAAAATTCCTCCGAACGCTATACATAATTGTAAAATGCCGATCATGACATTTTCAACTAATAAAAATTAGTTAAATTGGAGTTGAATTTGATTCGATTTTCAGCCGATGATTCGATGTTGTGACAATGCAGGCAATTATTATGGAGTTGAAATTGAAACGAGTTCGTATTTTTTTTTTTTTATTGCTTTTATGGTTGGACGAGCTCACAGCCCACCTGGTGTTAAGTGGTTACTGGAGCCCATAGACATCCACAACGTAAATGCGCTACACACCTTAAGATATAAGGTCTCAGTATAGTTACAACGGCTGCCCCACCCTTCAAACCGAAACGCATAACGGCTTCACGGCAGAAATAGGCAGGACGGTGGTACCCACCCGCGTGGACTCACAAGAGGTCCTACCACCAGTAATTACGCAAATTATAATTTTGCTGGTTTCATTTTTATTACACGATGTTATTCGTTCACCGTGGAAGTCAATCGTGAACATTTGTTGAATACGTATTTCATTAGAAAAATTGGTACCCGCCTGAGATTCGAACATCGGTGCATCGCTCAACACGAATGCACCTGACGTCTTATCCGTTAGGGCACGACGACATCACTTATCTGTTTCAGCGTCTCTCTTTCTTTCTCTCTCTGTCTCTCTCTCTCTCTCTCTCTCTCTCTCTTCAGCGTTCTGAACAGCGTATTTAACAATTTTATGTAATAAATATACAAGTATAAATATTAATATTAAAACAAAGAAGAGGATAGTAAAATAATAAAAAGACAACTGCTACATTAAAAAGAATAAAGATAAATTAAAATTAAAACTGAAGCTTACTTATAATTTGCAAGGAAATAAACGTATGTAAAGGTTTAAATATTTTTAAGTAGCATTTCTTTAGATACTTTGGCGGACATTTTGTGTCTTACATATCAGATCAATCCGAGTGAAGTAGTAAACGCTTCGTTATGACTTACGTACATACGCGAGTATATACCAACCATCTGACTCGCGTAGAACCAAGTTTTTTTTAATACTCACTGGAAATAGCGGGACCACCAGATAATTCAGATAATTTAGTGTACAATAACGTTGAATGATAATCGAAGGTACTTCAGGGTTACCTGAAACAAGGAATATAACATATTATTTTAATCTAGTTACTTATGATTAAAGCACAGTTTTGATTTAAATAAATAACAATTTCTTTAATTCTTGTAATTTTATAATGAAGAACGCATAGCAAGTGTTATTCTAAAGAAGTTTTGGTTTTCGTAAATGTATCATTTTCATCTTCACGATACAAAATGGTTGATTTGTATCTTGAAACTATTGTAAGCAATTAGCTGAATTTATGAAACCAGTTACTTAATTTATATAACATTGCAAATTAAAATGTTTTCAGTTTGTAACTGTAGCGATTGATTAAAATAAATTAAATTTAACTAATCTGCCAGTGCCCAAATAGTCTTGTATTTTTTCTAAGTTTAGTTTTTTTTTTTTTTTTTAAGTAATATTAGTTATATAGTAGACGGTCAACGCTCTCGCGGCCGATCACCCACAAAGTGGACAGAGTTGATTAAGTAATCTACTAAGTGTTCCCTTACTGAATGTACACGTACCGCCACGAATAGAGGGAGATAGAGAAGTCTCTGAAAAGCCGCAACCAAGCAATAAGACATACATAACCACAACCACTCCGCCAGGATTGTACGGCTGAGAAGAAGTTATATTTAATAAATTTAAATTAAAATTTTAAAGTAATAAATAAACTTCTAAAGTTTCTGATAAGTGTTCACGAATGACTTCGAGGATCACTCCAATACTAATATCGATAAGGACATAGTGTGAAAGCTTACTTTAGTAATTATAATTGATAAAGCTTTTTGTCAGGTCAGGTAGTTTTTTTTTTTTTTTATTGCTTTGACGGATGGACGAGCTCACAGCCCACCTGGTGTTAAGTGGTTACTGGAGCCTATAGACATCTACTATGTAAATGCGCCACCCACCTCGAGATATAAGTTCTAAGGTCTCAGTATAGTTACAACGGCTACCCCACCCTTCGAACCGAAACGCATTACTGCTTCACGGCGGAAATAGGCGGGGTTACACGTTAATCCATTTTTACCGCTGGTCAAACTGTTCAAACCTTCAGTTTTAGAGGGCGAGATAGCCGTTGGCTTTATTACAATACAATTGAAATACGAGTAGCCATATAGAATGATAAAAAAGTTGCCCTCGACGTAGATTACATAAACGTTTTGGCAAGAGTACGATGAGTGAAACAATAAGAACTGTTTTATTTTGTTAAATTAGTGATATTTTATTTGTTATGTGAAAAAACAATTTCGCATGTGTGAAATAGTACAAGATTGAGAAATCTCAAAAATATCCCGCTATTTTACTGGGAACTTATTACCTTTTATCTCTTTTTATTCTGCTTCATCGTATAATCGATTGCAGATGAATCAAATTTATTTTCCGTTCCAATTCACCTTTTAATGAAGATTTGCTCAAAAGACGAGATTTAGACCATTACATAGTAGATAATTCTAAAATAGTAACTTCTAATTTAGACACGTATTTTATTAACGATAACGAAAAATAAAATATCTGATTATTTCAACGTTTTTTTCTCCTCTAGCCCAACTGTAAATAATTTATTAAAAATAAACTGCACGGACACTTCGAATGCATTAACACCGAGACGAGTGACTGTGAAGTGATTATGACAAGAAACCAATGATCCTTATTCTGGGCCACCTGCATCCAGTTTGGGCCGATTGTCCTTGTGATGTTATCCTGCCATCTTGTGTGAGGTCTACGTTTGTGTCTCTTTCCTCTTGGACTACTACACGAAGTAACTCTTTTGATTCATCTTCCATCTTGTAACCTCGCTACGTGGCTCGCCCATTTCCATTTAAGTCTTTGGGCATGATTTAGAGCATCGGTGGTTTTTTACTGGTAGTAGGACCTCTTGTGAGTCCGCACGGGTAGGTACCACCACCCTGCCTATTTCTGCCGTGAAGCAGTAATGCGTTTCGGTTTGAAGGGTGGTACAGCCGTTGTGACTATACTGAGACCTTAGAACTATATCTCAAGGTGTGTGGCGCATTTACGTTGTAGATGTCTATGGGCTCCAATAACCACTTAACACCAAGTGGGCTGTGAGCTCGTCCACACATCTAAGCAATAAAAAATAAAAAAAAAACTTAGTATAAAATCTTCCAATTCATCGGGCAAAGTGGTATGAAAACCAATAAAATATAAATAAGTATAAAATATTAAGTTCTAAATCTTAATTATTCTTGGGTGTCGTTGTGAATAGTGCTCTTATTTTTCTATCTATGCTAATAAAAATCGTATATACATAAATAACATCGGCACTACTTATTTGCAGTTAGCAAAGTTACAGGGCGTGTACAGACAGGGAGATCACTTAGGGCGATGACTCAACATGTTGATGTCGAGCGAAATATAACCATTAGTGAACTAAACGAAAACCACTTTGTTTGACCTATCATTAACTGTTAAAGGCGCCTATTTATAGGCTTACATCGTTTATGGCTTGTTTGCTCAATGATTTGGTAGATTCTGGATAAATTTTTTTGGGTAGTTTTGGAGGGTTAGTTAGTGTTGAATATCGGTTAATTCGTTTTATAGTCGTAATGCCTAATCGTCGTAAGAAAAGATAGCCTAATCGCCAAAATCGGATGGTTCATTTGCTATTATGGGCAAATAGCTCACAGCACATCAGGAAATATTACACGATAACCATATGAGTCTATAAATACCACAGTATGGATAGAGATGATTAATTACATAATTTATCCTATCCTACTCTAACGCACAATTATTTCGTGGCAGGAATCTAGATAGGACAGCGATTCCTATGCAAACGCCATTATAAATCGATCATCATTGTTTTTCAACGTTTTTAAATAAAATTAATATTGTTTCTGCATTTTCACAATCGAATCCAGGTTTTAAGAGGAAGCTTTGTGTGCGGAAAAACAAAATACGTATATTTTTTCCCGTCTACTGTCTACATATTATGTCACTCTTCGATTCACAAATAATTTAATGGTAATAAATCATAATGAGGGATCATTAGTTACTTTCCTACGTGTGTTTAAAGATTGCCGAAGATCATATCGTGTGTCCGACCACAAATCACCGATGTTGTAGTTGGGTTTGTCCCTTTGTTCGTTTATTTGTTTGTCTCCAGTAACTCTACTCAAATCTAACATCACTCAAACATGTCCTTAAGCCCCAAGGACAATTAATTGTAAAGAAATTTACTATTAAAATATCCGGGTTTCTTAAGTTTTAGGTTAAATTTAATTTAATATCTTTATTTAAATTATATATTACATTTTTACTCTCTTCACTACATAGTATAAAACAAAGTCGCTATATATGCTTAATTCTTTAAAACTACGCAACGGATTTTGATGCGGTTTTTTTTAATAGATAGAGTGATTGAAGAGGAAGGTTTATATGTATAATAACATCCATTAAATAGTGGAGAAATCAATAATAAATTACAGTTTCAGAAGCGAAGCGAGGGCGGGTCGCTAGTATATTATAATTATCGTAGTTTCTTTTACAGTCATTGAAACACTAAGGTTTATTAAACTTAGCACACAACGTAACATGTTCGAGAATAAAGTAAATGCAACTGCTCTAATTGAAATTAAAACCGATTTTATTGATTTCACTAGATGGAAGAACAAACTTTCGGCACACCTGGTGTTAAATGAGTTTTGGAGCCGTTAGATATCACAAAGTGAATACCGCCACCCGCTTGAGACATTTAGTCTACTTTTTAATTGTACAACAGTTGCTCAAATCTCAATCTAATATTAGGGGTTTTGCAATTAGACGCCATTCCTTTCGTGATTTGACTACCATTTTTTTCGTGATTTGGACAATTTTCTACGTGGTAAAAAGTTTTATTCCCAGGAGGCAGTACAAAATGCTTTCACACAATTTGTAGAATCTAGATCACCAGAGTACTATCGCAAAGGCATAAATGGCCTTCCTATTAGATGGCAGCAATGTATAGATAATAACGGTAGATATTTTGATTAAATAAATATGTTAAATGAAAACAAAAAACCAATTTCAAATTTTCAATACAAATCGTCATTTTCATACTTTAACCCCTATTATAAGGTTTTATAAGGAAAATATAGCGAAGGTGCAACCTCTGTACGTTGTGATGTTTTAATAAAAAGTGAAATTAATACAGTACATTCCACCCCTCAAGTTCTCGTACAAAAAATTTTCATCACTCGGATATAGCAGGAATATTTTAATTTTTAAAAAAGCAGTTGAAAATTGGTCCGAATATCCCGCGGACGTGCGCGTCGGGAAATTCTGCAGCTTAAAGAATGTTTTAATATGCAAACTTATAAATATGTAACAGTGGAAACAGTATTTCGCAGAACACCTGCAGTCAAAAAAACATAAATAATGTATTTAAAATTTATTGCTGAGCAGGTGAGCTTCCAAGTGTATGGCTTCAGGAAAACTTTAAAACTAATTTAGTGCCTAGCTTATTTTGTAAAAACAATGCATATATTAGATTCTGATTTATTTTCTCTAGGTTTTTTTAGTTTACTTGGTAATATGGTGATACTATATTATATACAGATACATTAACATATTAACGAACAAATAAGTACGATATGATCATATTAAACTTATTTGTTAGTATATTATGATATTTAGTATAGTATAGTGTGATATTTTTTGTCATCGGAGACAGTCTTATAGACCACATGAAGGCAAGAGGTCACTAGCATCGTCACATTGATTTTGAATGAAGTTGGACCATCTGTTGGGTAAGATCATTATGAAACATTGTGAAGACATCTTTGAAATTGAACATGTCAGCGCATGTAACGCTCGGGGAACAAGAAGAGAAACTTATTTCCTCTTTAAACTATTTACTCTCTCAGTCATTAAACCTCGCAACCAAGAAGCTATTAAACAACAAAGCAGCGAATGAATCGAACGCGCGGATCGAGTAATAACTCTCGAAGCGATCTTTTAGGTCGGATCATTTGTTAAAATTGGTAGGTATAGAAGATCCACCCCCGAGCGCAATATAAATCCAACGACGATGTTTGAATCTGAAATTAATCGGTTTCAGAGAATTTCTCTCAGGTTATATTTGATTGCGTCACTAAAATTAAATTTGGCTTTGATTTTAATCAAAACTTGATCGTGATTTGATTTCATTTGTAGGTACTTAATACTATTTACTCTATAAAACCCATCTATATAGGTTTTATTTTTTCTGACCTCATAATTTTACGTGGGAAATTCTAAAGATATTGTTTATTTATTTATTTATTTTATTTATTTATTTATGTACACACAGAAAACAAGACACAGTACAGAGTAATAGGAAAATTATGTACAAAGGCACTGCTTATTTCTTTGAGAAATCTCTTCCAGCAGACCTGCGAGAGGATAATGAGAATAATAATAAAATGTGATAAGTGTGTGTAGAACAAATAACACATAACTAAAATAACAAATACAACATGAGAATTATAGCACATACACATAGCAAATATTATAAGTAACACAGTAACACTCGTATATGCGAAGAGTATAGAACCATGATCATTCGGTTGATGATAGATAAAATTGTTTATATTGTATTATGATATACCTGTATAAAAAGACGCACTGGTATTTCGATTGCTTATATTAAGTATGAACTCAACAAAATCAAATCCTTTTCTCCACCTTATCCCACTAGGTGGGGTCGGCACAGCAATTTTTTTTTTCCATTCTCTTCTATCAGCCGTCATCTCAACACTCACTCTTCTCTCTCTCATATTGTCATTCACACACTCCATCCATGTCTTCTTCGGTCAACCTCTTCTCCTTCTACCTTGCACTACCATTTCTATACATGCATCTTCTCTCTATGCATCACATGTCCATACCACGCTAGCCGTCCTCAACAACTCAACAAAATCAAAATATATAATTTGCGAAGTTACTGGTTGAAGGGCAATGTGCGTGAGTACGCATGGGTAGGTACCAACGCTCTGCTTATTTCAGCCGCAAAGCCGAAAAGCGTTCCGATTTAAAGGGTGAGATAACTGTTTTACTATATAATTTAGACTTTGACCACACGTCTCATGGTGGCGATATGGGTTATGATGTTTATAGAATACCCCTTCAAACAAAGTAACCGCCTAAGGATAAATCCTTTAAAAAAACCTTTTAAAGCAATCGTGTTTCCTACTGAAAGTCCTGAGTAAAGTATCTAACGTGATTCCTAAGGGTATAGCGAGGCAAGATATTCGTGTATTGGCAATTCGCAGTGCATATCTTGCGGAGTCAAACGACAAAAAACTCCAAGGAGCTCCCAGTAGAATTTTATCGCTATGACACGAAAATAAACATTGTATAAAAGTGAAATTGAATTCATGGCTATGATTTTTTTTTTAATGTTGAACTGCACTTTATATAAAGATTTCAATTTCCTGGCAAACGATATTGTGTGTGTTCAGCAACAATGAAATTGATTTGCTCCATTTAAGCAACGGGATTTATTTATTTATTTCACTGAAATTTACTGTTTTCTTTAGTTTTCACGAGTCGTATTACGATCGATTTTTACGATTTAATCTAACGATTTCTGATTTTTATTCTTTCTAATGTTTCAAATACGTTATTGTCGTGATTCACAGATGGTTAGAGTTTTTCGACGTCGACAAATAAATATTGTGCTAACTAGTGTCTTATTAAAATAGAAAATCTTCGAATATAAAAACCAGTTTTTTTTTAAATATTTATATTGCCCTAGTAAGCAGACGAGCGTACAGCCCACCTGATGGTGAGTGGTTACCGTAGCCCGTAGACCTCAGCAATGCCAGGGGCAGAGCCAAGCCGCTGCCTACCGTTAACTACTCTCCGTAAAAAGGACTTACCTACAGCTAACATGCAACAAAGGTAGTTGCCAAGCATCCACGGATGGTGAAAAAGCCGCTAAAAATGCGGTTTAAACTTCAACCTTATACCTGAAGACAAGCGGTGGTATTTACGTTGACATGTCAAACATCTTCAGCAACCGTACATAAAAAATATAACATTTATTAAAGTTACAGAAATACTTATTATAGAATTGCGTAAGTCCATATTATTATTATGAGTGGTTACTACGATACAATTTTTAAAGCAATGAATTTCATCCTATCGAAGCGCACTCAAAGCCCTTTCTTTTCCTTTCAAAAACGGTAGTTGTTTCATAATGAAAATTTATGTTGGAGGCGAAATAACGATAGCTTTGAACTGTAGTGTAGCGTGAAAATCGGGAGCGAAACAAGGCACTGTCGGTTAACACTTCGTAATTGCGATAAAAATGATAGATATAAAACACGTTTTGTTCCTTTTTTCGCGTCCACATTTTTATTAGACACATCACTATTGGGATTAAAATTTATGAAAATGGCAGCTATGGCCATAATATGTAATGAATTCATATCATAGAGGCAAACTTCAAAGCTTACTCATTATTAATTATTGTAGTTTTAAATCGTAGTCACCTTCCACATAAATATTACTGTTCAATTTATTGGCGAGGTCTTATTGTATATGAATATTGATATTTTGTACGTATTAAAAAAATAATAATAACAGAACTGTTATCTTTGATGTGATGTTCGATGTGATTTTTAGAACACGAAACAGTTCCGTTCGAAGGATGTGATCAATTTTAAGCTGAAAAATAGGAGACAATAGAATTTCCTTCTGGGATGCCTGTAGCTGGTTGTAATTTAATTAGTCGGCAATTTGAGTGGCCGTCGGTGCGCGTACGTGCTAAGCACGCTCCTGCTACGGCAAATTTCGTTACAAAATAAATTGTATGCGCGATCGACACAAAAGACGAACTCGCTAATGGACACGATCTATTATTTAAACAAAACTGAATTCCATTATATCAGTTATTTGTTTTAGTACAGCAAGTCTTCAATTTTTCAGCGATGTTACTATGCAAGAGTTCAAATCCCGAAGGCCGGAACGTTTTTTAAGCTATTGCATAGCTTTTATAGCGGGCTTTGAACGCGGCGACCGAATCAAGAAATTCCGTAACGAAAATAAAACCTAACACCCCCCACTTCGCCTACCATGTATCTTGAGTTCAACACATTCACACGTTGCGTTTGTGTACTGTTTGTGAATAAGCGCGCGGCGTGACTGCACTGCATCGCATCATGAAAAGTCTCTAGCGCGTTCTAGCTTATGAGTGTGAAGGGGACAGTTAATGTTTTGCTTTCGTTAATGTTTATAAATATAGCATGGTCTTATTTTATTAATGTTTTAATATTAAATTATTATTGTCTAATTATAATTGCATAAGTTGATAAAAAATGCTATGCAATAGCTTTACCGCGGCAGTCACCGAGTGCCAAACGTGTTTTTTTTATAACGAGACCTGTGTTCATGAACTACTTATGCGCTGAAGGAATAATATTGTGAGTAATAAAAATAAAACCTCCTGCTTATTCTTGCCACAAAGAAATCATATTGTGTACTAATTCGAAATGTGATACAGCTTCATACAATTGAATATAAGATCTAACGTATCATCGAAGGTCGTGAAATTCATGTTGTCTCCGAATTAGATCGTTTACAAAACCTAACCAAATCTTTTTTTCGGGCCACAGACAAACTCTATCCGTAGTGTGTAGTTGTGACTTGAAAAAGACAAATTGAAAACGATTGATCAAACAGCGGTACTTTGTTTCAACGTTATCAAGGAGTCACCGAGATAAGGCTCATAAATCAGAGTGATAAGCGACGGATTGTCAGATTAACTTGATAACGGGTCAGAGGGTTTAAAACAAACGGATCTTTGTTTGGCAGCGAGGACATTGATGTATACCTTTCGCCTTCGTAGACATTTTCTGTTGAATGCCGCAGTGAATGTGTGAATGTGAAGTTTTTAATGTCGTGGGCCTTAATGAGACATCGGACTGACAAACATTTCAAAATTAATGACGTTTCTTTTAGAAAACCGTCTAGAACACGATGCGCTCACAAATTCTCTGTAATATAATAAACACGATGTTTTCATGTGCCATTTTTATTATTTTTATGTAAAAGCAGCTTTGTTGTACAACGGGTTTGATCCATTAACGGTGCTTTTAGGCACCACAAGCACCGGTCACCGTCCTCGTCGAACCCGTTGCTTGCGACGAAGGGCTCGACGAGCGAACTAACCCATAGACACAACCCACTGAGTTTCTCGCCGGATCTTCTCAGTGGGTCGCGTTTCCGATCCGGTGGTAGATTCTGCGAAGCACTGCTCTTGCTAGGGTCAGTGTTAGCAACTCACCGGTTGAGCTCCGCGAGCTTACCTACAAACGTTAGGGCGAAGCTGAAATAGCCTCTCAAGGCTATCAGCATAGGTAGGGGAAAAAAAAACAACGGGATATTCGAACACTTTGTACAATGAGCGTGATCAAGTAGTGAGTATTGTGAATGTCTCCCATCCCATCGTAAATTGACACGACGAGATGTACCATTAGATACATTTTTTTAGTGTATAAATGGAAAAGTCTGTAAAGAATTACGGCCATTTTGTGGTAAGCCACCTTATCGTCGTATCCGTGACCTGGCCCCCTAAGAGCTAGGGGTCCCACTCGTTTTGTGCGGGGAGAGACCCAGACGTGGGGTGGCGTGCTTGGCACGCTCACCCGCAATAGGAAGCCGGGTGATGGTAGACCGCGTTCCCCCAACCGCTCTGGGGGAAGGTGTAACGCGGCGCCATCAAAGCGGGCTCTCGGCCCGCTGAACGAGGGAACCGGTGGTCGTGTCGCTGGCGGCCACCGGTCCGGCGTCCGTGGGACGGTGGGATGGATGTAATGTGCTCTGCGTCATCCCTGTCCCGCCGTTTCAATAGCCCCGACTGGGCTCCGGCCCGGTCCGAGGTAGGGCGCCGGTTGTGAGCGGCAGGAGTTTTTAGTGGGTTCAACTCCCACATACCCCACCTGCCGCGCGGGTGGGGATCCGGCGATTTTCTCCTGTGGAAAAAAAAAAAAAAAAGCCACCTTATCGTAAAGAATCAAAAGAAATCGATATGCACGTTCAATATAATATTATCCCTTATTATAATGAGTCAACATTTTTCATCGAAAGCATATTTGGGAAGTCTAGAGTGGTTGTAACTCATAAAGTCGCTTGGTAACGTTACGTAGCGCGAATAAAACTTAATCAAGTGTAAGTGAAGACTCTACAGAAGATTTGTTTAGCAAAGCAGAACAGGAAATAAAGTAAATATTAAGTTAACTACCATTTGATTTTTAATGTACAGGTGAATACGAGCTCACGGTCTGCCTTTTATTAAATTATTTATTACCTGGTGTCTATGGACATTACAAAGTGAACACAGTCGTATACCTTGAAACACCGTATACCTTTATATAAGTCGTATACCTTTTTACTGGTGGTAGGACCACTTGTGAGTCCGCGCGGGTAGGTACCACCGCCCTGCCTATTTCTGCCGTGAAGCAGTAATGCGTTTCGGTTTGAAGGGTGGGGTAGCCGTTGTAACTATACTGAGACCTTAGAACTTATATCTCAAGGTGGGTAGCGCGTCTACGTTGTAGATGTCTATGGGCTCCAGTAACCACTTAACACCAGGTGGGCTGTGAGATCGTCCACCCATCTAAGCAATAAAAAAAAAAAGATAATTTTTTTATCAAAAGTGTTCTAATGTGCTCTGCTGAGGAATGCGCAAAAGTTTTGCACCAGAAAAAGCTACGATGGTGGTACGCGGGTACGTGTACATGGGTATGCGGGCTGACAAGCCACTAATAGAAATATGATCTACAGAAGAGCTTTTAAAATATATATTTTTAGGGTTCCGTAATAAAGCGGAAATAAAAAAAAAAAATCGTTTGTACCTTATTCAATCGATGTCGTTTGGTTGGCTCGTGTGACATATATCATTATTTATAAATATTTATAATATTTCTTGGGCGGGTTAATTATATTATATCTATAAACAACTGTCAAAAAAGTTGGAGGTTCGAAATGATGTGCTATAAATATGTATATACATAACGAGAAAGGCCGCTTCCTCTCACATATTACATAATACTATCTACATTGAAGTACAGAAGTAAATGTTGCAATGAGGATAATTTGAAATGTTGCCAGCTCCCTGCGTCACTGGCTGTACTGATTCCCTTTGTGATCGCTGCAAGAAGACAACACCCCTTGGGCTATTTATTTACAATTGCGTTTTTAATGCTATTTTTCTATTGGTCTTGGAAATTGCAGTTGAGTCCTGTTTAATAGGAATCTGATAAAACATTCAAGAGCACCGCCAACACTAGAGACAATATCTTTATAATTAAGTTTTACTAAAGATAAATAATATTATCAAGATATTTTACTGGTGGTAGGACCTCTTGTTAATCCGCACGGGTAGGTACCACAACCCTTCCCATTTCTGCCGTGAAGCAGTAATGCGTTTCGGTTTGAAGGGTGGGGCAGCCGTTGTAACTATACTTGAGACCTTAGAACTTATATCTCAAGGTGGGTGGCGCATCTACGTCGTAGATGTCTATGGGCTCCAGTAACCACTTAACACCTGTGCTGTGAGCTCGTCCAACAATCTAAGCAATAAAAAAATATATTTTTAACTGCATTTATTCTATCTTCAATTTGAAATTCAAAAGTTGAAATAGAACATTTAACAAAGCACCTTCGATCCGGAATATTCCATTACGCTTTCTGTGAACGAACTCTCAAAGAAGATTATTACACATACGAAACGCTCATTAGCCATTCACTCCGAGACTAACACGGATAATATCTTTGCATACGAAGCGAGTCTCCAACAAACACACACGTACGTACCTTTAGGGCGACGCTCTCATCCACACACCGTAAAAAAAACGTTAGCATGTAACCGTTGGGGCACCATTCATTATAAATTATCATGCATTATTTTCGTGATGCTAAATTTTAATTTTCAAGTGACATCCCTGATAGAACATCCTCTGCAGATATGATCTCATCGCAAAGTTGAACATTTCACTTAGCGTATTCAGAGCTGAACCTGTTGCTGTTCTTTTCATTACTTAAGTGCTTGCATCGCCCCTGTGGACTGTGGACTTACCACTATGCATACCCGCGTAAGCAGTCCGTTTTGCTCTCTAGAGTGTAGCTAGCTTGTACATTCAACGGAGCTCCTCTTTCAAAGCATAAAAGTTTTTACTATTACACGAAAATTGCAGTTTTTCATATGCCTTTTTTTTATTTCATTTAAACTTCGATTGCGCATTATTGGTTATAAATGGTGAAACTGAATTTTCATTGTGTATTTTACTCTTCGTTCGCTGTTTCGCAGGAAAACTTTTATGAGTATGAGTGTCTCGAGTTTTATTTATATCTTTTAACGTAAGCTGTTTGTCGTTCTCGTCTTGTATAGACAAATCGTTTTTAAAATGTTTCCCCTTATTGTTTCAGTTTGAAATCTATTGTGTGCTTACATTATTTAAATTGTGTTTGTGATGCGCACGGTGCTTCTTTTTCTCTCTTTTGTTGGTGTTCAGTAATGTAAGCTCGTTTCTTTTATTTACTGTCATTTTATGTGCGGTTTTTGAAATGTCTTGTAAATTTATTGTACTGTCAATACATATCTATACTCATCTATATATATAAAAATAAATTGCTGTTCGTTAGTCTCGCTAAAACTCGAGAACGGCTGGACCGATTTGGCTAATTTTGGTCTTGGATTATTTGTGAAAGTCCAGAGAAGGTTTAAAAGGTAAATAAATATGAAAATGCTCGGAATTCAATAAAAATAACAATTTTGTTTATTTAATGTGTCCCCCAAAAGCTTAGGTCTTTTATTTATCGATTGAAGCAATACGAAGTCTGCCGGGTCAGCTAGTCATATATAAATCTATAGTGGTTTTTACGGATGTTCCGTTATAACTACTGAACCATGCATCCGATTGACTTGAAACTTGGTATTCATGTAGAAAATACATGTTCTTAATGGATAGGCTAATATTTATATGAGTGTTGGCCTCCCTACAGCAGTTGCGGGGGCGTTAATGAGAAGAATCTTTGTGGGGATGAGAAATAATAATGTTAGTTTTAAATGCCCAGCAAAGCGGACGGGTATAGCTAGTTTTTTATATTACCAAAAGAGAATATTATGTTGAATGAGTGATTGAGTTTCTTACCGATCGTTCTAAATTGCAGTAAAAGTCGGAACGAATAAGTTGAAATTCACAGGGTGTTTGCGAAATGACCTGAGTTCCGTGTAGTACCAAAAAGGGTTTTAGGAAAGGAGAAGGCAGGATCTGGTGGTAGGACTTCTTGTGAGTCCGCGCGGGTGAGTACCACCACCCTGCCTATTTCTGCCGTGAAGCAATATTACGTTTCGGTTTGAAGGGTGGGGCAGCCGTTGTAGCTATACGTGAAACCTTAGAACTTATATCTCAAGGTGGGTGGCGCATTTACGTTGTGGATGTCTATGGGCTCCAGTAACCACTTAACACCAGGTGGGCTGTGAGCTCGTCCACCCATCTAAGCAATAAAAATAAAATAAAAAATCATTTAAAACGTCACATAAAAACATTCCCCAATATACGCTATAAAACAGATAGCCACGTTTCTCCTTGCTAGCATTTATAGACACCACAGAAAGAATGGCACCGTCCAAAGTATTTGGATCGAATTTTAATTGAGAATAGAATTATGATTCCCCGCTCTATAGACGGGAAAGCATATTTGTTTTATAGCAGACGGTACTTTAGTTATCACACATAAATTTACAGGTACCGAGCAAAAGTTGAATAAAATGTAGAATCTTTAATTTTTTATTGCTTAAATAGGAGGATGAGCTCACGGCCCATCTGGTGTTAAGTGGTTACCGGAGCCCATAGACATCTACAAAGTAAACCTAGTGATGTGTATTTTAAAGTCTTAGTATAGTTACAATTTAGTTAAGAATTAGAATACCTTTAGTAATGTAATATATATATATACTTAAAAAGATTACGTAGCGTAACAGAAAACAGAGTGATGAGCTCAAAATAACGCATGCAGATGAGTATTAAAATCTGCATAATCTCAATGTAGAATCTAAATTGAAGTAAATGAAACTTCTAACAAAGAATTGACTATACAATTTACTGTTTTTATGATATGATGAATAATATATCGAGGGGTGAGGGCCTATTTTAAGTATATTTGGTATATTATCTTTTCTTTTTTTTATTGCTTGGATGGGTGGACGAGCTCACAGCCCACCTGATGTTAAATGGTTACTGGAGCCCAGACATCTACGACGTAAATGCGCCACCTACCTTGAGATATAAGTTCTAAGGTCTCACGTATATTTACAACGGCTGCCCCACCCTTCAAACCGAAACGCATTACTGCTTCACGGCAGAAATAGGCAGGGTGATGGTACCTACCCGCGCGGACTCACAAGAGGTCCTACCACCAGTAAATGTATTACGTAATTGAAGGCCCGTTTTATTTGATATTAGCAGCAACAGTTCGATATTTTGAATTGAACTTCAATTAACTTTACTCCATTTAAATAGCTGAATAAGTTTTTTATTTGTTATGATATTTTACCCATATTTCAAAATTGAATGGCTATCCTATAAATATGCCAAAACCTCGCTTAAACCATTCGATATCAGCTTTTCACCCTTCGATATATAAATTATCACTTAATATACTTGGTTTCGTGCATTATGTTAGTTTAAAATATGACGTCAGGGTCACTGCAGCAAGCATTCTTTACGATGTCGCGTCACCGACTTATTGTCCATAAAAATACTGAACGCATTTTAGAATCTTGACAGCTTCAGATATAGCTACCTATAAACGAACGGCGTAAATAAATTTTACAGTCTCGTCATCTATACTAGTATTATAAAGTTGAAGAGTTTGTTTGTTTGAACGCGCTGATCTCAGGAACTACTGGTCCGATTTTAAAAATTCTTTCAGTGTTAAATAGCCGATGTATTGAAGAAGGCTATAAGCTATATAACATCATAAGACCCATACAAGTGGAGCACCAAGAAAGAATGTTTCAAAATATTTTCACTTTCTACGCAAATGAAGTGAGGGTTAAAATTTAGCGTTATGCCAAAGTAACTATTCCACGCGGACGAAGTCGCGGGCAAAGGCTAGTGCATAATAATGTTAATGGAAATCTCAATCAAAACAAAGTGTTGTTTTAGCATCGGGTAAATTACAGGTATTTAGAGCGACAATTAGACGACAAAGCATAAACGAAGAGATCTCCAGACCGTTGACATAGTCGTTGATGAAATTCGATAATCACTTTTATAGAACTTTTATAAAGCCGCCTTTAGATAAATTTAAAAGTAAATGAAATGGAATGATGTCTTAGATAAAGAAAGGAGACCCTTTCCGCTGTGGATGCGACTTAGACACGGTGGAGCACACACTCGCAGTCTACCTTGTAGCAAAACCGAAATCGACTTGCTGTGCTAGTAATACTTGAATGATGATGAAAGAGCATTCGCTTCTCTCTTCGCCTCAGCTGTCGCGCGGGATGTCCGAATTATGGCCCTCTAAGTATTTCGGGCTCTTTCCAAAAAACCCACTGATCGTAGACCCGACAACCGACACTTCGTCGTCCCGTGGGGACAAAATGGCGGGGAGAGATGTGCTCCACACGTAACGCATCATGAATGCAAGGACACGGGCCTTAGTATCATAATATGCGATTAAGAATAAGGCGAGTCGTGAGCGTGTCTTAGACTTCATGCATAAGCATAATCGTGTGAATGAAGACGGCGACAAAGCGTATCGGGTCCACGGACATATTAACGTCTTTCAACATTACTCTAAAATTAGATTCACATATTCAGATTAGATTCACAAAAGAGCAAAAAAAGACCTTTACGAAGAGTAATTTAGAGATTCAATTTTGCTAAAAAAAATATTATTATAGAAAAATCTCATCAACGCAAAACATTTGAAAGACCCGAAGTATTCATGTGCAAAGTTGGAGAGCGGTGAAAACGTTTCATTTGCAGGGCGAAATTCAAATTTAAATTTGTGATTAACATAAGCCTCTTGATGCAAAATTGAGTCTATTCGTAACGAATACAATAATATATTAAATAAATAATAAATAAATAAATATTTACTAACAATCACGCCACGTTAACAGGTCCCGTGGTGAGTTCGTAAAGAGCACGTGTTACAGGTACCAGATAACGGAAATAAATGTAATATTTTATTATACACATACATATATTTAATATACATCCATAACCCTGGAAAAGACATTTTTATATTTATCATACAAATATCCTCGGAGGCGGAGGGCAATTATTGTGTTGCTGCTCCTCATTGTTATCTAAATTAAATGAAACTTTAAAATTATTGTTTAAATACACTTATGCGAAATCCCTTTTATTCTATATTTAATCATTGGTATAGGCTTTTCTTCCAGGTAGCTTACAGGGCTCGACATGAGAGAGCTTGCTAATTAGTGCTAGCAACAGCAGTGCTTTGCTGACTCTACGCGACCCACCGAGAAGATCCGGCTAGAAACGGTAACCGGTGCACGGCGAATGAAAATCCATGTAAAGTTTTCCTAAATAAAATTTAAATTATGCTTTTTATCAACCAGAGATAGTTATGCTAATATAATTTAAGTTTTATAATCACTGGTATCAACTATGCACCTTAAAACGAGATTGTCTGTTACATAAAAAAAAAAAAAATTTATTTGTCCCAAAACTAGAATTAAACATCCTTTACAACTGTGACAGTTACAAATTCTTAAAACAATGAAACTTAAGAAATTATGTTCGAAAACTAATTCTTTACGAATGTTTTTTACTATACAGCTAGTTATAAATCAGATAACAAGCGAGAGCTGTGCTCTCGAAAGAAAAACCCTGTTTTGTAGCAAAAATCAGCTGGCTGCCTTCCGGTTTTTTTTACACAATGCGCGCTCACAAACTGTAAGCTCATAAAAACAAGAAGTATGTTCAGCTAAGTAAATGAGTATTGTTTTTCGATTCAGTCAGCCCCGTAATTTATTACCGTATCTATTTCAGAAATACTCTCTTTCCAGACTGTGCATAGTTAATACGATTTTTTGTTGTTGTTGTGATCCGATAATTTGTACTCTTTTCAATACTCAAATCATGTGCCAATGTTACTGGCATAGTCAACTGTGCACCGTTAAGCAAACAAAACCAATAAAATGAAGAATATTTCTTGACACCTGATACGCAAGTAAGGATATTTAAGAAATAAGATGTTTGTACCAATTCGTATGAAATTTTTGCCTTTTTTGTGCTCACCACATCTAGATCTGACAAGAAAATCGAATATATTTATATTGATATTAATTTATGACTTAAAAATCAATGTTACAAACTCAGCTAGTCTCTCATTTAAATGAACTTAAAAAAAAATCTATACTTTTAGAAATGAATTTTCCATGGATAATAATAATTTTACATACCTACTTGTCTATAATTGATATATTTTGATTAATTTTGTTTAATCACGACCCCAGTGTACTTAAGTATCATACTTTATTAACACGGTAGTATTGTTCAAGTCTTCCTGGAACATATTATATATACCTATGTAATATAACTATATAATAAGTGTAGTGTAAAATAAGTGTGGTTTACATTTTGGAACATATACTACTAAAAACTACTATCATTTTCAATTCCTAAAAAAGAAAAAAACACCGCTTGGAATTCTTCCAATCGAGAGAATAAAAATGTTCAGATAAAACGCAGTAGAAGCTCCCAGGTATGACATTTACCCGTACCTTACTTCCTCATTCCGAAGCGAGCTCAAAAAAAAAGCGCACATTCGGATTTTCCGATTCATGTCCCTTGGAATTACTGTCTAACCGGCACACGGGTATCAAAATGCGGTACAAAGTTTTATTTCATTTTACCAGGGACGAACAAAACGAAAGCACGGTCCTGCGAACACTAATGAACCTGCCTTCAGAGTATTCAGTCGAGTCAAATACGAAACCGCCACAATAAGTTTGCACGTCGGGTAAAGGTCGTTCCGATGACTATGTGCCTTATGTCAACCGGGATACGGTGGATTAAGTTTAAAATTTAGTAGGGTCGGAGTACGGGATAACGTGTGTGTTGAGGTAAAAGGGGAGATTATCGAGGATCCACGTACGTTTCCATAACATTGCTCGAGTGCGAGTGTATGCGGCGGGCGGTAGATTCGCGAGTGAACACGGTAATTAAAATAATAACGTACAAACAACAGCGTGAGTATTTTCAAAATATGAAATTAATTCATTTAATGATTCTGGGTCTTCATTACTCAGATATTTCGTTGGTAATGTGAGCCCGAGTAGGCACCGCCATCTTGTTAGTCTCAGCCGCGAAGCACTCGAGCGTTACAGGTAGCGATATGTCTGTGTTCTGCAATCACTTAACATCAAGAAAATTTAGTTCGGATCCACCCAGATAATGCAATAGCTATTTAGTATTAAACAATAAATAAATAAGTCAATAAAATTAATGAGTCTCATCATTCAATCTTCAGCGGCAACTGTAAACTACTAAAATTAGATTTAATATTTGATAAACAATGAAACAATAAAAACGTTATTGTCTCTAATAATTGCGTTAGCCTGTAAACTAATAAAGTAATTAAACGGTCTAACACGCGAACGATTGGCCATTAACAATTTAGAAACATAAAGCTTGCTACTAGTAAATAATTAGTCGTAAAATGTTTTATAGTTTACGTGTTTACACGCAATAATCTATCAATGATCCGAGACAAATTGAGCTTGTCTATTTCGGATGCACGTTCGGGAAGTTTTAGAGATGTTAGATATATTACTAGTCCGCACGGGTCCTGCCGATTCCTGTTGCGAATCATTGATGGGTTTCGGCTCTAATTCTGAATAATCCGATAGAGATTTAAATGCATCAAATATCGGCAGTGAGATTATCTGCCCTATTTGTAGAGCAAAAACGAAACCGTGTATTTTTTATTGGCAAACGTCGTACGGTCTAAGCTGTGTAACTTGAAGAGGATATGTCGCTTGTAACGTGTGTATTCACGATGTTTTAGCCAACGAGTTTAATGCCGAATCATCTCGCCGGCCGCGATTCCGATCTGGTGGTAGATTCAGATTCATTTGCCAGGGCTAGTGTTAGCAAATTCTCTCGAGTTGGGCCCCGTGAGCTCGCCTATCAAACCGAGCGTAGCCGGAAAAGCCCCTCGAGGATAACAGCAATTAAAAGGAGGAAAAAACCTATTTTTTTGGTGCAATTACCTTCGAACGAGTCGGAGTGATCTTTTTTTGTGGTCCCGAAGTAATATTCCAGCTTAAAGGGTACATACACAACAAGCTATCAGCTTTACTGATTTTCCTATTTTACGTCTTTGCACGCTCCGTGTTACAAATAAAGTTTACTGTTCTGTACTAAACAAATAATGTAACCCTCGGCCAACCGCAACCAGTTTACATCGTCGATAAACCAGGATCACCGATATTAGATCATCGTTCTGTTCGATACTACGAGAACGAATTGAGCCAATGTCGTTTTTAAAGGTTGCGTTGTTTAAACCGGTTCACGCTATCAATTGAATACGCTAATATTTATTGACAATTACCATGAGTTTCAAGAGACCAGTTTTCTCTTTAAGATCTGATCTTAAGATCAGAGATTAAGATCTGCTATGAATTTCGCAACTTGATTTCCTCGAACATAAAGACACATTCTTATTCAAACGATTCGGTAACGGTATCTAATTCACCAATCACCACTAAAATTACCGTACGTTCTTATGTTATCAATAGCTACAACAAGAGTCTTATATTCAATTTGGATTGGTGGTTTTTAATGTTAAGTTTTTTACCCACCCACCTGATGGTGAGTAATTATCGCGGCTCATAATTGTCATCATTGCGAGAGGCATAGGCCAAATCGTTGCCTATCTATACTAATATACAAATCTACAGTGATTTTTACGGATGTTCCATTATAACTAATGAACCATGCATCCGATTGACTTGAAACTTGGTATTTATATAGAATATACATGTACTTAATGGATAGACTAATATTTATATGAATGTTAGATTCCTTAATGATAATGACAATAAATAATAATGTTAATTTTAAATGCGCCCAGCGAAGGAGTACGTCTAGTCGTAAATAATACCGTACCTAAGTAATGTTAACTAAATTAATAATAACACAGTGAAAGTACTTAGTTAAAAAAATTTAGGCGTAAATACGGTGTCACCTGACAGGTTTCAATTATACCTACAAACGAAACAACATTTTGAATTCAGGAACGATACTATCCAGAAACATTAAGAATCTTAACGAATTATATTCTTAACAACCGACTTACATTTCCCTTTCGACGACTGATTTAAAACAGTAACGTAAATTTTATTTGGATCCACTGTATTCATCAAGAGGCCTTGTCCTGTGGTCGATAAAATTTATTAGCTGTTGATAAGCCATTTTAGCTTGTAACATTAAATATCTCAGTAAATTTACTGCCGTGATAAAGGCAGAAGTGGTAAGATTGTACATGAAAAATTACGATCATTGAATTAATGAGTGTTTACAGTACAACATATATCTATGTATGTATATTTATCGAATTGATTTTCAGTTAAAATTAGCTAGCAAAATTCACTTACAATTATCTTGCGATTTTGCTACGATTCTATTTTGATACGATTTTGATACGATACTACCTAATCTTTTTTGCTACAAAAAGATTAGGTAGTACAAAAACATTTCTATACTTTCTAACATATAATCGGCGATGTATTCAATGTTTTAATAAATAATAAGTAAGCATTCGATATATCAGGCTATTCATAATGATTGTGTTAAAAGTCATTGAAGTTAGGAGTACTCAAAAAAAAAACCAGAAATTTTTTGGGATCAATTACTGGATCAATCCAGTTTCACTTCAAAATGTAATTTTTGGATTCTCTCAAGAGACTTCAAAATCATTCTAAGACAAAACAGCACATACATACACATCTATAAAGTATTTATTAGTCGTCGTGATCCCATTGTTATAGTTAGACATTAAAATGTGAATTTATGTACAAGACTACGTCGGTTTAAAGAGTCATTAGCGTCATTAGACGAATGCATCGGTCGTCTTACTAATTAGGTCACGAACGCCAGGAAAGAAACTCCAAGCAGTAAAATAATTATACAAACTTCAATGATTCGAATTCATAATTTAATTTTGACCATGCCAGCACGTGTCACGAAACATGTCACATAATGATCGATGGACGCGGCGCGCGGCCCTTGCGACGCATTGATTTACGATCGGTTATATGTAGGTTGCAGTGTCTGAATGTGATGCATGGTGTACTAATCATTGTAGCAATAACTTGAACGTAGAATTAGAATTTGTAGCAAGAACAAAAAAGGCTTCAGTATTGATTGCATCCGATTTGAAAGATAAAAGTAATTTCCCAGAATTAGTCGAATTTAAACTTAATTTATAGAATTAAAACTATTTATAACACAATCGCAGTAAAAAAAAGCTCCAAAATAAATATTCAATTGCGCACACAGAAAGTATTTATGATTTAAAATGGTTTAAGCTCTTCCATTCGTCTAGCTCTTTGGTATTATTTTACATGCACATACATGATTTGTATCGGCATGCAACGGCGTTTCTTGTCTGATGTTTAACCGGGCTATTATTTATCGCATATAAAGATAAATTCACTATATATCAAATGTAAATAGCTAATTGTATACGTATCTTTTTCAATTTGAAAACTGAGGACCTATTGAACTACACATTCTCCTTCGGTTTATCGTATTTTTAATATGCTTTTATTAGCTTCAGACGTATGTATGTTTGTAACGGAATTTTTGAACATGATTTTGACTCGACTTATGACAATTCAATATTTAAAAAAATATTTAAAAAATTTAAATTCAACTAAAAAATGAAAAATAAATAATAGTTTAAAAAAACTAACAAAATACGCTTTTATAGAAAATCCAACTAAAAAATAGAAAACGCATTTTTTTACAATAAAATCTTTTTTTTTCTTACACTATTTTCAATTCAAATTTATTGAAATTTATTTTCTATTTTTTAGTTGGATTTTCTATAAAAGCGTATTTTGTTAGTTTTTTTAAACTATTATATTTTGTTGTGAAACATCGCAAATGATAGTAATCTTATAGAGACATTATAAATATGGCATTGACCTCAAAGTATAATACTGAAGATCTTCAAATTTAACTATCCCACATTTCTAGACAATATGTTTCTTTTCGAAAAATTAACACAGAGAAACATCTCGCCATCTTTATCGAACGTATACACTTTATAGCAGTGATGTCACAAATCATTACATGCTTCTTTATTAACTAACACATTTTTATTAGCTTGTATCTTTAAGTAAAGGAATCTTAGCGAAATTTTCACTAACTCCAAGACGTCCGTCAAATTGAAAATTACCAAGGACGTAAACTATTTAATTACCAAATTATTTGATTACTTCGGCCTAACATCGTGACCAGAATGACCGGGATCAAGATATTAGTATAATATAATTTTAACTTTTGCTTCTATTAAAGTATGTTTTTATTGTTGAATTTGTCATTAGGAGTGCCCGCCACCAGGTTTTAAATGCATCGAAGTTAGACATTTCCGAAGAGATTTATAATATTCTTGCTGTATTAGATTTCGATAATTTAATTTTAAGCTTATAAAAACTTAAGAAGTCTATTCAACAACCCTACCGTACAGTATTGAGCTCGGTTTTTTATTTACTATTTTATGGAGGCTCTAAAATCGCATTGAGAGATGATTGCTTAAAAAATTACTCTCTTTTACGACTAAGGGAAATTTGGAGCCTGAATGTTAGATGTCTCCACGTATAGACATATAGACATATTTTTATGCTCGCTCGTGTTATTTTTGTCGGCAAATTCGATGTAACTTTCAGCAATGTACAAAAAATATACATACAGTTTTGTAACTGTATAATTTACCGGAAAAAAAAAACTGTAACGTTGTAGGTTCCCAGAATAAACATTGTAGATCTACTTTAGTTGCCGGATCTTTATAGAAAAATATTGTTTTTTTTTAATACTTAATATGAAGGAAGGATATAGATAAATGTACTTTTTGGTTAACAACAATATATTGATACTGTTATATCAGATATTCGGATAAGTATTTAAGATACATTTCCGATTTTGTAGTGGGGCTAAGTCATTACGTTTTATGACGTCACCACATTCACAGCAGAATAACCAACATGTCATTACAATTTATAGTAAAAAGATCTAAATAATAGAATCTATTATAAATTAAAAAATAACTTTTAATGGCTGAAGGCGCTAATACGTTTGTATTATGTTATAAATTTCTCAGAACTAAATAGCCCTGAATATTAAATAGAAATTTACAAATAATACTAGCCAAATTACTAGTTATCGTAGACATTTGCTAGCGTATGATTAATAGGTTTAATGTTGTGGTTATGCTAATTTTCTAGTATTTTATGGTTTTAACTCTGGAGGTCTACGTAGCTAAATTAACACCCTTTGTAATCAAGTTTGCGTGTTTCGTGCAATTCTCAATCCGGATATGGCTTTAGGTGTCCAGGGCCAGTCTGCGACCTTTCGGCTTTGGTCCGATATTTTTCGTTTATTCAGACAATGAAAGCGTATTTTTAACTGGCTTCAAAAAAAGAAAGAGGTTATCGATTTGACTGTTTTTTCAGGGTGAACCTATTTTGATGATTTTTTTTTGTATGTAAAAGCTGGTGCTTCTCATGTGGTCCCATTTTCCTCTATAATTCACCACATCTTCATCAAGATCTGAATAATAGTTTTTGAGTTATTCTTAATAGTACACACATGGCTTTTGACTGCATTGATGATATTCTCATTTTATTTTGTTGAAATCTTTTTTATATTTTGTAAAAAATATATAGGTATTATGCGATTTAGGGTTCGATGTCAAGATAAATTGAATTTATTATGCAACATGTAGAAGTCGTCGTGGTTTACTGAATAAGACGCTTGGTGTGCTCTTTTTTATGATTTGAGGATTACTGGTGACCCGGAGGCCTTTCCAGTTTCACCAGGACAGGTGGGCGAGCAAAGGCTCAGCGAGAAGGTCATCAAGCTTTGCTAACAGCTGCTCGAGTGCCTCCGAAGGAGACTTAACAACTCAAGAGCAACTGCCACGCGAATGCGAGAGAATTCCGGCGAGAAACTCAGCGGGCTGATGCATGGGTTAGGTTGCACGTCGTCCTCTTTTTCGAGTTCGACGAGTACGGTTACCGGGGTCCCTAACCTGCTCCTAGTGTTAGGGCTGAAGGCGTCTAATGCATAGGTTATTGGATCTGATGGATCCGTAAGGACGCTTGGTGTGCTATTATCGAGCGATGCGATTAGGCTAACGCCAAAGGTAATTGGCAATTTGTTTAAATAAAATAAATTCTTAACTCATGTTCACGACTCAACTTCGACGACGAAAGAATAACGTCGTGTAATAAAAATCAAACCCGCAAAAATTATAATTTGCTACACAATTGAAACATAAGCCACAAGTTTCAAGGTAAGTGGCGACATTTATGTCGCGATGTAGGCAGTTCACCTGTTTATGCAATAAAGAGTATTAAAATGAGAGCTTTTGGTCGTGATCTTATTTAAACTGCATGCAAATGAATTTTAATAACAACTATTCGCAAGATATAATGTGTGGTTCTTATTAATATGTTTCATTAGAAATAATTGAAAAGATCAAACCATAATATTTTTACAAAAATGTTTTTATTGCTTAGATGGGTGGACGAGCTGACAGCCCACCTGGTGTTAAGTGGTTACCGGAGCCCATAGACATCTACAACGTAAATGCGCCACCCACCTCGAGATATAAGTTCTAAGGTCTCAAGCATAGTTACATTAACAATAATAACATTACACTTCGCTTGATCTATCGGTAAATGTTCGCGATGAGCCCTCCAGTTGAGGCGACTTGCGCACCACATGGCGTATATTGATGTAATTGAAATCTTCCCTCCCATAATGACTAAGAACAATTACAATAGTTTAACTAACGATAAATAAAACCCAATATCGGTACGAAAATCTCTAAAAGTCGAGTTTAAAGATTAAATATCTCACACAATGTAATTTCAATTCGTTTAAAATAGAACATAATAATATAACTGATATAATATATCACTGGTGGTAAGACCTCTCGAGAGTCCGCCCGGGTAGGTACCACCACCCTGCTTAGTTCTACCGTGAAGCAGTAATGTGTTTCGGTTTGAAGGGTGGGGCAGCCGTTGTAACTATACCTGAGACCTTAGAACTTATGTCTCAAGGTGGGTGTCGCATTTACATTATAGATGTCTATGGGCTCCAGTAACCACTTAACACCAGGTGGGCGATGAGCTCGTTCACCCATCTAAGCAATAAAAAATATATATATACAAGATACACCTATATAGGTATAACTTGTATCTCTATTTCATTTCCAAAGCGAAAAAGACAAAACTTCGGAATCCAATAGTTTATCTGCTAAAAGAATAGCGTTGTCACATTCCGATTTGAGCAACCGACGCGCGTGGACGTGCTCATTGTTCGTTCGATTGCCCGACCTCGGTTCGTGGCACATCTGGCGTCCAAGTGTTTTGTCGGAAGTGACTACCGGTGATAATAGATTATTGTTCGTGGCACATCTGTGGCCCAAGTGTTTCTCGGAATTTGTACCTGCGCCTAATTGCAAGGCATTGCCGCCNTGAAACAAAAAAAAAAAAAAAAAAAAAAAAAAATAGCGTTGTCAGACGTTAAACTTTAAGATATGCTTTTGATAAAACAAAAAGAGATATGTAACGGCGGGGCAGGGTAAGTGCTTGGCTTCACGAACCTGCTTCAAATTTAGATTCATTTTTACTTTTCTTTTTAAAACACATTGTAGTTTTTGTTTGATATTTTACTACACGACCGTAACATTATTTTGTGGAGCACGTGTGATCGCGTGCTAGATGAAAATTATTCATCACAAACGTGAACCATTAAGTTAAATAGGTACTGCGCTGCAACAAAGCAGATAATATTATGTGACTAGTTTCATAAAATCGTTTACAACAACCTGTAAATCTAGGCAGCAAAAGTCTACCTGGATGTTAGGCTGATCGCGTGCGCACATTTCATAATGTTATCACATTATAAACTACATGAAAGGCTCTCTACATAAAATCTCTGTGTTGACAATTACAATGGTTTCTAGAATTTATTACGAACACTTTAGTAATATTAAATGAAACTGTTAGCCTTTTTTTTTCATAGCTTCCTATTTTTAGCATAAATTGTGTTCACAACTGGCTGGAACTGATTGTTCTCACAATAGCTCAGTTACAAAATTAATCTATACTAATATTATAAAGAGGAAAGATTTGTTTGTTTGTTTGTATTGAGTAGGCTCCGAAACCACTGAACCGATTTGAAAAAATCTTTTACTGTTTGGAAGCTACACTATTCCCGAGTGACATAGGCTATAATTTTTTTTGAAAAAAAAATGGGGTCCTTACTAAAACTCCAATAATGTAACCCAAGGTGTAAAAAAATTACCTAAAATATTCTTTACATCGCGTGCCCTGCAAAACTATTGATGATAGAATAAAATAATGTACTACGACTTTGTAGAACACATTATTATGTACAAAAAGTGTCTCGACTGCATATATCTAACTATTATAGTTATGGCGCAATAAATACTTTTATTTAAAAAAATAAAACAACGTCAAATATCGTTGAAATTTTTTTTAGACCCAAGCGGAGTCGGAGCGGGTCGCTAGTCTAATATAACCTCAGATTTTTATATCAGTTGTTGCGGTATAGTTTTAAAAATAGGACCTCCTAATGCAATCGCACTTGCGAAATTTGTGTGTAGCTAGTATCTGGCACGGAGTGATCTGAACGGGCTTGTTCTACCATCCTAAGCGTTCCTGCCGAGAAGCATAACTACTTAGTGACATAAACCGACGGGATACCAACATTTCCGTGCGGTTCGGGTCGGGTCGTCGCGTCCCTTTGCGAGGGCGCGGGACGGACCTCGGGGAAACCTCTCTGCCCGGGCATGTGACTCCCTGTCTATCGAGGCAGGGGTGATGAGCTGCGGGTTGATAACTAGCAGGCTTGAGTTGAGATTGTAATGGGTGGGACTGTCTCTTCATTCCTCTTCTTCTCCTTCTTCATTCTTCTCTTCTTCTTTCTTCTCTTTTTCTTTCTTCTCTTCTTCTTTCTTCTCTTCTTTTTTCTTCCTTCTTCTCTTCGTTCTTCGGGGCGACTGCTTCACTCCTCCATTTTGTTTAAATTTTCTTCCGTGCAGATACACAATAAGCCCGGCCCACCCTTCCGGACGAAATTTAATCATCCTAATTTTCACCTAATTAGCCAGTCGAATGCATTTTGATGAGATTACGTTGTAATAGCGAATGATGATTCAGAATAATTCAACAAAAACGTTTTAACTCTTTCGGCCAACCTTTAAAATCGCCGTAAAACAGTACTCGCCCTTATTTAAATTAAAATTCCAAGGACTATTATAGTTCCCTAACGTAATTCTTTAAAGTCGTATCTGTCCGCTGTTTAGGGTTGCCAGTCTTACAATTAATCGGAATGATCGCGTGTCCGGGCACCGGGCCCCTTACAAATTTATTTCCAAGGGATCTGCGATTAGAATTGTAGAATGTTTCGGTTTTGCCCTTCGTGCTAATAATAACTATGAAATTTAAGGAGTGAAAAGCGTGACTTGGAGTGGAATTGTTTACTTCGCCGTGTGTTGTTATACATATAGTACATTTTTTTTAATTACGTACTGTTTGTTATTAATTATTTTTATCGCGAAATCAGTAGAATTTCGAAATCATTACCTTTTGTAGCATTATTGAGATTATTTGTAACAGAAACTTGGCCATAATTGGCAAGATGATTAACCGACGTAGTGCATTATAACAGCATCCTGAAGGCATTAACAGACCGTTATGACTGTCGGTACCTGAACCATTGTACCATGGCTCACTTGCGGACTAAATAATAATAATATTAATGGTTGGTTCGAAGTATCAGTGGAATGGAATATTTGAAATGTATTCAACTGATAATTACTTTTAATAAATGTATCTTTTTTATTTGATTGGTTTTGTTAATTTAGGTATGTTTCAATGATACTATGTACACATATGCACTTATTGTTGTCTGAAATAAAATAAATCATTCACCATTCTTTATAATTATTTCGAATTGAGAAGCATACACCGTACGTACGCCTTGGGTTTTAAGGGGGTTCACATAAACGTAATTATTTTAAAGCGTCCAGCATTTCCCAGTTGTGAGCTATCGATCACTTGAACGCGTAATGAATGAGTATCTAGTACTAACACTATAAACGTGTTCGCACTTCCCACCTCCCATTATTTCATTAATATAATGCATCGAACTGAATTTTAGAGCTGCATATTAATATTAGACCAAAGTCGGAATACTTCAGTTAGTTAACTTAGAAAATTAAGCATTGTTTGTATTCATTATAAAATGCATTTCGTTTTGATTAAATAAGTGTTTGATTAAAAACATTTGTAGTCAGTCGTATTATAAGTCGAAGTTATGAAGAGACTGGTGTTTCTATTTAGTTCAGTTGCGACGTTTTTATAAATATTACTTATACTCTGTTTTCACCTACAGAGAGGTACAGTCAAGTATTTTGTTAAAAACTTTTTTTTTAATGCTTAGATCGGTGGACGAGCTCACAGCCCATCTGGTGTTAAGTGGTTACTGGAGCCTATAGACATCTACAACGTAAATGCGCCACCCACCTTGAGATATAAGTTCTAAGGTCTCAAGTATAGTCTCAGTGTAGCTACAACGGCTGCCCCGCCCTTCAAGCCGAAACGCATTACTGCTTCATGGCAGAAATACGCAGGGCGGTGGTACCTACCCGTGCCGACTCAAGAGGACCTACCACCAGTAATACTACTGATACTGATGTAAACTAAGCTACTTTCATCTATATGTATGCATGTAGCACGATATATAATCACACAGCATACAAATCAAAATACTCGAAAGAGTTAAAAATTCTATCGATTATGATATTCGCCAAAAAAAAAAAAAAAAACTTGTATTAAATTCCAAAATTTTAGTTTCAAATTTTTAATCTTATATAAATCCCGTCATCGATTAGTATAAGACAATTTAGTAGAATAATAGTGTTTATAAGGTTTTCATGACTGATTAAAAAAAAGGAGATTGACCGTGTGGTTCGGTTCTTTTCCCTCATCTTCTATTACATATAACAAATTAACGATTTCTGCAAAAATATCATGATATCTCGAAACCATTTTTTTTTTTTCAGAAAACTGTATTTTATCCATTGTAACGATTTGGGATTCGTTAATGAAATAAATACAATAGAACTCACCGATCGGCGAAGCGTCAAACAATTAATTTAACACACAGCAACCATTATCTCGGTGTTAATTTATCGCCCTGATGGTGTCAACAACGAACATTTCATTTCCATACCCGTACACGGGATTACACTTCGGGTTACATACAAACTATTTCTCGGTACACGCCCGGAAATTGTTCCAGGCACATAATGCCTTGTACTCTGGTGGATGCAATACGGTAGTGTTGCGGTTACGACGCTTTTTAGATCTATTCGTGTCCACAACAGAATTGCTTATGCGCGCTTGTAGGGTGGCTTTGGAATGACTTGTTTTTGCATATATTATGTATGTTTTTTAAGACAGGCGTCTGTCTGTAGCTCGTTTTTGAATTGGTGAGTATATTGGCAACGGAAAGTATTATAAAATCCGGTATTCAGTTGAAGTCTCAAAACACCTAAACAAAAATAGCATCCCCATTTCGTCTTATAGGTGTAGTGATGGGACTATATAATTGATCGGTAAATGATCAGTTATCGTTCTCCGAATAATCGAATTGTATATTGCGAATGTTGACTGTAGGGATGCAGTACGATTGAGAACTTGACCTCATGTCTCAAGATGAGTGGCGATATTCACGTTTAGGTGTCTATGGGCTCCGATAACCACACACTACGAGATTACCGTAGAGTTTGTCTGGGCATCTATTCAGAAAATAAATATCTTGCACTGCATGCCGAAATGCATGGTTTTCATCAGAGTTTTCTCATTTTCATTATGTCAACTTAAAATTATGTCCATAATTATTGTGGTTACTTTTCACTAAAACTTAAACACCACTTAGATTTTGCTTGTGTACTTAATTAGATGAATTTTAGTTTATTACTGACTTACTTATCGATCGCAGCTTGGCCTGCTTAGACTGCACTTTATATCGCGTGGGTGGAGCTGCGTGCTCAACAGTGGGATAAACTATATTATTTCTCGGGGTTCAAGCTATTTTCAGAACGTATTCGATAAAAATCGGTTCAACGGGTTTGGTTGTGAAAACGTAACAGACACGCAGAGTTACTTTCGTAAGGACTTTTTTATACGTCGCAGTAAAAATATTCGAAAAACATCTAAATGACGACAATCTCTTTACAAGATTAAATATTAATGAAAACAAAAACATTAACAAAAACCAGCACAATGTTCCAAATTAATTTCTATCTACCTGTGATGCTATATGAAAAAATATTCGGTAATTTTGGAGACGTGCCCGAACGCACATAGAAAAAAAGCCGCTTGTATATGTTTCCATTACTCTTCTTTAGTGACCCCTTACCATTTTTACCACTTTTCTTCAATGAACAGACACATCTTATTGTACTGTTTTATTAAATACCAGCGATCCGCCCTCGCTTCGCTTCGGAAACAATAAATTTTATTATTGATAGCTGAGTCCCGCGATGTAACCCGCGGCTATTGTCGTACCGCAGGTGGCGCCGCGAGGCGATGCTAGTCTAAAAAAAGTAGCCTAAGTTACTCCTTATACTATCTACCTATCAGTGAAAGTCCCGTCAAAATCGGTCCAGCCGTTCCAGAGATTAGCCGGAACAAACAGACAGACAAAAATTGTAAAAAATGTTATTTTGGTGTATGTACCGTATATACCTATATATTCATATGCATGTAGTAAAAAGCGGCTATTTTAATATTACAAACAGACACACCAATTTTATTTATATGTATATATGATTTTGTAAATCGTAAAGATACATTTGCTCCATATTTTATTTTATTTGTCACATATTGTTTGCAAAGATACCACACCCGTTCATGAGTATGAGGACCTGGGTTGCTGAACCCCCCAATTACTATAGAGAAAAGGGGCACTCACCAAAAGAAACTTTAGGCGAGCTTAAATTTGAAGCGTAAAGCTGTGCAGATGCTAGTTCTATTATAAATTCTTGTCCTGTGTTATTGTTTGATAAATCACAATGTATTCATTTAATGGTTAATAAAACCTGAAAAGTCTTTGACAGATTAACGCGAGTGAAAATACTGTTTATCTGCAATGAAATTAAAATTGAAATTTAATCGTATGCAAACCAAAATTAAACCATGTATTTACATATAGACATTTATATTAGATAATTAATGTGATTATTTATTTATGAAGAGTTGAGTAAAGTATTATTTTTGTACATTTATATAATAATATTATATTTTCAAAATAAATGCAAAATATTGAACACAAAAATGGTTGAATCGAATAAATATAAACTAAAAGTGTATCCTAAAATGATTTAATAGCGTATAATAAAATTATAATAAGATAAAAAAATGCCATCAACTAAAAGATTTAAAAAATCTCTTTCGAGACGTTTATTGGATACAGATCAATGAATGGTTTTAATACAGCTACTAATTAAATCATTTTAATTATATTACTATATTCATTCATTGTTACAATCACATAGCGCAGTAGGCCGAATATAAGGTGAGTGAAAACTGTTTACGTTGGAATGGCTTTAATAAAAAGTTTTGTCACGCTAAATATCAAATGAAAAAAATTCCTTGCTTTGGCTTGCTTTACAAGAGAGTTTGAAAAACTCAAATATTTATGTCACGCACTTTTTCGGTTCGCGATGTGGCTCTGACACGATTATTTTTTTTGGGTGAAACGAAGGACGAACTGTTCCGAAACAGGACGGACAGCAAAAGTAAAATGTTTGTTGCCACACCACAAAATTCAAATTTGATATAAACAGAATATTAAAAATGTCTCGACATACATAAAAGATACCAAAGTAAAAATCTGTTTTTTTTTTGTTTTCGATTTATATAAATGAGTTTTTAATTTTTGGAGTTTACTCCTTTAGAATCGATTTACATATATAGGCCCGGGGTATGAAAATTATGGGGACCAAAATCGTACTAGCATGTCACACGAAATGCGTTATGCGCCTGATTGGCTCCTGATTGCGTGATGCGTGCGCGCGCCAATCAAAATCGTACTAGCATGTCACACGAAATGCGTTATGCGCCTGATTGGCTCCTGATTGCGTGATGCGTGCGCGCGCCAATCAGGAGCCAACGCGCGGCCGCGTTATCGCAGGTGACGCCGGGCTGCTGCGCCGGCAGTCCGCCACAAAGCCTCGTACTGATCGCGCGTTTCTCTCATTATTGTATTTTCATATATTTGTTAGTCGTTTGTTTTGTGTCTCGTTAATTTGTTAATAATCTGTAGTGTATCGTGTTGTCGTAATATAGAACTATTTCTCGTATTGTTTCGTTTAATTTTTTATATCCAGTAAACTCCAGTCGTGCGTCGGAGCGGACACACACACTTTTTTTTTATCTATATATATAAAAATAAATTGCTGTTTATTAGTCTCGCTAAAACTCGAGAACGGCTGGACCGATTTGGCTAATTTTGATCTTAAATTATTTGTAGAAGTCCAGAGAAGGTTTAAAAGGTAGATAGATATGAAAATGCTCGGAATTATATAAAAACAAACAATTATGCTTTTCCTTTGATCTGTCCCACGTCGGACGGATTCCTTTTGTTTGTTTTAAGTTTATTTTAAACAAAAGTTTAGGTCTTTTATTTATCGATTGAGGCACTACGAAGTCTGCCGGGTCAGCTAGTAGAAAATAAATCAGACATGAAGTTTCATAAACGCGTTCGCGAACGGTACCCCCTTCAAGTAATTCAAGTACCTATTAAGTTAAGAAATCGCACCGTCGGCTACCTCATTTCCTAAATGCATTACGTAAGCAACGGGTGGGATCATGACTTATTGCGACGCCGAGCTAGAGACACGTGTTTTACTCCTAAAAGTACATGAGATTCCATTTTCTTTTCATATTTCCTTGTAATGAGAAATTAGGGACCCCTTTCACAATGAGATTACGGTGGCACTCTTCCGACCCTCTTACCTGCTCGGTCCGGACGCGTCGCCAACAACGCTCCATGTAAACAATAAGATGTGTGATTGTAAAAAAAACCTTACCGTGATTAAAGTTAGGGATCCAAAAAGATATTACAATAAGTGAAATATAAAATAATGATGAAAATAGGTAAATTTTTTTTTTAGCTAGAATAAGATAAGTATATTAAAGTTAGAAAAAGTTAAAATAGGTATATAAATATTGGTACAACTGCTATACTAAAGTTTATATGGTATCGCCAAACTATACAAAATAAAAAAATCCTGGTTCCGTTATTAATCCTAAAATAAATAAACAAGGGCTCTGATTATGTCAAAGGAGTATTCGCGGGCCGGGCCTAAAGCGCACGGACAAAAAAAATAAAAATAAAAAAAGTTAAGGATCACTCAGGGCCCTGAAACCGCAATACTATAAGACATATTTTTTTTGTATGGAAACTATCGACATCTTGTAGCGAATGCCCATAAACTTATACGTCTTAAAGTTAAGGCATTCAATTATTGTGTAACTAAAAACAGAAAATAAAAAATTAATAAATCATACAAGTCTTTATTTGTTATAGACAAATTGATTAAATTTTATCAATTAATGCTTTCTGAAAATGTATAAAATCCTTCATTAAAAATCAAATATAGGATAAGTAATTTGTTACTGTCATCAACAGGAGCAATGAGAAACTAATGGGAGCGAAGCCATCTAGTGGCCGACGCCCGTAAACATTTTTGTTGAGTGCTTGAGTTGCTTATCTATAACTAATTTATATGTATTATCTGTGGGATCACTGTCTCCAATTCAGATAGTGAACAGCCCAAATTAGTTTGAATTTACGATAATTATTATTAATTAATGTCGTAACGCTGTTCATAGGGAATTGTTTTCTCAACGATGACTCGCATAGTGGTGCAAAAACTATAAAAACGATAGTAATGCGACATAAGGGGCGCGGCTTAGTCTTGAACAAAGTAATGATTGATTTCTAATTATTTGATTACTAGCGACCCGCCCTCGCTTCGCTTCGGAAACATTAAAACACACATGAAACCAAAAAAAATATATAAAAAAAAAATTAAAAAAAGTAGCCTATGTTCATCAGGGACAATGTCGGCTTCTAATGGAAAAATAATTTTTCAAATCGGTCCAGTAGTTTCGGAGCCTATTCGAAACAAACAAACAAACAAATCTTTCCTCTTTATAATATTAGTATAGATTATTGATTTATATCGCTTTCGGGATTCAGGGCATTGCAAACATTTATCATTTAATTCAAAAATTAGTGGTAAATTTATGTAAATCAAATTTCATTGAATAAAATCTCAGTTAAATATTATTTCTGTACGAGGGAAGCGGAAATGTATCTATCTTTCTGTAAACTCATTATGACCCTATTGAAAAATATCGCAGCCTTTATTGCAACAATTCATGTCGTATGAATAAGTCGCCATTAAATTTCAGTGAAACATGCATTGAAATTTTCTTTGCCTTTTCATCCTGTTTCCTTTTTTTCTATGGAAGATATTTTTAAAAGAAATAAACGTTCTTCTATTTAGTACTCTACATTGGCACTCGAAAGATGTTTAGGATAGTATTAAATTTATTGAAGTACACTGAATACATAAGCGAAGTCGTATTGCTTTCTTATTTTAAGAGTGGAACAGCAGTTATATGAGTACAATAGATTTTCGATGTCTTTTCTCGAGGCGGGTGGCGGCATTCACGTGATGTCCACGAGTTCCGAAGAACCCTTATCGCTAGGAGGGTCGTGAGCTCCATTTAGCATTTGAAAACAACAATAATTATAGTTCAAACTATTTGGTTGGATCTCAAACAAATGACTTTACTCAATAGTTATTTTTTACTAACGTTTTAGTTTATTTACATTAACCTGGTTTAAATATTCGTACGATCAAAGTATCCATGCAATTCTGCAGCAGACTGTACATAAATATGAATGTATTCAATGCAATTCTGCAGCAGACATATATGCATGCATACATATATGAATGTATTCACGAGTAGTAACATACATTGGCTCCCCAATTACCACGTCACTCAAGCTGTGTCAGTCCACAGTTGAATTACAACTACAGCAAATTACCCGCGCGATTGCTCATGTGGTTTTTGGATTGTTCATTTCATGCGGTTTAATTATTACGATTCAAGGCAATTCCAATGATTTTTTTTTCTTACATATATCCCGACCAGAATAGCCAAAAGAAAAAAATTGTTAAGCTTATTTTTACTGATTGAACCAAATTTATATGTATTACATTAACTTTTTTGTTCTGTTACTAATATTCTGCAAAAATAAACATAGCTTTTCCCAATTTATTATTATTAATAACAACACTTACACAAAAGAAATTCGGTTGAGAAAAAGTGAAAATGGTACTTGAATACTATTTTCACTTGCCACGTAGCACACGTCCGTCTGAGGGATAGGATAGCCATAATACTATTATATGGAATACTATTTAGACGTTCACTTTAAAAACGGATTGAAACCTTCATTCAGTGAGGTCTATGACCTCAACAAAGAATACCAGATGGAGTATGTGCTCGTTTGCTCTTTAATGCATATGATAATTTTAATCGAATTCGGTTTGGTGACCATTAAAACACGGCGACAGTTCACCATCAGACTTCTCATTCGTAATTTATTCACGAGGCAGTCTTTAAATCTTTATTATCCTTTGGTTTCCGATCAAATATTTCCATCTCAAAGTATCGCTACAAAGAACTTGATCGATGGCGTAAAAGAAAAGAAAACGTCTTGCTATCTGTCGTTATTAAGATACGTCACAGTCCGCGAGCCCAATCCGACGAAACTCGAAAGATTTTTTGGCTCAAGCTCAATATTAAGTTCGGTTTAATTTAAAAAGAAAAATGTATTGCAGTAAAATAAGCGAATTCGATTGGCGCAGCCGCCATTTATTAGTATAATTATTTTTTTTAAAACAAAATTTCCAAGTTTTGCCTCGGCCGAGTGGGACATTTGAAAAAGCACCCACTTTCAAACTCAACTGGTTTACGATTCGGCCTCGGGATGCCAGATTTTTACGAGAAAACTTCACCGGCATTACCCTAAAGTCGAGAGCCGTTCAACAAGAAGTGATTAAACATGGAATTCGCATTTGCATAAACAGTGGCTCGCGAGGAATAAAGATACAGGGTATATTACTGTTTCTTTATGTCCGGAACAAAGTTTCATTCGTTTCAAGTACGAAAACATATAGCTATAACAACACGCATGTATGTCAGTATGTATAGATATTCAAGTTGTGTGTGTGTGTGTGTGTAATGTGAAGATACCAAATAGCGGGTCTTTATAAAGTTGCCGTTTACAACACTGAAAATAATTTACGTACCTATGAGTGGCAATAAATTGAAAATACAAATGAATTTTATTTTAAAAGTATAGATTTATTTGTATTTTCAATTACAGTCATTGATTAATGTTTTGTTTTCATTACATTTCATCAATATCGACACGATTAAAATAATCATAATCTTTGGAATTCAAGTTCCGTCGCGGTAGAACTTCCGCACCAACGGCTCATAAGATTAATGACGTATACGGAGTGAACACTACAAATTAACGCACGACTTATTACTGGTTTTAACGTTACTGAAATGGAAGTTTTGATCTAAAAAATGGACCCCGTGGTCACCCGAATAGTAAAGGCGACGACAACGACGACTTAAAGGCGACAGTGGAAACAGACGGTACTTAATCTACCGCTGATTTTGTAGCAGCTTTCGACGCTAGCATAAGAACAATATTGGTCTACTTGCATTAAATTGCCAAGGTAAAAAATATAAGTGGGTGCCTCCGAACTGAACTATCGCTAGCTCGAAGAACGGGTTCAGGTATGCCTTGCGTTGCTTGACAGACACAGAAAAGAAGACATTTTGAACCTCATTGTCAATTGCGATGGACAATTGATTCTTTGTGATAATCGTCAGAGGTGATGTTGGTAAGACCCTGGTAGCAATAGCCCAAACAAAAACTTACCCCCAAAAGTCACGATCACGACATAGTGCCGGTATACTTCATCACAGCTTCTTATCAAATAGCACCGTCATTACTGCGGACGTATACTGTGAGAAACTGGACAAAATGATGGAGAAGCTCACGAATCTCGGGCCAGCCTTAATTAATCGCTCTTCCTCGCTTGTCCTACACGACAACGCACTATATATACCTCATGTGGTACAACAGACGGTCTCTAAGCTACAAGAGCTAGGGTCGGAAGTTTTCAGCCACCGTACTCAACAGACCTTGCGCCAACAGACTTCTACTTTTTCTAAAGGCGGGAAAAAAATTGCCTTTGAAGAGTTTAGTGGCTCGCGTATCTCTGACTCATTCAAGAAGGGCATTGAAAAATAACCATTCCGCTGGCAGAAATGCACCGATACCACGGGTGCATATTTTGATAGATAGAACTAAAAACTATTTATCAAAAAATAACGTTAGCTTTCTGTATAATAAATTACAACGTCGTATGTAAAGACTTAATGTTATAGATTGTAACAAAACAAATTTTATAAAACTGTTATTACAATTAATTACTGAAATTAATCTCATAAAATTATCTAAACCACATACACGTATAAAGCGACCCGACCGGAAAGACCGGAATCGGTAATGTACCGGATATTTCCATTCATTCCTGGGAATGTGACACAGAAGCCTCAATTTGTCGTATGAACCAAACATCTTATTCGGTAATGAAAATGATCGGGCGTTCCATTGTTGGAGCGGACCGCAAATGCCGCAACATTGTACCCGTTAATTGTGAGAGCTTATGAACATGACAGGATGTCTATAGGAATGGAATGTTACTTACAACATACGAATTTTAGGTAAATTTAAGTAAATGAGCCTGAAAATTTATTTTCGCATATTTACTAGACACGTCTTTTTTTATTTCGCAGTTAAGTATATTATATAAGTATACTAGTCGTACCCGTCCGCTTCGCTGGGCATTTAAAATTAACATTATTATTTCTCACCCCTACAAAGATTCTCATAATTAACGCCCCCGCAACTGGTGTAGGAAGTCCAACACTCATATAAATATTAGCCTATCCATTAAGTACATGTATTTTCTTCATGGATACCAAGTTTAAAGTCAATCGAATGCACGGTTCAGTAGTTATAACGGAACATCCGTAAAAAGCACTGTAGATTTATATATTAGTATAGATTATACGTATTATAATTAGTTTAATATGTAGTGTATTATCTATTTATTATGTTTGTATGCTTTATTTATATATTCGTATTTAATTGACTTTTAGGATGGGAACACGGAGATTGTTTTGTATGGTTAATTTAGTGTTTTTTTAAATTAAAATATATAATAACGGTGGTTTATTACGTTTAGCATCTGAGAAAGCGTATAAATATGGGAAAATAAAATAAAGCTTGTTTTTGGTTTGAGAAAAGTATAAAACTTGGCTTGAAGCTCTCGTTACAAGGCTGTAAAATCTTTAAAAGAAATCGAATCCAATATCGTGCAAGGTATTAAATAAGACGAAGCAAATATATGAATTTTCCGAGATTGCTGATGCCTGAGCTAATATACACTTCGTCAAAATCACCCGAGCGAACCTGACTCAGAGCAAAAAATAATCAAATCAAACGTATTTGTTAGTCGAGGAAACCGTCGACAAGTCATTACTCTTTAGCTTTTGAGTTTCGTTTAGGTGCGAATTTAATTAATTTCAACGTTTCAGCTCGCTATCCGTCCTCGGGAGAAGCCATAAAACCTAATGGACTTTCTCTGTCTAGCTGAGGGTTATATTGCGAGGCCTCGGTGCGGTCTTGCAAATTGCACCCTAACTATTTGGGAGTTCATTTAGTTCTACGGATGGATATCATTAAGTTTTTGATTTTGTCGAAAAAAACGAAACAAAGATCAAAGCAAAAAGCAGGAGTCACATAATTTCTTAAGATCTTAAAGCTTTAATAAATCGATATTAATAAAGTGATTACTGTTAATTCACGTAGTGTGGCACCTAATGGGATTCTCGAGACGGGTTATTAATAATATAGTTGCTGAAGGCATATTTTCATTAAACATATTTGGTAATTAGATTTTGCAGCGACAAAATCTAAACAATGATATTTTACCGCAGCGAAGAAATCTACGATCATAAGCCATCATCGATAAGGAAGAGGAAAAAGCGCCGCGGGCTGCGTCAAAATTTCGGCGATTACGTAATTTCTATTCAAAGTGGAGAGTCGAGTGGCTTTCGTATAGGGTTGCCAAACACGAGGGAAAAGGAAAACGACGACGTATCCACTCCGCTTACAGGACAATCCCTTAGGAAACATCTTTTGAAATTTAAATAGGGTTGATTCGAGCAACGGTGCCACGGAGTGTAGTGAACTGAGGTCATTTACTATGGTGACCCTAATTTATGGATGTTTAACAAAGTATTTTTTAAAGCAAGAGTGTAAAAAATGATTCCTTCTATGGTAATTCAAAACAACATAGTTACTGTTTTAACGCGTATGTTTTCGTTTGTAATTAACTTACTACTCTTTGTTAAGAAAACCTCGTTAAAGAAGCAGATGCAATTTGCAAAGATGCAGATGGAATGACTGTTAATAAAAAATTAAACACATTAAAGTTATTAATTTAAGTTTTAGTTACAAATGTACATATGGTGAGCATTAATTTCATCTATTTTTGATGTGAAGAAAAAATATTGACAACAATATTGCCAAAAATTCAACTATGCGAGGTATGAACATAGTTTAAATCGTTCAATACAATATATACTTGCAAGACCTTCAAAATGTATTTTGGTATTTATTTTATTATTTTATGTATCTTGGTCTGAATATACAAATAAGTCATAGTAGTTCGTAATAATATTAGATGTTGTCAAAGTTTAAATTTGCAAGTCAATTTCAATCGACATATTGGGACCGAAGATCTTAGTATGTAAATCTGTTCAACTATAAATTGGAATATGCGACGCCGGTTTACCCACTGAATTTCTCGTCGGATCTTCAGTGGATCAGGATTCCGGTCCGGTGATAGAACCAGCGAAGGACTTCTTCTGGCTAGGGCAGATTTTAGCAATTTGTTCCAGACTGAGCCTTATGAGCTCGCCCATCAGTGATTATGATGAAATATCAAAGGACAATAGGCAGCTAGCAAAAAGGACAAAGGTCACTTCTAGTACATCACTACTGCCAGTTCTAGAAGCTTCATCATATTTTTTCACCTGCAACCACCACCAAAATTAGGTACAATTTTGAATAGTAAACTTTTTGAGACAGTCTGACAGGACCGGTCGGAATAAGTGAGCAGTTAAGTTTTGATACTGCAATATAGATAGGGGCGATTGACTTAAAATTCTACAAATTTAGATACGACAAAAGTTGAAGTAATAGTAAAGGTTAATGTGTGCTTCAACAATGAATATGGCCGCGTGGTAAACCCCACTCTCCTAGGATACCTTTCAAGAGGGGATTCTTAACGATTTTACGTTAATGGTCATTTTAACTTTCATGGTACATTTAAGAACTTTCTCAACGTTAAGGGTCAAGTTTGTGTGTAAATTGTATTGGTATGTGAAAACTGCATGACGGGCGAATGAAACGAAAACATGTTTTTCATATTGAATTCGCGCGCTGCTTGTCATTAAGTCGTTATTCAAATGGATTTCATATTTATTAAACTCTCGGCATAAGCCGACGGCGTTATCTTTTTTTTATTTGGTGCATTTGAATTTCTGATATTTTTAATAGCAGAGCTCATTAATAGTAACATAGTAATTTTAAGAAACGATTATATAAATACTAGCTTTTGCCCGCGATTTCGTCCGCGTGGAATAGTTACTTTGTCATAACGCTAAATTTTACCCGCGACTTCATTTACGTAGAAAGTGAAAATGTATTTGAATAATAGAATGTTAAAAATCTATTTAACCGAAATCACGCTTTTTAACCGACTTGAAAAGAGGACGCTATCAATTCGACCACCATTTTTTATCTATGTAATGTTCACCGATTTCTCGAGAATGCTTGAACCGATTCTGATAATTCATATATTATTTTAGCGAAACTTTAACCGTTTCCGCAGCGCACACAGCGGAAGCTCTCAAAAGGGAAAAAAACCCCGATTTTGAAACATTCTTTATTGGTGTTCCGTTTGTATTGGTCTTAGCGTAATGTTATGTAGCCTATAGGTTACCTCAATAAATGGGCTATCTAAAAATGAAATAATTTTTCAAATCGGACCTGTAATTCCTGAGATTAGCGCGTTCAAACAAACAAACTCTTCAGCTTTATAATATTAGTATAGATATAATTTTTTAAGCTGATCTGAGTTACACTCTAGAAATGTTTTTTCGTTAAAATTAATAAGTAAAGTTAAGAGCTAAAGAAACTACGTTATTCTTTTATAGATAGATCGCGTGTCGAAATACATCGGAATATACGAAATTGCTAACACAATCTGCTCTATCATCGAACTTTCAACGATTTCTTAACTAATTTACAATTTTGCGTGCATTCCTTACGAATAGTAGCGATAAACAAACATAGAATTAGCTGCACACACGTGAACCAAATTGAAAGAAACAAACCTAAACTATTATGTAGGTACGGTATCTTGCTTCGCGTGTCTTATCCACTGAAGTAGGAAACCTTATGGTCTCATCAAACGAGCGCGCCCTCGTAAACCGTCACAAGTTCAAGATGTCATAAACGTCATCTGCACTCGTAATCAAAACTGACGCGAATACCCGGACAATTTACGATTTAACGCTTCCACGCGTGATACGTGATCCCGGATAATATTCGCTCACGTAAATATGTTTAGTAAATATTTTCTCAACAATATGTGTTGTTGTTGTATTTGTTAAGACTAGCGGTCCCCTGTTAGTCGAAATTCGACTATAACTAATGGAAATTATAAATTTGTACACTATTATGATTCTATTGTCAAGGGCTATAATTTTTTTTTTTTTATTGCTAGGTGATTGGACGAGCTCACAGCCCACCTGGTGTTAAGTGGTTACTGGAGCCCATAGACATTTACGACGTAAATGCGCCACCCACCTTGAGATATAAGTTCTAAGGTCTCAAGTATAATTACAACGGCTGCCCCACCCTTCAAACCGAAACGCATTACTGCTTCACGGCAGAAATAGGCAGGGTGGTGGTACCCACCCGCGCGGACTCACAAGAGGTCCTACCACCAGTAATTACGCAAATTATAATTTTGCGGGTTTCATTTTTATTACACGATGTTATTCCTTCACCGTGGAAGTCAATCGTGAACATTTGTTGAGTACGTATTTCATTAGAAAAATTGGTACCCGCCTGAGATTCGAACACCGGCGTATCGCTCAACACGAATGCATCGGACGTCTTATCCGTTAGGCCACGACGACTAAAATATTATACTTCTTTAATCACAAATTTCGTCAAGACTACACTTTAGACAAATATCAATAAAGAGAAAACAATATTATTTAATCTATTCTCAATTTGACATACTATAACTGACAGACTGCAAAGCATAGTTTGACAATAAATAAATAGTATGCATGCGTGTGTGTGTCAAATACATGGTAGTGTATGTAATGTTTTCTTTATTGATTTAATGTATCTTTTATGCATTATTTAAAAAAAATATTAGCATTATGCACTTCTGCTCTATAATCTCTATAAGTGTGGAAAATTTCATACTCCTCCGTGCGAGCAATTTTCGTAAAAAGGGATACAAAGTTTTTGCTTCACGTATTAATATATGATGATATATAAGATATGTCATATATAAGTGGGAATTAAGGTGGTGGTTAAGTTCTACATCTACAAATATATACATACACACGTAGAATGTTAAGGCGTGTCATACAAGTTTAATATTTACTGAAAATAAACCATTAAAGATTCAATGCTTTGCCAAAGTTTCAGTCTTTTAGTTTCGCTTAAGCGTTTGAACAAACTCACAACCCACTTAGTCTGTGTTAAATTTAATAAAACTATTTTTTTACTCTTCCCGTCCTACTCTCACTCTCTCCTCGTCTCCAGTTTTGTTGAATCCTTTTTACCATTATCACATCTTTCTCTCGCATAGATCCGTTAAAAAACAACAACTAAATTACTGAGCTTGCCGTTGCTTAGCTTACCGTTTTTACATTCCATTAAATTGTGCCTTCCGAAACAGAAATACATCTGTATAATGTTTAAATATAGAATCACTTAAAATAAATTGTTTCCTCAAAACTTTTATAAACGCTTTTATCTGAAGATTTTCTATTTTCAAAAGATATCAAAGCATTAAAGATTTCCTTTTAAAAAAAAAACAGCAAACCATTCGAAGAGCATTGTAAGAAATTACACAATCAATTCTAAGATTTATTTCTCTAGTTATAGGATTTATTACACAAAAACTGCCGTTAAGTGCTACAGACAAGTAGACTTAAGAGGAATTATTTTATTCCAGTCTTTCTATTATGTAAATTAATCGTCCGGGGCCTAATTGGACATGAATTCCAGTGTTTTCCTATCCAATTTAATTGTAAATTCAATGTCTGTGACACGTGTGCTCCCGCGACTTTGCACGTCAAGGTTTTTTGGTTTGATACAGTAAGTACCATTAATGCATATGGTACGCGAGTTTTTTTTTTTTTTATTGCCTTTGTAGGCAGACGAGCGTACGGCCCACCTGATGGTAAGTGGTTACCGTCGCCCATGGACTTCAGCAAAGCCGCTGCCAACATAAAGTAGAGTCATTTAAAATATGTTTTTGCCATACAGTGAATACACAAGAAGGCCCGAGGTACGCGAGGAATGGTGACGTCTTGTAAAGCACACCACCGCCCGAACTGGTGACCACGATTCCTCAAGATTCAAGAGTGCCAACAACTGAGAAGAAAATCCATACAGTGAGCGTTAGTCCAACTTCACCTTTGTTCGCAAATGATTAATAATTTCAATTAAATATATTCTTTCGTTTTGTTACTCCGTTAAAACATTTTGATATACATTTATATTATACTAGCTGACCCGGCAGACTTCGTAGTGCTTCAATCGATTAATAAAAAACCTAAACTTTTGTATAAAATAAACTTAAAACAAACAAACGTTCGACTGGCGTGGCACCAAAGGAAACACAAAATTGTTATTTTTATTTAATTTCGGGCATTTTCATATTTATCTTTCTACCTTTTAAACCTTATCTGGACTTTCACAAATGATTCAAGACCAAAATTAGCCAAATCGGTCCTGCCGTTCTCGAGGTTTAGCGAGACTAACGAACAGCAATTCATTTTTATATATATAGATTCTTATATCTTAAAAAATAGCAAAACAGTTCAAGCGTAACCAAGTTTTCCAGTCGAAACCTTCGAAGTTGTCATTATTTGACTTCAAAACGTTGCTTTCGAAGCTATTCATCTCCTGTAAAGGTGTCATTCCAAGTTTCCTTAGGAATTTTGTCAGTTTATCAGCTTCGCGAACATTATGAACTCAATATCGCGATGCCTATTATTAAAATGTTTCGTCCCGATTCGTCGGAGAATATTGAATGAGAAGTAATTTTGAGGAATACCGAGGTCGACGTACATGAAATTTAAATCGTTCGATATTAAATGTTGTCAAAGTTTAAATTGACTTTCACATCTATATATGTATGTGGCTACAGGATCTTACATGACAATACTCTCTTAGACTATTAAATGAGAATATCGGGATATGCGGGTATGAGCTACTTTAATTACGTCCTTGTCGATTGTTTATAGTTTGAGAATCGTCATAATATTCAATACAAATCAAATCAAAATCAAATAAAAAAAAATTTTTTTTCACACTATCCTGCCTATTTCAGTTCAAAACCAATCCTGAATTCCAATTCAAGGGCAAAGTAGGCGTTATTCCAACGCAATTGAAACTTCAATCTCACATCTGTCTGCGATATTCACGCTACGCATGCGAACCAGAGTTATCACTTTGCCACAGAGCTCTCCTTATACGCTACAAATATTGTATCATTGTAACTAGTATACAGAACGTTATCTCGACTATCTGCTACAGCACGAGACAACGCAAGACAACGCGGTCTGCTCAAGGGTCTAAAATACCCCTAGACAGGTGTAGCTTCATTAATCTTGCTCGGTGACGCTAATGAATATTTATTCATGCTAACGAGGCTTATGACCACGGACATTAGTTAACCGTACGTTATTACTACAGCAGTGCACGGTCATGTTAACTCTATTAAGGGCACGTAATTATGCACACTAATAAGTTAATTGATCGAAAATTTTCAAATGTCACTCACTCATTGCGTGATCAGTAAAAATTACGTTGTATGCTAATATTAAATTGGCTTTGATTATAAAAACTGAACAAACATGATAGTATCTTAGTTGATATTTAGTTTTCGCGGGTCATGGATATAATTAAGATTACTTTTATTTTCCGAATAAGAAACGCGAAGCCATTTAATTTTACACATTTAACATATTAAACATATTTATTTAAACATATTTATTTAAATTAAACATTAACATAACATATTTATTTAATTAAACATATTTATTTAATCAAAATATGTACCATTATTATCTATACATTGCTGCCATCTAATAGTAAGGTATTTATGCCTTTGCGATAGAACTATAATGATCTAGATTCTACAAACTATGTGAAAGCATTTTGTATTGGCGTCTGGGAAGAACTTTTTTTATCACGTAGAAAATTGTCCAAATGACGAAAAAAATTTTAGTCCGTTGGCGCAAGATCTGGCGAATACGGAAGGTGCCGAATGGTTTCTAATTGCAGTTCCTGTAGAGTTAAAACGGTTTCTCGTGCTGTATGAGGTCTTGCGTTATCATGGAGCAATAATAGTGAAAATCGATTCATGAGTCGGGACTGTTTCACTGGAAGTTTTGCTATCATTGTTCGGAGTTCGACACAGTAGACATCTGCCGCTATTACTTGACCAGATCAGAGAAAGCTATAGTGAATAACACCATGCTGAGACCACCAAACATTTACCATTACCATTTTATTGGTACGCTTTGCTTTAGGACACTGCTGTGGCGTTTGACCTGGGGTCAGGTCATATTTCGCTTACGGTTAACATAAAAAATCCACTTTTTATCACATGTCACAATTCGATCCAATATTCCTTCATTTCTGTATTAACAAGGCAACACAAGTTTCAACACGCTTTTCTTTTTGCAGATTAGTCAAATCACCATGTGAAATCACCAAATCACATGAGGCACCCATTTTTCTTATTTTTTTACTTTATTGATTTGACGCAAATGAGTCAATATTGTTGGTAAGGTAACGTTAAGGCATGCCGATAATTCCTGGGTAGTTTGGCTCGGATCGGCCTCCACCATCTCTTTCAATTCATTTTTATTCACATGTGCGAGCGGTCTTCCACGTGGTTCGTTCTTTAAATCAAAATTTCTATCATAAAAGCGTTTAAACCAAAATAGCACGGTGCGTTCATTAGCAGTCTCCATACGCAACATTGATGTTGGGAGCTGTATCTGCAGCGTTAGTTCCGGTCGGAACTCGTAATGTATTCAAAAATCACTCGAATTGTCGAAGTATCCATCTTTGTTATCTAAGCTGAATAAAAAAAACAACTGAAAGTCGATAATCGAATGTTGCACATTTTTTAAAAGAAGAACCTCATAGGTACCATATTTTGAAAAAAAATTCACTTAAAAATCCGAAACCATGAAGGTTCTATATTCATTCGAGGTACCTATTACAATAAAATGGCAATTTCATACTTTAACCCCTATTATTTTGTGTTCTTGTTTTTTGACTGACGCGTTGATGCAGTTAGTGGTCCTGATCGTTGCGCCGATTCCCACATCAAACATTCGTGTGGTTGCAAACAAACCTGTTCAGGTTTGTTTGTTTGTTATTTGCTCTATGTCTGGGTGTTTACTATTTATATATGTATATGTTTAATGTAAATATGTATGTCAGTCGCTGGGACACATAACACAGGGAATCCTAATTTGGGGCAGGATGACCGTGCACGATTAGTTCCTAGTTATCTATTTTCTATTATTTGTTAATAAACACTGAAAGCTCGCTACTTTTGTTCTGATCTAATCGAAACAAACCAAACACGGTACAGTTCTGGATAGATTTAAAATAAGTCGACCTTTGTCCTCTGCCTTTTGTATTAAAAGGAGTATTCACCACGATTTGCATACTCGTTACATTAAGGGCTACTGTAGTAATTTACCTAATTCATTCGACCTTACCTGCAGTTTATTGTGCAACATACTTTAATTGGATCGTGATAAAACGAAGCCTTGGCACGTAAGCTTTCCCCCTTGAAAATTAAATGACATTCGACGGGGTTAACTGAATCATTAAGCCGGAATGATTACGGTATTCCTTTTGTTACAGATAAGAGCGATACCTATTGAGTAGACAATAGGGTACAATTTTGCTTAGGGAATTTTGGCAGTTAAGAAATAATCATTTGCACCTTCAATAAAAAAAATGAATTCATAAATTAATAAATAAAACATTTAAGGACATATCTTATTAAAAGAGCTTCGTGATACGCGAGACATGTTAGTTTAAATTAAGCGTGTGAGCTTTTATTGCCGTCTGGTGTGGTGATAAGTGACATGGTCACTACACAAGGGGGTCGCGGGTTCGAATCCCGCCAAGGGAAGATATTTGTATGCTAAATATAAATGTCTTTTCCAGGGTTATGGATGTATATTAAATATGTGTATGTGTATAATAAAAATCTTACATTTATTTCCGTTATCTGGTACCTGTAACATAAGTTCTTTATGAACTTATCACGGGACCAGTTCACGTGGCGTGGCTGTTAGTAAATATTTATTTATTTATTTATTGTTTGGAAATCAAAATATGCATAGAAAAGTCACAATATCAAATCAGGTGGAAAAAACAATTCAATAGCGAAACTTTATCGAATCGCCTGAACCAAAGGCTACTTAAAACCGACCTCAAAATCCCGACTTAAACAATGGCTGCCGTTTCACGATTTTATCATCAGTATGCTTGGAGCAGTGCCGTGTTTTATCTTTAAACTAGCCCCGTGAACCTATTTAGATGCGATCTGCTTTGCGCACAGCATTCTATTAACAACATGCACGCAATACCACAAGACCTTATCACTGATTTATGTTCGTATTTTACAAGATTACGGGTATGGCATTACCGTTGTTCAAAGCTATTGCTTGAATGATTGGTACACGACTTTAAAACTTTTATAGCGAGTCGTGTATTCATCTAGTAAGCGGATATAATTATTAGTCTGAACTAATAAATTTATTTCGATCATTGGAAATAATCTATGAACACCACAACTCTTCCCGTTAGTTTATGGTTTTAGCGGGAAATTTGCCCTAAGCACGTCATTACGGATCTTCCCGATCCATTAACGGTGCTTTTAGGTACCTCAAGCACCGGCCGCCGTTCTCGCCGAACCCGTCGCTTGCGAAGGGATTGACGAGTAAATTAACCCATAGACACAGCCCACTGAGTTTCTCGCCGGATCTTCTCAGTGGGTCGCGTTTCCGATCCGGTCGTAGATTCTGCGAAGCACTGTCCTTGCTTGGGCCAGTGTTAGCAACACTCCGGTTTGAGCCCCGTGAGCTCACCTACACGGACAACGGTCAAGCTCTGGCTTGAAGGGGCAACCGTTATACAATACTATTAAGAGTTCGTTCTCACGTCTTAAGGTGGACAGCAACATTCATCCCATGGTGATGATGGACGCCAGTATCCGCTTTATACTACGCTATAAAATAAATAAAAATAATAGAAAAGTAAATGACCTAAACGATATATAAATGATGAAGTAAAGGATATGATTTCACAATTTGGGAGAGAATAGATGAAATCGAATAAGGCATAAATCTGATAGGACTACTTAGTTAATTGAGCGTGTGGATAAGGAAATACTTAAAAGAAAGCAGGGTACGAAAATGAACTTTCTAAGAAAATTTATTCAATTCTAAACAATTTCAAGAATTTGAAATCAAATATAGGTAATTCACATAGAATCCTGATTCCGATTCGGATAATTTTAGTTCAAGGTCGTTATTATTAACCTCGAAGACAGCAACTTACTTCAGTTTTTGTTTGTAAGACCAAAACGGAGTCGATAACAGCAAATAAAACAATCAATGATGAAATCCGATATGGTTGAAGGCTGTTTAGTGCCGGCGATATCTGTGAATGTGACAGTTAACGCGAATACATTTTATATCTCGCTTGCTCAATCACGCTGCAATACCTTAGGATAGAGCAGATCGGATACATGAGTTAAACAGCGCGCGTAGTTTTTGTGTGCCTAAGATGAAATTGCAATACAATCTGATTGAGAACGATAGTAATGTATCGTTTTTTCCCTCGTACATCCGATAGAGAGATTCGTCTGTGAACGCGACTTTAGACAGGCTTTTAATATTTACATTTGTATCTATTACTAATTATATTATGGAAACATCAAAAATGTATTCCATAGTAGAGCTGTCTTTAGTGAAAAGAAAATAAATTTAAATTAATTGTTATTATCGTCTGACATTTTTTCAACTACGAAAATTCTTTTACGAAGCGTGGCATCTACGCACTTTATCGGTTTTTGATATTCTCACAGTCCGCTCTTTTGCAAGGCTACGTAAATTCAAAATAATCGTATAAATCAATTCAATTAATGTGTGGGTATCCTCATAGTTTACCATGGCAACACCTCACGTGATTAAATGTTGAAACAATATACCAAGATTAATAAAGTGAGACAGTAGTGGTTCAATAGTGTCCTGAACAAACAGTATCCTGTGCGGGCCCGTATTACGTATTAAGCGATCAGGGCCTCTTCGCTAAGTCACACGATCTATGCGAGGAGCATCGTGAATTGCTTTCTTATTGGCATTTCTATCGTGAATGGAATTTTCGGGCGTAGAACGTCTATTTATGTGCATTTCAGTAAGATAGCATTAATTTTTCACTGGTGGTAGGACCTCTTGTGAGTCCGCACGGGTAGGTACTGAGACCTTAAAACTTATATCTCAAGGTGTGTGGCGCATTTACATTGTAGATGTCTATGGGCTCCATGGGTCCAGTAACCCTTAACACCAGGTGGGCTGTGAGATCGTCCACCCATCTAAACAATAAAAAAAAAACCGGTTGGGGATCATCCAGCTACTTGTGTGTCGAAAAACAGCTTTACCGTATTCAAACATTAGCAGCAACAGTTAGGTTCAGATTTACGCTTTGCAAATTCAAAAAATATAATAACAGTTCATTCAGGTTGAGTATAATTTTACGATTTACGTAATGTTTACGTTTGATCATATTTAGAGAAATGCTGTCTTAACTGAATAATTCAAGATTTTTATTAATCACTAGCTGACCCGGCAGACTTCGTAGTACCTCAATCGATAAATAAAAGACCTAAACTTTTGTATAAAATAAACTTAAAACAAACAAAAGGAATCCGTCCGACGGGGGACACATCAAAGGAAAAACAAAATTGTTATTTTTATTTAATTCCGTGCATTTTTGTATTTATCTACCTTTTAAACCTTCTCTGGCCTTCCACAAATAATTCAAGACCAAAATTAGCCAAATCGGTCCAGCCGTTCTCGAGTTTCAGCGAGACTAACGAACAACAATTCATTTTTGTATATATAGATCGTTTGGGTTTTGCCCTCGTACTAAAAAACTAGAAATGTAAAAACAATACTATGGCTATACAGTTTTAAATTAGTAACTACCTCTTGAAGCTATTTAAATTTATATCATCGGCTCGTATCAGGCCTGCAGCTATTTTCTTTAAGATGTTATCGCATATTTTTTTTAATAATTCTCAAATGTTCCTTTTTTCTGTATACTTACTACATTCATGTATTCCGTCATGTTTTGAACTTTACAAAGATGCTTTATTCTAAACCCGCCACATCCAGAGAAAGTTGAATAACAGATTCAACAGACATCATAGTTGCTAACAGGCTCAAGTTTGGAATTTACGGTGCTAAAGTTCATGGAATGGAGTGGAGTGAGTATAATATATTCCAGTACGTACGTGATTTTGAAGATAGGATGATCTTGCGAACTTATATTAACAGAGCTGTGTACTGTATTAATTAGAAGGTTTTCATTAATTGGTTTTTCGGTTATAAAAAATAAGTTCTGTCGAACGTTTTTGGCTTAGTGCTGAGATCAAATGTAAATGTCGGAATACTATAAAAGTGCAGTGCTCTTTTACTACAAGGAAATGAATCCGTACAGTGAGTGGAACGGAAAGAATCTAGGTTTCCCTTTTACGAACATTCGTTTCGAGATCCAGCCAAATCGGATTTGAGTCCAATTTTCCTAGATTTTCAGAAGCTTTCCAAAATTCTGTCGAACAAAATTCGTAGGGGAAGCCTAAACAAAGACTCCACCAACTCACCTTAAAACCATTTTAGATATTGAGAAATCTATTTGAAATAAAAATCGTATATTTGGCATTCTTTATCGTGGAAGTACTGTTGAGCAAATTACAATACCATTATTCACATTGAAACAAAGTAGCCTTATTTTATCGACGCTTATTATTACAGTAAGCTGTAGTGTAAATGTACGTAAAACTTAAATATTCGGGCTTTATAAAACGGGCTGCGACTTCGTCTATTCGTCTAGTGCTATAAACACTGTTACTGCTGGTAGGACCTATGTGAGTCCACACGGGTAGGTAGGACCACCACCCTGTCTATTTCTGCCGTGCAGCAGCAATGCGTTTCGGTTTAAAGGGTGGGGCAGCTGTTGTAACTATACCTACTGAGATCTTAGAACTTATATCACATGATGGGTGGCGCGTTTACGTTGTAGATGTCTATTTGCTCCAGTAACCACTTAACACTAGGTAGGCTGTGAAATTGTACACACATCTAAGCAATAAAAAAAAACAACTAAATGGTTCTTAAGAAACGGAAGCGTACTCGTAATATTCAGCGTCAGAAAATCGTTGAAAAGCGTTGGAAATCAGGAAGGAACTGTCGCACAGGTGGACCCCACGTGGGGTGATGCGGGCGACATTCAGGACATAACTGACGCGCAGTAGCTAAGGAGACCTCTCCACGCGAGCATTAGTTACGTTTACGGCCACCATTTATAACCTTTCCCCGAGCGCCTGCCGCTCGTCTCGGTAAATATACTTAATTAAAATTACCACACGACGCCCTGGAGGCTCTGCTTGCGAACACGTCGACATGTTTTGAGATAAAAATACTTTTATGTTATACTATGTTATTCAAAAATAAGTACAGTCGTCGTGGTCTAAAGGATAAGGCGTCCGGTGCATTCGTATCGAGGGATGCACCGGTGTTTGAATCCCGCAGGCGGGTACCAATTTTTAAAATGAAATACGTACTTAACAAATGTAACACGATTGACTTCCACGGTGAAGGAATAACATCGTGTAATAAAAATGCAACCCGCATAATTATACTTTGCGTAATTACTGATGCTAGGACCTCTTGTGAGTCCGCACGGGTAGGTATCACCACCCCGCCTATTTCTTCGTGAACCAGTGGGGCAGCCGTTGTAACTATACTGAGACCTTAGAACTTATATATCAAGGTGAGTGACGCATTTACGTTGTAGATTACTATGGGCTCCAGTAACCACTTAACACCAGGTGGGCTGTGACCTCGTCCACTCATCACGGCAATAAATAAAAAAGTCAAAAAACTAAAAATTGACCATTGTGTGATGAAATAAATTTGTTTACCTCGCCAAATAGCGACACACCCTGGCTTCCTAAAATGCTTTTCGGTAGTTTAAAAAAAACAGTTAAGTAGTTTACATCATATTGTAATAAGTTTTTATAGACCTTTTCAATTTGCCTTATTTATTATAAAACTATATCGTAATCAAGTAGCGTAGCGCAACTTTCTTAGAAAACTAACATAACATAAGTAGCAAATCTAGACATTTTTTTTATTGCTAAGCTTGATGGACAAGCTCACAACCCACCTGGTGTTAAGTACCAACCCGTGCGGGCTCAAAAGACGCCCTACCACCAGTAATTATGCAAATTATAATTTTAGCAGGTTTGATGTTGATTTCACGATGTTATTCCTTCACCGTGGAAGACATTAAGTCAATATTTTTGAAAGTCACCATTAGGTTAAGTACGTATTTTATCACAAAAATGGGACCTGGTGTCAGGATTTGAACATCGCGAAATAAGAATGCACCGGGCGTCTTATCCCGCAGGCCACTACGACTTTAGACTATTAGAGATTTCTAATATGGCAACACAAAACGTATCCACAAAAAATTACTACTAAAACTCGCACGTAATGTAACACGATTAAGTACTAGAAAAAGAACGTTTCATTTGCGAATCCACGAAATATGAAACTTACTGAAAACATAACATTATTTCCTAGTCCATGAATAATGATTTCCGTTCACGTTAGGGCCGTACCTCATTTCTATTTCGACTTCGGTAACGCTCTTTCGCATCCCTTATCTATAACATATGAGTATATTAAGGAGCAATTCTTATATAGAAATAAATAATTTGACGCATCTCGAACATGATTCTAATGTCTACGATTCCGTTTTGTATCCGGGTAAGGTTTTACACAAAAACAAAACATCTCGTACATCTCTGAAATATATTGTTGCTAGTGAATGTCATCATACCTCAAAACTTTACAAAATGGCGCCACAAAAACTTCCTATGAAAATGTTTAACAAAAAAAATCATATAACAGATATCACCTATAATGAAAATCGGAAAGTGAAATATTATTATGACTCCACAAAGCCGACCAAGGATCGATGGCCCGGGTACTAATTTATAACTTGATAATGAAAACCGCACTAAATTCCGTTTTGAAGTTTACAAGTTAATAATAATTCGTACATAAACAGGAGTTAGGATTTTGTTTCACTAGCAATAATGTAAGGAAATAATTAGGCGATGCATTTTAGTTGGCATTTTTGCTTTACTTTGTTGAAAAGAAAATATAGTGAAAAAACGTTTCAAATTCCTAGAAATTTATACATTTTTAAACATTTAATCTTGTTTGTTTCGAATTGTTTTGAACTTTGGCGGTTATCTATATTACAAACACTTTTATTTAACGTTTTCTTACCACGATATTCAATTTTATTCAGTTCCCATTGTTTCCATGAATGAGAAAGTGCCATAAACACGGATAGACTGAAAACAGCGGGTAGAAAGTTTTGTGCAGATGTATCTCAAACCTTCTTTCTAATTTGATTTTTGATGTTACCGATAATGGAACTCGATGCGTCTTAAAATGTATACTCAAGGAGCTACTTCTGTACATATTGAAAACTCATTATACATTCACCTAGATGTATACCAAGTGTCTGACGGGTATCTAAGTACCGTGATTGGGATTGCCTCTTACTTCATACCCGTATCTTTTCAATTTATCAGCCCACAGAAGTCCACTGTTGAACATAGGCCTTCTGTATCGTATAATGTGCCCTGCCCAAACAAAAAAATACCCTTAAAAAGTCATGGTCAGTTTGGTGGTCTAGTGCCGGTATAAGGCCGATTTCTTACCAAATGGTAGCATTACTGCGGACGTGTACTATGAGGCACTGGAAATAATAATTCTGGTGCTCGCGAATCTCGGGCCAGACTTGGTTAATCGCTCATCCCCGTTGCTCCTACATGACAAAGCTCAAGAGCTAGGATTGCAAATTTTGCATTACTCACAAGACTTTACGCCGACAGACTTCGACTTTTCCCAAAGTTTGGACAACTTTGTGGTAGGGTAAAAAAATTAATAGGCGAAAGGCAGTAAAAAATGCCTTTGAAGAATTTGTTGGGATATTGCCGTACACCACTGCGTACAGCTTGTTCAAAAAGGTTATTGAAACATTACCGCGACTCTGGCAGAGATGCATCGATACCAGAGTGCATATTTTAATTGATAGAAATTAAAAAAAAAAATTATTATATAATAAGATGATTTAATTTTCTGTATACTAAACGTCAATTTCGTTGGTACCATAGGTACGTATAATTTCTAATAAAACTTATTGTATGCATTATTAGATGCGAAAAACAAATAATACATTTTGTATAAAGTATTAGTATAATGAGTAGTAAGAGTTTAAGTTTTGATAATGATAGCAAATTCATATGCAACAAAGCATCTAACATTGTGAATACTTTGAGTTTTACTTGTAACATAATTAAAGTTGTAATGTACCGTACATTACCAATACGTATTATATCTTGTAACAACGTTAATTGATGCCTGTGCATAAAGATTAAACCGCAGGCAAAGCAATCAATTGCAGTACCGGCGTCATTAACTAGGGATTTCTAGGGGACGGTGATGCTTCGGTACGAACTTTTAGAGATTTTATTTGGCTTACTCAGTTTTAGCACTTTAGGGGGGGGGGGGTGATTAAATAAAATATTTTTCAGCGTAGATATTATTAGGTAGTGGGTATCTGCTAACTACTATCAGTAAACGGTTACAACAAGTCTTACCTCATTAGTCCTTTATAAATCGAGAGGCCAGTTTACGGTTCTGATCTATGGCCATTCCCAAACATTTTGAACAAATAAAAAGTAGACTTATTTCCAAAAAAAAAAACCACGTCATATACGATAGCAAAAAAGTTTAAAAACAAAAGCCCTGTCATAAATGTAAAAATATTCTTCGGGAGCTCGTTTCGTCATGTACTGTTTGTTTTACGAAGTTTTAATTGGGAAAACAATTTACTGTTAACGAAGCGAGGAAAGGCTCCCGCAGAAGCGATCATAACATTTTTTATTACGTTAGGTTCTTTTACCAAAAAAAAAAACATGTCTAAAAAAGAAAAAAAAAAGCTACATTTATTATGAGAACGTTATCGAAAAATAATGTTTTCATAAATTTTCTCTGTCAGCTTGTTTAAAATTCGAAGGCCCATGAAAAATATATTTTCGATACAAATAGTACAAAAACTCCTTGGTGCTTCTAACATTGGCACTAAAGAATAAAAAATAAAATTCTCTAATCCACCCAACTCTTCTTACTCTCGTTTTTATAACGTCCGGTAATGGATATCGCTCTCGTTCCGCAGATGGATGGACTTTTATAGTGGTACAAAATCAATTTTATATTTTTAATCGCCGATAAAGCCGGCGTATCGGGACCGGCCGTTCAGACCGCTTTAGCAACGCGGAAAAAATGATATTTTCATTGAAATAAGAGCTCGGGGACTATGTATAACATTTTTGTGCAGTTTCATACTTTAAGTTAATGAAGCAAACGAAATGGACGTGAATTGTAGACGAGTACAGATTACACCAGGCTGGACAATTCTGGGATCTAGTTCCTACTGCCAATAATAAAAATAGCAATCGAAGCACTTTGGTAGGAAAATCGTGAACGATGAAAACGCAGGACACTAGTTCTATTGTTTTATAGCTGAATAGATCATGGTCGAAAAGATCTTGTGTCAAACGGGAAAATTCGATAACATCTCCGCGGCTCTAAGAAAGAAGCACAGCATCATGGCCGCTAAATTATAGCCTTCGAATGTTAGTTTTCATTACCAAAATATAAATTAAGATGTCAGATAAATCACTCACGTCGCACAAAAACGCCTTATCCCAAAAATAAATTTCAATAAACTCGCCAACCAAACCGCGAGTTAAATAAACGCGCCGAGTGTAAGAGGGGCCATTGTAACCAGGTTTTTATATTCACGTCGAGTTACTTTGAGTAATGGATATTGCCTGCATTCCGTGCACGGGGCCTTGTCCCGTAGAAAATAGAACTCTTAAGTTGATTGAATATCGCGGCCGCGTAATACATTATAATACGTTTTTGAATATATTTTTAAGTGGAGAAATGAAGCTAGATTCCGTCAAATGTAATCTAAATGTATGTACGTATGCGGCAATAAGCACAGCGACGTCATAATGTTGATTACAAAATCTTATACCCTTGAAACGGCTCCAACAATTTTCATAAAATTTAGTATACAGGGGATTTCGGGGGCGATAAATCAATCTAGCTACGATTTATTTTCAGAAAATGTTGTTTCATTCATGTTTTCAATAATCAACTTTATCGGTAATTTTGATTTTTTCTTTAAATAGTCATTTCATATTTTATTATTATTCTGTCTGTAAGATCGAAACATATTATTCATATTTCATCATTTTATCAATATTTAATTCGTATTTAAATATAATTTCTAAAAAACACATCTTATCAAAGAAAAAAAAAAAACCTAGTAATCAACTAGTAAGCTTAATAGGTAAATTTAATTTAATCACAATCAACAAAATACACACAAATTGTGCATGCAGTGCATTGTGCTTATTGCGAGCTTTTTAACGTTCTCGATAACGTAAAAGTTAGCTTCATTATCAACGTTATTATCTAGTATGCAATAACAGCATTACTAATAGGAAAGATTTTCTTTGTCAAGTTATTATAATTGAAAAATTGTAAATCAGTAAAAATTTAAATACTTATTATAATTATAGTCAATATTCGGAGAAAGATGTGGCTACGCGAACAGCGAAGGTCTACAGCGATCAACCGCCCGCTGTAGACAGGTTTCGCTACAGCGTAGCTTCGTAGCGCGGAATAATTTGACGTCAGGCCTGACGTCACAGCCGCACCTCCGCCCCGCCCGTACGTGCGTCACCCCTCTCCCCGCACTTGCAAATCATTGGCGAAAATCAACAACGATTTACCATGGCCGCTCTGAACAAAAGCTGAATTGATGAGAGCGCACAGAGAGAGTTGGCACCGGAAATTTAAACAGCGGAAATCGACAGCTCGTGGTATTTATTATATAAGCATAAAAGATTACGAAAAAAATTTATTTCCAAAATTAATTGGTTAATGTCATTAGATTTTATGGTTTATGCTATGTTAAAGTCGGTTTAACATAACATACAATGTTTTATTGTGTACTTTGTATAGTGTAAGTAAAATATTACATACCTAACGGTCATTGTCATCTTAAGTAGTAGGATTTAAGTAGTAGGTAGTTAGTAGTATTTAGCGAAGTATTTAATTATATGTATAGTATTGGGTATATGTGTACATACTAATATAACCTTTCAAAACGTCTTTCGCATCTCTCAAAATCTATCCATATCACTGGTGGTAGGACCCTTGTGAGTCCGCGCGGGTAGGTACCACCACACTGCCTATTTTCTGCCGTGAAGCAGTAATGCGTTTCGGTTTGAAGGGTAGGGAGCCGTTGTAACTATACTTGAGACCTTAGAACTTATATCTCAAGGGGGGTGGCGCATTTACGTGGTAGATGTCTATGGGCTGCAGTAACCACTTAACACCAGGTGGGCTGTGAGCTCGTCCACCCATCTAAGCAATGAAAAAAAACAAAAAAAATCGAAAACAAACTATGACCATTCCACACCATGCACTATGCCAGTTATTTTTCAATAAGAAACTAGTTAAATTCCTCGAGTGCCGCGTCGCTGTGTCAGCTGATTGAAAACTTTTAACGACTCTTGAAGAAATTGTTATTTGTAGTTGAGATTTTCTTGTGATGAGAGAGTTTGATTATTTAAATTAAAAAATTCACGGAATTTTATTTCGAATCCGTGATAAAGTTTTACTTACAAAAGTACTAGAGTGCAGTCAGGATAGAGGATGACAAGTGAGCCGCTATGCTCTGGAGTAGATTTATCGAGTTTCTCGGTTCTTATAAGGCTCTTCCCATCGTTAAAATAATAATAGTAAGCCTTTTATTCCATGCAAATAGTACGTTACATACATATTTCAAATATAAAGAAGAAAAAAGTAAAGAAAAAAAAAAGTGTTGCTTCCCATCGTTACCTACGCCAATAAACCGAAATGAAGATATTCCGACCAATTCGTATTAAGTATATTCGAGAATTTTAATAGAATTTCGTAATAAATTTGTATTCAATTATTTGGGATACATATTCATAAGATGTAAATTATCTTATACAAACAGGAACATATGTGCAAATTTACACCTATATGCACAACGTACAAAATAATGTTACGAGCAAGCTGAAAAAAAGGTAAAAATAATTCATTAATAACCTGATAAATTAAAGTAAGCCTATCTCCTCTAGAACTTGCTTATTCATGAGTCAGATCAACTTAGTTAGAATAATACATCCAGCTATTAATCAAAGGAATGGAGTATACGATCCAGGCCTTCTTATGCGACTGCTACTGCTTTCACCACTAATTTATATCTTAATGACTAGTAATAGGGCATTTCGCAAGCCCGAAGTTTTGAAAAGAAGCTTTTATACCGCACATGTAATTAAAACTTTGATTTTATGTAACATTTTTTTATTGGTTATATTTGTGGACGAGTTCACAGCCCACCTGATGATAAGTGGCTACTGGAGCCTATAGACATCTACAACGTAAATGCGCCACCCACCTTGAGATATAAGTTCTAAGGTCTCAGTATAGTTACAACGGCTGTCCCACCCTTCAAACCGAAACGTATTACTGCTACTATGGTGGGTACCTACCCGTGCGGGCTCACAAGAGGTCGGTAGGACCAGTAAAGTGAAAGTAAATGTATCAAAGAATGCAGTCGCACTCAATATGTGTCCATGTGAGCCGGCTTTATCTTTTAGTTCTATATTTCAATATCAGATCGCGGTTGCAATAGAGCCGATTGTTACATCTGTATGTCAGAAGGTTGCGTGTTACACCGGGTGACGCCGTTTCTGTAGGCAGGAAATTATTGTGTCACGTCATCCGAGCTGCGGAGAGAAAGACTTATGTAACACCGAATAATCTTGAATAACCCCGCGTTCTTTATGTGAATGAAATCGGGTTCGCTCCACTCAAAGGTATTTTTTTTCCTACTTATGCTGATAGCCTTGAGAGGCTATTTCAGCTTCACCCTTAACGTGTGTAGGTGAGCTCACTGGGCTCAAACCGGAGTGTTGCTAACACTGACCCTAGCAAGAGCAGTGCTTCGCAGAATCTACCACCGGATCGGAAACGCGACCCACTTAGAAGATCCGGAGAGAAACTCATTCTCAAAGGTCGTATGGCAATAACACATATAGCGACAAAACAACGTTTGCTTTTCCTTTCACGCCTCTCTTCTTCAACACCGCTCTACCCAATGCTGAGTGTAAGTCTCTTTATATACACTCCACTATTTTCAGTCTCTTGCTTTTCGCATCCATGTTTCGCCTAATATGACTTAATTGTTATGTTATTATCAATAAGATTATCCTATTTATCCAACCGATTCCTGGTTATTATCCAATTCCACAAAAACCGCGCGAGCAGATTACATCATTCTGTCTATTTCTCCCTCGAAGCAAGGTTCCAGTTTGAAGAGTGGGATAGTTACGGATATAAAACAATTGAGACTCTGATATTTCCTCGTTCACGTTGTGTTATCTATCGGTTTCGGTAATGGATTAGCATTAATTAGGTGGGCTTTGAGGTCGTCGGCTCCTTTTTCTCAGTCAGGCATTTTAGACAAGAACAGTCTTCGTCAATTATGGTAATATGGTAATAAGTTGCATTTCATAGTAATCCATGGGACTTATCTCATATTTCTATCTCTTCCATGCATGTGGGGTGGCGGACATTTGCGAAGATCTTTATCTGGTCAGTCCAGCGTTTCGAAAATCATCCACGAAGTCACAACCATTGACTCATGATTCGATACAGTCTCTGGAATCTTGTATTAAAAATAAAGTTAAAATAAAGCTAGTTAAAAAAAAATGTTATGCAGAAATTAATTCTATTAAAATAGTTTGATTTATAATCCGCGAGCTGTTAGCAAAATGTGTGTGTTTGCAACATGTTTAATATTATTCGTAATTTTATCAATGTTTATAGCGAGATCTTAATATCTATTATATTATTTTTATATATGTTTGTCTGTTTGTTCACGTTTAATTTATTCGATTGCGTTGAAGTTTTTCTTATTTTAAACGTAGGATAGGTGGTGAGCAAACAGCTTCAAGATATGAATGTCTTTCATTCAAGATAGTCAGCAAAGCGTAGCCCTGTTTTACTAGTTAAATACGTAATCCCTTAAATATTATGAGACGAATTATTCGAATGAAACTAAATCTATACTAATATTATAAAGAGGAAAGATTTGTTTGTTTGTTTGTTTCGTATAGGCTCCGAAACTACTGGACCGATTTGAAAAATTCTTTTTCCATTAGAAGCCGACATTGTCCCTGATGAACATAGGCTACTTTTTTTTTTTTTTTTTTTTTTGGTTTCATGTGTGTTTTTATGTTTCCGAAGCGAAGCGAGGGCGGGTCGCTAGTCTAAAATACACTGACTATAGTCTAAAATCGTACGTCACGATGTCGTGTGTCACAGCGAGCTAGGCTCCAGCAGTTGGCAGAAAATTATCGTTGCGTTGTCACGAGGAGACACCAAATTTAAAACGTCCAGTTACCAAAGCCGCATTTCGTTGAAACAATATGCATATTTTGAAAAATATTTTGGTGTTCACTTACGTTTTGAAAAAAAATTGCTTAGTTATCTAATAATCTAAATCTAAACTAACAATTTAATGCTCTTGAGGCTCAGCGAGATCAAACGAACATCTGAATAAAGATACTGCAGTTTCGAAGTTGAATAGGCAACGCGTGTTCAATTAATTTAATAGTTAATGCGGTCGTCCCTCACTCAATGCTGGACAAACCATGAAAAATATGTCATCAGACGCTACATTTAGACATTTACATTGATAGTAGATTTGCGGTGGCTAATTATATTGTACTAGGGGTGGAACTAAATTCTTATTTGTCAATAGATGGCTGCAATAATAAGTGCTGGTCGATTTTTACAGGTCTAAAAACTTATGATATAATATTTTAAAGTCATTTGGTAAATAAAAACGCTTTGATACATTGGTGTATGTTTTAGTAGCGTAGCATACTTTTGCTTATGTGAAAATGTCATATTTTCTTTAACTAAGCGTCACTTTGGGGAGCAGTGGCTTTTCTATTTCATTCAACGACAACGGCAGCTAAAGCGGATCGAGACCTTCAAAAAGTTTACGGCGATTTTTTATGCGACGACATTTTTACAGCATATAAGTACCAAAATGGAGTGTGTTATTCAATAGTTCGGATTGAGACCTAATCGCAGTAAGACCAAAATGATGATTGTAGACCGAGACAAAAACAACTTGCCAGATACCACTCTTATTAGAATTAGAATTACAAGTACCAATAGTTAGTGCCCATTGTGAGTCAGTACTGGTAGGTACTATCGTTCAAACTATTTTTACCGGGAAACATTAATTGGTTCTGCTTACAGAATGACGGCCATTAGACAACATAATTCGGATTTAATCTCAGACGTTTATAGATGTCAGGAGGTCACGTTGTTATACGGTCTAATGGGCACTGGTAGCCACTTTATATCAAATGATCCACGAACTATTCGTTTCATGCAGCAATAATAAAGTTACATTTCTACAAAGTCATTCCTTTAACAATAAGTGAACTTAAAGTAGTAAGACTTTTTAAATAAAACCAATTGAATTGTAAATCTCCGAAAACTAAAGACCAAGTTCGTGAAATCGATTTCATCTTAACATTACAAATGGTGCTCTTTCCAAAAGAAACATTGCAAAGTCATTGGAAATGCGAGCGTATGTATTGAAACAAATGCTTTGTTTTCTCTGCGATGCCTTCTGCATGTGGCGTACTGCGCCAGGAGTTTACGAGAGCCGATATTTACTTTACGTCTTCCCTCGTTCAGTTCAGCCGTACAGTGGGGTGAGGAGGAATGACCCCTGCTTCCGAAAAACCAGATAATTAGTCAAGCTGACGGCTTTTTAAACGAAGTACCTCTTATTCCAATTTTGCTTTTTTCCTTCGTTTCTCGTTTGTACTTCTAACAATACTTTTATTCTATTCACGAATTAGCGGTTTCAAAATTTTAAATACCGGCCACACTGTTTAATATAGTTGATAATTGGAGAAATTAGAACTCATTTATTTATTTAAAAAGGAAGAAAAAACTTAATCGGTTAGATTATGACTAGCCACAGCATCATAAATAATCCTTAAGAAATTAGATTAAATGATGACACTAATGCAGTTCACCGATCGAGTGAGTCTCTATCTAAAAGAGTACACTTCACGTATTTTTATTTCGATATCGTACCTTTCGAGTGCAAGTGTTTTATCGGATAGTATAAACGACCTCGAACTCACGCACGTACCGGGCATTCTTCCTTATTGTCACTTCACATGAATGCGTTGCGTGGTTATTGCTATTTTGCTATTCTTATGTTGATGTAGAAACTTTATGAATCTAATCTACAATGAAAATATTTGTTTTCGTAACGCTACACCATTTGAACATGGGAATTTAATATAATGAAGTTGTTGATTGTAAGATGAATAATATTACTAACGTTATTCATTCTATATTACATAGTAGGAATAGTGTAATTTTATCAATATGGTAATGAATAGATCAATCCTAAGATTATCACTTGCGATTGAAGAAGATATGTGAACATTCGCTAGAGAACTAAGGTGGACGATGAAATCGAAATAATTACTTACTTGAAGTGACACGGCAAATTGTTTGCAAAACACTTTCTTTAGGCGACCGCTCATTGAAAGCTACGGTGGATTATCCTTATCGGTGATTCCAAGAAAGATAACCTAAGACACAGGGAAATCACGACGAATAATCTTAATCTGAGCAACAGAGGAATCTTATATCGATCCTTAGTAAAGCCTATTTTGTACAGCGAACCTCTTCAAACTGATAACAATATTGATCGAGATGTAGGATCAGTCTATCATTAAATTAATTTAATAATTATTAGCAGAAAAGCGTATAAAAATCAAATCATAAAGTCCATGCATATTTATGTTAAAAATTAGTTAACTATTAAAGCCCAACGAAATAGTTTGTGAACTTAATATATGTATCAATAGCAACGAGTTTACTTTTTATTAGTCAAACTACAGCAAATTACGAAAGTTCTGGCACGAAAGGGTATTTAAATATCCTTCCATATTCCTATTTATCCATAGGTAAATTAAACTAAAGCCACGAATATATGTAGATACAAATTTGTAAGCGTTATCTTGAACTTATTTGAATAACGTTTGCTTTGTTAAAACTAATTGCCAGACTTTATATCGTTTTTGTGTTCACATTCAATGGTGCTGGTAATAAAATATATTAAAAATACGTGCAGGGTTAAGTGACAAATTTGTTATTTTGGTATCCCATCCTGTTCCTTTCGAACAAGAAGATACCTCATCTATTATCACACGTGGAAGTTGTTGTTAAGTTAATTGGTTCAAATAGGTTCTTATTTAACCACAATATGGTGTATCATTTATTAACGATATTATACCTGAATCGAATCTGGTTCTAAGTCAATGTTCTAGGAAATTATAATAATATTGTTTGAACAGTTTTACAAGCTCGGAGGCAATCAAGTAATAACTCGATGATTTAATGGGTGTACATGAATTAGATGTCATAAACAGAGGCTCTGCGTGTTGGTTTTCATCACACCACGTGATATGGTTCCGTTTTATATATGTATGTATGTATATACCCAGTATATTTGAAATTTGAACATAAAGAGCTAACAAAAAAATTCTTGACGGCAGTTCATTTTTATTTTATAGATAAACTAGCCTTACTCGCCCGCTTCGCTGGGCATTTAAAATTAACATTATTATTTATTATCATTATTATTAGGGAGTCCAACACTGATATAAATATTAGCCTATCCATTAAGTACATCTATTTTCTACATGGATACCAAGTTTCAAGTCAATCGGATGCATGGTTCAGTAGTTATAACGGAACATCCGTAAAAAGCACTGTAGATTTATATATTAGTATAGATTTATTAGTGGAAAGGTATCTTGTGTGCCCAAGTACCAACTACGCCGCCTGTTTCTGCCATGAATCAGCGATGATTTTCGGTTTGAAGGTACTAGAAAATTAAGATTTAACCCTCATGTCTCAAAATTACGGCTGTTCCGTGCTTCAACACAGGAACACCTGCAACCTCGGACCAATCTCCTGTTCTCAAGCAATGCCAGGTTAGAAAACCAGCAAACACTCCACTCGCGGCCAGCTAGGCAGGAATCCTTATTATCCCGGCATCCCGGGCAGAGAGATCGCCCAAACCGTACCCCGTAAGGGCTCACAAGAACCCGACGAGAGACTTCTCAAAATGGGTGGTGGCATTTATGTTGTTGATATCAGCGTAGTTGATTTATGATGTTGAAGCCGTTTCTTTTTTTTTTTTGTCAGGAGGAAATCGCCGGACTTCCGCCCTTCACTGGGGATGGAGGGCGGGGCATGTCGTAGTCGAACCGACTAAAACCTCCTGTCTCTCAACCACCAACGTCCAAGCCTCGCATGAGACAAAACTCATGAAAAGGCAAAGGGGGGAAAGTGAAGCGTTTAGAGCGGAGCACATCTCTCCCATCACCCTCCCCCTCGGGACGCTGGACTGGCGGTCGTCGGCGCCACGACCACCAGCCCTCTCGGTCGGCAGGCTATCCGAAGCCCGCCTAGATGGCGCCGGTTAGAATGGTCTATCCTACGGAATACCCCGCTGGGTCAGAACCAGCGTGGGTTGAGGATAGCCGGCCTTCCATCACCCGGAAANGTTTAGTGCGGAGCACATCTCTCCCATCACCCTCCCCCTCGGGACGCTGGACTGGCGGTCGTCGGCGCCACGACCACCAGCCCTCTCGGTCGGCAGGCTATCCGAAGCCCGCCTAGATGGCGCCGGTTAGAATGGTCTATCCTACGGAATACCCCGCTGGGTCAGAACCAGCGTGGGTTGAGGATAGCCGGCCTTCCATCACCCGGAAAGCCGTAAGCTTGTCCCTCCATTCATCTAATTCATTCATCTAAGCAATGAAAACAATACAGATGATCTACATACATACATACATAAAATATATTCATTCTAGATGTGTAATAATGTACAGTCTGTGTTCGAAACTAAATCAATAAAAGGTCATTAATTTTGAATGTTTACAAACATTAAAATCAAATTCATACATTGCTCAGTTACAGCACACTTAATATTAACTTATACAATTTAAATCACCACACATTTTAATTATGAAAGTATACTGATATACGAATTTTGTGTCAAACCCAATTGAACATGCTTTATTGTTATTATTTTCAAGGCAAACTGAGCACATCTCAATCTTCCTTTCCCGATATACTCGAACCTCTTTGAAAACACATTCCTTTGTTCAGTCTAAACTAGACTCAGCATTGTTACACGGATTCCCATGGCCTGTTTGTTGAAACTTTTACCTGCATGAATGCGGAATCTGTAGACTGAACTTTGTTATTCTTTGGTAGGTTCTAGAAACTTCTTAATGCTTACAGACTGTTAGTAAAATTAGTTTTATTTCAATCAATATATAAACTTACAATTTGACCCATAGAGTTTTAATATTGAAATTATTTTGAAGAATATTTTATTGGGTAAAATGTAATTCCAACGCTTCACTAAGTTGAAATAGTATTATAGATATTTATTTTCACTTAACATACTTGTGTCCAATCGTGTGCACTTTGTTAGCAACTTTAGTTTAATTTTGAATTAGAACTGAAATTATGTTGTTTTATAATAACGATGATTTTTAAGCTATTGCATAGCTTTTATCGCGGGCCTTGAGGGCGGCGACCGAATCATGAAATTTCGTAACGAAAAAAACCTAACACCCCTCACTCCGCCTACCATATAGCTCGCGTTCAACACATTCACACGTTGCGCTTGTGTAGTGTTTGTGAATAAGCGCGTGGCGTGACGTCACACTGCATGCGCATCATGAAAAGTCTGCCCATCTCTCTCTCGCGCGGTCTAACTTATGAGTGTGAAGGGGACAGTTAAGGTTTTGCTTTTATTAATGTTTAATATAGCGTGGTCTTGTTTTATTATTGTTTTAATATTAAATTATCATTGTCTAAATATAATTGCATAAGTTGACAAAAAATGCTATGCAATAGCTTTACCGCGACAATTCCCGAGTGCCACACCTTTTTTTATATTAAATTTATCATATATTTATTTACTTAATGATCTTAGGTGGAAATTGAAACACTTCATACACAATCATTACTTATATGTATGTACATTATTCATTTAGTATTTGCATATTTATATAGCAACCCAATGATTCCAAAATTGGTTGAATTAGGTTGATAAGTTATTTAGAAAAGCTCCTCATATCTACAGGAAGTATTCCGTAAATCGAGATTGATTATTAAATTCTAATATTAACTTTATAATAAACTACTAAACGTAGAAATAACTGCGTACAGTATTAATACACTTATTATTTTTTTATATTTCACGGCTAAATTTATTCTATTTAATTAATCGAGCTCACATAGATAGACATCACAATGCAAATCTAACCCAGAGGTAAGCGCCCTGAGACATGAAGTCTGCTTATATGAGGTTTTAGTAGCAGCTCCTAACAGGAATAGGCAGGAGGATAGAACACACACATTCTCATTCATTACTGGTGGTAGTACCTCTTGTGAATCCGCACAGGTAGGTACCACCACCCCGCCTATTTCTGTCATGAAGCAGTAATGCGTTTCGGTTTGAAGGGTGAGGCAGCCATTGTAACTATACTGAGACCTTAGAACTTATATCTCAAGGTGGGTGGCGCATTTACGTTGTAGATGTCTATGGGCTGCAGTAACCACTAACACTAGGTAGGCTGTGAGCTCGTCCACCCATCTATGCAATAAATAAATAAAATCTGGCTCAAAATTAATACCAGTCGAAATAATTAATAAACGAACTACATAACAATAACATGGCATAAACAAGTATTAAATACAACAATAATATATGTACAAAAACGTTTTGAATAAAGCGATTTAAAACATAAATTATCATTTAAATTTCGAGCTTTAAAATTCATGAATAGAATCGAGGTAATCACTGCGAAACGACCACAAAACGTCGGATCCTGGCTACATGTGGCCCGTTCGGACACGTATAATGGAAGTTACGTTCCATTTCCGTTCCCTGATTGAAGCCTGCTGCCGCGCCTACCTTCCCGAACTTTAGCTTATACAATCGTAACAATATTATATTCATGAAACACTACAATTGAAACGGGAAAAAATTTAGTCTTTGATCGTCTTCTGATCCATCGTTATCCGTCTTCTGTTAAATTTATTCCGCGCCATGAATGTTAAAAGATTATAAGCTGTTTTGAATTTAGAGGGCCGCGTTTGTATAATATAAATGTAAAAAATTAAAATTTTATGTGTAATCAAAATAAAAAAGAAAAGGAAAATGAGGCCGTTAGTGCAAAAGTGGCCTAGCACACAATTTTTCAGAATCATGCTTATAATTATGTATATTGCAATTTATTTAAAACTTTAGTGAAAAACCGGCCTATCCATAGTTTCAACCATAGATAACAGATAGCTTTGTATAAACATTATTTTTGCGCGTATTGTTTTTTTGTCTACTCAAATTCAAATTCATGAAAACTTAACCCTCATTGTTCCATAATAACTATGGTAAGCTTAGGCCACTTTTGCGCTGACGGCCTCATATATTGATGAAAAAGACTTTCGATTTACATTTGTGCAATGCAATAGGACAAGACGCTAGTGTTCCACTTCTATTTGCGCTAAGCAGAGCACAAATATGTGGGTGTAAGTCTCGTGCAAAAATGTCGATGCGACAAGAACGACGGCCATGCGACATGCTCTCCCCGGATAAATAGGAATATTGCCAAATGTTTCGTGTAGACGCGCTCTTGGCGCATTTTGCGACTACACTCTACATAAATGCTTTCTGTCACCCACGTTTATAGATCGACAAGGCCTTTTATGCATGTCAGTGATATTTGTGGGAGGGCGTTACTGAGATGTCATTGTCACAAGTAGGTATTATATATTTGATTCAAAATCAAAATTTATAAAATTCAGGAAATTTATAACGTCCAAAGTTATTTTTTTCACGACTGAGCGTTATGATTAAAAATATGTTTACGCTTCAATGCCGTATTTATTTCTAAATGGCGGATATAAACTGTATAAGATATTTTTAAGATTGCCAAGAAATCATTTAAATTATTTCACACTTCAAAGAATGGCGGCGGATTAGTTCCGATTTTGAATTAATTGTCAAAATTCACAATTGACAACCTTTTCATAGTTTTGTGCTTGTGCTATTTGACCTCATTTATATTATTGCTTGTATAATAATCACTGCCTCAGCTTTATTCTGACCTAGAAAAAAAAAGCTACATCTGTCATCTGTTAATTCTATTATTGTCTTAACATGCTATAACCTATTCGTCACGTCTGTCACTTTATTAGGGTTTATTTTTTGTCAGAATCTGTTTCTTTTAAGAAAAGCTACGATTCTCACTCAGTAAAATTAATGCCATATTTCAGAACTCGTGGTTATGATATTTCAAATGATTATCCTATATTATTATATTATTTATACTTAGCTTTGGTTTGGGTTAGGTTACACACACCGTCTTTGATATATTTCTTAAAATGCCAATAGAGTACCATATTCGTCGTTTTTTATCATTTTGTTCGATATATGGGTGATCTAGTTCATGGCCCACCTAGTTTAAGTGTTTACTGGGCCCATAGACGTCACAAATTTCAATGTGAATTCCAATTGACGACATGTGAATTTAACATCCCAATTTTATAACACTTTAATATTCTGATTCCATCTGCCTATTCTTGCGATGTTTTTCTATAAAATAAAGAATAAATAGCATTCACAGAATTTTTAGCTCGATAGCATGTAGATTGTTTCCGTGGGATGAAGTGAAGTTGGCGTTATGAAATATTTATCCGAAATTCACTAAAAAAAATACAATTTATAAAATATTACTCAGTTTACTTTTAAAAACTTCAATATAATCCGTACATAAATTGATATCATATTATGCATCAGGAAATATCTGAAAATATTTCAAACTATTTTATAGCGATTAAAGACAGATTGTTTACAATTGTTACGGAACAGTGTATGTCGTAAAGAAGTAAATCCTAATAAATGACGAGCTCAATGTTGCCAATATCATAAAATATGCGGAATATTAGCGCCTACGAATTTATTTCGAATTTAATCAAAACCTTGAATCTTAGTGGCCAACATAACATGATGAAAAGTGAATATGCCAAGAATTTCTTAACGAATTCCAGATGTTGGAAATGTGAAACTAACAAAGAGAAAATCAAAAAAGTTTAAAATTCAAATTCCGAATCTATATCGAATATCACGTTTTCGCAGTATCCAGGGATAAATATTGGATTAGTTCCGGGAGCAGGTGGCCGGTCAATGATGCAGCAACCGAGCTACGACTTTACGAGAACCATTAAGCGGAAGTGTCAACAACATAAACCGTGAACGTCATTGGTTTATTGGACTAACACAATGTTCCACGGTTTCCGGATTTTCAAAGACTACATTAAATATTACATTTTTTTTTATTGCTTAGATGGGTGGGCGAGCTCACGGCCCACCTAGTGTTAAGTGGTTACTGGAGCTTAAAGACATCAACAACGTAAATGCGCCATTCACCTTGAGACATAAGTTCTAAGGTCTCTCAGTTTAGTTACAACGGCTGTCCCACCCTTCAAACCGAAACGCATTACTGCTTCACGGCAGAAATAGGCAGTTCGGTGGTACCTACCTGTGCGGACTCACAAGACGTCCTACCACCAGTAATTTTAATCGAACTTTATTGGCGTTTAAGTTTTTGTTTTAATAGTTTTATGATTAGAAGCATTTGATACGACAACGTGTGCACAACTGCATTAACTGCAGTGATACGAAAAAAAGTAATTGCTCCCAAAATATTTAGAGAAATTAATAATTTAAAGCACGTGTTTGTGATAAATACATAGTAATTAATATATTATTGGTAATCACGCACACTCTAAAGTGTTAAAAGCATCGCAATTAATATAACGACAGTGAATAACACTAGATTAAGCCGTTAATTTTGAATGCTCATTAATATTACAGCCTCTTTTGATCGATTTAAAGCAAACGAAATTTCTTTTTGAAGTTATACTTCTTTAGGCGCGTTATGAAAAATTGATGCGAGTGAAATTTTACGATGCGCGCGCACCGTGACACAAAATTAACAGAAATGAAGTTGCCCACTAAAGAAAAAATGCTACCAACAAAACAGAAATGGAACCTCTGTTAGTGGCGCATGTTGGCACGCACGCCGCCTCTGTTCACTGTGTATTTATATTTATAATATTTATACACATGCTTTGAGTTTCTACATTTAAAGCACGTGTTTTCATTTTGTTTTCATTATACAGGTGCGAATTTTATAAGTGCGTCTGAATTATAATCAGAAAATATTTGTGAAAAAACTGTGCTCATCAACCTTCCTAAGTGCTCCAATACAATTGAGGTTAACTATCCGTATATATTATTTAGTAATATAAATGAAAAAAATATTTTATTAAAACGTTAAATTTTTAATATTAATTATTTAATATTAAAAAAAAAGTATAACTTCTTACGCGCGCACATAAGCACACGCACCCTTTTATTCTATTTAGAGCTACTTTTTCAATAAACAAGAAATAACTAAGTTCAAAACTTCGTTGCGATAAATCAGATAGTTCCTATTTTAATATTATCGTTGTGTAAACAGCTGCCAACATCGCAATTTAAATTATGCTTGTTTAAAATAGAACACAGTCCGTCAGATACACTTGGATTCAATCATAAAAGGGTAGTAAAGTTTAAGAAATACATAAAATATATGTAGATGTACCTACCCGTATAATTTACTTATACAATATTTCAATATTTGCCGCTCCCTGCGAATAAAGCAATGCGGACGAAAGGTTGTGTTCCTCTAAAATTATTGATTTTATTACATTTTATTATTGCTGGTAAGACCTCTTGTGATTCCACACGGGTAGGTACCTCCACCCTGCCTATTTCTGCCGTGAAGCAGTAATTCGTTTCGGTTTGAAGGGTGAGACAGATTTTGTAACTATACTAAGAGCTTATACCTTAGAATTTATATCTCAAGGTGGGTGGCGCATTTACTTTGTAGATGTCTATGGGCTTCAGTAACCACTTAACACCAGGTGGACTGTGAGCTCTTCCACCCAACTAAGCAATTAAAAAAAAAATAATAATAATAAATATAAATTTGTTATTGAAACCTCGAGATCCCCTATAGCAGGTAACTTTTAAGATTTTCTAAAACATAAAGACTTGGAGATAACGCCGATGCTCTGACCTTATCTTCACTTGTGAAGTCGAAAGTCACAAACATGCGACAATGACGATTTTTCGTTTATTTATATAAGGCCAGCTAAACCCTAGAGTTCATGTTATAGATATCGTGCTATATAAAAAAACAAAGAAACCAAAATTAATATCTACAAGAATGTATTCATAAAAAGACATTATGTTCTATAAAAAAAAATCGGTTGTCTGTAAAGTCGGTTTACTGACGAGGAGGCCGATTGTGCTTCTTTGTCGCTCGTTGCGCGCTCTCGCTTGCACTTCAAACCTTAAATGTAACGCCTCAGAGCGAGGTAACGCCGCATGAGTCATATTTTTTCGTGCGTGCAGTCGGCTCCATAGAATTATAAGACGTTGTCAAGTCAAAAAAAACTCCATTGATTAATTACAAAATGCTTCACAATCAAGATCGGAAGTTCGATGTTACGTGAAACGAATAGACTTCGTTATAAAAACGAATTTATTAGCTTAATTATCGTGTAAATAAATTACATTTGGTACACGTTGTTTTAATATCCGAACACTCGTGTTTAGAATAAAATAATTAACCTTTAGTAAGGCCATGGCGAATGTCGCGACTGTTGGATGACAGCCAATCTTTTAAGAAAGCGGTATTTAACTCGATCAAAGATTACCGGAAGCTATTTATAAAAAGCATAGACTAGATATAATATATTTTTAAAGTACGATACAAAAGGTTCAGAATTGGAAACATATGTATATAAAACGGATACAAAATTTCTTTTGTATGGTAATGAGAACGCGTTGCCAATAATTTTGGCCGTAGTAAACAGAGTTGTGACCTAGTTTTATTTAATAAAACCAACAATTCGTTATGAAGGGAATATCATTGGACTGTTCTTTTTTGTTGATTTTGAATTGACAAATGAGCTTATTTAGTGTGGATATGTATGCAGATTCCTCCTTGAGACATATGGTCGAGGTCTCAATTGGGTATATAGATATTTAGGAGTATACGACAAAGGGAAGATCTTCCACCGAGCCAGTGAAATTGCTCGGTAGACCGACGGTCCAAATTTTATTGGTTGGAATTTGTATATATTCAACCTTATCTTGAAAATGTCGTTAACGAGATTCAAGAGATTCGAGATTTTTCAAATATCTTGTGTTCTGTGATAGCTACCCGCAACAAATATAGCGTGTCGACTATTTGCCTACGCGTCCATGCAATCTTACAAAACAGCTTACTACCAGTAATGACGATATATAAGTTACTACGATGTCGTTCCTTTAGTGTAGAAGTCAATTGTGAACACGTACTTGCTAACTCAGGATGTTTTGTGGCCGCAAGAATAGGTATCAGCAAAGTCTAGAGAGTAATACTCTAGAGAGACGTGTCCCGATTTAAAGAGTAGGACCCCATGACTCAAGCCGAGCGACCGCATTCAATTTCTTGCTAAGTTTCGGTAACCGCTTAAGAAAAACTGAAGCGTTTGCGAATCTACCTATCGAGAAAAGAAAGGGAAGGGTTCTCTGTTCAGAAAGAACGGGAAGCATGTGGTTCCGTTATGTGCGATTGTAATTTTTTTGCCTACCTATTGCTAATAGTCTCGACGGGTTATGCTAACTTCACCGAACGTGTGGGCAAGCTCACGGGGCTCAGCCTTGAAGACTTTGCTAATATCCGCCCTAGCGATCTACCACCGGATGGTAATCGCGACCTACTGAGAAAACCCGGCGAGAAACCCAGTGAGCTGGATCTGTAGGTTAAGTTGCACGACTAACCCTTTTTCGCATTCGAGGGAATCGCCAGACACAGTTTCCGGTACTTGAAATGCCTAAAAGGACCGATATTTGATCAGGAGGATCTGAAATGACGCTTACGATTTTCAAAAACTGTAGATATGTAATTGTTACATCAAAAAATGATTGTAAATATTTCAAACTACTGTATAGTGATTAAAGACAAAAAAAAAATACAATTGTTATGGAACATGTATGTCATAAAAAAATAAATCCTAATAAATGATGAGCCCAATGTTGATGAGCCACTATTCCGGAATATTACAAAATTAGAAAAAAAAAAATTACATACCTTAAATCATTGTAGTGTGATACCAAAGTCGCTGTGATGTAACCGCGCCAATGTCGAATTAAATAATCTTCACTTTAAATTTTATTATTCAGTTCACTTCACTAAATTACAGTTTTGATCAATGAACTTTTACTCAAGTGTTCTGATGAAGTTAGGCACTTTGAACGCACACTTTTAAAGTCAATCAGTCTGAAATGTACATAAATCTTTGGCCGCACCTGTAAAAGAAAAATCATTTTGAAGCTCCAAGTTAAAACCTGTGTAAGAGTTTATTGACACTTTAATAAATCTATCAAGCCTTTTTTATCCTCTACATATACCAACTTTTATGGAACATTATATCGTCTCGGTCAATATTGGAATAAATCTTTAAGTCTCCGTAGTGAAAATGATTTATTTGACGCAAAAGAAATAAATACAGTGGTGGATTAGATTTTAAAATTGACTGAAGTGGATCACGGACTGTACTATTTCGTTATTTATCAATCACCCTTGAATCTTTTTTCAAAACTATTACGTATTCACTTAAGTTTTTTTTTTAAATCCACAAACTGAAAAAAGATGCGTGTTCTAGTAATAATAATAATAATAATAAAAATCATTTATTGCCTTTCACATCAAATAAAATAAAATGAAATACAAATAAAAGAAAAGAAAAAAAAAGAGAAAAAGGCAAAAGGAGGTGGCTCAGCTATTGCTGTTCAAGGTTGATAAATCGAACAGCGCTGATTTTCAGTCACCCCCGTTTTCCGTTGGTTCTTTGCGGGAATGAAGGCTAGGTACGTGTGTACAATAGGTATAAATTAGTAAATTATAAAAATTTCACAAAAATGAAATTAAATGATGAGCCCGAATACAAAACATAATAAGCACACAGTAATAACAACCTGTGTGCAGCCTACAACGAAACAACAAATAAAATAAAATAAAGCACGATAATACTATTACTAATACTGGCAAGCAGCACAACATTTACACTTGTACATTAAAAAAAAACTAATAAAAGGAAGTTTTCACAAGCAAGGATTAAACTAGTAGTTACTATTAATACTATAAATACTATACAAAGTTTTTTTTTAAAATCCATAAACTGAAAAAATATGCGTGTTCTAGTACCAACACTTTTATTGTTGTTAGTATATTGTTCTACCATTAAGCAGTTAGAAATAGATCACCGCCCAACCGTCATTGGGAACCTATTTTTATCACTCACTCTGTTCATTCAACGACAATCAATCTTTTTTTTTATAGCTAACATGGGTGGATTGTGCCCTTAACTTGGTCCTGAATATTTTTTTGGCAAAAACTGTTACAAATAAACGTTCATAATCATAAGATGAAATATAAAATACGAGTTTAGTAAATTTTTTGTTTTCATATTTTTTTATTTAGTTTATTTTATTTTAATTGTCAGATTTTATTATTAAGTTTTAGTTTTAGTTTAGTTATTAAGATTTTATTATTATTATTAGATTTTATTATTAAGTTTAATATATCTATATTAATATATAAATCCACAGTGGTTTTTACGGATGTTCCGCTATAATTACTGAACCATGCATCCGATTGACTTGAAACTTGGTGCCCATGTAGAAAATACATATACTTAATGGATAGGTTAATATTTATATGAGTGTTGGACTCCCTACACCAGTTGCGGGGGCGTTAATGATGAGAATCTTTGTGGGGTGAAAAATAATAATTTTAATTTTAATTGCCCAGCGAAGCGGACGGGTACAGCTAATATTATAATATATGTACTATATGTATCTGTAAAATAAATATTATTAGGCGGGACCTATTCCGAATTTTGTGAATCAATCTTCCTTTAACTAACTACCAAACATAATACGGAAAATTGTGGTTTCATCTTTTGTTATCTTCGTACTAATAATCTAGTTTCTGTTTGTTAGACTCTCATTTTATAATATCAACAGCTATTACTGTTAATGAATAAAGTTACCGTAATTAAAAAATATAATATACCAAATCTGGAGTGCATCGTAATTTAAAATAGAAGCAAACTTTTGCACGTTGCGTCACATAAGCGTACAATTCTAGAAATACATTAGATCGAAGCGAATAGCACTAATAGAAAGTATATCTTAAGTGCACACGCGTACATCTACGATAGCCCAAATTGATCAGTTTTATTGCGAACGATAAACAATATTACAGTAGGGAACCGGTGTTTATCGTTCGGTCACTGCGGACGTGACTAAGCCAGAATTCTAAGATATAGCCCCGGCTCTGCAATCACATCCCGGTCTGCACTATCATCAGCCACAAAAGGATAGCCACTTTACGTAATAGCCTCACAATAACACATAAGAATTTGAGACTTTTTTTTTGCCATCAATCTTATTTGCGCAAAAAGTCGGCAGGTCCAGACGTATGATTTATCTATTTGAATATTAGTGATACAGTCGTTCACTTTATAGGCCACATAGTAACAGATTATTGTATTACAAAGTATTTTCAGTACATTGATCATCTTATATTAAGTAAGGTATGTATGTACATAGCATTCATTCGGGTGACATGTTAACGTCATATAATTTAAAATGCCTTATAGTCATAAAATGTATAGTTAGATACAGCAATAATTTTCATTAAAATGATATTTATCTATACTACTTTTTAAGCGGTAGGCAGCGGCTTAGCTCTACCCACGGCATTGCTGAAGTCCATAGGCGACGGTAACCACTCACCATCAGGTGGGCCGTGTGCTCGCCTGCCTACAAGGGCAATAAAAAAAAATAAAAAAAAAATTATTGAAATATAAATAATATAAGAATTTAAAGATTTTTATACAAAGAAAAGTATAAGTACTCGTAGCTTAATAGATAAATGGCTACATTTAGACCTTAAACGAACTGTCAATAATATTCGTTGGGACTTATTTATAATCTATCACACCGAATGATATGTGCATTTTTAAAAGATGAAATGAACAAAAAATAATAATTGTATAACTTCGGTTGCAAATGAAAAGACTGCAAGGAAAATCTAATTAGCAGTTTCAACTCACCTCTGCTTCGACCAAGCAAACATACAATTTCACGCTTAGTGGTAATTTTACGTTTGGTTCCAGTTAATATAGAGTAATATTCTTGAAGTTCTATTATTTTATATTATAATTTTACTCTTTTATTTTCTTAGTACAATATCATTATAATATTAATCGGATCGTGTTCAATGACAAAAATTGTTTATTCTTTAGATATGGTGATACATAGTTTTTAACGAAGTGCAAATTTTAATTAAACTATATATGTGTTATTATAACTACTAGAGGTCCCGTAGCAATCGAAATTCGACTATAATTAATTGGAATTGTAAGTTTGTACACTATTATGATTGTATTTTATACTTCTATAATCACAAATTTCGCCAAGACTACACACTATACAAAATTTTAACAAAGACAAACAATATTTAATCTATTCTCAATTTGACAACAGACGTCAAGAACAAAAGTTTGACAATAAATAGTATGCATGCGTGTGTGCGTCAAATACATGGTATGTAGTGTGTGTAATATTTTCTTTATTGATTTAATGTATCTTTTATGCATTATTTTAAAAAAATATTAGCATTGTGCACTTCTTCTCTATATTCTCTATAAGTGTGGAAAATTCCATACTCCTCCGTCCGCGCAATTTTCGTAAAAAGGGATACAAAGTTTTTGCTTCACGTATTAATATATAGATTGCTAAAAATCAATTAGCGTACTTCCAAAACTATAGTTTTAGATTATAAACAGTATTTGAGGTCAGAGGATCCTACAATGATAACGCAATCAATCTGGCTGGACATCAAAGGACCGGGTTAAGCAAACCGACCACCTCTATCTACTACTAATAAATTCCGTCATCTCCCACGTAATAAAATTACTCTCTTTTTAATAATCTTCCCCTTCGAAAATAAGAGCTAGTAAAACTCTATTTTAACTATTCGTGGGGGAATTTGAAAGCCAGTACAAGTTAGCACAACCATTCCACCTATTTTAACCGCAAACAATTTAGCTTCTCTTCTGAAGAGTAGCATAGACACCTTCTTCTTCCACATTACTGTTTACTTAACTCGGGCGATCTTAATTCCTAATTTTATATCATAGTTTATTATAACCATTAAAGAACAGACGGATTATGGGCGCGTCTTCCCATCAAGTGTCAAACAAAAATATATTTGAGGGCATTCTATAGCATATCATTTTAGTCAGGTCACGTCATATTCACGAAAGACAAGTGGATCGAGGGACAATTTCCTAACTAGCTCCGCTGCAGTCCTGGAGCAATTACACGGAATGGGGAAACTGCATCTGTTGGATTAACAAATTGTACTGACTGCCAGCGTCTCTCAAATGGAATGACAATTCGGTGACTACTACTTTCCTAGACCCGTGCAACTGACAAAGGTTACGATTCTCTCATTTCGATACTTATATACTTATATACTTCGATACTTGTATGTGAAATTCCAAATAAAAAAACCTATATTATATTATACATATTTTTACGGAACCTTATATACATAATAAGAATTATTACCATCGAAAACACTAAGTTCAATTAAATATTTTAATGTAACTTCTTAATTACATTTCAAAATTTTATCTGAACGTTTTACGTTGACGTTTTATTGATTCACACAGTTCTCGAGCTTACATAAAGTATCAAAATTGAGTAACTTTATTAATTTAAATGCAGTATTTTCGACAACGGCAATGCTGAGAAATCTTTATTACGATTATATGATAAAATTAACAAATGAACATTCTATTTAATGAGTTTATAATCATCATCATCATCAACATCATCAGTCCACAGTCTAAGTCCAGTGCTGGACATAGGTCTCCCAACCTACACCGCTGAGAACGATGTTTGACTTTCCTCATCCATTTCTTACCGGTCACCCTTCGCTAGTCAAGTCGACTTTAAAACATTTAATGACATCTACCTGATTCTACGAAATTACTTGATCTGCTAGATTATTAATATCTTAAGAATTCGCATATTGAATTATAAATTCAAGATGAAATTCTTGTTATCATCACTCGCAGAGTAATGCGCTTCGAATAGTAAATATCCGTAGGTGTTTTATGACGTCTTACTTGATCTTATTAGATGTTTATTATAAACTCCGAGCGATATTTGCTTTTATTGTTCATTAACTCATAAACTTTAAAACGTATCTAATGAAAAACAACATCAATCTCAGAGATATTACGACTGGGTCTTAATACACTAATAGTTAGGTTTTAGATTCGGAAATTTATATTAAATGAAATTACATATTTCATTTTTGATTGATTTTTTTTTTCAAGACTACTGTAGGTACATTAAACTTACAATTCAATACATTTTTTTATTAACACTTCAAATAAATTAAAAGCTGAAATTAAGTTAGTGCGACTTAGGTGCAAATGAACAGCTTTCCAAGTTGCCTCGACGAGTTTAAATGGACAAAGAACGGTAATATGAAGCTTTATCAAATTTTCGGATTAAAGAAATACGTACCTAAGAAACATGTTAAATATCTATGCGTGCCATTAATTGGAAAGCTTTCTAATAACATGTTCCCGATATTTGTAAAATATTTTGTTTCTGTAATATGTATGCCATCAACACTTGGCATCTGTCCAGTGCTTTGGCTCTTTTCTTCGTCGTGGCAACTCCAAGGAGATAAAATAGAGCGTCACTAGGTCTCTGAAGACAGTATTAAATTATATTTCCCTATCATTCGAATTTGACGAATTCTCACAATTAATTTTAACACTTTTGTACTCATCGACGAAATACATATTTCTGGATTCAGCCATTACCCAGCATACGCATGCCTGTTTCTACTTTTAAAAAATTACACTAACTCGAGAATACTTTTCCGGGGAATTTGCCCTAAACGAAGACTCATAGAAAAATATTACTGAACTAACACCTCGTTGCTCTAACCGGGTTTCGTACTTTGGGAAACTAAAAATTTAAGCCGATCCGTGGTCAAAATTATGATCCCGATGAAATTATGAATGAAACATGCACGTGAGAGGGCGTTTGGGGCAAAGTATCGTCACGTCGCGTACCTGATGACAAGTTCGCGAACGCAGCGTTGCAGCGATGCACCAAAAGAGCGCAGGGCGACGCGAGCCGCCCGCTTGCTTCCGAACGACTGGCGCCCGGGCCGCGCCGTGCCCGCCCCTCCCGCGCCACGCACCGCCTGCACCGGCACCACGCACTGTCCGCACGACTCCACACGGCGGCCTCCCTCGCGCCTCGCTCGGCGAGCACGATGCGGCCTTACGCACCCCGCGAATATCGATGTCTTCTGTCGGGAGATGTATCGCGCGGGAAGGACTACAGCGGGGGAGCGAGCACGCACCGCGCGGCGCGGGGCGCAGTCCTGCGCGCTGCGTCACGCATCTATCTCGACGATTTCTTGCGTGCTCCCGCAGCCCGTCATCTGCAGAGCAGCGATCTACTCTTTGGACTGACTGGCCAGACGGCGTGTTGCGCGCCTTCTGTGACTTAAATAGGTAAAATGATATTGAAATTATGATTTGTTGATTTGATGAAAAAAAAACAAAAATGAATGAAATTATGAAGAAAAAGAATTATCAGCGAGCAGCGATCTACTTACTTTTTGGACTGACTGGCTAGATGGCGTGTTGCGCACTTTCTATGACTTAAATAGGTAAAATAACATAGAAATTATGATTTGTTGATTCAATGAAAAAAACAAAATTGAATGTAATTATGAAATTTACACAACAAATTTCGCTCGAGCATAAAAAGCATATTTTTATTAAAACTATTTCATAATGTTCGGTCTAATAAGACAAAAAAAATCAGTGAAAATACAGAATATTTTAAGATAAAATCAGCCATCTTAGCTTGACTGATGGTCAAGAAGTCCCAGAACAATCAAGTAAAATTTGTAAAGACGTATTACCTTAAAAATCTTTACTATAATGTATTGTATTCAATGCCATGTAATAGATTAATTAACATCAAGGTCACTATTCCATTCTATCGTAAAACGTGAGGAATTAACGGAAGTTTGAATTTGGGAAAGTTGAACAAATTGCTATTTGCTTATTTTAAACCAAAAATAATGATTTTGTTACTTGTCAGTATTCGGAAAATATAGGTCACGGCGAGAACATGTTATTTTGTCACGTTAATGTTAAAAATCGCGTATTTTACCACCAAAGGAATCAAGTAAAAAAATTAAAAAAATGCGGGGCCATTATGAGCTTCCAAAAACAATAAATGTGTTTATGCTTAACTCAGCAAATGACTATTTCTTTTTCATGCTTCTCGTTTATTATACGTTTTGATTGATAACTAAGCTTTAATTTTATTTAATGAAATCTTTATACTCGAAATATTTAACTGATCAAAGAATAGTCTGATTTATTATACTTTATTTGTATTTTTTCTCCAAAAGTCAGAAATATTATCATTCGTTCTTGTGTAGAAGAACGGCCGATATCAATCACCGTTCAAATAAATTCAAGCGAATCCTACCTAGTGCTGGTCATCATTATGTATTTACTATGGCTATGAATTTATGTATTCATATTTTGATCACCTCGTTGGTCGAATAGTAAGTGACCTTGCCCTGCACCAAGAGAGTTCGGTTTCTTTGTGAGAGATGTTTGATATTTGACGTTTCGTAAATTGTTAAGTGTGGAACGTTTGTTTTACTTTAATAAATTTAAACCATAGAATCATTATGAAGTCGTCGAGACCTAAAGGATAAGACGTCCGGTGCATTCATATCTAGTGATGCAACGGTGTTCGAATCCCGCAGGCGGGTATCAATTTTTCTAATGAAATACGTACTTCACAATATATGTTCACGATTCTTCCACGGTGAAGGAATCGTATATTAAAAATCAAACCCACAAAATTATAATTTGCGTAATTACTGGTGGTAGGACCTCTTGTGAGTCCGCACGGGTAGGTACCACCACCCTGTCTATTTCTGCCGGGAAGCAGTAATGCGTTTCGGTTTGAAGGGTGGGGCAGCCGTTGTAACTTTACTGAGACCTTAGAACTTATATCTCAAGGTGGGTGGCGCATTTAGGTTGCAGATTTCTATGGGCTTCAGTATCCACCTAGCAACCAAGTGGGCAGTGAGCTCTTCCACCCATCTAAGCAATAAAAAAAAATCCCAATAACCTTTAGCACAAAGTATTCTGAATATAAAAGTATTTTCATATATTTAAAACATAGTATCATTATTTCTTCAAAAACTTTAACACAAAATAGTCTGAATAAAAAAAATGTGTAGTTTCTATCGAATAACTTAAAAAAATGTATGACTAATGGTTTTATCGATATTGTAGTCCAAAGATATGGTGTCTGCCTCTCCTCAATCCCCTGATTGAGCATATACCAGTATTCATCTTATTTTTACAGTAAGTCACACACGTGATCCATGAAATGTTCCAAGTTATGATGGTTAAGAAGGATATCACAATCATCACTAGCTCACAAAATTTTATTTATTCAAATTTTACTGCTCAGTTACAGTAAGACAACACCAAAATAGTGAAGAATGTCATTTCAGTTTCCAAACTAACACCAGGAAGTCCGACAGAACTTGCGCCGAGATAAGTTAGCAGAATACCAAATGAAAATGAAAGAGCAAATTGTGATGCAACGTAAAACTTTGTATTGCAAACTGTAAGTTGTTTCACATTTTATGCCAAACAAAAACATTTGAAATTTTTAAGGCTCGATCCAAAGCTCATTTGGATTTCGAAATCAAGTCTTTCGGGGTATTTAGTTTTTATTTTTATTTTGGTGTTTTTGATGCATTTGGTGCAACAAATGGCAGCGGCGGCCCTTTGAACTGTAAGGTTAATTGAACGATTCTTTCAGCTTCTCTTATTCCACTGAGTCTGGCGCCCGATACAGTAGCATAGTGACCAGGTACGGTTGCTTCTCCGGCGAATAAAAGAATTGGGGGAACCGGCTCACTTGGTCCTGGAAGTGGACATGCCAAAGCTCGTTGTGCTTGACCATCAGAAGATGTATTTTCGTAAGAGTAAGCTCCGCAAAAGAAGGGATCTGATGTCCAATGTGACCTCAAAATAGTCACTGGATAAGGTATACAGTCGTTCCCTGTGGAGTATCGTAGAACATCAGTGACCCCTTCTGCCACGTCTTTATCACAAAGACCCTCCATCATCATTGCTTCTTGGCCTACGACCCAAACGCACAATACGTGTTTACTGTTCGGCACAACTTCTATAGCTGTTATACCTCGTGTCCAGTCGCAACGATAACACAATTCCTTACAACAGTATTTAAAGTTTAGGTTTCCCTTGTGCCAAAACCAAAATGGACGACAATATTCCATGTAGATTTTATTGCAGTACCCGAATCCCAGACAACGCATCGCATCTATTTTAGATGCAGGTAAAGCAGGACAGAACAGTCTATTTGAGTTTGAAAAAAGAACGCCCAAGGAAACAGTAATAATTACGTAATCGGCAGGAAATTCTTCTCCATCGGTTGTGTAAACGGTGGCTCTGAATCCAGATTTTTGTGATGTACCCCAATAAATACAATTTACTGGTTTGCAATATCTAATCGCTCCTTCTGGTATTTGACGTAAAATTGGAGCGAGAATTCCGACCAAACCTAACGGCACCCGAACTTCTCCACCGGGCATATTCATGAAGCAACCCAAATGATCGGCGCACAACATTGCTGTATCATCGCCACATCTCGCGTTAAGCATGTGGGCGAGGCCAAACATTATTCGAGCCGCGTCATGCTGCTGATCGTCGGGATACTCATGCAATTCTTGCTGAATTCTCAAACTCATAAAATTAATGAGAGACCCTTGTTGTTTATTCCCGCCAAGGCAGTAAATGCTCGCTGCTTCTTGTTCTATTTGTCGAAATTTATAATAAGAAGTCACAGTAGGCGGATACGCCATTTTACCGGTAACGATGCGATTGAATAAGCCTCGAGTGTGCTCCGTGCCAGGGACTCCGGCTCGAGGAGGGCTTTCAGTAGCGGACATCATATAAATTGGATGAGTGCAACAATTATCCGGTTTCCAGTGCGATCCAAGTTCAGCAACAATATCTCCAATCCAACACGAATGGATACGGCCTCCGGGCCTAGAAAGCATTATAGTTTCAATTATTGTGATTAAATACCAATGATATATGTATGTGTTTATTAACTTGCAATTTTGATAGTCGTATCTGATAGTCGTTGATAGTCGTGGTTAACTGTGTGCCTCACAATGAAAAGGATGCAGGTTCTAAGCTGCTTTGTTGTGGGCTTCATGTGAAGTGCGTTCATAAGTGCATAACGTGGGACCACAGTACGGATTAGACGCGGCTGAAGCGGCGGGCGAGATGCAGAGCGTACGCATTGTCATAATGCGCCACAAGCGTTTAGATGAATTCCAGGTATTGCAAACGGTGGACTAGGTTCTTTATATTTATCATGAGATATAATTTACACTTAAAAAAAATCTGCCAATTCTACTATTAACTTATCACCACTGCATGACTGACTTAGATTCAATTGATCTAATATATTCGTTAAAATTTACCATCGTAATACAACAAATTCTTAGCATAAGTCAAATGACAAAATCGACCTGGTTAAATACACCTGCCAACCGCGCATTCGTTCGCTTGTTGCCTAGACTCGTCCTGTGGCCGCAACGCGCTATTAAGAACTTTTTAAAACAAGGAACATCAACCCGCTTAAGTCTATCACTTTAAATGCCCAACTAAATAAATACACTATGAACACGAACGGCATTATAGGAATTATATTTCGCGCGTACTGAGGACCCAGCCTTTAAGTTGAGAACTACTCGGTACTCCGCAACTATGTATAACTAATACTAATACTATAAAAACTGAGACTTAGAAGTTCTATTTCAAGGTGGGTGGCAGCATTTAGGTTTTTGATATTTATTAGCTCCGGAACCACGTAATAGTGTGAGGGGTTAGCTCGTTTACTCAACTAAGCAATAAAAGGAAATTATATTGATATTATTGATAGTATACGCGACGATTGTATTCATATTGCAACCTTATCTATTTCTGCTTGAAATTATCCGTGCATTTCCCATTCAATTGATACTTCAATCTAATATCTCAAAGCGATTAGTTCGCGCCCGTTCGTTATGTGCCGTATACATAAGCAAATATTTACTGGCACTTATAACCAGTATTTTTTAAAATAAATATTTACCTTTCGTATGCTTCAAGCACGACAATGTTGTTGATGCCTCGTTGAGAGAGCCTCGCGGCAGCTGAAAGCCCAGCCATGCCAGCACCTACGATAACCACTCGTGGTTCTGGGTAACATTTCTCTGGGTCGCAAGCCTGCACTGCGCAAATCCCTCTATCGTCCAAATTCGGCCCACACTCTACTATCGCCGAACTTTCTGAATACCTTAGATAAGATTTGAAAATTTTAGTTAAATATTTATGAATGAAATTCAAATTTCTATGTCATGTTTCTGAGGTAACTCACAACCGCCGTATTGTTTTTGGACATTTTCGTAGAAATTTACAAATAACTCTTCCTAGTTTCATATGTAAACTATATTTATCACGGTAAAATTTCGAAAAAAAAAACTCTGATATGTTTTTAGTTAGAACTATTGTTATATTGTCACAATATGAAGTGTCAAAATGCAAGTGTCTTTCTTCACAGAGCATAATTCTTGAAAACTACGTCAAATGATGGAAAAAGGACTTAGGTATGTTACAGTTGATATCGTGTATTTACTGATAGCTCCTGTTTGGAGGGGTGCAGTCTTCGATTGATGAAATTAGATTTATTTAACTATTTGGAAATTCAAATATATCTAGACATTGAATTATTTCAATTTTACATCACAATCACCTGAGATCCAAACGAATTGGATTAACAGAAATCTAGAAATCATAAAATATGAAACCAATTGAGATTAGTTTATCAGCTAACCAACAACAACTATCCTTTTATTTTTTTTATTGACTAAATTTTCTGCATCGCGGTATGCATTTGGAAAAAATAACGTCAAGAGTTTCTTTACGATTATTTTCAGTAACACCACAACACTATAGCATTCTAAATCGATAGTAAAGTTTAAATTTAAAAGCACCCGTAATTTACAGGCCATAAAGGCTTAATTGTTTAAAGCATTATTAAAATCGCTTTTACGATTTTACGTAAACTGCTCGAATATTCCAGTTCCACTTTAGTGGACGCGAAGCCACGAACGACGGTCGTCGAGAACTGTATAGTATTCGAGGCGTCGGAAATGATATAATAATAAAAAATGCTAGATTAAACCGTAAAAGTAGTTTTAATTATAATTACGACCCACAAAACAGAACAAAATTAATAAAACATTTTAATTTCTTTTGTGCCGTAACTCCTTTTGTAATATAACTAGCCGTACTCGCCCGCTTCGCTGGGCATTTAAAATTAACATTATTATCTATTGTTATTATAATTCGGGAGTCCAACACTCATATTAATATTAGCCTATCCATTAAGTACATGTATTTTCTACATGGATACCAAGTTTCAAGTCAATCGGATGCACGGTTCAGTAGTTATAACGGAACATCCGTAAATCCACTGTAGATTTATATATTAGTATAGATTATCTGACAAGATTATAAACTGTCATAGATATAGACCCTGTTTAATTCTGTTCTCTTGATTGTGGAGACGTAATGTACATTATTAGCTTGAGGCATTACATTGAGGTCTTAATGCGTTGGAGTAACTTTACTACCTACCCTTTATAATAAAGAATACGTACTCGTAATCTCTGCAGATATGTATATGGAAAAATTTGATGCAGACTTGTAGAAAAATAAAATTAAATACGAATTACTAAAACGTTGGTTGGGTAATCATCGGGAAAGCGGGCTATACTATCAAGCAGACAGCTATACTAATTAACAAAGCAGAATTGTTCGGAAGCGTTGCGGCGCCATTTAATTCTTTGTTTGTTTTGCTTCTCTAATTAGGGGCAGAGTTCAAGTTAGATTTCTTTCATGAATCTGGAATTTATTGTTTACAAGTACTTACGTAGCGACTTTTAATCTTAAGATTTCTTATTTTTATTGTAGATTGTTGATAGTTATTTTAGCGTAAGGATATTTTTTTATACTTGGTGTTAAGTGGTTACCGGAGCCCATAGACATCTACAACGTAAATGCCGCCACCCACCTGAGTTCTAAGGTTTCCGTATAGTTACAACGGCTGCCCCACCCTCTAAACCGAAACGCGTTACGGCAGAAATAGGCAGCGTGGTGATACCTACCCGTGCCGATTCACAAGACGTCCTACCACCATTACTTTAGGCAACTTAATATTCGAGTGACCGTAGATGATTAGCCCGGTTTTAGGGAACTGAATATGTCGCAGTACATTGCTGATGGAGCACGGTTGCTTTGCGAGGTATTTACGCTAGATCGGAGCTGGGGCAAAAGCATAGCCCCGTCACTGAAAATACGAATTGGAGATGGTGATGCATATGCTCGCGGACGGCCTCACACACGGGGGGTCAATTTATGCCGCTTACTATTCTTCGCCTGTCTCCTGAAAAGCAGAGATTTTCTCAGAACCCAATAATAAAAGTATCTCAATTCCTAGTTACGGTCTTGTTCTTTTTTGAACAAACATAACTCACATTCTACATTAATCGATGTGATTATCGTAGCGCATAGACGTCAGTCACTACACAGAAGCCGTCACTCACTTATGGCGGGGCGGGGATCTAAATTTAAGAAAAGAATTAAATCAAACATTTACTATTTGATGAATAATTTTCTTTCGTTTGATGTTTGTCATCGCTATCTTATCTTATTTATTTATTTATTTAACGATTTTCATAAAATTTAGTATACAAGGGATTTCGGGGGCGATAAATCGATCTAGTTACGATTTATTTTCAGAAAATGTTTTATTCGTGTTTTCAATAATCAACTCTTCCCGACATTTTTTTTTTTTTATGATTGAAGGATTACTGGTGGCCCGGAGGCCTTTCCAGTTTCACCAGGACAGGTGGGCGAGCAAAGGCTTAGCCAGGAGGGGCGGGATTTGCTAACAGCTACCCGAGCGCCTTCGAAGGAGACCTAACAGCTCAAGAGTAGCTGCTTCGCGAATGAATCTACTACCGGATCGGAATCGCGACCCGCTGAGAAGATCCGGCGAGAAACTCAGCGAGCTGATTCATGGGTTAGGTTGCACGGCGAACTCTTTGTCGAGTTCGACGAGTACGGTTACCAAGGTCCCTAAGCCTGCTCGTAGTGTTAGAGCTGAAGGCGTCTAATGCAAAGGTTATTGGATCTGATGGATCCGTAAGGACGTGTGGCTTCCCGACATCTATTGGCGAATAATAATACTATTTTTCTTAATTGAGGGCAACTAACCGCTTTAAAGACACAACAAGATGGCGTTATCAAAAAACAAAAAAAAACCGTCATCATCTAGTTCATAATTAAACCCACACTAGGGATACTCTCTGTTAGTAGCTTATTAGATAATTATTTTTCAAAATCAAATAAGTTACTTTTTTCGTTATCGGCGAAATATAAAAGAAATCGAGACCGCTTTTGTTACGAATCCTCATTTTACCGAATAGTGCCCTAAAAGACTTTTTAAAAATAACTTTATCCACTGTAACAGGCTATCCAATGATAAAAATAAAACAACAAACAAGAATATAAATAGCAATTTATTACGTTAACATCGACTTGTTCACAATCAATTTAGATACACTATGATACAATTTAAGCTAAGACTTCACAAACATTCACAACACACATAAAATACTATTCGTATTAAGCTAACATTATAATTTGAAGCACTCTGACCAGAAGCGATCCAACGTGTGGTAGAAATGTCGACTCACTCCCATCAAGGAATGATTCTCGTCCGTATAACTCTGTTAAAGAGAAAATTCGCAAGTGTAGTTCAATTGTAACGAAATATTTTTTTAAGTTTTAAGTGATTATGTAGGTATTAGGTAGATTAATACTAGTTTACATCTCAATGGTATCGCAATATGATTGTCTAGACTAGTGAGCAACCTTGTCAACCAAAAAAGCCAAATATAGATAACGCAAAATTTAAATTTATGAAAAGAGTTATTTTTTTAACATACTCAAATATTTTTATAGCCTTGCGTTTCAAAAATGTATATTCGTTCTTACAAGGCAAGATAATAAGTAATATTCCGTGCCTGAATGAATCTTAATATTAGACCGATATGTATGGAATAGCCTCGTACGCTACCAACAAATAGGTAGGAAATAAAATCTATTAACCAATTATAATGTATTTTTGAACTGTTATTTTCATGTTTATATTAAAAAACAACTTCAAAATTGACATCTCCCTCCAAATATCTGAATAGGATTGAGTGGGATCATAACAAAATGAATCGGTCGCACAGAATAAATGACTGAACAATTTACAGTGTCGACATCTTATAGGTCACTCGAGAGAGTTCCAATAAAGTTATTTATGACTAAATTTCCTTCAGACTGCGGTCGGATCTATCGAAACGATTGCTATTCAACGTGAAAAATTACGTCAAACGATACGGACATTTTTCTTGGTCATCTGCGACTGTCTAAATCGTTCGACTAGTTTCACGCAATAAAATCTCGATATTGCAAAGCTCATTCTCAATTCTTGTTAATACGCAAAAAAAACAGTGGTCTACTGATGGGAATAAAACCTAGAATTTGGCTTTATTTTATATGAAAACGGTAAATAATGTATCCAGGTATCGAACTTGTTTTGTTTTTTTAATTTTTATAATGTGATTCGTTATTAGAGCTATAAAACTCGAGTATTTTCAAAGATTCTAATGCAATTGTTTCATTACAGCGTCTTGTTGTAATGAAACAATTGCATTGAATGACTGAATTGAATGAATATTTAAAAAACTTTGCTATACTTTAACAAGAGGCGGCCGTTTGAATTTTCATTTTATAATTTTGACTTGTTTTTATTTGCATGTCGACGCTTGAAAGGCAAACGTGACTAAGCGACAATAACTGCTTTTTACATAAATGATAGGCAATAACCATATTCGATGCGGAAAAAAAAAAGAATTCTAGGTATATTAAAATCATTTCAATCCTACAGCTAGATTCGTTAAAATAGAATTTTTTTCAACTTTAAATTAGTCTACTGTAAAGTTCACGCATTGTCGCTTAGTCACGTTTGCCTTTCAAGCGTCGATGTGCATATTATTATTATATGCGGTCATATTAACACCATCCGTTTAGAAAGTAAAATAAAATACACAACTAAATTAGATGGGACACAATAAGATCTCAACGCATACTGCAAAATGTAGCGCCATTTCTAATTACTACTGATACCAATATTGGACCAATTCAAAGTTTGTCCCGTAACGTATCGACACCAATATCTGGCATATTGAAGGTGCGCCCCGTATTTATCCCCGTATCTATTTCAGAAGCGAAGCCGTTGAAAACGTTTCAGTTTGAAGAGTAGGACTAATATAAACAATAAAATGGTTTACTCCGACCTGTTTCGTGGCGAGTGACGGTATTTACATTGTGGTAACTAAGGACTTCACAAGCCATTTCTAGGCAGTCAAAAGACTTCTAATATGATGCTATGTCCAAAACTGTCAAAAGCCTTACTTACCATTTGCTCGAAGGCAATATCGCTATGCTGCAATCGCTTGGCGAGTTGCATGCTGTGCTGGTAATGCACATTGTCGTCACCGCTCCCGTGAACCAGCAAATATTTGCGTCCTCGCAATCCTTCAGCTAGATTAGTTAGGTCAGATCGTTCGTAGCCCAAAGGGTTCGCTTGAGGCGTATCCATATAACGTTCCGTGTATATTGAATCTAAAAAAATAAGATATCGTAATTATTTCAATCATTTTTTTTAAATTTCGTCATTTGTGTTCAAACAAATATTAAACGTGAAATGAAACCGTAAACTGTTTTTTTAATCATTTACGACTCGTAGAGAACATTTTATGAGTACCCAATTTTTTAAAATAATCGAATTAGCTATTCATCAAATTCCAACTAAATTTGATTTAATTGATAACTCCAATTAATTTAATTTGATTAAAAATTATCAAATCATTAATTAATAACTCTAATATAATTAACTCTAATATAATTAATTAAAAACTCTACTTAATACTCTAAAATCGAACTCACAAATCCAAAAAGGTTTTACTGTTGGCCAAAAGATAAAACTCACTTCCATATTTAAAAAAAAACCGGAATAAAGAGCTGATAAGGTGTTCTATGTCAGTGCCGGTCACCTAAGTTTTTCTTCCTCTTTATCGCGATCGTTAAATGAGGATGATACTTTCAGTGTATTTCTTCACTGACCTTCGAAGTGTATATATGTATGTATATATGTAGAAAACAAGCGGACTGGTAAAGGCGTACAACAAGCACCTAGATTGTAAAAATATATTCACCGTAATAGAGCCATGAGGTAACGGGGGCGACAGCGGCCCCACATTTCACAATGTTCCGTTGATCCTGAATCAACATCATTGTGGTGGCATAGCCACCGTAACTCCAGCCCCACACTCCTATCCGGTCAGGGTCGATGAAAGAATACAAACTCGTTAAACTCCTGTAACATTGCATTAATTAATATCAACATCCTCAAATGGCGTGCGGTGCGATGATAAAAAGGTGATGACGGGACATTTTAAACAATTCCTCCATCTTCATCGTGACGTAGATTCCATATATGAGTATAAAGTATAATAAAACTTCCTATCGATTTTATATGTACATTTTTTTATGATCGACAAACTATAATGTGTTGTGATAAGGATATTGGTGTTTTTAAAATCGTAAGAAATGCATATAAACGTAAGCTTGTTTATTAGTAGCGTCGGAAACTGAAGTATTCAAGGAACCCAAAACATTTAGTTTATAACGTGTATTGATATCAGTAATCGTATGCGAAATCACAAACATAGGAATTGCTTGTGTGGCGGGGGATCTACCTGTACAGTCTCACATTTCACCGTATTACCACAAAATATCTTGACATAAAATAATCCATAAAATATCTAAGCCTCGCGATTCAAAACCTATTCTAATTGTGTAATACCGTAAAAGCTCTTTGTCGCGAATACAGAAATCGTGAATATGGAAAAGCACGTTTACAAAGGATATTCGGTTAGATTCCTACATATTGGAATCCTTTTATCAATGTGTATATACCGATGCATCCATTGGATCCGCGAATAAAGAAATCTTTAACCACGAACATTGGAATTAGGCAGCATTTTTTTAATCCGCGTTTAGTGGAAACGCGAACGAAGAAAGCGCGAATAAAGAGCTTTTGCTGTATATAAAATAATCCAACTAATTTATTCACGTACTTGATGGTATCCAAAGTGTCAGATATTTCGACAGTTCCCAAAGCTCTATTGACTGCATGCATGGCTTCCACGCCCATCACTCCAGAACCTCGTACGTCGATCGAGGCCACTATTATACTCCTGTTTGTAGCCAGGTACGAGTTGTAATATTCTGAAATCATTACCATTCTTAAATCATTATCAGACATCAAATGGACAGGCCCAAACACCAATCACTCAGGTTTGAAGTTCCAAATTGCGATTGGAATGCATAATTGTCTCGACGGCACATATAAGAAGGATAGCAGAGAGATGGCCAACAGAGATTTAAACATCAGCAATTCCAAATAATTTTATGATGTTACTAAAATTGAGTATACTGAGCCAATGACATCATCTGCGCATTATCAAGTCTCTAATTTCTAAGATATTTCTGTGAGTAGTTTACCTAGATCGTAGTTATCGCGAACTCGGGTTGTCCCGGGACCAGCGTACACTCTGACCACCATTGCATACTGTTCTCCTTGCTTTATCCCAGCTGGAAGAATGAGTTTCACGTTTGCATTCACTTCGTTTCCTATTGACATTGCGATGAAATGGGTAAGAGGTAGTTGGTACATTTGTAGGGTATCAATGAGTTTTTTGTTGTCTTTTATCAATTTGAATGTCTCTTTCTGGAACATAAACAACATTAGTTAGTCAAACATGAATATCGATTAGTTGTTCATTTCAGAGCAATCAAATACAAAGACAAGGGTGGAATTTTCATTTTAAATCACGAACACATAATATTAATCTAGCCTTTCCTTATAACTAAATAAAAAGTTGAGAATTAATAATATAAAAAATCTACCTTGGCATCATACAGGTATATTTTAGGAGGGATGTTGCAGGCGCTACACGTTACTATGGCGTAGTTGGCTCCCGGTGAAAACATGGCCGACACGTGCCTACAAGTCGGTTCTTTGCACGAGATACATCTAACCACACCGCCGGAAGTTGCCCATATTTGCCTTAGCCATGGTAAATTTCCAGGAGCTACTATGTAATACACCGTATTGGTATCTTGATTCCAGCCAACAATTTCCAATACCGTAGAGTTACCGGGACTTAGGTCTTCAGTTGTTAAAGTATTGAAATCGACCCTTGCGGCGTGCGGGAAACGACGTTCAGCATGATACAAAGGCTGTATCTCCACCATTTTAGTTCCAGTTTTGTCGAAAATTGGGTCGTTAATGTCGATCCAACCGTTTGGTTCCGTGTGTTCTTTCACTATGCTACATTTGTCTTTTTGCAAGTCACAATTGATCAGGATACTAATACTTTGTCGTCTGTTCAGCCAGAGAACAATTAAATTTTGGTCGGAAGCCCAGTTTACACGACCGAGGATGTTGTCGAGTCCAATCACATCGACCGGTGCAGGTATACTCCAAGGCTCACTATTGGGCTCGTCCAGTTTGTAGACGCGTAAACCCACTCTCGGATTTGTCCGACCTACCTGACAATAAAAATAATAATGAACCTCATAATACAGAAGTAAACAAGAATACAAATTAGAGAATTTATTTCAAACAAACGCAAAGTGGTTATTGCTTTATTGAATTTACCAACCTTAGGATATTTAAACTGCACCATTTGTGGGTACTGGTTGTTTATGTTTCCAGGATCTCCGTAATAAGGGAATACGGCCGATTCAACGTCAGTATCATTGAAGGAAGCAACAGCGAGGTAAGTACCTCCCGGAGAAAACCATAATGCTTCTGCTGCATTAAATATCTCCTCTGAAAAGCAAACAAAGGTTTTAGCATCATTTAATTGCCTTTGTTTATTTAATATTTTCAATTTGAAAACTAAATTTATTCAATAAGAAACCAAAGATAAAATTTTCTTTAGAGATGAGTTTTTCGCCTTCGTTTATTTTATTTCAATTTGAAAACTAAATTTATTCAATATGAAACCAAAGATAAAATATTTTTTAGAGATGTGTTACATGCAAAAAATTTAAAATTTATTTTATATTTAACTATGTTATTTAATCTTTAAATAGTTATTTAACCCGCTTCGCCATCTTATTTAAACAGGTTTTCCAGAGCTGCATTCAGTTTATGCTAATTAATTAAATTATCATATCAACCTTCGTAAATCCAGTCAGTAGCACCGAAATAAACTTCGCCGGGCACTCCTCCTGTGGTGAGGGCACCAACGTAATCTGCTTGGGTAATGTCAGGTACGTAGTATACATTGTTATCTTGGACGTAGGCTACAGATTTCCCAATACCCCAAACCACGACTTGTAGCGCATAATCGCTTAGCTTGTAAATTAATCTGTGAAAGTAATAAGGCCGGTTTTAAATTAGCAAGCCACTTCTACTTTTCCCAATATTCATTCATAGAGTTCATTCTTCTTTTTAACTGTGCACTTATTTCTATTCTATATGCGCATATGAATATAACTATGAGGACTTTTTTTTATTGCACACGCGCTGTTTCACGGCAGAAATTCGCAGGATGGTACAGCAAGATAATGGTTGCCTGCCTATTTCTGCTGTGAAGCAGTAATGCGTTTCGGTTTGAAGGGTGGGGCAGCTGTTGTAACTATACTTGAGACCTTAGAACTTAAATCACTCAAGGTGAGTGGCGGATTTACGTTGTAGATCTCTATGGGCTCCAGTTACTGGAGGGGTTACCACTTAACACCAGGAGGGCTGTGAGCTCGTCCAACCATATAAGCAATAAAAAAAAAAAATGCGTATGAGCTCTCAGGACGCCCTACCAGTAATTACGCAAATTATTATTTTTGCCGGTTTGATATTATTACACAATGTTATTGATTATTACACGACCGTGAAGGTAAATCGTGAGCATTTGTTAAGTATGTATTATATTAGAAAAATTAATAACTGTCTGCGGGGTACGAGCACCAGAACAGTAGCATCAATTGATACGAATGTACCGGGAATATTATCTTTTAGGCGACGACGACTATATACGTGAGCACCAAGCCGTTTCCCCAATTGCATACATTCCGCATGAAATGCAATAGATATTGCAGGTTTGAAGAGCGTGATACCAATTCCATTAGGACACAATCACTCAAGGTCCGTGGCGTTCGCGCTAAGGACCAAATAAGGAATACCGGCTTGATGTGAAGCATGTCATTACCTCATCTTAGTAGATGAGGTAACGACTAAGGCTAGTGCCTTGCCTACCTCGCTTATTAAAAAAAAAAATTAAAAAAAAACTCGCCTCTTACGTACAAAACGACAATCGCCAAAGTAAGAGTCAACCCCTTCATCACTACACCAAAGAGTATTTTTTAAACAAAACCAGTAAAGTTACTTACCTCTTTTCAATATCTAGCACGGAATACTCCGCAAGGAATGAATATCTGTATATCTGTAAGAGAAAACGACCATTATAACTTTTGTACCGTCTATTGAAACAAAGGTTTTTTTGAAAAACTAAAACAATTGTTTTTCAAACTGCTTGTTCTTTGTTGTTAATAATTTTATTCACAAAAACGCGTCTCGGCAAACCAGACTTGTATATATCTTTCAATTTGTTATCAATTGTACGACACGGCATCAGAATAACCAGACCATTAAGAATGGAAATAAATTCAAAAGACCTAAACTCATATTAGGCTTACTTAGGGATTGCCTATGGGTTTCATTTAATAGCACTACCATTCTGTACATATTGGCCGCGAAATAATCATTCGTTGTAGTTCGGATACAGATTTTTACCTCCATTCTTTTTCTACTTAAACGTATCTTAGGTCGAGAGGCCCCCGCGTGCCCTAAAACAAAACTGAAGCCAACGCAGGGTCATGGACACGGATCGAGCAGAGTCCACAGCGCAATATAAATTGGCTTAATTGAATTGCCCCAACTACCTGACATCGATACACCGACCAATTCCTTTATGATATTATTCAATTTAGATTTACAATTCGAACGAAGTACTATGAGGTTTCTAAATTAAATAACAAAAAATATTCATAGCCATTTCAAAAAAATCCGTCAAAATTAAAAAAAAATATTTAAGACCGCAGTTGAGCTCATGATACACATATTTTCTTATAAGTAGATATTTTTTTAGACCATAGCTGGAACACATTATTATGTCGTGCCAGAAATGGGCACAATGGTACTACGAAGAAAACTTGCAACAAACTTGTAATTTTGAAACTTATAAACTTAGTTTATTTTTTCAATAGTCCAAAATGTAACCACGTTCGATTTCATTATTTACGAATATTCCAGCTTTAACGCCAGTCAAATCCCTAGGTATCTACTAGGTGCAATTTTATGAAAATAAACACCAATCAAAGCAATCGTTATAGAGAAACAGACGTGTGCTGAAATATGAAATATTTCTTTTAATGGAAACACAAATTATAATTGAAACGATAAAATTTAAGCGATAACACGAATATGTTAAATTCGTCATGCACTCTGACAATACACTATACAACTGTTACATGTGTATATGTTCGGTAAAAGTAGATATTGCGGCAAATGTATACATTTTCCGGTAAATGTGCACATTTGCCTCATCGTTTGGGTAATGTGCATTCAACTAACATTTACAATTTCAAAGAAGGGAAATGTACATTGAATTCACAATAACCATATCGTTTTATTTACCGGTAAAAGTGTACATTTCCTAAGAGTGTACATTTACCGTAACATATACATTCAAATCAAATCAAATCAAAAAAGTTTTATTCAACATAAATGAAAGTACATACTTGTTGAACGTCAAAAGAACTACCGCCAATTCACAAGAATTAGCCTCCGTCCTGAGAAGAATTGGCAAGAAACTCAGCGGGCATGTCTGTTTTTTTTAATATTAGATAAAAAAAAATATTATTAGATTTTTAAATATTCATTTTTACAATAAGTAATTATAACATAACAATTTTACAATATTGAAATGCCCGGAGCGAGCAACTCATTCCCACTTTGTGCAATCTTCTAGATAATCATTGACTTTATAGTAAGCATTGTAGAAAGCATTGTTCAGCATTTTACACTGACGTATCCTACAATACAATTTCTATGATATATCATGTAAATTTCGGGCATATATCAGTGAAGGTAAACTTGTGCATTATAATTCTTGCATACCTTGAGCTAATGATTTTCCACAATACTAATAAACTTATGATGCAAATATCGTCATTAATAGACTGGATCCAGTGAAACGATGCTCCTCGCTTTGCATACTTGGCTGAACATGCACATTAAATCAATTTGAAATCAAAAAAGCATACCAATAAGAATATAAATCTTATAATACTTTAAAATTCGTCTAATATAAATATATCTATATAAATCTATCTATCTATTTAGATTTAGCAACAACACACGCAATATCACATTTTTCAGTTTCAATAATTACACATTACAACGTTTTTAAAGAATGGATCAGAATTTCAGCAGTTATACAATCAATAGAGACTTCGATCTTATATGTAATTAGACAAAGTATGTGTACGTAAAAATGATTAATGCGATGTCTTTTACTTATGAGTGCAACATTCGTAAAAACACAAAAAAAAATATACATTTAAATTACCTACATATAAAAAAAATCTATTACAATTTTTTTTTGTTTTGTTACTGTCCTCCCGGTGGTGTGATTTAAAAAAAAACTATTTATATTTTTAGATAACCGTCTCGGGTGAGAGTATCGAGGAGATTCGACTCACTCGTGTGAGAATGAAATAGGTGTGCTATGAAAATAACTAAAGTAGCGGGAAAGGGTGCTTGATAGGAAGAAAGAATGCAACAAGAACGGATAGCAATTTTCTAATTATCTGTGGTCTACAGAAAAGCGAAAATCAAATCTTACACACTGTTTAATCATTCTGATCGAGGGAAACAATATATTAAATAATTTAATGTATTATAAATTCATTATAACTAGTTTACATATTTAAAAAAATATATATATTGAATTCTAATCAAAATGTACTTATCGAATCCAATAAATCAGGCCTTAATCTACATAAGTAAAAGTTACTAAAATTGCAAATGAAAATATTTCAATCCTACATCAGTTTTTTTATAAAATACTCCGCTTCCAATATTTTTATGTATTCGAAAGTTCATGGTTAGCGATATCTGAGTAGAAATGTCAAAATTACGTTTTTTTTTTTGCACTGAAAAATTGTTTATCATCGTTAAATATGTACATATATCGAAAACTTCAAACTGGTGGTTTAAGATAACAAACAAATCACAAATCGTTACAAATTAAAAACGGATACAGAATAAAGATTCTATTCAAGAAAATACATAGATTATATCGTATACAATTTTTTAAAATTAAATTTATTGCATATATTAATCCTATTAATTATTATAAAATATATAATTATAAAGTATTCAAAAAACGAAGTCTCGTATAAACAAAGAAAAGTCTGCAAATTATTAAGATTTAATTTTAATGAAAAAACCAAGTTATGGCAATGGTTTTTAAAAAACTCATTTAAACTTAATTAAGCTCCAAAGGTGTTCGCAAAATTCGATAAAGCTTCAGGTCGTTGAACCAGACGCAGACGAACCCTTTCGAAGCTAACTATACCGACAGCCCGAGAAAGGAACTGAAGGATAAAATAACTTCAATACTCGTGACCTTCGCGTGAAGTAATTTATGAAGTGTCTTATTTTATTTTGGAATATTAGAAATAATGAAATCTGACACTGCACATTATTCTTCTACAAACTTTTTTTCTAAATATATTATAACAAACAATTTACTTGCAATCGAAACTAAGTGAACCTTGATTTTGTGGACGGTTGCTACTCACTACCTACGAACGTGCTCTCAATAACATGTGACATTTAATAGGATTGAACACTCAATTTATTCTTGGTACGCATGTAGGCTTTACGCACGCACTTCCTTATTCAATCAGTAGGAACCTTCAAATGAAACATTGTGTGATTTTTTTATTCATTGTCTTGTAGTAGAACGTTTGACTGAATCAATAATATTAAAAGGCGGACAAGTGCGCGCGTCAAAGGATCCCGTTGAATAGTAATGGTATTATTATTATTATCTTATTCTATAGATATAATAAAACATTTTTTAGTCGCCTAAAGTATTATCAAAAAATCTAGGCTACCAAAAAAACTACTTATCATAATGCAATTTCATATGCATATGCAATTTCGAAAAGGGCACATCTCTAAAAATGTAAAATGTTCAGGTAATGAAAAAAGCTGATTATTTTCTAAGGCAGTGTAAAATTTAAAATATTAACTTTTGAGATATAGTATTTTAGTATTAATTAGCAATTGAAAATTACTGGTATTATTATAAAATTGGTGTAGGTAAGCCTCAAAACTACATGTATATGAAAAAACGTATTTGACAAAATATGGGACATGCGCCCTTTTCGAAATTGCATATTCAATTATTTTTCAAAGTTCTTTGGAAGATTCCTCAAAGCTCCATAAAGTACTTTCTGTCATTCAATAGTTCGTGAAAGTATGAATGTGTTCCCATTTCGCACATTTAAATTCAAACGATCAAAAAGGTGTGAATATTATAATAATATTAAAAAACGAACTTTCTAGATTTATCGCTACAAATGAGAGGGCACTACTAATGTAATTTTATTATGAATGGAGAGATTTCTGCTGCCTCGAAGGCATTTCTAGTTTCACTAGGACCGGTGGACAAAATCAAAGGCTTAACTGCATTTGCTAACAACGGGCAGTTGTTAGCATTCAAAGGAAGGCTGACAGCTTCGCCGATGCATCCACTACCACATCATAATTAACAAACTAATAGCGTCTAAAACATTCATCAGAATGCGCTTGGGGCTTCAATGGTGATCTTACTTAAACCAGGATAAAGACATAGTTAGTGGTAATCGCGAAAAGGGATTTGACATTTCTGGAATTTCAATACTGCCTTCATATACATCCTCATATAATTATAACATGTTTCTCGCTCACATATGACGATAATTTTAATTAACGAAAAATATTGTAAATACAAAATAAGGTTTAATTGTGGTACCAAAAATAATATAAAAAATAACCGGTATTCGCCGGTTATAACTGGTCGATAACAAAGACAGTTAATACTGATGAGTGAAATGAAAACCCGAATGAAATTGCATGCAAAAAATATCCTCGACCCGTTTTTTTTTGCACTGTATAATAACCGGCAAACTTCTTGAGCATTTGTTGACGTAGTGGGGGTAAGTTTGCGCATGGTACACTCACGTGCAAAAACATTACTTACTCTGCGTCATAATGCTATTAAATTATTAAAATCAACATAATTATGTATTTATTTATATATTTATTAGAACATCAACAAAACATATAGGTTAATAATTGTAATAATTTAATCTTGGGGTAAAATAGATATTCCTTCTATTAAGTCAAAACTAGAGCTGTTGCCAGGTCTTGGTTCAGTTAAAGCGAAGCTGGTATTTGTAATTTTTTTTTCGTTATCATAATCTTGACCATTATCATCATCACTGTTTTCATCACCCGAGTCGCTATCATCGTGATGAGTCGACATAGGGCTCATCGGCGTAGTTTACAACTCGGTCGATTCGGTCTTCTTTTTTGTCTATAATTAATTATTTTTTGAAGATATTCGATTCGTAGTAATCGAATGTTACTTTTTTCATTTACCAGCTTCCGATTATTTTCTGTTCTTTTCTTCCATCTGAAGCCTAGCTCTTTCATAATTCGTCGTAAGCTTCATTCCGAGCCATTAAAATTTATATCTTCTTTAAATTTTTCGAAGCCTTTCTACGGTACGGAGTTTCGCTGCTTGTTATGTAGTTATTATGATTACATCTTTTTATTACAGATTGAACGAAACTATCCATTCCGGTAACTTTCTTCTTCCCTGATCTTTTCTTACCCGGAGTCCGAAACACGGCGAGCAAGCCAGAGCCTTTAGCTTCGTTAATAATGCACCTAACAGTACTCACTGATGTTTTTGTTGCTTCCGAAGTCTGTTTTAATTTTTCCATATCATTCTTCCCCTGTTTTATAATGAAGCAATATACGTCGTACACAAATTTTCTACCCTTTCTTTTAAGTACTACACCAGTTTGTCACGGCATAGTGTATGTTTTATAAAAAATCAACAAACACTCAACAAATAGCAATGGCAACAAAGTCCACAAGCAATTATAACAAATAACTTAACGATTAATAACGATAGACTTTCCACTGTACGCAAGCGTACTTTTGGGAGCAAGCGGAATGAGGGCGCGGTGCGGGACGCAAGGCTCGACTGATCTACCAATAACGCGCTCGATACGATTTCCCCTGCCGTCGCGCCTCACCCTCACCACCAAAGTGATCTAAAATTCGGTTCTGCGCAGTCAAGGTCATTTGCTCAAGAAGTTTGCCGATTACTATACGTAATGTAACGCAAATAAAACGCCAGTAACCTGTGAGCTCACGAACTCAACCTGAGAGAATTTGCTAACATTAGTCCTAACAAGAGCAGTGCTTCGCAGAATCTACCACCGGATCGGAAGCGCGACCCACTGAGAAGATCCGGCGAGAGACTCAGTGGGCTATGTTTGTGGGTTAATTTACTCGCCGAGCCCTTCGTCGCGTTTCACCGTCACAAAATATGAACATATTGAAATAATGGAAATGAAAATAATGGTACAGGTTAGCTTTCTGTGACCAAAAACACGCGTGTAAATTCCAAGCGATTAGCTGCTTTTCAATATAATGCAAAAATTACTAGTAAAAATTGTAATTTTCCAAACATATAATGTTTTTAATGTTATTGAGTAAAGAATCGCATTTTAATATCTCCATTTCAAAACCAGGAATTCAATAAAAAAATTCTGAAATGTAATATAAAAAAAATATTCACTCACCTTTCTTCTATTTTTCGTTAGCAGCACGTATTTTCCGTCTTCAGAAAACGTAGACAGCGTATAATTGCTCAAATTATACTGTGAACACGAATATTTAAAAGTTAAACAAACGTCATACTGTGCTTAAGAGATTTTATTAGCGAAAATTACCGCCTAATTAGACGGCTAACAGTTTCTTATACTTTAAAACGTATCTATCACACTTTATACCTATTGGTAAAGAATTAAAACAACCGCTAAACCAGGTAGGTAATCTAAATTACGGAATAGAAAGGACGAACATGATCTTAACATGAAATCGAAAGTGTATAAAATATATTTCATTCATAAATATGCATAATCAAATCATAGATCATTTAATATTGAAATGTATTCATAGTTTTACCAACCGAATTAGCTTATATACAAAATGTATTATTTTTTTAAATGATAAATGAGGAGATGAACTCGCAGCCTACTTATTGCTAAACGAATATCCGTAATCCCGACAACGCCATCGGGAATCATAAGAATATTCTATTGCCCAGAGTTCAAGTTGCGGGGCACATGTTACATACATAATTACTTATATATTTTGCTTACTCCAATCGAACCACAGATACGTTAACGACAACTGGTACGAAGTCCCGCTGGGTGATATGAATTCTCAATTTCTTGACTCTATTTGAGTTCAGTCAGTGCGGGGATCCGGGGGTCACGAGTGATGGGGCTCTACATTAGTTTATTTTATTTATTTATTTATTTATAACTTCTTATACTAGAAAGTATAAAGGCGGACTTAATGCCATAGGCATTCTCTAACAGTCTACCTTAGGGGAGTGCAGAGATGAAGCTTGGTAGGTGTAGTGTAGTATGGTACGACTGTGGCCACTGTTCTTGGCTTGGTGGTATTCGGCTATTCGCTACCACCCCAAAAACATGTATTATCTATCTTCAGTATCTTGCTTATAGCCACGAACGTTTCATTATTCGCAATCATAAATTCAATTGGTCCCCAAGATTTAGAAGCATATGTTTGTGCATTTCGCTTGTGTCAAGGGAGTCGCAGTCATGAAATCAAAACGTAGCTTAACATTGTACATTGCACCAATAAAAAGTGAACAAACGTAAACAAAGTTATTTGAAACTATTATTTATTTAAAGTCTTTAGAGTTCACAAACAGAGTTCTTAAACAAGGGGAATTAAACTTGTTCAAATTTAAATTATATGTTGCCATTAATGTTTGCCTATGTTGAGGACGGATAATCCGTCTGCAATAGTATTTAAAAATCGAACTCATGTCTATAAGCGACACGCATTTAACGTTGGGCGAGCCGTAAATGTTTCTTCCTAATACAATGTTTAATAAGTATGAACACGAACATGGACTTTACAGCTACGAGTAAGCTTTTAATTAAAGCTCTCATGTACCAGACCAAAGCTTTTCCAGACTACAATCTTGCTAACAACTTAGCTATTGTATCTTAAAAGCTATGCTTCGTTTATAATTTCGGTACAGTCGTATAGGTGATACCACTTTGCTTATTTTCACTTTGCTTATTTCTGTCGAAGCAATCATTCGTTTCGGTCTGATGGATAGGACAGATATACAATTGAGACGTCGAAATCATATCTTTTGGCAGATGGCGATATTCATGGTATATAACCTATGGGGTTTGCTAATTATTTTTGTTACAAAAATTATATACCATTTCATTTTTACTAACATAATATTTAGTGTTTAAATATAATTATTATTGTTTTAAAATTTTATCAAATTATCAATATTATTAAAATATTTGTATTGCATCTGTTTTTATTTAATTAAAGAAGCATACTACATACTATGCAAATATATTACAATACTCATAGTATCCTGTAATAGGTAGCAAATTACTTAAAAAAATATCGGTAAAATAATAGTTACCAATTCGATTTCATTGAGAATCGTGACGACTTTATCCGTGGAGGCGTCGTATTTCTTTATCCCACCAGGATCTTTGTATATATACGTTGTATCTGAAAACGCAACAATGGAAACAGTAACAATAGTGTTGCATAAGTTTGTAGCAGCTAAGCGTATGCCTTGAAAATAAAGAATTCAAAGGCTCGTGTATCTGGTTCAAGGTCCGAAAAAAAAATTTAATTTTAAATTGAAGTAATTTTCATAATTAATAACCATTTAACGCATTGCAACGGACATAAAATTTAAATTACGTCGTTACAAGATATACATTGAATTATTCGTGAAAATGTTACATAAGCAATATCGTAATAATAAATAGGATATTTTTACTACAAGAGCTACAAGGACTACAAAAATAAAGGACTTTTTTGCAGCAAAAAAGACCGCCGTTTATTGGGTTCCGTAGAAAAAGCACAGTGTGAATATTAATTTATCTATATCTATACTAATATTATAAAGAGGAAAGATTTGTTTGTTTGTTTCGAATAGGCTCCGAAACTACTGGACCGATTTAAAAAAATCTTTTTCCATTAGAAGCCGACATTGTCCCTGATGAACATAGGCTACTTTTTTTATTTATTTATTTATTTTTTATTTTTTTGTTTCATGTGTGTTTTAATGTTTCCGAAGCGAAGCGAGGGCGGGTCGCTAGTGTGAATATTAACTTATTATTAATAATATTACATATGTTTTATAATTAATATATTTATTTAATAATATAATTTAAATATTTGTCGGTACATTAATTTTAAATAATTTTAATTTTAAATTTGGCTGAGTGACAGTGAACGATATTGAATTATTGACCGTTGCTTTACTAACTGTCAACTGTAAAAAGGCAAAAGGATCATCACCCATACAGAATAGATTCACGTAATAAAATTCTAAAGTCACACTTACTGAACAAAAGAATTATCTGAGGAATTTNTAATGTATTGTATATGGTACACCGCACCTGCTATATTTTTTATATTTTACAGAATTTCTGTAAATTAAATGGTTGTCTGGAAGAGATCGCTTTTAGCGATAAGACCGCCTATTGTACATATGTGCTTTTTGACTGTTTGTTTTTTTAAAATGTAAATTGTGTTGGTGTGCAATAAAGTGTATTCTCTCTCTCTCTCTCTCTCTCTATAAAGCGGTGAACAGAAAGTGAAAAATGAATCAATAAGGCAAATAAAAAGAACAAACAAATCATAAAAGTAAGCTATGTGAGAATTCGTGCCGTTTTGCATCGGATTGCGTGTACGTTGTACGTATACACGTGTAAGTATACTCTGATGCGTGGGCGTGTAATGCGTGCCAGTAATGCATTTTATGCGATACGATAATATTTATGAACATCCGGATAGACCGACTCGGAATTTGAGCATTAGAAAACTGTTGCATCTGATATTTAATCCGCGATAAAAACAGACATTAACCTCAATTCTAACTAAGTAACGTAGCCTCCTATTAAATTAATGCTGATAAGTTCCAGAAAACCAGCAGTTATTGTATTTTAAAAGATTGTCTAGTTCTCAAAAATTATAAAATAACAATTAGCCTAACTCCAGAGTGGTGGTCCTTATTAGTCTGATGCAAATGCGTACCCATCATCACACCGGTATCATAGCAATCACCACTACTCTATTACAATACTACTACTGATGAATGTGGACATCAAGTTACCGAAACGTCATATCACGTTTTGAAGCCGTAAAAAGCGTTCACATTTCATTGATGCACCACGATATCCGAGTAACCTAATTGATACAAAATTCATGTACTAATAATTAAAATCATAAATTCCACTAACCTGATATCCATTGCACGGACATTCTTTCAGGATAAAACTCGGCCATCAAAGGTACTATTTCTTCTAATGAAAATATTTTTTGCCCCTGAATATATGCCGACGATTGCGTGTGGCATATCAAACCCATAAGCAGAAAGACAGCTTGCTCCATTACCTGAAAAGAAATACTGAATTAAAACAGTAAGAAACTTTTTTTTTTATTGCTTAGTTGGGTGGACGAGCTCACAGCCCACCTGATGTTAAGTGGTTACTGGAGCCCATGGACATCTACAACGTAAATGCGCCACCCACCTTAAGATATAAGTTCTAAGATCTCAGTATAGTTACAACGGCTACCCCACCCTTCAAACCGAAACGCATTACTGCTTCACGGCAGAAATAGGCAGGGCGGTGGTACCTACCCGCGCGGACTCACAAGAGGTCCTACCACCAGTAATTACGCAAATTATAATTTTGCGGGTTTCACTTTTATTACACGATGTTATTCCTTCACCGTGGAAGTCAATCGTTAACAACTGTCAGCAGCTTTTTAGTAACAAATTACAAAATCCTATAGTCTATCAATTTTTAACTTGAAATAATAATGTTGACACAAACGAATCACTCTTAGATAATAGAGGCAAGCTTCTCAACGATTATCAGTATATAGTCTCGGCGTTAAAGAATGGGTGAAGGGCACATGACCTTGTGTGATATCTCTCATGCGATGAACCGATCAAATTAAGACTACTGTAGAAGTTCCCTTAAATGAGCGCGGCATAATGTCCTCGATCTGGAAGAGATAGCGGGACATCGTAAGCCGGATTAAATTTGCCCTCCCCAATACTATGTAACGATCATGACCACTCTGTCTAGAGTGAAACGATTAAAGAGAAGAAGAGGATTTAACCTACAACTTGCAACCCATGTACATCACAAATACTACTGCTACTATCCGTCCCTTTTCCCGTTATCGGGGGTCGGGTCTCCTCACTCTACGGCGCCAGGCTGTCCTGGGTTGTCGGTTTTGGCAATTGGGCTTTCTTAAGGTCTCTTTCAATGTTTAAACACCAGGTCGATGGCGGGTGGGCTCTACCTTTCTCTTGTTCTGGCGAGCCCAATGCGACCTTCACCACATGATCTTCGTCCAGTCTCATGATATGGCCATACCATCTAAGGCGATTTTCCGTCATTTTGTCTGTGATTGATGTGACTTTAAGGCTCCCCCGAATGTATTCATTCCGAACTCTGTCCATTTACATTACAAATACATGTGTATATTTGTGAAGTTTTTTCTTGGTTTAAGTGAGGCGACTTTCTAATGCCCATCTGTTAAGGTGGAATAGGTGACATGAAATCGAATTCTTTATCAACAAATGTCTTTGCCTCTCTGTATGGAATTACATATTATTTCGATGTGGTAGAATAGAACGGTGATTATATGCATACTTCCAATAAATCCTAGTAGACCATTAAAATGTATTTTTTTCATTGCGCTGCGATTTATCTGTCACTTAACTGTTTATTCGTTGTTAGAGGAAAGTTTCCTTGTAATGAAATACAAAATACTAAAAATACTATAAATTGGAAAATACTCTTTACTAATACTATAATATAATGCAGCGATGCTCCAAATTAAATTTCCAAGTTGTTTATCTTTTTTAATTACACCAAAAATATATCTGAGGTTACATTTTTTTATATCTGTATAAACCATATCGGATTTTTTAATTAATATCTGCATTATAGTTGTTATAAATATACACAATTTAGTTTTTAATAAACAAATAACGAACTAATTTCAGATCAACTAGTTCAAATCACGACTAGACAATTAATGCACAAAAAACTGCATCAATGCGGAATCAAGCAGCTACATATTATGTTTATGTCCTATGTTATTATCTCATAACTATAACTCAGTAAGTAGTTCAGTACCAATCATTCTACAACGAACTAACATGCCGGTGTTATTGAAAATTATTTATGTTTAAAAAGTAAAAGTAAATTGCTCAAGGCTCAATCCTTATGAGACAGAGGAACGCAGACTGTTTTAGCGTTTTGTTAATAAAACAGTACATTCACTTGTACGAAACTACTCAAGCACGTGTTACGAAACACAAGTACGGTCGTCAGTTAAAATCTAACCATATAACCATACAAGAAAACATATATCAACTATTTTTACTCATGGTAGGACGTCTTGAGAGTCCACAGGGTCCTCCCAGGGTACCAGGTAAACACCCTGCTTATTTCTGCCGTGAAGCAGCAATGCGCTTCGGTCTGAAGGGTGGGGCAGCCGTTGTACTATTAAAGCTGAGACCGTAGAGCTCTTGTTTCAAAGTGGGTGGCGGCATTTACGTTGTAGATGTCTATGGGCTCCGGTAACCACTTAACACCAAGCCGTGAGCTCGTCCACCCATCTAAGCATTAAAAAAGTCCTTTTAAAATTCATTTACCTTTTGTTGTGAATACGACACATTCTGTTACCGACCATTTTAAAATAATCGTATAATTTTATTAACTAGTCGCTTTGGACACATAACACAGAAGCACCTGCAGCTGTGTCGACACAGTAACTCAAAAGAATATTTCAATTTAACATATCCGTTTTGGTACAATAATAATAGTTTTTTAAATATATTTTGAGAAAAGCGAATTAAACACTTAAATATATCAATATTTGGCTATCTTAGGTACGAGTTACGAGTCGTAGATGTGAATAAAAATAAGTACTGAAAACTGTAGTACTGAAGTTTGTTATAGTAGGCAAGCATGCAACCAGCCCACCCGATGTTTGGATTGATACCATAGCTCATGGACGTCAGCAATGCCAGAGGCACAGTAAGGTCGCTGCCTACGGCTGAGTACTCTCCAAAATCTCGGTTGAAGAAGGACACATCATAGCGCTTGCTAAATACTTTAAATAAAATAAAAATAAAAAATTCAAATCTAAAAAATTAATTTCAAATATACTTTCTATCCTGTAAGCAGAGTCAGCATAAAGCAGATCCTATAGAAATTGAATAGTACTAAGTTGATCGGTAGGTACCTACATTAGTTCTTTCAGAAATCATACTAGGTAAATTTAATTCATTTAAAGAATACTCGTATTGCATGAAGACAATGCTAGTTTAATTAATAATTGAGAACATACTTTTTCAACTACATATATTTTATCACAAATTTGACATTCGACTATCAACAATTGAATTTACTTCAGTAGTTTTTGTTTATATACCTACCATTTAAAAGGGATTTAATTTAAAAAAAAGTGATTGAAAATTTTTATTGGTGTTTCAGTTGATTCTGTCATAGTCATATGTCATCAATATCTTGGTCAATATTTTCAATAATGTTCAAATAATAAATAATATACATTTTCACATGCTAAGTGAATAATGTTCTGTTTGTAAACAAAAATGTACAAATACACGCCTGTATGCAGTTTAAAATGAATTAATGTCGCTCACGTATCCAACCGTATTTATTGTCATCGGTAGGTACTCATAGCAATGTCAGACGCAGTAAAACAAAGAGTACAACACATACATACACATTTACAATTGTACACATATAAATTTCATATAAACACATAAAACTGATTTGATTACATACGTTCTGTCTATTGTATTACTCGATAATCTTGTATTTATTTTAAGTTGCAGTATCAGAACGACTTATGACATTTAGTGTAATAACACAAAATATTTTCATTAATATAAAAAGTTTCCGTATTGTTCCGTGTTATCAAAAAGAAGGGTAAAATTGTAATTTAAGCTTGGCACATTTACTTCCGATTCTTATTTGATAGTCGTGAAAATATTTTCCTAAACTAGTTATTAAAGTATTGGCAGTATTATCAAATAACACGCAATGAAATTCATAGTTTGATATTACTAAAAAAAAATATTTCCCAATAAATTAATGTTGTGGATTCGTACTCTTAGAGATAGGAAAATTATATTGCCTCCCGAAACAGTGACCCTTTACATATAGGGAAAACTGTACTGTTGGTCAGAGGCAAATTCTAGATCAGAGATCTTAATTAAGATATTAGTGGTCTGGATGTACTAATTGTGTGTTTCTAGAATCAATAAAAAAAGAAAATCCTAACCTGTGGAATGTTTATTCTATTATTCTAATGCTTATTTTATTATTATGCCTCGTGGTTTCAATTTTGCTTCAAATTTATTCAGAAAAACTAAAACATGTTTCCCGGAATAAAAAACTGCTCTCTATGTAGTGAACAAACTGGCAGTCAATTTGAAGATGAGTTGGTAAGTTTCACAAACCAGCGAACATTGTAGTTCCGTCGTTGCCCGGGTCACGCCACTAACCATTTTATAAAGCATTGTGTATTAATCCAGGGAGTTGTGTGAAATTTCATTCTAATATGTTCAGATTTTTTTTTTGTTATTGGATAAGTAACAAATGTACAAAACTATAATTTCAGAACAGTAGTATAGATTATTGACAGTATATATGCTTGGCTTACACAAACATATATACTTATCGTTGTAATTGTAATTCGTATAGTAGCGATTCATTACTTTGGCGGTAAGCCGTATTGTGGGACGCGAGTAGGTACCACCATTCTAGTCCTGGTGTGTATCTGGACGTGGTTCGAAAGGTTCCGAACGGTCTTCATCAAATACAACTGAGTTCTCATGTCTTAAGGCCTTATTAGTGTCGTAGCGTTTATAGCCTCTATAGCAACGGTTCCCAAACTTATTTTGTCTACTGCCCACTTTAAGAATAAATTATTTTTTAACGCCCCCATTTTCCCATCTACTTAAGAACCACTATAGCGAGAGCTCAGTCGGTGTCTAAGAGTCCTCCTAGATGAAATTACAAATCGCCTCCCCGGCCTCTACAGAACGCCCCCATTTTTTTCTGGGTCTCTTACCGCCCCCCTTGGGTCCTCCAGCGCCCACAAGGGGGCGTTATCGCCCACTTTGGGAAAGGCTGCTCTATAGGGACGTGACCTAGTCTACGGATACGGATATTACGGATTTAAATCCATAAAAATGAAAATAAGCTAATAATAGTCCATGGACCGTGTCAAATGCAGAAATCTTTGAAATAGACGATCTCACTCACTCCCACACCTCTACAAACGCACGCAATGCCGCGCGTTTGTGCTCGGCCGTCGACTTCACGCGTCAGCTGTTTTAAATTGAATTAGCATTTGTATTAAAACTAATAGTTTTTCTTGTCGTCATCTGTTTATGTTATCGTACCACCAGTCAAAAGCATCATTACCTGTCCTTTAGTTCCATTTATAAACATTGAAAATATGGGGGTCACTGTAAAGCAAACGCCTTGTTGATTCTGTTGTGATAAGTTGTTACTGGTAAGATTCCTAGTTGGTGTTAATATTCATATCGTGCAACACTGGAACGTATGAAATGGTAGTGAGCGCTATGACATGTCTTTCTTTAAAAGAGGCTTGTGGAGAGTATTAAACGGTAGACAGTGGCTTGGCTCTGCCCTGGCATTGCTGAAGTCCATGGGCGACGGAAACCACTGACAATCAGGTGGGCCGTATGCTCGTCTGCCTATAAGGGCAATAAAAAAATAAAAAAAACTATTTTCCAAGATTTTCGGGAATCTAGAGCCAGTTACAGTTACTTGGTATAATATAATGTCGCATTTATTCATACGATTGAGCTTTTATCTCGAGAAACAAAAGGCTTAATAGAATCATTTACTTCGAATATCGATAATACTCAAACGAAAAAGAAAGTTTATTTCGTGAATTAATTCCACCATGACTCTGTTTTAATCGTTAAGTAATAATCGGGATAAAAAAAGAAAAAAAAATTTTGTTCAGATGCGTTTACGAAAAAAAAATCCAATTGTAAAATTCTTATTGTTTTCAACACATACGACACTTGAATACGTAACGGTAAACTGTTAAATCTCAAGCCGAGGTCAAGTAAACTAGAACACAATTGTTTATCTAATTTATCTTTCGTAATTGTCGTCAATATTGTTTTTATCTCAATATACCTCAAAAATTAATTGGAAAATGAATTTTCAAATATCTCAAATTTCATAAACATTACCACAACAGTCGTAAATCTTCACTATGAAACAAATTACCCACCTATTTAATTTAAAAATCAATTGAATTAAATAACAAAAACACTGTTAATATTAATACAGTACAACTCAAAATATTGTAAAACTCAATTTTAATGATAAATTCGATTCAAAGCACTAAATATTTACAACAACAACAACAACAACAACAAAATTACCACAATCACATCACTCACCATATTCCTAGTTCGTAGTACGAAACACAGGAAGCAAGAAGGCGATCCTCAATGAAAGTAAAGTGGTCCAATCAACATCACACGACCGAGTTCGGCGGACTGTCGTCTCGTAACGTGCACACGGTAAGCAGGGCCGTCGGCGACTGGTATACAAACGTCCAACAGCTCAACACAACTGTCGAAAGACAACCCTCGCGAAAACCGGTTTATATTTACAAAAGGCATACGTATATCCTCTAGAAAGGCAGGAATGCGGATGCTTTGTTCCGAGGACCAAGGAGGCGAGCTCCATTTACAAAACTAGGTCCAAACGTAAATCCTGAACTAAACAGTAACTACAAGTATCCCTGCGAATTCCTATTAAATTATTTGGTAACGCGTATATACTTAACATAGTTAAACTTATAATAGAATTATCGCGTTGATAAGGCAAATCATTATACATATTGTAAATATTTTTCATTTATTTAAATAATGAAACATGAGTTGAAAAAAAAACATAAAATTCAACAACTTATTTCTAATGTAGAGTGTCATTTGGCTGTGTCACTGTTCAAGCTTACAATTAAACTGAATCTATACTAATAATCAAACAATTTTATAAAAAAAATTATTGTAAAATCGTACATATAATTAGCATTGCAAATATCCGTCGATGAATAATTTTTCAAGTTAATTTAAAAACTAAAAAGAAAAAACAATGCTGACGCACAATAAGCAGCATTGATCTTATTCTGATTATTGCGTAATCTGATTCAGCTGGTTAGTGACATAACATCCAGGTTATTTATTGTATTATTCGTTTATTGCATAAACCTAACTATTTTTGAACGAGGTCAAATACGAACCAATAAATAAGCAAAAGGATGCGCGACTTCTTGAATTAAACACTTTGTTGTGTGATCCAAAAAGTGATTTGATGTGCAAATGTCTGGCCTTAATACTATGCAAACTTTTCTTTATTCAAAAGCAGAGTCGCTCTTAAATTTTTATTTTAGTAATATTATACTTAAAGCTATTATATAATTTTACAACGGATTTCGTAATCCATATGCTCCATTGTTAAAACAAACTGATTCCTAAATTCTCAACATTTGAAAGAATATAATTGGGTGAGTCCTTCAGTTCGCCCATCCATCCTGTTGGAGCTGAAAATGTCTCTGGACCAAACCCGACCCTTGCATCATAAAGAAATATACAATGTTTCTTGGTGTAGATAAAAAAGGTTTAGATCCGTTGTTAGACGTTTAACTCCTGAACAATATAAGTTTACAGATATCAACTTGACAGCCACCGTCCGTCCATCTTAAGAAGAAACGCGAGTTATATTTAGTTCAAAAAAGATATTTTACTTCTTTTAATCCTCGAAAATGAATCCTGTATAAAATCTAGTATTTAATACATATTCTTCAAAATTATCCGCTTCCCGCCTTTCCTCTTAAGAAAATCCCAATTTAAATTACATTAAAGCTATTCTCTTCATGCATGCCGAGTTCGACAGACAGGATCAGGTATCAGATACGTATCTATAGTTCAATTCTTACGTATTTTTCTGCTTATCTATATACAGTCAAACCTGGGTAAGTGAGAACTGGATAAGTAAGAAAACTCTATAAGTGAGAGTAATAGCAAGGACCCGTCATTTTAAGCTCCCAATACCTCTATTAGCGAGAAACAGAAACCTCTGTAAGAGAGAGTCGTTTTTTCCTCATGGACCTCCGTAAGTGCTACCTATCTACCTATCTATACCTCTATAAGCGACAGCCGAGCTTTATTTATTTATTTATATTATTTATGAGGAACAAATGACAAAACAAATTACAAATTTAACATCTGCTATTTTATGACTCATTTTTAACTTTCGTGGAACTTCTTATCATTGTTTTTGTATTGTTTTCTCGTGAATATTGAACCTATTCTATTTCGTGGAACTAAATAACGTTGTTATTTTATCGTATTCTTTTATTGCATTATTTTCGAATGGACACGTGTGCCTGTGTACCATTCTGTTTGTCGGACTTACTCAGTTTATCGTTAATCAATTGCGAAGGAAAGTTCTATTCTGCATCATGTAAAAACGGAAAATTAAAGTACTGTCATTAAAGTCATAAACTTAAAATAGTGAATGCATTTGAATGCGGAAAATCGCGAATCGAATTTCAGAGGGAGCATTAGCGAGAAAGAAACTCAGGTTAGTGAGAAACCTCTATAAGCGAGAATGAGATTGTGCTCCCTTGAACTCTCGCTTATCCAGGTTTGACTGTATATAAAAATGAATTGCTGTTCGTTAGTCTCGCTAAAACTCGAACGGCTGGACCGATTTGGCTAATTTTGGTCTTGAATTATTTGTGGAACTCCAGAGAAGGTTTAAAAGGTAGATAAATATGAAAATGCTCGGAATTAAATAAAATTAACAATTTTGTTTTTCCTGCGATGTATCCCCCGTCGGACGGATCCCTTTTGTTTGTATTATATTTATTTTATACAAAAGTTTAGGTCTTTTATTTATCGATTGAGGCACTACAAAATCTGCCGGGTCAGCTAGTTTTAAATAAATAAAGATTACTAACATGATTCGTAAATGTTTTTGGCCTGATTTATGTACGACCATTTAAGTGATGGACATAAATGTCTTTAACCTTTTGGCGCGATTGCATTCATACTTAGTAACCGGTGTTACATCACAAATACCTATTCGCAGAGTCAATATGAACCTTTGGTGAATAATAAAATTCTTCTTTATGATCGTACTTAGGGCTGAATATAAGAATTTTGTAATCTTGTGTTTTACTCAATGTTTGTTTCAAACATGTGTAGTAATCGCCAAAAGCATAAAATTTTAAATGCAAATAAATTAGCTGAACTCTTAAATCGTTTTGATTGGTTTTCCATGCCCAATTAAGCTCGAAGCAATACCTACGCGTCATTAGAGATGAAAATAATTCGACTTACTACTTCGACTTGTCACTAACTGGGGAGGACATTTGGGCCCAGTTTTAGGAATCAGGACTCCAGATGAGAAAAACTACTACGACTATTTCAAAGTAAAATAGAAAATGTTTTGCTTTTTCATAAAAACACTACACTATACTAAATTTATATATCTTGAGATAGACATTAGCGAAAATTTTAACAACCATAGAATGGTTAATTTCCAAAACTATCCAATCTGCCCAAATTATAAAAGGAACTACGACTGGACAAAGATTTTTGCTTTATAAAGCACAAGTCCGGCCTCGCGTGGAGTACTGCTCCCATATCTAGGCCGGGGCTCCCAAATACCAGCTTCTTCCATTTGACTCCATACTCTGTAGTCGTCGTGGCCTAACGGATAAGACGTCCGGTGCATTCGTGTTGAAGCGATGCACCGGTGTTCGAATCCCGCAGGCGGGTACCAATTTTTCTAATGAAATACGTACTCAACAAATGTTCACGATTGACTTCCACGGTGAAGGAATAACATCGTGTAATAAAAATGAAACCCGCAAAATTATAATCTGCGTAATTACTGGTGGTAGGACCTCTTGTGAGTCCGCGCGGGTGGGTACCACCGCCCTGCCTATTTCTGCCGTGAAGCAGTAATACGTTTCGGTTTGAAGGGTGGGGCAGCCGTTGTAACTATACTTGAAACCTTAGAATTTGTATCTCAAGGTGGGTGGCGCATTTACGTTGTGGATGTCTATGGGCTCCAGTTACCACTTAACGCCAGGTGGGCTGTGAGCTCGTCCACCCAACTAAGCAATAAAAAAAAAAAAAAAAAAAAAAAAAAAAAAAAAAAAAAAAAAAAAAAAAAAAAAAAAAAAAAAAAAAAAAAAAAAACAGATCAAGGGCCGTTCGGATTGTCGATAATCCCATCCTCACGGATCGTTTGGAACCTCTGGGTCTGCGGAGGGACTTCGGTTCCCTCTGTATTTTGTATCGTATGTTCCATGGGGAGTGCTCTGAGGAATTGTTTGAGATGATCCCCTCATCTCCTTTTTATCATCGCACCTCCCGCCATCGGAGCAGAGTTCATCCATATTATCTGGAACCGCTGCGTTCATCGACAGTGCGTTTCCAGAGGTCTTTCTCGCCACGTACCATCCGGCTATGGAATGAGCTCCCCTCCACGGTGTTTCCCGAGCGCTATGACATGTCCTTCTTCAAACGAGGCTTGTGGAGAGTACTAAGCGGTAGGCAGCGGCTGGCATTGCTGAAGTGCATGGGCGACAGTAACCACTCACCATCAGGTAGGCCGTATGCTCGTCTGCCTACAAGGGAGAAAAAAAAAATTTGCAGTTTCAAAGCAATCGAGGCTTCAGTTAACAAATCCATTCTCTTCTCCGAAATGATGTCGTCAGCTTAAATTTGCCATCATAACCTCACATTAATCATACATTTCTATACGTACACACTGTATGATATCGATACATATTTATAATGGTCGAACATTCAAAGAGACTCTGGAAGAGTTAATCCACCTGTAATAACTCACCTCACACCGTCCTTGCTACATAAATCGGATCATAAATTCCCTGTCATAAGTACAATGAACCAGTAATAAATGTCACGCTCGAAATTTTCTCAAAAGGTTAGCTGCACTTTGTAACGAGTGACCTTGGTTTGTGTGCACGAACTAGATTCCACCCACTTCAAAGATAGATAAACTTTCTACTAGACGCTAACCATTCAAACCATGCCTCGGATCGTATTTCGCATATTGTACATATAGCACTTTCTTAATCTTCATCATGGCAACATTACCTTTTTCATGTTAGCATGTAATATTAAAAACTAGTTGAGGCCCGCGATGTTATCCTTGGTTATTGTCGTACCGCGGGTGAAGCCGCGGGCGAAGCTAATCTAAAAAAGTAGCCTAAGCTACTCCTTATATCATCAGCTACCTATCAGTGAAAGTTTAATCCAAATTGGTCCAGCCGTTCCAGATATTAGCCGGAACAAACAGACAGACAAAAGTTGTAAAAAAATATATTTTGGTGTATGTACCGTATATATTCATATGCATATAGTAAAAAGCGGTTATTTCAATATTACAAACAGACACTACAAAATTTTATTTATATGTATAGAGGTATAGATGAATGTACTACGAGTAGTAACCTATGCAATTATAGTAAACATGTGAATTAAAAGCTACAGCTACTTGTCAATTTGAAGTCTGTCAAAAAGACGAAGGAGCCAATTTACCATAATAGCAAAAGAAAATATACCGAATATTTTGTTTACAGATTATAACCGGTTGCATCGTAAACCGTAACAGTCTGTTGTTCTCGAAACACAAATACGTAGAATCAGCTACCGAGTTTGGTGTATTCAATTATAATTATTTAATAGAATGAATCGTTTCGGCGAAGTTTGAAATACGCGACCAATCATTACATAACATAGTTCGGTCAACTCATCTCCTTTCACTTTCGTCCGCACAAAGCCTTTTTGTAGGCGGAACGCGGTTTCTGTATATAGTGATACCAGTTGAAAGAAACTGGTATTTTAATTTGTATTGCCACATCGATCTGGTTTATTTGTAATCTTTATTCTATATATATGCTACTGATGAACTAAATATACATAGAGGTTTATCTATTTATAAAACTGAATTTATCAATAGGCTGAAATTTCAAACTGTCTTTCGAAATAACTTACCTTTTTTCCTCTACCTATGCTGATAGCCTTGAGAGGCTATTTCAGATTCTCCTTGACGTGTAGGTGAGCTGACGGGGCTCAAACCGGGAGTGTGATTAACACTGGCCCTAGCAAGAGCAGTGCTTCGCAGAAGCTACCACCGGATCGGGAACGCGACCCACTGAGAAGATCCGGCGAGAAACTCAGTGAGCTGTGTCTATGGGTTAATTCGCTCGTCAAGCCCGACGGGTTCGACGAGGACGGTGACCGGTGCTTGAGGTACCTAAAAGCACCGTTAATGGATCGGGAGGATCGGTATTGTCGTGTTTAGGGCGACGTCGATTTTTTATCATTCGGTCCACAAGATCGGGTATGTAAATTACTTTAACAAATTTACTCAACCATGATTTTATAACTAGGCGAATGTTAGCTGATCGTCACTTTAGTTACTTCTACGTGCTCGTCCCAACTAAGAGTGTAAAGTTTTGGCATTATACAAGGATATGAATTAAATCAAGGTATCTACAAAATAATGGTTTTATTTCATTTACATAACAGCTTTGTACAAAAGTCACATATACAACTGAATGCAACTCAACATCAATGATTAATTATTAATTTACATACAGATGAGGAAGCTAACTAAAATATCGCGGTATACCTAATGTATGACGTACAAAAAATATTCATAATTATATTGTCAAAATATCACTACATGAATTAATTCTACATAAATATTTATTTAATCATATAGTAGTGTATTATTCTTGACAAATTATTCTACATTGAAAACCTTGTTGTAAGCTCCGTTCAGATTAACAAAACAATGTTTTAACGGTAATTCTAATAGCAATCTTGTACAATTAGGCATATTTCTAATTCCAAATCGGACTTAAAACTGTGGTCGTTCGACTCAGCATATAATTACATCATAGTGAAATTAAGACATTTCTCATCATCCACAAATGTAACTAGACCATGAATGAGTTTATTGAAATTGCTAAATAACGTTTTTAATTATTATTCTACAAATTGTTTTAAAACGAAACTACTACATACGCAAACACCTAGTCCAGTATCGATCCATAGCGTTGTACCGATGCATATTCACTCCCGCCAAACTGTGAGCTTCATCTGGGTATGACTGGAACAAGAATATGTTTTTTTTATTTCAATTACTCTGACGGTACGGGTGCACAACCGTCGGCATTAATAACTCGACTCTGTAGTAATTTTCACGGCTGCCCAAAAAAGGAATGTAATGTTTTCATGTTTCATCTAGGTGTGTGTATATATTTGAGTTTCTTTGATCCACCATAACTTGAAAACGCTAAACAGGTTGTATGGAAAATGCGTTAGATCACCCTGAACACATTGTTTGTGGCCCAGAATTAACCACCTCCACCTTCACCAGGACGTTTGGCGACATCGGGAATCAATCGGGTGGGATGTTCACTAACAGCTACCCGCGCACCGCCGTAGAAAGCTCAAAAACAGCTGCATCGAGAGTGGATCTACAAGCGGATCAGTATCGCAACCCTCTAAGAAGAGCGAGAAACTCACCAAGCAAATGTTATGAGCTGAGTGTCACGTCAAAATCTTCAACGAGTTCGCTTCTATTATCGTTAAAATAACGATAGATCCATCAAAACGTCTTGGATCCTATAATTCCTGCGTGAGCCGGGTCTGCGGTTTAGTTAGTGGAGGCTGCGATAAAGGGGTTTTCGTACCATATCGTTGCTTAGAAACGTTCTGAATTTGTCTTTAGCTACTCTAGAAGACTATCCCAGAAGAACAAGATTTTAGGATATCGAGAGATTCTACATGGATGACTGTCGCGTGGACTAACACCAAATTCGCATAGTTAATGAAAAGGCGAATTAAATTTTTGTAAAGTGTCCCCTATGGGACAGTTTACTCCTCAAACAGACTTATCTAAAGACGTAAGATTTTTTCCTAACGTAACTACCAAATACTTTATCTTCTTGTACCAGAGTATCGTCTGACCGAAGACGGTCATTGAGGGGGCTGAGGTTCTTGTGTGTCAAGCTAAAAGAGATTCGCATCGAGCTCCTTATTTGAAAGAGCATAATCTCAATGTAATCTGCTAGTTTATCTAGAGTAACATCACTAATAACTTTCGTTTCCTATGCCAAAAACAAAATATGATTTAATTTAAACAACAAACCGTCAATATTTTTAAAATTTCTATTCGATACTCGTTCGTAACGTCTTATCGCTTCGTCTTAATCGTTGGGTTTAGTTACGGTTACGTTGGCTCGCGTCATTGCATTAATTGAATGTTAAAATACCACTAACATTGACATTCATTTCGACCTTGAATTGGTTTAACGTCACACTGTTCGTTGTTGTAAAATTGACACATTTTATGAGAAAATGTAAATTAATGATTGCAGTGTACTCCTCTGATTACTTTCGCATTTGGAGGATGGCGTATTAAGAAGTCCGCGATGAAGGAGCAACATCGTGGAATAAAAAAAAAATTTTTACACAATCCTTATAAAAGTTAATATTTACTGGACGTGTTATAAGCGCGAGTAAGTAGGTAGTAAGTATATAAATCAGCACTGGAATGCTACTTCACCGCAACGATGAAATGCAATGACCCTCTTGTCGTGACAACCTCTAAGCCCCCCTCCCCTAGCTCATGCAGAAGCTGGCCACCGCCGATTCTACGTCTTAATGAATCCACCCGATCCAATTCGAAATAACATTTTACATGTAATCTATAGCATCAGTCCGCTGAGCTACAGCGGCGAATCTTCCCAGCGGGCCGCGATTCCGATCCAGCGGGAGAAACACTTGTAAGGCAGCCGCTTTTCAGCTGTCAGGCCTCCTTCGATGGCGTTGGGACAGATGTTAGAAAGACCTCTCGATTTAGCTCTCAAGATCCGCGTCCGTCGTGGTGTAATTGGAAATGCCTCCGAGCAACCAGCAATCCCTACATCCCAAAAAAAACCAGCCGCCTGCCTGTTCCTGCCGTGAAACAATCAGACCCTCTTGTTTGAAGGGTGAGACAGCCGTTATACCAAGTAATCCAACTATGACCTCATGTCTGAAAGTACATGATAACTAAGAGCTTAAATTCTCACTTAACACTTAGTCTATGGGCACAAACTCACTCACCTATAGCAATAATGAAAAACATGAATACTTATTATATCGTTTGCGATTTTTGGTGTCGTATATAAATCGTGTTGATATCGTACTTTATAAATATCTAATCATTTTTGTCTTGAATCTCATATAGTTAAAGTTACAAATTATAGTGTTATTATTATTTTTATTACCGTTATAGTTCGTTAACGACTAAATTCAGCGTTCCATTAATATTAGATTACAAACCGAATAGGGTGCTTATGAAATCATAAACCGGCGATTTCGTTATCATGAGAATATTCGCCAAACAAAAACATACTCTTGAATTATTATTGTAAATTATAGTATTATTTGTTATTTGCTTAGATATATGTAATGAATGATTGAATGTCAATCTGTCATATGACAATTGATAGTTGTTCAAAAAATTTTTCGTTGTTTTATAATGGTATTTACGGTGTTTAAATAAGAAAAGACGAAATTGCGTTTCTTCTAAACAACAAGAAACAACATTTAATGCCCTTTCTTCAATAATTCTTTAACACACATTTCACAACGTCCATTAACCGAAAAATTATTTGAACAACTATCAATTGTCATATGACAGATTGACATTCAATCATTCATTACATATATATTTTTAGGGTTGTTAAAGCAGTTTCTAGATAATTAACAATTAAAGACGTAATGGCAAAATGGACAAGGTGGGTTTATCAAAAACCTATACGTATACAAAATAGAAAAAAAAATGTCGTATGTAGTACATAGACCTTTAAAGTAGGGACACGATAGGTAGGGATAAATAGCACCCATTTTGAAGGCACATACATAAACATATATCTATCTCGTTCTTACTCAGCACTTTAACTCGCAGGAAAACAATATAACAGTATTTCAGTGCGTACATAAAATGAAACATGAATATACGTAAATATCTCCGTCTCCGTCTAATGAGGCCGAAAATCCGCCATGTTTAGCGCGCCAAATGTCATTGTCACGTCAGTTCGGCCGTCTGTTTTGGGTTGTACATTATTTATTGACTTTGATATCGATTTAATATGATTGATTATATAAAATTTCATAATTTATCATGCTTAAAACATACAAAAATAATAATTAAAACGTATTTTATAGGATCTCAAGAAAGTCGATGCCCTAAAACTATTATCTATATGTATTTAAATTCATTATGGAGCCCTCATCCGAAAAATCCATTTTTCGGTCGGAATCTATTGATCATGACACTAATCATAAATACCACTTTAAAATATGTCATCAAAACATATTTAGACATTCTGTTTAGATATTTCGGGAAAAAGGCTACCGACAAAATCTCTTCGGAACTATTTAAATAAAATAGTTTTATTCCGCAGTGAGTAAAACACTATTGTAAATTTGTTAAATATTTAATAATTAAGTGATTTTAGAGAGGAAGTCACAAGGAATGACGTTTGTAATTAATGAATAAATGTTCTGTAGGTGTTTTTTTTTTCACGCGGTCCCTTGATAAGTTTAAAATTTGAATCACTCTCAAGCGAAAGTGATTCAAATGGTGCGGCGCACCTTCCTTGGGGTGCGCTGCGGTAGTATGTTACGGACTTTAGAGTCAGCAAAACAATTAAAATAGATTGTAATAGTCTAAGAAAAACACGTACTCAAAATACGATAACATTTAGCATGCTAGAAATGGGCTGATGGCTTTGAACTACGCCATATCTTTATGTTTTGCGACAAACGACAACTTTATAAAATCAGTGTAGCAACTTTTAAAAATCATCATATCGTTTACTTGGCAAATTCGAAGGACGAACTTGTCTTAGATTTCACCCATCTAAATCATATCATATTTGCACATAACAATATACCTACTTACTTCCCATTAAAGTATAAATTCTACAAATAAATAATACTCAACAATATTTAAAATAAAATGAGCCAAGAACGTTTATCGATAAAACCTGATAACATTGAAATCTTTTGTACAGCACTAAAGCCGCCATGTTTTGTGGCCAGATGACGTCACAGTGGCACGAAATTTTGGTTGACGTTTCATTTCCATAGGTTTCCTACTTCATTGATGTAGTATCATTTTCAAATGAACTTTTTTGAAAACAGTACAATTTTTCCCGCGCTAATTTTGTTGACAATTTAATTTGTAATATAAGGAAACGGCTAACGGAAATATAACATTATGCCAATGACAATTTAGGATCCCTGATTTTAAAATGGATTTATAGAACACAATATATATGTACATTACAGAATAATAATACTGTCACAACTACCGCTATCACAACTTACCATCTGCTCAAAAGGTATGTCCTTCTCTTGCAGCGCTCTCATAAGCTTCGCTGCGTTTTGATAGTGCACATTATCGTCGGCGTTTCCGTGCATGATGTAGAAGTCATGACCGGCCAGTTTGTCGACTAAGAGCGTGACGTCACCGGCTTCGTATCCAGATAAATTGTCTTCTGGAGTCGGAAGTCCCATGTAGCGTTCCGTGTACATTGTATCTAGAAGAATTGCGTTTTTCGTGAGCATTTTAGAGAGAAAAAGGCAGACGGGCCACATCGCATCTGGTGTTCAACATTTATCAGAGTGCATAGACGTAACAACATGAATGCCTCATGTCTGCTTCGTGGCAGAAATAGGCGAATCTATAGTACGGATAATGTATTTCTTCGTTGCCGTTACCGTTCAAATTTTTTTTGTTAAATATTGATACCTAGTGTATTATTAAGCCCCAGTGCAATCACACTATGAATGATAATGATATGAATACACCGGCTAACACATCCGGGCCACAGATTAGCTTATGCTGACGAATGATCAAAGGACACACACACTTCCTTGTAATTAAAAATTAAAAATACATATAGCTGATTGTGTCTCTGTGATTACCAAACTTGATATATCAAACAGTCGGCAGACCATAGCTATGTGGACACACAGTGATTAGTCACCTCTATTAATCTAGATATCCGCTCTCCGAATTTGAATATGTCTATCGTTAATGTAGACTTATAAAAATATAGAAAGTAGTGCTTAACGACAGCACCACAAAAAATATTCGAAATATCTTCATAAAAAATACTAGTGAGACATATACCTACGTGCTAAAAAAAGTTGGACAAAAATAATTTTAAGACTGCAGTTATACTACATAAACTATTGATAATGTTATATACCTACTGGTTACCAACAATTCTGCTGGTGTCAAATAGTAATCGTAAATTATAGGAAATACAAAGGGAATATCATGACCTAAATTTCTTTTATTTATTTAACGTTCGCTTAAATGGGTAAACGAGGTCACGGCCCGCTTAGTTTTAAGTAGCTCCAAGAGCCCATAGACAGCAGTAACTTAATTGCCCCCACCTACCATGTGACAAAGTTCTAAATCTCAGTTTCTACAGTACAGTGGCTGCCCCGCCCTTCAAACCGAAGCACATTACTGCTTCACAGTAGAAATAGGCAGGGTGGTGGTACCTTCCCCTCCGAATTCACAGGACGCCCGACCACCAGCAATTATGCAAATTATAATTTTTTCGAGATTAATTTTTATTACACGATGCTATTCCTTCGCCGTGAAAATCGATTGTGAACTTTTGTAAAGTGCATATTTTATTTAAAAAGTTGGTACCTGCTTGTGGGATTCGATCACCCGCACGGTCGCATCGCACGATACGAATGCACCGAGCGTTTTATCCTTAAGGCCACGAGGGCTTCGAATCGAAATTTGTTGTCGAGTTCAAATCTTTATTATTGTGTTCTAAAGAAGACAATAGTACAGTTATAGCTACCCGTGAAGGCCACTATCATTACCACTGTTATCATTCCGCTCATTAGCTCACATTACGTCCTACCAATTTCTCAAGTTTTATTTACTTATTAATCCTACATCTGACAGGCAGCAATTCATAAAAGTATAAGGCCAATAGTAATAATAATGTATATTGTGGTGCTCAACTATTATAATTGAATAAAAACAAGAGAAAAAATCACAGAAATATTTTTTTAGTTTAAAATATAAAAAAATTACGAATCGAAATTTACACCTTGTAGAAAACGTGACTGCGAAGCAGGTTACAATTTATTAGTTTCACGTAATTTAAAAACCTAAAATACTTTCTCTCCGACACTTGTTTACATGGGAAATACACGATTTAAATAAATTTAACGGCATATTTCGTGAAACTCGTTTGTTTATAATAAATGTATCGCATAGGCACAAGCGGATTTCTTTTAAATACATCGTTATGCAAATTTATTTCGAAAACGAAAACCGTTTTTCTATATAATAAAAACGAAATCATTTGATTTCTTCGACTATATATGTATATATCTTACTGGTGGTAGGAACTCTTGTGAGTTCGCACGGGTAGGTTACCACCACCCTGCCTATTTTTGCCGTGAAGCAGCAATGCGTTTCAGTTTGAAGGGTGGGGTAGCCGTTGTAACTATACTGAGACCTTAGAACTTATATCTCAATGTGGGTGGCGCATTTACTTTGTAGATGTTTATGTGCTCCAGTAACCACTTAACACCAGGTGGGCTGTTTTTTACAGACATCTCGATTTCTTTTTGTATCGAATATACACCAACAACTTTGTATTTCTGAACATAATGCTATTTAAAACTTCCTATTGTTTGGAAATCTAATACAAACCCAAAATAATGGGACATTTTCATAATTACAAAACTTCAATTGTGCATTTGTTTTTACAAATCTAAATACGGTAATTCTAAAGAAAACGGCCATTAGCACGACAAGATTCGCTTCAATAAGTAAAAACAATACATATGATAAAACCGCAGAATTCGGGATGTCTGTACATTGAAAAAAAATAAGCAGGGAGTAAATTAAGAGTAATATAACAAAAAAAAAAAACAAATTTAAATTCCTTTCTGTCTATCTGTTTACTTGGCGAGCGCATGTGTTAGGAAATACCGAACAGATTTTCATGCAGTTTTCACAAGTGAATAAAGATAAATTTGATACAGATTGATTGGATAGACATAAATTTGAAATTTGATTATTGATACGAAAGTAGCTCTGTCTGCTTGATACATTTTCATGCGCAAACCACTGCTAGAGTTCGTGTTAGCAACGTCGTCAGGTTTGAGCCCCGTGAGCTCACCTACTAGTTAAGGTTACGCTGATATAGCCTCTCAAGTCTATCAGCCTAGGTAGGAAAAAAAAGCGGAAATAGTTTGAACCCTAAAAACGAATAAATACAAGCTGTCTTTCGTCCTACTTTTAAACACGAGTCTCTATTCACGAGAAATAAAAAGTGTAGGCGAAGCTGCGGACAGAAAGCTAGTTTATAAATAAAAATTCAGATATGTAATGTTGCTTGTATTTTATGTTACGGCCACGAAAACTTAGATTTATGGTAAGTTTTTATTTTAAATGCAATCTTGTATTTACAATTTTGGCGATTCATTCTGAACAATGTGTAAAAAAGAATCTCTAGTTTCGTACGTAATTCCATAATAACGTTAATAATAGGTTAAGTAGTGTAATTGCTTAATGTATATTGTGAATAAAATTGTTTCCTTACAAGTTAGATTAGTTTTCGTTATCGTGTTGTTTTGTCGCATAATTGTAAGGAACATTGTGTACCAATTCAGCAATTTGTCTTGCTTAGTCGTGCGCACATAGCTTATGTTGCAAGCCAGATTTTGTTTCTTTTTTATGTATCTTTTTATCTTGTGATGTGTATTATGTGCCTAATAAATAAATTAATAAATAAATAAATTCCGACGAAATATTCTTGTATTAAAAATACGATACTACCTTTTAATAGCCAACCAAAACAAGCGTAGCTGAAAATGAATCTTTTAGTTCACTAGAGCTGAAAACTGTGAGTTATTCGGTATCAATTTTGAGATACTTGACTAAAATTTCAACAAATCTAACAGCTATGCCCTATTTTATATTGAGTCCCTACTTATAACAGTGATGAAATTCCTTGTGGCAAAAGACGCATTTCATCCAATAACTAGCGACAGAATTAATACTTTTCTAAATAAATTTACGTAATAAACAAATACAGGTTGTAAAATATTAATTTTCGTCAAAAACGTCTACATAATCTTCTTTGAGCTGTAAAATAATAAAAAACTTTACAGTGGCCTTCTCATTGTGACGTCTGCGGGTTTTAGTTACTTATTTAGCACAAGGTCAGCCACGAGTTCGTCCAACTGTCTTGAGCATTAAAAAAAAACTCACTATAATACAGCCATGAAGTAACAGGGGCTCCTGAAACACCGCACTGGAACATATGGTCATTGTCGTGGACGAGCGTTAAGAGCGTCGCGTACCCGCCGTAACTGTGGCCCCACATGCCAATCCGGTCGCGGTCGATGAACCCGTACCGATTCAACACTTCTCTGTAATGAAATGCAATTGTATGCACGTCCGTATTTTTATTATCTGTTTACGATCTTAAAAATGCCATTTTATAACGCATGAAACACATGCGACCTCATGCATGAGAAGGTCGTTCGAATTGTCATTGGCGCCCGTCCCTGGGGTCGTTTCTCTCCAACGAACCATGTGGATCATAGCTTTGTTATTCAGTTTACTGGCTGACTTTATTTTTAATACAGAAATACTAGTTACATACTCAGTCGTATTTATCAAATTGTAATTGAAAAATGATAAAATAAATTATGTGTATAACGTACTAAAATAAATTAATATGATTCCGAATAGAGTATTATGTAAAATAACATCTTGTGTAAAAATGAAAAGTTGTCGCTTTAGAAATAAGCTGGTTTTTTTTAGAGTAAAAAGTATTTCATCTTAAAAAATTATAATATATTGTGTCTTCATTGATGTTGTTCGATTAATATGTAGTCGTAAATTTCAATAAGTTAATTGATATTGCCGTCACTTATATAATGTTAAAATATATGTATATGAATACTAAGAGTATTAAACATATCCGGTACTTGGCGAAATTTCAAATCAGATTAGACAAATGCATTGATGTAAACTTACTTCAGTATGACAAAATGATCTTCAATTTCGACAGTTCCGAGGGCATTGTTGAGAGAATACAGGATGTCTTGTCCTTTGAGACCAGAGCCGCGGCCATCGGCTACCATGTAGATCATGTTACGACTCGTTGTCAAATACGAATGATAACCTAAATGAAAACGGGAAAATTTATATTTTCTCAAACTTTCGCCATAACGTCGACTGTGTCTATAATTGGTTAAATATACATATCTCGATATGTAGAACAGATACAGTTTGTCTTGGGTTAGGAGCTATAGGAAGAATGTCGATTTTCAAAAATTTCCTTTTCAACAATTAACCAATGGCAATTAGGATACACCCAATAGGCTGTATGCGAACGCTTTTTAATTTTCCTTTCTTTTTAATTTTTATTAAAAAAAAAGATTAGTCATGATGCTCGCAAAATAATCGAATACCTAATTTAAAATTTGAATATATAAACGCAATTTTATGATCTGCTGTAAAATACGTCTTGAACGTCGCCTAAATAGAGGCATGTTATCATTTTGGGTAGGAACGTGATAGAACAGGAAATACCATTAGCTCATTTAAAAGTTACAATTATCTTCAAAAGATTTCTGAAAATGTCAAGCAGTGCTTAATAAAGCACACTGACCGTGGAAGATTGGGACAAGTTAATTATAGTGGCATATGGTGCGTTGATAAAAAGAGAAATAACTTAAAAAAAAATGTACAAATTATTATTAGATGTGTGGACGAGCTCACAGCCCATCTGGTGTTAAGTGGTTACTGGAGCCCATCTACGACGCAAATGCGCCACACACCTTGAGATATAAGTTCTAAGGTCTCAAGTATAGTTACAACGGCTGCCCCACCCTTCAAACCGAAACGCATTACTGCTTCACGGCAGAAATAAGCAAGGTGGTGGTGCCTACCCGCGCGGATTCACAAAAGATCCTACCACCATCTTCCAATACATACCTACAGTGAACGTGTCAAAGACCGTATTAGTGTTGGGGCCCGAATACACATAGAAGACCATGGGATATTTAGTAGTGTGGTCGTTAACGTCGAGTCCAGGCGGCAGATGTAGCCTCACGGGCGCCGGGAACCCGTTCTCAAGTGGCACCGTCGTGATGATGCTGCCCGGACGAGTCTTCCCGATCAAGCGCTGACGGACTATGGCGTTGTCCTCCCACACGTATAAGGTCTCACGGGTCTGCAAAAGTAAATATGTACACGATAAATATTGGATAGTATCAGCAGACGCATGAAACTATGCCTAAATGCAAAGGCGGATCCAGCTTTGGCGCCAGGAGGGGGTCACATAGTCGTGGGCAAGTTAAGAACTTATAATTTAATTTTGATAACAATAGATAATAAATAAATCATGATGTTTTTCAATTAGTCCAAGTTAGTTCAAGTCCTGGAACTATCTTAGGGGGGGGGTCATGACCCCCATGACCCACCCCCTGGATCCGCCGTTGCCTAAATGTTAAATTATCTTTAGAACACTTCACCGAATTCTGGACTGCAATTTTTATATACATAGGTATTATTTTTTTCTGCCTGTAGGAGCATAACGGGTCTTATTACTATAGAATGAAATAATTTTTCTGGCAAGGTATTCATAATTTACCTGAAAGATGGACTAAGTGTGTAGAAGCCGATGGCGAATATTTCATAAACTCAAAATTTTTATCCTTTGAAATTCATGTCTTTGTTTTATCACAAAAACCAGAAAAGACTTAAGTGTACACCTAATTTATAGTAATATATAAATCTACAGTGGTTTTTACGGATGTTCCGTTATAACTACTGAACCGTGCATCCGATTGACTTGAAACTTGTTATCTATGTAGAAAATACATGTACTTAAAGGTTTTTTTTTTTTTTTTTTGGTCAGGAGGATATCGCCGGACTTCCGCCCTCCACTGGGATGGAGGGCGGGGCATGTCAGAGTCGAACCGACTAAAACCTCCTGTCGCTCAACAACCAACGTCCAAACCTCACATGAGACAGAACTCATGGAAAGGCAAAGGGGGGAAAGTGAAGTGTTTAGTGCGGAGCACATCTCTCCCATCACCCTCCCCCTCGGGACGCCGGACTGGCGGTCGTCGGCGCCACGACCACCAGCCCTCTCGGTCGGCAGGCTATCCGGAGCCCGCCTAGATGGCGCCGGTTAACTTAAAGGATACGCTAATATTTATATGAGTGTTGGACTCCCTAATAATAATGTTAACTTTAAATGCCTAGCGAAGCGGGCGAGTACGGCTAGTATCATAATAAAATGCAAATCATAGAACTAAAAACGGGTTAAATAAAAGGAAACAAGAAAATACCCTTCTTATAGCAAGGTGCATTCGACTTACTACTGAAGATATAACACAAAGAGGTCCGACAGGCGACCGGTCGCATAACTCATGACAAACAGGGATTTACATCGGGATGCAGCATGATAAGAGGACATGCTGTGTCGACCCCACAACGTGAGATATGAGCAAGAAGAAGAAGAAAAAGCAAACTTCGTTAGTACTCAGGAAAACTTATCTAAGGAGCGTTGCAATAAGCTGCAACTTTACTAAACTAATAACTGACTGAAGCATCAGCCAGTGATAGATAACCTGATAGATAACCTGTTTTAATCATTCTTTAAAATTCGAGGGCTCTCACGATACGTTTCAACTTATATTTTATAAGAAAGTTGCTTTTAAATAATCTGCCACTGAAGACAGGTATTTGGTTTTTTCTAGAACAATTGTCAAAAGATAAAATTGTCAACAGTAACTTTGTTTTTTTTAAATTGTCTTTGGCCGGATCTTTACATCAAAATAATTCATTTAATTTTGTTTTCAGGAAGTATAAAACTCTTTAGGAGAAGAAAAAAAATTATACAGACGCAAAGACTATAGACGTTACACGGCTCCCCTCCCAACTCCACAACTATAATAACTTGAAAATCTTAGTTTACATTAGGTTTATTTTTATGTGTTTTCAGATCATAAAGATATTATGCCGCGCACAATTTATTCGCATTTACCCTGCTGTCATCTAATGTGTAGACAGATATAATGATACTGTGGCGTTGCCAGTCATAATCTTTGTATAGATTTAAGGCGGCGCAGGTTGTTTATCCGATGCATTACTGAACAGGCCTATCCAGATGTGCAAATAGTTTAGCACGAAAAATACTTTCTTTGTCGTCTAAAAGGCTAAAACTACCACCACCTCGGGAGCTGTTATCGCAGAAACCATTCACAAAGCTATTCACGAGAACCTGAATCGGTGGTTCGACTGGAGGACTTGGAATAATTCTAATGTGGCGGTAGCCATCATACAACGCAAGATATTAGACAGATGCCTGAATCTCGCTTACAACATTATCAAGATAAGCTTGCATATATACAACACATATAAGTTCTGAACGAAAACATTCGGACCGTCGGTCTACCGAGCAATATCATCCGCTCGGTGTAAGATATTTCCCTCCGTCTTTATATCTCTCCACAGTAATATGTATAAAATTTTAAGTACGACAGTTTAAGTAGTACAAAACAGACGACTGGTACATTATTTTCTACATTTTGATTAAATTTTACACTACGTATCAGACATTTGTGAAGCAGCGGACGTCTGTAAGCTGATGATGATGATGACATGTCCAGGAAGCCTTACCCTCGGATTGATGATGTAAGTAGCAGAGGGCTCGTTGGGCGACGAGCAGGTTACGGTGAGGTAGGATCCGCCGCGGCTGGCCGTGGCCGTGGCCCACGTACAGGGTCCCCCGTCCGGCAACACCAGATCGCAGCTCAGACATCCTATATTGGCCCCCGCAACGTGCAACTGGGTCCGCCACGGCATGTCTGTCACCGTGCGAGTGTAGTAGCTATTCAAGGTATTGGGGATATCAAAGAACGTTTTTTTTTTATTGCTTAGTTGGGTGGACGAGCTTACAGCTCACCTGGTGTTAAGTGGTTACTGGAGCCCATAGACATCCACGATATAAATGCGCCACCCACCTTGAGATATAAGTTCTAAGGTTTCAGTATAGTTACAACGGCTGCCCCACCCTTCAAACCGAAACGCATTTCTGCTTCACGGCAGAAATAGGCGGGGTGGTGGTACCTACCCGCGCGGATTCACAAGAGGACCTACCACCAGTAATACAGAACGTAGTTGTGTACCTATTACACGGATTTAAATCCATGCGTTACGTTTTTATTTTATTTCTAATATTTTACATAAACTACAACATATGTTAAACGTAGACACAGGCACAAATCTGAAGAAAAACTTTTTTTATTTATTGCCTTTGTATGAACTATGAAGATGCTGTAGCAGTCAATCTCAAAGAAGTTAAATCTCTCGATACCTCTGGTTTCCGCATACAGCGATCGCCAATAGGTGTTTACTGGTAAATAGAGTGAGAATTTCCATGGGTAACAACATCCAGAAGAAAATTCAGCGAATGACCCATGCCTTTCGCTTTGAAGCCATTAACATACAATTGAAACTTCGACTCCATGTCTCAAGATGTGTGGCAGCACCTTTTAATCTCCTTCTTCTATCTTCCATATATATAAAAATGAATTGCTGTTCGTTAGTCTCGCTAAAACTCGAGAACGGCTGGACCGATTTGGCTAATTTTGATCTTGAATTATTCGTGCAAGTCCAGAGATGGTTTAAACGGTGAATAAATATGAAAATGCTCGGAATTATATAAAATCAAACAATTTTGTGTCCCTTTAATGTGTCCTCCGTCAGACGGATTCCTTTTGTTTGTTTTAAGTTTATTTTACACAAAAGCTTAGGTCTTTTATTTATCGATTGAGGCACAGCGAAGTCTGCCGGGTTAGCTGGTCTCTAATAAATTAAGAAAGTCTTGTTTGCAAAGCTAGAACAGCAAAACAAAAATAATGTATAAAATCATGCATACTAAGCTAGATTCTGTTCATCCATTCCGACGAAGTTATTGACGGTGAAGGCTCCAGGTGTTATCGAACTGGATATGATCTGTCCGGCGACCCTCATGCTGACGTACAGGTGCTGCCAGATGTTACCATCGGCTTGTGGGAAGGACCACCGGGTAGACACGTAGAAGTCGCCTCTGCTACTGAAGCGGGGTAACGCGATCGGTACCCAGCCATTTGGTTGCTCACGATGCTCATTCTTTTAATGAAAATTAAGAGTTCCAAAATAAGTTTTTGCAGAACAAAGTTCGAACGAAGGAACGAAGTTCCTTATGGGAAGATGCGGAGGGGTACCCTAACCGAGAAAAACGTCCGTAACGTAAAATTTTTATTAGTAATGCACACAGTGTACGACTTAACTTTATATTATCGTACAAAAAATAACATATTTTTATTATATATTTTTTATAAATCATTGTGAATAAAATAAAGTTGATAACTATGTAGTTTTTTTTTTATCAATAAAAAATCATAATAAAAATGTATACCCGAATAATTATTTTCTTTATACCTCGAATAGAACTTAAAATTAATATTTTTATAATAAGGAACTTCGTTCCTATCCGGTGTCCCACGACACGAAGATGTGTGGATCTTTTTCTATTTTTCTCTGTGGGTTACTTTTAGCTTGTAACTTCTGGTAAAGACCAGCTACGACTAGAAAAAAAAACATGAAACTCACTGAGCACACGTGACGGAGGTGGAATCGTTTTTAGCCACTTTTTGATTTTGCAACAGGAATCGTTCGAGAAAAACTTTTCATTCAATTTCGAATATGAAAATTACGGCTTCATCTCGAAGTTCACAACTTTATTGCCAATTTTATAACCGTTTTGTTTTTTGTTTATTATACCTACTAACCTCACAAACCCATGTGACCACATTACAAATTCGCAACACAGTTTTGTTCTGACGTCTGTTAAGCCAGTGGACCGCGATTTCGTTGTCGGTTGGCCACACCACTCCGCCGAGGATGTGGTCTGCTGTCACCTCCTCCGGGGGCTCAACGGTGATGAAATTAAAGTTGTTGTTTTCAACCAAAGCTCTCAAGTTAACCACGCGCAGCACTGCTGTGGGATTGGTACGACCGACCTGCCAATCATAGTAAAAAAGAATATGGATTTTAATATTTGTTTATTTATTGCATAAAGGGATCACGGACCAATTGATGTTAATGGTTACTTTAGGATGAGCCCATTTGTTGTAAATGAAAGGTGTTATTAACTCACACACTTGTATATTTACGGAAAATACAATAGGTACATACAGTTTTATTATAGCTATCTAAGTGGAACTGTGTTCGCTGTATGACCGTTACAACTGGACTGTCGTCCCAATATCCTTTTCCCACAAGCGTGGAATGGTGAAGATGACACCTTGCATTACGTAGCCAGGTAACACGCTACGTACGTTATTAAGCATGTGTGTGTGACCCTACAGTTACCATAGATATCACATAATTTTAAAAAATCAAATTTCAGAGCATTCAAACTTACTGATTACTAAACGGAATTTCAAAATAGTACATATTTTTTCACTTAACTTATAAATGACTTACCTTCGGATACTTAAGATCAACAAGCTCGGGATATAAGTCGTCAGGGTTGGACTTATCCACGAAGTAGTAGTACGAGTAGCTCTCGACTTCGGTATCGTTGAACGTTGCAAACGCAAGATATGAACCGTCCCGAGAGAACCAAGTCGCTTGTCCGGTATACATAACGTCCTCTGTTCAAGAATATATTGAAATCAACACACATAATCTAATATTTTACTATATACCGACTGTTCTATTATTATTTTTTATTGCCGTATAGACAGACGAGCATAAGGCCCTTATTTTTGGGTGGTTACCGTCGCTCATGGACGTCAGCAATGCCAGGAGCAGAGCCATGTCGCCTGCCTACCGTTTAATACTCTCCAACCTCGTTTGAAGAAGAACATGTCATAGCGCTCGGGAAACACCGTGGAGGGGAGCTCATTCCAAAGCCGGATGGTACGTGGCAAAAAGATCTCTGGAAACGCACTGTGGATGAACACAGTGGCTCCAGGTAGTATGGGTGAAGTCTACTCTGATGGCGGGTGGAGTAAAAACGACATGAGTACGTTGGTAAAAACAAGATGATACAATTCCTCAGAGCACTCTAGAAACGGTAACGCCAATAAAGTACCACCCTAAAGCAATTACAAACGAAAATTTAGTTCCACTTATTGGTATGCTAGGGTATAACTTTGAGCCCTACGAGTAAATACCAGAATCCTGCCTATTTCTGCTCCAAGGAAATAATTAAGATGACTGAGACTTATACCCCACACTTAGACTAAATATGGGTGATGCCACTTACTTTGTGATCTCAATGGGCTCCAGTATTGATTAGCACCAGTGGGGCCGAGCGCTTGGCATAAATACTTATCGTTTTAGCATTATTATTACTGGTGGTAGGACCTCTTGTGAGTCCGCACGTGTAGGTACCACCACCCCGCCTATTTCTGCCGTGAAGCAGTAATGCGTTTCGGTTTGAAGGGTGAGGCGGGGCAGCCGTTGTAACTATACTGAGATTTTAGAACTCATATTTCAAGGTGGGTTCCGGTAGCCACTTAACATCTGGTGGGCCATGAGCTCCAACTAAGATGAAAAAAAAAAAAATTATGATCACATTTACCACTCTGGCCATAACCTAATATGCATAGTTATAGCAAAAAAATTATCGTTTGTGCCCACGATTTTCGACTCTAGCTGAACTTAGACGTAGTTTTGAGTTTGGTGAACTTGGACATTTCACTTGGGTGACAGTAAAAAATTTTAAATAGATGTATGTACTGAATCATTTATTCTGTGCCTGTGCAAAGTATGCTCGTGCTCTATCTCTATTTAAAATTTCCTTAAGTCTCAAAATAAAAGCTTTGTAAAGATTACATAGTTTTTGAACTTCTAAAGTACTGAAATAAATGTTTTATATTTCTTTTATCAGTCTGTACTTGAACGGACTAAAATTAGGGGAGGCAGAAGTGGGTACAGGCAATACCGTCTTTACCATAAGGGCACACGGGGCCCGTGCCCAGGGCCCCCATTCTCAGGGGGCCCCTAAGGACCGACAATTTCTCTCACACATTTATTCTGTTTCCGTTATCGTGATCGTAACCAAAAAACCAGCAGCATTCTAATATCATTAATGACATATTATATCATACTGTATTTGATTACCTATAATAAATGGTCATACTCAGTAAAAAAATGTTATTATAATTCGCTTTTTTTACTTTCCAAAAGGGCCTCAAATTCTTGTGTGCCCAAGGGCCCCAGCCTGATTTCAGACGTCCCTGGGTACAGGAAGAACTTTCAAAGAAGAAAATAATTAAAACGCTAATAATGCTAATAACAATGAGGTGAGAGAAGCCATATCTAGAAAAAGTCCGGCTCGTGTACCAGTATGAAACATACATAAACAACCTTATGTTTACAAATTGATTTTTCTAACATCCTTTCTCTGCGGAACGAGAAAAAGCATCACATTTCTCCAACTTCGATATATCACTAAAATCTACATTATTATCTATACTAATATTATAAAGAGGAAAGATTTGTTTGTTTGTTTGTATTGAAAAGGCTCCGAAACTACTGAACCGATTTGAAAATTTCTTTCACTGTTTTGAAGTTACACTATTCCCGAGTGACATAGGCTATAATCTTTTTTGAAAAGAATTGGGGATCCTTCCTAAAACTCCAATAATGTAACCCAAGGTGTAAAAAAATTACCTAAAATATTCTTTACATCGCCTGCCCTGCGAAAATTTTTGATGATAGAATAAAATAATGTACTACGACTTTGTAGAACACCTTATTGTTTACAAAAAGTGTTGCGACAGCATATCTCTAAATATTGTAGTTATGCCGCAATAAGTGTTCTTTTATTTTAAAAAATAAAACAACGTCAAACATCGTTGAAATTTTTGTTAAAGACCCGAGCGGAGCCGATGCCGGCCGCTTGTTTTTTATACCTTCGTACACCCAATCGGTGTGTCCATTGTATATGACTCCGGGGATACCGTCATTCGTAAGTTGAATAGCTTGATTCCTGTTCTCGGGTAGGTAATAAACGTTGTTGTTAAGCACATAGGCGAGGGAGTGTCCACCGCCGAAGATGCATAACTGGAGACGTTGGCCATTCGCGATGTCGACGGATGTCCTGGATTGGATGAAAATTATCTATTTGCGTAATTATTGCGTGTATTATGATCTCATACTTATTTTGCATCCAAACAGCTATGCGTTGTAGCCCAAGAGCCCGTGGGCTCTACCTGTATGTATTTGACCAGACCTGAATTTTCGTACATTGAGACCCCTATACCTACCATGTATGAGGTGGGGACTCACTAAGCTCAAAGTGGTCGACGCGCCGAGCGCTCAGGTAGGACAGGTACCGATTTTGACGGATTTTAAATCCATTTGACCACGTCTCCCGTTTTGAAATTTAGAAAATATATGATTATTATTATCGGAAAATAAGAATGACAGACCATTATCGCGCATTTTACTTTGTGGCAGACCACTTTGAAAATGCTAAAAAAATAAAATTTTGAAAGTAATTGACCAGATCTGCCATTGATATAATAATATGTTGTTTATTATAGTCTTAAAAACTTATATTGATCACGGCAGACCTTTACATGCGTACACACATCAACATAATATAATAAAATCTTAGCTACTACCCGGCCAGATGTATATTATGTTTTCCGTTCACTGTTTTAGAGGAATATAATTTACTTGCGATTTACTTTAGCAATGTATTTACCGAAATTAATATTTTTTTATATTCTATATACTAAACTTCATTAGTTAGACAATAAAGAAGTGATTTTTTATGGAATAATTATAAATAATACGGTATAATGCTGATCAAAAAATAATTCAATTCCTCATTTTTATTTCGTCAAGACAAAATTTAAAAGTGTTAAATCAGTTAAAAAATATGTAGTAAAAAAAACATTCAGATCTGTCTGACTGAAGCTATCGTCAATCTACCTAACCTAATTACGACTTAAATGTATCACAACGTAGGTACTTACGCTGTAGCTATATTGTACAGGGCGAACTTGGCTGTCGTTGAATACCGGTAAACCTATAAAACAATAAAGGACTTATTGCATTATTCGATAATTATTAAAAGATTATCAATATCTTTATCGTGTTTTATAGAACACATTGATAAGGAATATTAAGTACAATTTATTAATCGTAATTGGGCACACTCGGCCAAAAATGAGCTATTTGAAAAAAAGAAGGTTTTTTTAAAAGTATCATCGGCGTGAAACAACAAATCCTAACTGTAAACTTATGTTCTCTTAGAAGCTATACTTATCTAGAATAATTAGCCTCAATAACTTAATAGTTAGATGTCTGCATCTTGTCGTTTTTCAATTTGAGATATTACTGGAACATGTTTGGTAATACTTTCAATATTTACTACATTTCTACCTGTGTTTGAAACTACGAAAAATTGTTCAAAGATATCCATAAACTATAATCAGAGAAAAACTCACAAAATCCTCTACTTAATTATTTCCGTAGTAACACTTACTTGTTGAACTTCACTAGGAGCCAGAATGTAGGCTCTATCAGCTGACAGAATTGGATTGTTAGTATTCAAAAATGCCTGTCGAGAAATTTTTTAAGTTAATATAATGAGGTCAAAATTGATTTGTCTTGTTGTAGAGATAGCTTAAATATACATCGCAATAATAAAACCTCATTGGGTATATATATACCAGCGCTCTTTCTGACATAAAGGCGTTTACAAATTGAAATTCATTATAATTACAATTTCTAATGGCTTTGGGCTAGAAGTAAGCAAGATAGTAGTACCCTTTTACCAACATTAAGAAATAAAATTATGTAGTCTTAATTGCATTCAAACTGAAGTGAACTTGCCAAATGCACGACAGTAACGATAACGGTGGTAACTCGTGAGGGCTTTGTTTGTTGTATTAGGTGTCTGTCCGCGTGAAGCTGGAATAGTCTCTTATGCTACCAGCTTCGATCAATAATAGTACTATTATTGATCGAAGGCTACCAGCGAATAGATAGGGAATTAATAAACATATGAAATACAGGATGTTATTTCTAAAACATTTAACTGTACACTTATTATGTAGCATAAATCCAAAAAATCGGCATCGGATCCGAAACAAAATCTAATTGCATGTACTGAAGTTGGCGCACCGTAATCGTACCAGCATCGTAAATTAATTACCGTAACAACTTGGGATATTATGTCTATACCTACATCATAAGCCTACTCGGATAGACAGCACTAATCAGTCTATTTTAAGCGCCCAAACATACGATCCCGTTTGCACATATATTATACAATACTGTTCCATGAGACTTCGATATCACATCTCAAGTTAACCACCTCATGATGTGACATTTATGGGTTTGGGTCAAAATTTAAATCCGGTGGATCGGTTTATTAAAACTCGCTTTGAACTGGACGCCTTATCTTTTTGGCAAAGAAAGCCTACAACTTCGCTTTAGAAGCTGATGAATAAATCGATTTGTAGGCGTTCAGTATGTTATAAATAATTACGAACCATAAGATCGCCAGCAACAAGTACACTACTTGTCAAAGTTTGTACATTGAACATGTGAATACCAGGTTCACCAGCAATTGTGTACGTGAATTCTGTGTCTGAAATTCAAAATTATAAGGCTTATATTTTCTTAAGGGTTTCAAATAACAATAACATATAAAATAACAATAACCTATCGATATTTGCGAAGCATAAACAAATAAATAATATAGGTAACGTCTTTATACCATCTCGTCTTTATATCATCTCGTCTTTAGTACACCTTCTGTTACATATTTACCAAAAAGTTTCAATTTTCTTTTTATCCCTATCAAGTGTACTTATGCTTTTTTAATGTACTACGAAATTAGTACCCACATCAAGATATTTTCGAATAATGTTAAAGTTCTTAAAACTGTAGGTGTAATAATTTCCTTTTAAAAGTATCATAAATCTCAATTATGATACACTGAAGACATTTTGAGCTTAATTTTCTAATAATAATTTTCGAAATGTATGTATTAATATTTTAATTTTTGTTTTTGTTGATCATTCCAAATGTTTTCAATTTTTAGTGGTGTACGTAATGTTTACCATATTTATCTATTGTCTGGCACTAGCAAGTTTTTTTTGTTATTGATGTCATGTCTGATGAAATCTACGATAGGTATATATCGCATTGAGTGGTTAAATTAACGGAAAACAAATTATGTTTCTTTCTCCTAAGAAACAAGCAGGACGATATTTCAGGCATACATGGAACCAGTCATTATAAATTGATTCCTAAGCTTTAAAACCTCTAAAATATGTAGGTTTAAATAAATTTTAAAATAAAATACAAGTGAGAACCACAGATAAGATGTACGCCTTGACATATTTCATTTTTTTTTAGTTTATTCATTTGTACACCGTTTAACAGATTGCAAAAGAGAATATCTGTTTGCTGTCTTTCTGACGAATAAAATCACCAATGAATTCATATTATGATGACGATTTCACAATCTCGATTACCAACCAGAAATCCAGACGCCGGTAAAACCTCGTTGCGTGAATTGTCCTGTAACGAACTCCTCCAGAGTAAAGGAGCTCTGGCTTGATGCAGTTGTAACCACAGCGGCTAACACGCACCACCACATTCCGACCTTTATTACAAATAGAAATTTAATCCAACGTTCCATATGTCCCATTGCATATTTGATGATATTTATCACTATTATCATACTCCTGCCCTTCTCCCAGTCACCTAGGGTCGATACAACAAGTTTTCTCCAGCCGTACTCCTCTATCATATACCATTTCTTCCCTCACTCCCCTCTTATACATATCGTTTTTCACGCATTCCATCCATTTTTTCTTAAGTCTACCTCCTCCTCTTTGAAGATAATTAATAGGCTTAATATTTAATTTATCCCAAACAAACGAGTCGACAGGCGATTTCAATACACAATAATACTAACAAGCTGCTAATATTTAGTAATTTATGGTACATAGTTAAATCAATAAATTTTCGTAAATAATAAAATATGTTTTTGCACTTACCATTTTTTTTGTAATATGGTGGATTATAGACAAAACTACATGCGGTTGGCTTGAAGCGCCAACGCGACTAACTTATCTAATAAAATTACCATTTTATCCCATTGATAAAGAATATCTTCTGATAATGATAATTGACCAAGTTTTCTGTCGTTACTTGTAAAAAGGTCGACTGAATTCTTCACAATAGATTAAAAACAAATATAGGTGATGGACAGTGTTTTATACATATTAAATCCTGTTATCCTGGTACTTAGTTGTTTATAAAGTTCATTTGTAGTCGTTTTCAAAGTTCCCGTTAATAAAATCACGGTGGCTCATACGAATCAAAATATTAAACATTGCTATCGAGTGGTGCAAATCCTAGTCGCAGGAATCAACTGGCCTAAAATGAATACCTACTAGTCATAAAATTAAAAGTACCTATTGTAAGTCCGCAGGGTTCCTACCAGTGTTTGATTCGAAGTAGTCATCTGTTCCGGTGCGAAAAAATATTAGCAGTCATTTTATTGGTGGTAGTAGGTACCCAATGGTGGTAGTAAGCCCAATCATCATCATCATCCTGGCTAAAATCATAACAGAAGAGGAACTTCTTTATTACTTTTAGGGATGAGCTGGTAATTAGAAGTTTCAAGTCGTCGTCGTCGTGGCCTAAAGGATAACACGTCCGGTGCATTCATTGTTCGCGATGCACCGGTGTTCGAATCCCAGGCGGGTACCAATTTTTCTAATGAAATACGTACTCAACAAATGTTCACGATCGACTTCCACGGTGTAGGAATAACATCGTGTAATAAAAATCGAACCCGCAAAATTATAATTTGCATAATTACTGGTGGTAGGACCTCTTGTGAGTCCGCACGGCAGGTACCACCACCCCGCCTATTTCAGCCATGAAGGAGTAATGCGTTTCGATTTGAACGGTGAGGCAGCCGTCGTAACTACGAGTATACCTTAGAACTTATATCTGAAGGTGAGTGGCGGCATTTACGTTGTAGATGTCTATGGGCGTATATTTAAAGTACAAAGGTTTTTTTTAATTGCAGCGAAACGGGCATTTGGCCAATCTCATGACTAATTATAATTATCAGCAACTTAAATTGTTGTGCGTACTTATTTTATTCAGTATTCTTTTCAATTAGATACCAAGGTTTTTTTTTGTTTTATATATTTGTTCGTCTTTTTCTTAATAATCTGCATTAGAAGAAGTAAATAAAAATAGCAACTAAAACCAACTACTTGTTTGAAAAGTATTTATTCAACATACAGTGACTGGAATATATAATTGGACAGAACAGAATTTATATGACAGAAGGATCTAACACATTTTCACATAGCTGCGTGATTCGTAGGAAACATTCAACATCTTCCGATTAAACCATGACGATCAGTGTTCCACCAAGTGAGCAGCTTTCTAGACTAATCATTAGACAGACATCAAACATGCCTCCTGTATTCTTTTGTTTCTCTGGAAATATACTGTAAACGGCGCCCTCGTTTAACTAGTTCACGATAGACTTATTGACTTGAGCATTTTTAATTACGGCTCCATTCTCGTCACATTTATCGCTCGCACATTTATCGCCGGTCATAAAATTCCAGCAAGTCATTTCAACTTTGCTTAGCAACAACTAATCGACAACGTCCCAAGACGTCTACAAGTATCGCCAATATCTCGTTGTGACAATCATCAAGTCAGCGTAGGACCCGCGCACATCCTCAGAGCCGAGCTTCATATCCCCCGGCATCGTGTTAGTGACCGCGGTACTCCGACGAATTAAATCATAGCTTTCCCTCCAAGCTTGCCTTTCTATAACATTGTGTATAAAATAAATTCAGACGATGACTGATATCTTTTTTTTAAACAATTTAAAATCCATTCGAGTTTCCTGTGCACTTGAACCTAATTCATATGCTATTATTAGTTAACACAGTAATTAAAAAAGTACTTCTTAAGAAAATGCTACCTGAAAGAAAAATGTCGAAGATCGACAGTTATATTAGATGAGTATGAGCTTGTGAAGTGTCACTGTGTTTTAATATGAAATGTGTGAGTGTTATGTTTGATAAGTGGTGTGATAATGTAAATGTTCAATGAATGTATGCAGGACGGACCATGCTAATGACGTCGGTGGGGCGGCGGCCGACGTTGCTCTAGTAAGCGACGTTCATACTCGGCCATGTGCTGGCGACGTTGCTCTTCCTTTATTGCAATCTAAAACGGATATGAATAATACAGTCAGTACTTGTCGTAAAACAATTACAATTTACCCAAGATTCTTTCTCTTTTTTAATTCTCTAAATCAGGGCTGTCCAAACTACATACATACCTTTGCAGGCTAATTATATTTACTACAAAAGCTGGAGGACCGCAGACAAATATTTTCAAAAAAATTATAATAGGTAAAAGATAAATTCACTTTTAAATGTCACGGGAATGGAATGTTACAAGAATAAAGATAAACTATACCAAATATTGATCAGGTATATGTTTTGACAAAAAATTCTATTATCCAAACAATTTATATCCAAAACTATTTTCTGATTAAAACATGCGTCGCGGGCCGTTGTCTAGACAGCCCTGTTCTAGATGGTAAACAAATAGCCCGAATCCCTCTTATATAATCACCCGATATCATAACAATGGACTAAATGGTTGCACATTCCCATAAAAGCTGACAATACCCTACACCGAACATTGTCCGTTTATAATAATTTCGTTAATCAGTTTTTTATTATGTGATCTATATCTAGGCTGGTAAAATAAGGGACTCTGACATTTTCAATCATACACGAAATTTCATTTACCTGCTACAAGTTACAAATAAATTTAAAGTTCATCACTTCTGGAGATTCATCATTTAATATTATAATTTATTTTATACTAGCGACCCGCCCTCGCTTCGCTTCGGAAACATTAAAACACACATGAAACCAAAAAAAAAAAAAAAAATATATAAAAAAAAGTAGCCTATGTTCATCAGGGACAATGTCGGCTTCTAATGGAAAAAGAATTTTTCAAATCGGTCCAGTAGTTTCAGAGCCTATTCGAAACAAACAAATAAACAAATCTTTCCTCTTTATAATATTAGTATAGATATAGATATATATATAGATAATTGAACACCAACATAATAATTAAACTAAAACAAATGTAGATTTTCAGAGATCTAAAATTTTGGAATATATTTTAATAGTATCTACAATATATTTAGTTATTTAATTCATTACATACTGTCATCTACTTTCAGCACAATTGGTTAATTCACTTGGGGGCTTTGTGAAGTTGGGGTGAATGGCTACTTTAATATATCTAATTTAATTTATTAAATAAATATCTAATTTAATAACTTATCATGGTTTAATCCATTTACAGAAGTACCTGATTAAAGACATTTTCAGTTTTCGAAATCTTACTCTTCTAATAGTTAAGCTACAAGGTTCAGTACGATATTCATGTAACTACTAAAGTTGCACACTTGTACCTCTAGTTATGAATAAATATAATTACCGTTTCAGCAGACAGTGGCAACCAGTAAATACATGGAGTTGTTTTTGTTTTTCTAAATAAATCATCAAGTAATTTTGCAGGAGCCTCTTCTTCTTTCTTTTTGAATTTTCTCGCTGTAAGAATAAAAGCGTAATTTTATTTCCCCTTTTTACATTTTCAGTCATATATGCAGTTAGAGACGTATATATAAAAAAATAATACAAATTTTGAGTTGTAATTGAAACTAAGGTTTATGGTATAGACCTGGTTCGGGGCTCCTTTCTGGGGTCCGATGTCGTCTTTTCTCAGATGGACGCTCTTCACGTCGCAACTTGTCTCTCTCTTTGTCTTTATCATTTTTGCCTACATCCCACTCCCTCATAGTTCCTTTACGCTCCCATGACTTTTCCTGCATATAAAAGTGAATTCTTTAATTTTCTTAATTACAAGAACAAAAAAAATCAATAAAAACTAAAGTCAAACAATTTTTATGTGACAAAAATAGACTTCTTTTATATTTTTCTAAGTCCTCATTCATAAAAATTAAGAAACCGTACCACTTCTGCCTCTCTTTTCAGATCTTGCTCCCGAAGCCAATCCTCAACTGTTCCTGGAATTGCCGAAGGTGGAGCACTCTCTGCTTCCTCACTGGACAATGCTTTATCAAATGCTTCTGTTGTTGAAAAGTCCACATGTAAAGTCTTTGGATTTGATACAGGCCATGTCACCCCATGCAAGGCATGTCTTGTTTCAACAGCTTGACTGAAATTAGCAGTTAAATATATCATAAGTACATTAATATCAGCAATTAAACTGTGGAACATTATAACAAAGTTTTAAACAAAATTATACTTACTCTTCAGTTTCATATTTCACATAGCATTTAGATTTTATTTTATCTATCCAAAACCCATTTTCCTCTATCCTGCCAGTTCTTTGCAGTAAGTTTTTGAGTTGCAATAGTGTAAATGGCCTGACTAAATTGGTGATAAAGAGTATATTTGACTGTTTGTGCCTTGGTGGACTGGGCGGTCTTGCAATTATACTGTCTTTTTCTTTGATAATCGATATTTTTCTATTGGAGTTCATTTCCTTCAGTTTAACGTTTTCTTTGTCTTTGTCATTCTCTTTTCTTTCATCTTTTTTCTTTTGTTCAACATTTTCTGAATTATCTATAACAATTTTGGGCAAGACAGGCCGATCAATTTTCTCTTTAACTTCTATTCTTTTATGTTTCTTCTCTTCAATAACTTCATCAAATTCAACAGGTTTTACATTTGGTATGATATCCTTCAACACATCAGTTGATATAGTAATTGACTTCTGTGTTGTTAGTTTACTTGGTCTAGATCCCCATTTTCTTTTCCTATTTACAACAATTGGAACAATTTGACCATTTGGTACAATTTCACTTTGAGATGTTGTTGTTTCATCTGACTGTCCTAGATCTTTCCTATTGCTGCTATTATTGTTTGATGAATATTTCCCATTATTGCATTTGGTCACTTCATTGCTTTGTCCAGAATCTGTTGAAGTTTTTCTGGATTTCTCTACAACATCAGATTCATTAATAACTTTTGCATTTCCAGTGTTTGTCTCTGGTTCATTGCTGTCTGTTTGTCCCTTTTTAATACTTACCTCAGCATTATGATCCACAGTTACTTCTAATTCCTCACTGGTTTCAATATCCTTTGATTTACTTATCTCCAAATCTTGTATTTCCATTTTTGATTCTTCTGGATGTAATTCTAATACCTCTGATTTATCAACAGAATCACTTCTTTCTCTGCTGGTTGACTTATTGTCAGTGGATTTAGTTTCATTTATCTCTGTTTGAGATGTGTCTTTGGTAGTTGCAACAGTTGTTTCCTCCTTTTCAATTAAAACAGTTTCATCCTTTAGGGTATCTAATGTTGATTCATTATTTTCAGTAACAGACTCAGCATTTGTTGTTTCAACAGCTTTTTCTTCATTTGTTATCTCTGTTTTTTCATCATTTATGGATTCATCAGTATTTTCATTGTTTACTTCAGTTGTTTCAGCGGCCGCAGCTGATACTGAGTCGATATTGAGTGAAGCATTTGTTTCAGGTCTGGGTGATCCAACAGTTGTATCAGCAACAGGATCGTCCTGTACAGAAGCACACATTTCTACGACATTACTAGATTTTATACTGCTTGAAGCATCTTCGGATGATTCTTCAATTGATTTATTTTCTTTATTTGTTGTAGACACAGAAGTCTCTACTTTGGCCTCTGTTTCACTTTGAGATACTTCATGATCACTTTTCTCTTTATCTTCATTTTCAGCGTCTTGGTCTTCTTCTTGGCTGTCTTGATTTTTATCAGTGCCATCTTTATCTCGAAAAGATCTTTTAGAACGGTGTTTATTTTTTTTCTTTTCTTCCGATGTATCACTAGGGTTATCACTGGAACTAGTAGCTCGCGAGTGTTTCCTTTTTTGACGCGGCGATCTTTCAGCACGTTCTGGTGTAGATGGCGGACGTGTTAAGCAAATTTTGAGTTTTTGTATTTCTCCACCATCGCCTGATCCCTCAGCAGTTTTAACCTGCCAAACTTGATCCGGAGACTCGTCCACATTTTCCTCTTTGGCGGGAGTTTGTGGTGGTTTACGTTCCTCTTCCGCCACGGGTTCAGCTACACGCACTGGACTTGCTTCATCTGGAGAATCATTTTCTGATGAAGAAGATTGTTTTCTACGTCGCGTTCTTGTTTTCTTTGCTTTTTCAACTTTTACTTCAGGAGAGGCCTTTGCCTTCTTACTGGCGGTACGCTCACTTTTCCGACGCATCCTCACCTAAAATAATAAGTACATTTATGTACACGGATTTAAGTCATGAGGATTTAACATAATATTGTGGTATTACATACGCTTTCGTCTATAAAATTCACTGTTTACAATAGCACGAATTCACAATAACACATAAAGAGCACACGACAATTTACAAGAAACCCACCATTTTGAAAAAGTATCATTTCTTTTTAAGAGTTTTATGACCTGGTAACTAAGACTTTTAGGTCAAGTCTTATTTTAATTTTAATGAAAACTGTTAATATTAAATTGTTTTTATACTGTTTTTAAAATATTTGTATATCGGTTTGTAAGTGTTTATGTCTTTTAATAACTCTGCAAGTTGCGGCGCGGCGGCGGGCGGGATCAAAAATCGGACTTAATTTTCATCAAATTCATTATAAGTAGGGATGTTGCATGAAAAATATCGACGTTTTTAAAACAATTGGAGTGACGTTTCGATACATTGAATTTGATGAAACAATCGATTTGATTGATGTTTTTATTTAAACTGTATTGATGATGGTCTTTGAGTTTCATTGATCTTCTTTCTTCTTCGAACATAAAGACTTTTTATTCAATTATTGCTTATTGAGAAGTAGGATCTGATAGTAATTAGCTGGTAACTAATTATGATGTAGTAAAATGCATGCAACTGTCCACTTGAAGACAGTGTACTGAGGCAAAAGAAGAGAAAAACATTGTAAAACGTTGTAGAAATAATAATAGCATCAACCTTTGCAGTCTTACTATACACTTAATTAAATATAGGACACTACTATCTCAGAGGTGGTTGAGGCAAAGCTTTTAATAAATAAATAGATCCATATCAAAGCTCAGGCCTTGGGGTTCTATGATCAATGGAACCCTCCATTAGTAAACTGTAAACAAAGTGCGAACGTCTTTAACTTTGTTACACATCATGTAACAAAATTCATCAATGTATTGTGTTTTGTTATAAAATTCCTTCATCGTGGAAGTCGTTTGTGTCTACACGTCCTTACGGATCCATCAGATCTAATAAATCTTGCATTAGACGCCTTCAGCTCTAAAACGATGGATTATGGATGAATTCTAGTAACCGTACTCCTTGAACTTTGTGCTGTAGAGAGTTCAACGTGCAACCTTGCTCAAACATTAACCCACTGAAGCTTTCGCCAGATCTTTTCAGTGGGTCACGATTCCATTCCGGTACAAGATTCATTCGCGAAGTAGCTGCCCTTGAGTAGTTAGTTAGGTCTCCTCATGAAACGGTCGGGCAGCTGTTAGCAAATCTCATCCATTCTAGCTGAGCCCATGCTCGCCCACCTGTCCTGGTGAAACTGGAAAGGCCTCCAGGCATAAATAATCCTTTATTAAAAAAACAGTTTTAAATATTTGATACTTGTAAAATAGTTAGTAATTTTCGGATAGACATACAGTTAGGTAAATGATCCTAAAAGGTTTTTTCCATTGAAATTGGTACCTTATATATCTACTTTGTCATTTAATTTTTACTTTCGCAGTACTAAACATTTGCTTTAGCAAAACAATTTAGGTAGGAAGAAGTTTATTGTCATATAAATTTTAAGCTCAAATAAATTATTGGAAAATAATTTTAATACACAATCGATGCTAATTAAATAAAAACAAAGTCATTGACAGAAGGAAATAATACCAAATCAAAATAAACATTATTTAATATATATTTAATTAAAATTATATATAATATATATGTGAAACTTCTAATGCGACTTCAAACAAGGTTGCGTTAAACGTTTAACGCTACCTTACTAGAAAGAGGCAGATCCCACGAGTTAAAAAGAATTACAAGTTTCAAGTTGTGATCCAGCTCCGGTAACCATAGGTGAGCTTCGTTGGAAACAACACCTAATAATCCATACATGTTTGTACTATGAGATAATGATTTGGTTTTCCGGCTCAAAAAAAATAGAAAGTTAATAAATGTAGATTTAATGACATTAAATATCTCCGAAATATTATTTTATGTAACATCATTGTAGGTGTTTATAAAAATATAAAAAAGGTGTTTATATAATCATTGCCTATGTATAGTCCTATTTCTACATAAATTACTTGTTTCTGGCCATTGTAAAATTAAAATCAATCGTGGCGATTCTTATGAAAATCGAATTATCGGTTACGTCAATCCTTACTGTGTGTCTACGCCTTAGTGATTACGGAAAATGCTCCCTCACTAATTGTCAAAAAAATCATGAATGAATGCAATGAATTCTAAAATTTCTACAATTTGTGAATCAGAAAATTCCACAAATCAATAATGATAAGGTATAATACGGCACAGACTGTTCTTGATTAATAGATTATATTCAACACCGACAAAAGTATCATAAATCGTAACTCAACATTCATCTGTGCCTTTTGTTTCAGGTACTATGGGCCTTTTATGTCTTATTTCTGTGTCGGCTTATTATTTCCGTATATCTAGTCGTGACACAATGTGTGTAGAATGATAACGAACATTCTTTATAATCGTCATATGTTGTAAAATCATGGGTAATCAAAATAGTTGCTGCTGCTATCGGAGTCCATCTCCCATTCGCAAAGATATAGTAAAGTTGGAAGACTATCTTCCAGAAGGAGAAGTAAGCTCAAATAACATACAACACATCAGCGAGAGGGAGCCTGATGATGGCGACATCGATCCATCGCAAGATCCGATGGCTGGCACCATTTTCATGGAACGTTCTAAAGCTTCAATAGAGAATGGTATGACTAGGAAGCGGAGCCAACATCAAATAGCTGACAATAAATTAAAGAAAAGCAGTTCCTGTTCTACAATTTACTTAGATGATAGTACTGTGTCTCAACCAAATTTGAAAAATACTGTGAGGTGTGTAGCACTTGCTATTTACTATCACATAAAGAATAGAATGTCTGAGCGCAGGTTAGATATTTTTGATGAGAAACTTCATCCTTTGAGCAAAGAAGGTGTGAGTGATGACTATGATAAATACAATCCAGAGCACAAGCAGATTTATAAATTTGTAAGAACATTATTTAATGCAGCACAATTAACTGCAGAATGTGCTATTATTACTCTAGTCTATTTAGAGAGACTTCTAATTTGTGCTGAACTTGATATTGCACCTTCAAATTGGAAAAGAATTGTATTAGGGGCAATCTTATTAGCGAGTAAGGTATGGGACGATCAAGCAGTTTGGAATGTTGACTACTGTCAAATTCTAAAAGATATAACTGTTGAAGATATGAATGAGCTTGAACGACAATTTCTAGAAATGTTACAATTCAATATCAATGTTCCATCAAGTGTCTATGCTAAATACTATTTTGATCTACGTACACTTGCTGAAGCTAATGACCTAGCATTTCCTAGTGAGCCTCTTAGCAAGGAAAGGGCACAAAAGTTAGAAGCGATGTCACGAGTTATGGAAGACAAAATAACTGCTGAAATTGTAAAAAATGGTATTAAGAAATGGTCAAGTTTAGACAATGTTAATGCTGGTGCTGGAGTAAGACGAAGTGTAGCCATTTTGTCTTAATTCATGTTGGAGCCAAATTTATTTCCAAAGTAGTAAAAAAATTGACCAAGTTATGATTTTAAATAATAACAGAGGACACCAACTTTTGCCTTCTACAGTGAGATAACATTTTACATATAGAATAAACATTCAAACCACAAGTAAGTTTATGTTAAATGAAAAATCTCACATTTAGTAAAAAAGGATCATTATTTTGTTACTTTATTTCAAGAGTAAGTGTAAAATTATCCATACAAAATTTTAATGATTGTACATAAAATTATTTTTCAATTAAAATGATGGTTATCTTAAGTATTATTATTAAATTGCAATTAATAGAATTGAAAGACTAGTAAGTGGTCCAATATTATTTTATGTTATTTAAAAATACAATTAAATGAAACATACTTTATATTGGCTTCCAAATTTGTGTTTAATTTAAATTTTCTATGTTAAGTTGCTTCCATACTTATTGATATGCTATTTTGTAGTTTTTAGATTTTATAGTATGTGCAAGTGCATTTTGACTGACATAATGATCTTTTGATTGTGGTATGGATGTATTGTAGTCTTTATTGTCAATTTTATTACATTGTCATACAGCATTTAAATATATCTGAACTGAATATTAATAATGCCAAATTATTTTAGATAACAACTATTTGTGTGATCATTATTCATATTTAAAAATGTGTTAATTTATGAACAAAACAATTATTGAAACAGGAAGTTTTGAATCTGCTGTTTCGTATTTATTTATAAAATATATGTGTATTAAAAATTCAATTATACAATCCATACTTTATGTATCTTTCAATAAAACATTTTATATGAGACTTAGTGGTATTAATTACTACAGTACACACAAGTACTGTACTGTTTAATATCCTGTTTCTGTTATTAAACTTCTTATAATACAGTTGTTGCTATAACAAAATGAATATTAAAAAACAACAGGAGATTATATTTACTAATTTTTATTCACTTACATATAACAATAATACAACTCATAAAAACCTTAAAAAAATCCATATTACAGCTTATTCAGTACATCAGATCTTATGATCTTATGATAATGGTTTCAAATCTTTCAAATAAGCACTATAGTTCTCAAATACATCTATAACATCACTTTTTTTGTTAATCTGTCCATCAAATTCTGGCCCAACAGACCATAAGGTTTCTAGATCATACATTTTTCTTGTGCTATCTGAAAATATATGTAGTGCAATGTTGCCTGAAAAGACAGTTTTAATTAGTTATTTTAAAAACTATTAACTTTCTAAGTTTTATGCATTATAAAATATGATCTTATAACATATACTAGTTCAGATAAATCTATTAAGACCAAATGGAATTAGTATTACTAGTAGTAGTTTTTTGTGGATTTGTTATCAACATTTCAGTAACATTTTTAGGCCAGGATGATGAAAACCATTTTTTTATTGTCATTCATGGCAGATAACCCATCTAATGGTGAGTGATTACTGTCAGTCAACAAAGTGGGAAATGGTAAGGGTGCAGCCAAGCCTGTGCGTACTGCTGAGTACTATCTGAAAACCTCGTTTAATGAAAGATATGTCGTATCATATGGACATGAAAATGACAAACTCAAAATTACAGCATTTTTTTTTTTTCATCTCAAAAACATTCAAAATTTATTAAAATCAAACTGGCTGTTCTAAGTTAATTATTTTATGCAATTCTCCTCCTGTAAGAAATACTGAGATTCACGAATACTTAGAAATGCCGACTGTTCGAGAGGAAGTCAACAAGAACAGGAAGAGATATAAGGAAAGACTAAATGAGCACTCAAATGAATTGGCAAGGTGCCTGCTAGACACAACTGGAGATGTGAAACGTTTAAAAAGATGGCAAATTTTAGACTTAGACCAAAGAAACTAAATCTACTGCTGTAATTGATGACATTTAATGTAATGTCATCCACAACTCGAACCTCTTGGAACACATCTGATTATGGCTATATAGCCGATTGCAGATAAATATAGAGAAAAAAAAAAAAATGCTATTCTCCTCATCTAAGTTGGATCGCCTTTGATTTGATAATTTTAAGGTAATTGCAGTGATATAAAAATATCTCCAGGTTATGTACATACTGAATCTTCCTCTAATCTAAACATGATGGATTGGTCGTTTTATTTATTTTAGATAGCTGAATGAACTCATGGTTGACATTGGTTACATGGTTACATCTGATACAAATTAATTAGAAATCGACACTTCATTATGTAGTTGTTCCAATATGTTATAAAAAACAAAAAAAATATATAATAATATGTTGTAGGTTGAATTTTGAGTAGAGCCCTTTAACACAATTCCTAAATGTATTTACATGAATGAAAAATAATATTACCTAAATCCAGTGCAACCCATTGACCTGAATCTTTTCCTTCAATCCTTGGAATAAGATCACTTTGACAACGTTTCTTTTTGTAGACTTTCCTCACAAACTCTGCAAGAGCTTGAATATGCCTCTTACTGCGGGCACTCACAATGCAAATATAATCAACATATCTGATGTCCTGGGGTACAGTTGCCACGAAGATATCTCTAGAATTCTCACGCTTAAGCAATTCTACGAGATCTTCTATTTCAAATACTCCTGACTTTCCTCCTGCAAATGAAATTGAGTAAATAGGAATTAGTTTTATTACTGTTTGTTGATCATATGGTACTGGTTGTAACTGACTTGAAGTCACAAAGCAGGTGGCAGTATTCAAGCTGTGATATCTTAACATTAAGTAGGCCCTAAGCAATACCCATCTAGTTCAGTAAAAATTAGATAAAACTTTGTGCATAAATTAAAGTAGTTCTTTGATTTGCATTAATTTAATTATCATACTTACTTTCTAAATTTATACCATCAAATTCATCACTTATCATTGGATATTTATCCATAGTAGTAATAATCTCATCAGTAGTATGTTCAATAACAGGCGAATTGTTATCCGTTATCACCTGGTACTTGCTCGTTAAAGCTGGTGATGGCGTGTTATTTGATTTGGAAGTTTGCCTAGGATTGTTTAGGCATATTCCACAGTGTATTTGCCTAATCTTTGGCTTATCAACAAAACATTTTCGTGAATTGTTATGTAAACTACGAGTACGTAATAAGAGGTTTCTTATCATAATGAAGTTTAAAGCAGTAATCGCAGAATAAAATAGAATTTTAGAGCGTCGAGTGTAGAAATTTGAAACGAATCTTTGGGAAAATAAACAAACTATAAGGTTAATTTAAAATTTGAGACATTTGAGCTGTCATTTGTCAATCACTATCAGATTTTGTCAATCAGATTTCGATAACGAAGATTTTGTAAATTGTTTTATTATTTTAATTTAGTGTTCATTTCTGTTTAAACCCAAAATGAAAGTAGTCACTTCTTCACGTGCTCTTTCAACAAAATCGCTAAAGTTCTACCATTTAACTGGAAAATTGTTTCATTTCATTCTCTTTTTGTTCCATTTGATTTCATTCAATTTCGTTTCGTTATTTAAAAAAGTAAATTAATATTTTATTTCGATTCATTGTTCATTCTTCATTTATCGAAACATTTCCGTTTTATAATTATTGAAGAATAAATAAATTCGACGCTGGCAACAATGTTACAAATGTTGATTGCCGTAATAAAAAAAGAGGGAATCATTTTTGAGATAGTGGGATCTCGTTTAATCTAGGGACATAGCGACAAAGTGGGGGCTATGGGCGAATTCAAGGCTTAGCTAGGTAGGAAGGGATTGCTTACTAACAACTGCCCGTTCGCTTCCAGAGGAGGCCTATTAGTTCAAATGCATCTACCACCGGATCGTAATCACAATCAATCACAATCACATCCCTGAGAAGATCCGGCACTGAACTCAGCGGGGTGGGCTTTTTTTTTGGAAGGATATTACGTGGAGGGATTTCCAGTTTCACCAGGACAGGAGGGCGAACACGGGCTCAGCCAGGAGGGGTGATTTTCTAACAGCTGCCCGAGTGTTTTCGAAGAAGACCTAATAGTACAAGGGCAGTTGCATCGTATATGGATCTACTACCGGATCGAAATCACGACCCGATGGGGTAGATTTCACTTCGAACTTCTTGACGAGTTCGATGAATACGGTTACCAGGTTCCCTATGCCTGCTCCTCCAGCGATTTTCATGTCGCTTCGCCTTATCGAAGTAAGGGTGGGCTAAGGACTAAGGCTCTCGTCGAACTCTTTAACGAGTTCGAGGATTCGAGAATTAAAGTATAAGGAGCCGTTGGAAGGCACTCTGGTCGCGCATATACCTAGTGTTAATTATAATTTAATATACTCAACCCGAAAACTATCAAAAATCGTCAAGTACGTCTTAGTCATAAAATGATAAATGCCAACCAAACTGACACGCGATCTTGTTCAGCATCTTCTTAGAATCTCGAATTCAGGTGTCTATTCTATCTATCTAACGACATAATACTTTACTTTGGAACTTATTTTAGAAACAAAATTTTGGCATCATGTAGTATTAAGGCGGATTTATAAGTTTTTTTTTCCGTAGATTGATGTACTAGCTCACGGCCCACCTGGTTTTAAATGGTTACTGGAGCTCTTAGACATCGGCAACGTAAAGACCGCCACCGATCTTGAGACATCTAAGTCTCCGTTTTATAGTACAACGACTGCCCCACTCTTCAAACCGATACACATTACTGATTCACAACAGAATTAGGCAGGCTGGTAGTACCTACCCGGCTAGGCTCCCAGGGCGCTCTATCACCAATGAAACCTAAGCCACTATCATCGTGTCGGTAAGTGACGTATCTCTTACTCACTAAGTAACCACTCTTTGTTGCTTCCTCATAAATATAACACAACATCGATTACCATGAAGCCAGTTTAGAGGAGTGTTGTTGTGGAAAATTGCTTTTGCCATCACTATAATAAAATACAATAAAATAAAATACGATGTAGATTAAGCGCATAAGTAACACATTTAAGAGCTTACAATTTTATTATTCGTAGCAAAGTTTTCCATTTTGCATGTAATAAATATGCATTTTTTTGTTGGACAGGAGGAAATCGCCAGATTTCCGCCCTCCCCTGGGGATGGCGGGCGGAGCATGTCGAAGTCGAACCGACTAAAACCTCCTGTCGCTCAACAACCAACGTCCAAACCTCGCGTGAGACAGAACTCATGAAAAGGCAAAGGGGTGAAAGTGAAGCGTTTAGTGCGGAGCACATCTCTCCCATCACCCTCCCCCTCGGGACGTCGGACCGGCGATCGTCGGCGCCACGACCACCAGCCCTCTCGGTCGCAGACTATTCGAAGCCCACCTAGAAGGCGCCGGTTAGAATAAATATGCATATGCAATACTCACACATATTGTATTGTGAAGTGATTGAACTTTTAAAGAGGATAGTTGAAGCTGTAATCCGGGATATTACAATCATACACATTAACTCCAAAAGTGTCCTTGTCTCATTTATCCTACTATACGCGTTATCTATATACTTCCACGAAAATGCTTAGAAACTCAGAATGGGTATCACAACTTACGCAATTATTAAATAAATAAACTTATACAAAAATAAAGAAGGAATAACATCGTGTAATAAAAATGAAAACCGCAAAATTATAATTTGTGTAATTACTGGTGGTTGGACCTCTTGTGAGTCCGCACGGGTAGGTACCACCGCTCTGCCTATTTCTGCCGTGAAGCATTAATGCGTTTCGGTTTAAAGGGTGGAGCAGCCGTTGTAACTAAACTGAGATCTTAGAAGTCATATCTCAAGTTTGGTGGCGGCATTTATGTTGTTGATGTCTATGGGCTCCGGTAACCACTTAACTCCAGGTGGTCTGTGAGCTCGTCCACCCAACTATGCAATAAATAGTTTCATATTATATGACGAACACAAATCATTTCGACATAGGCCATTTTCATCTAAGCATTTAAGTTTAATAGCACTAATTGCTTTATTCACAAATTTTAACACTACACTTGCACCTGCGCCAAAGTGTAGCATCACGAACTTATCTGACTCAGCCAGTATCTTATCTGAATTTATCAATGGGTGTGCGTCTACACCATTTATTCGTTTGTCTGTACCCAAAACACTGTATTGTGGCTTACAATTGTACCCATTTTAATTCCAACTATACACAATTCAACTAATTGTAATGTGGTTTAATTCTATATACAGTCTTTTATACTATTACAATTAAGTGTTTTTCTTCTGAATAATAATGAATCAGTTAAAATGGTGACTTGTGAATTGGATAAGGATATTTCTGGCGAGGTTTTAGGTTGGAAGATCCCGGCATGGCAGGCGCTGTTGCTGAACAGAGTACTGCCTTCTTGCGGTGGGCTTATTGTTTATCTAATAGTCATATGTTTCGACTTAACATTAATTGTTGAGCATTTCCAAAACAATGACAACGGGTAAGTGTTTTATGTGTGTATATAATTACAGGGTGTGGAAGGAAGGGTCGTTCCCAAAAATGGAAACAGTAGGTAGATATTAGCATAGATTATTCACATGGTAACTTTTGAAACCATACCTAAATTGTTACTATTATTTACTAATTACCTTAGATTAATTTTCTTCCACGGAGTGTAAGATCAATTAACGCTGGAAGTCAACGAAGTCAAACGAAGGCTTTATACGGAAAATGCGTTTTCCCTCTGTGCATTGTTATTACGTCAAAAAGCTTACAGGGGACCGGACGTCTCACTCCAACTTGCGCTCTCCGCAGCAGGATATCGCGGGGAGCGCTTAGTACCGACTACATTAAATTTGTGCCACCTACAAACTAAAATAGTCGGTCCTGTATTACGCCCACCCTGCGCTTAAGGTGCTTTCAGACTACGCTATAGTATAATAGCATATAGTATGTAGCTCATAGCACAAGAATATCGCGCACCATATATTGTTATGGATACGTTAACACTGTACTGTTCTGTACTATATATTATTATGGGCTATACACTGTTATACTTTAATATTGGTGCGATGTCATGTTGTGCTATATCACGCACCGCCCTCTTCCTCCTTCCCTCACCCCCGGCCGTCCCGCAAGCGAAACGAGCGACACAAGATTTCAAGATCCAGTATTAACTCCAACTCAATCGTGATGAGCAACTGTGCACACTCTTCAAAGATCGCGGTCAACTGAGCTTGCTACATATATGTATACTAAAAATGCTACCGATAATATCGCGTAATGTGAACGCCACGCTATATAGTATAGAATTAGGTCCTTCTTTGCTATACTATATGGCACTATAGTATAGCGTAGTCTGAAAGCGGCTTTACTGTCCTATTCCTTTCCGAGCTCTGTCTTGACGAGTGTCAGATGCTTGGGTGAACAAGCAGTGGAGGGGTTGTATACTAACGATTCGTCTCTCAAATAGCCCCTACTACTCATAATCCCGTGACCCTGTGGCCGCAAACAGTACGCAAAATAGTATAATAATAATGCTTGCCATTAGGTATAATTTAACTAGATCTTATGGTGGTCTTGTATAATTCATTACTATTTAAAAATTCTGAATAAAACCAAATGACTGAACTCGAAAATAGAATTCCATATTTTTTTTAATATTTTTTTTTTTTAATATAGAATTTATTGGTAGTCATATGTACATAAATTACGTTTTAAAACTGGCCGTCTTGTAAAACAGCAATTTCATAGGTTAACATGTTATTGTGTTTTAATGAACTAATTTTATACTGATAGGTATATTATTATATCCTTCTTATGTTGACTTTCAGATTAGGAGCTATTTGCATAATTCTGATGATTTTGCCGTCGATAGTGTCCACGGTTTTCACCCTTGCCTCTCCCCCACCTGGCTTGGAAACTGAACTATCTGGATTCACGATAAATATTGAAAAAAATGATGTCAAATGGATTGTGATGCAGGTGGTCAACGCTATATTTTTTCCTATAGCAGCTATAGGGAGGTAAGAATGGCGTATTCATAACAGTTAATGCTTGCTCATTAGCTCGGCGTAACTTGTACATGAAGTTATGTATTAAGCTGCCCTGGTATCGAGAAGATCCATATCCATAGACCGCACAAGATAAATGGGCCGCCCTCCTTGTGATACGTGATTAAAGTTTCAATTGCATTGTATCAATTAACATTGCCCTGTTCTTCCAACCAAAAAGTATTATTCCTTTACGAAAGGTGTAGGATTAAAGCACCGACTCGTGGCCGTTAGCAACGCGCTCTAACTGTGAAATCGGTAGCTACCTACTTACACAAAATAAAAATAAAATCTTGTTTATAACTACATAGTATATAACAAAGTCGCTTTCTCTGTCCCTATATCTGTCTGTCCCTATGAATGCTTAAATCTTTAAAACTACGCAACGGATTTTGATGCGGTTTTTTAATAGATAGAGTAATTGAAGAGGAAAGCTTATATGTATAATAACATCCATTAAATAGTGGAGAAATCAATAATAAATTACAGTTTCCGAAGCGAAGCGAGGGCGGGTCGCTAGTTTTATAATATAATGCTGCTCTTTCGTCGTAGTAGTCGCTCAAGATTGTTATATTCATTATTATCAACCGATATTTGTCATCAAAATCATGGTCATCGCTAAAAAGGAGATATCACAATTAGATGTCAATAAGGCTAGGAGCATAAGGCGCTTTCAACGACTCTTTTCAATTCACGATTTAGAAACCCGAATTGCCGTCTTCTTTGTGCTATCAAATGAAAATGAGTTTTGTATAAATAGTCACGACCTAGTAATGGTAACAATAGTTAACTGCTAGACGAAATCCGCCCTTTTAAGAATGCGAGTCTTTAAATAAACAGCACCTATTGAGGACTTTAGAACCCAAATTCAGTTTACGTTCCAAGTGACCCCGATATTAAGCCCTCTCTTTCTCTTTTACATTATTTTCTTTCCTTAGATATCTTCATGTATTTAAAAAATATATTGCAAGTAAATAGTATATCAGCATTTAAATCATTTTATTTACAGATATTGTTTCTTGATATTTTGGTGGGTGGAAGCTGTATGTGGTTCGAGGGCGGGTGACAAAGAAAGAACGCAAGAAGCGATACAGTTAGCTAGGGCTTCGTCTCCAACAGAACTCTATCTATTTCTCCAGTCATTCATACATTCAGCTCCACACGCAATTATTAATATCTTGTATCTGATGTCGAGGTTTAATGACATAACGTACGGCAAAGGTATTATTTGGATTTGTTTTTTTTTGGAACGAAGTTTCTTATGGGACGATGCGCAGGGGTACCCTAACCGGGAAAAAAACGCCCGTAACGTAAGATTTTTATTAGTAATGCACATAGTGCACGATTTAACTTTGTAATAACGTACAAAAAATAACATATTTTTTATCATTAATTGACCACGATCTCAGAGCGTTCGTTTGCGCAATACACTAACTCCTATGCAAACAACCGTGAATGAAGTGTACCACAATAAGTTCGCACGTTACCGAATGACCGTGGGTTGTTACGAAACCTCCAGTTTTATTTTCTTTATACCTCGAATAGAACTTAAAATTAATATTTTTATAATAAGGAACTTCGTTCCTATCCGGTGTCCCACGACACCACACATCTTTTTTTGCTTTGATAATTTTTGAGTTCTCATTATTTGTATTAACTTTTGTTCAAAATTTTATTTTTAGTATCGGTTCAATCAATAAGTATAATCGCTGCTTCTCTTCGCATGGCCAGTACTGCTACAATTTACAGACGGTTCGAAAGAGAAAAGTTATGCGGTCGCAAATATCCTTGGAGTAAAAATGTTGAACAGGATCCTTTAATTCATTCAAACGCAAACGTAATGCAGAAACAAATACCTGAAGATCTCTCGGAAAATATTTATGAAGCCGTTCCCAAAAGCGAAACTACATATTCTGACTCCAGAAATCCAGTTAAAACAAACAGCGATCTAATACAGTTCTCGCCGAGGAACACTTACGAATCCAATTTTTATGATGACATTTCAACAGATTCACATCTTAATTTTGATTATATATCATCGGTGCCATCGTATGGATATTCTCAATCGTCGTCGGTTGATAGCGATGAAGAGTACGTCAAGCCTGTTTCGATTATAGACCGGGTGGCACCGAGACGTCGGGGCACAGAATACAATATAGAAAGACTAAATATAACTCCACCTCCAATAATACCCGCGCCAAGGCCGGGCTCCATCGCTGTTTGGGCTGAGAAGATTGTTGAAAATGCCGAATCTATACCAAGCTGGCTCTCCGCTCCACCACGGCGAAAATACTGCGAAGAAGTGATCAAAGAAGAGCCCGACATTCCCCGTAAGCTACCCATAACATACATGCGAGGCTTAGAACCACAAGACACCACTGCCGCCTTGGTTAACTTTTTGGGTTGGTACTCGTTCTTTGTAAGTAGGTTGCTCTCTATTGCCTGTTTCATAAGTTTCTTTCCGTTTGTTGCAATAATAGTTCTATTTTCTCACTATCAGATAATGCTGTTATTCTTGATAGTTCCTCAGGCGAGTACCGTGAAACGAGGATTCTACTTGTTCCTAGCGTTTATCTACTTATTCTGTTTGATGGAGTTCAAAATACGTTTCCGGCACGTGCGCGTGTGGCATGTGTTTTGGATTATCGTGTGTACTACAGAGACGGTTGTATTCACGGGAGTCTGGGCCTCTATAGACAATACGATGGAGGTTTGGTGGAAATATTTTTTAGTAAAAGTGATTTTTATTAGTTTGCTATTGAGTTACATGTGCTTTTTAGTGTATTTTGTGTTATTGCAACCGCGGGAAACTATTGTTTACTTTAAGAATAAAAATAATAATAGTACGTAATACCAAGAACAATGTTTCATGAGATAAAAATAAATCAATTTAAATTTCTACTGAACGGAAACGATGTTTCTATAATCATAGAACAGCCGCTTCCACACTAATGCTTATTGAAAACAAAATAAACAATTAATCGAATCAATGAGTCTTTTACAAGCATCACGTTCGAGGTACAGATTACAACTTGTACTAATAACATAGGATAGTTTAGTGAGAATTATGTCTCACAGATTTCGTTTAAAGTCAGACAGCTGAAGTCTTACGAAATTCTGCAACGCGTGGAGTGCTTATTTTGTTTTAAAACAACGGCTTCCAGGGATTTCGAAGATACCATACGAAATGTTTTAACCTATACTCTCACGTCGAACTGTAAAATACAAAACCGACTCGACGCATCCAAAATAAACACCGTAAAGTTTTTAGTAATACCTACTTATAGCGGTGCGATTTCGTCAACATCATGGAAGTCAGCATGAAATAAAAGACACTTCATTACAGATTGATTTTTATAATATTTCGTTGATTTTTTGTTTGTAATTGAGGCCGTCAGCGCAAAAGTGGCGTAAGCTCACCATAGCTAGTATGGATATAATGAGGTTCGAATTTACCTTTACAATACTACGTAAGCAAAAGAAATACGCGCTAAAATTACGTTTACAAAGTCATCTGTTATCTACGGATGAAACTAGGGAAAGTCCGATTTCGCATCAAAATTTATTATGCTTTAAATAAATTGCAATACATAAACACGAATATGAATTGTAGGTTAGGCCACTTTTGCGCTGACGGCCTCAATTGTTTGATCTTGTATTCACCGAAGCACAGCTTTTTCTAGGACTAATGTTAGGAAATTTTTGCATGTTGAGCCCCTTTATCATCCGGTGAAGCCAGACTAGACCCTCGAGGCTACCAAATGGCAGTAGGTAAAAAAAAAAATAGATCTCGTATTAATGTATACCATTAATAATGTATGTGAGCAATATATTGAGTTATTTATATTTTAAAACGACTTTATATGTATTAATCCTATCGTATGCCTAGAACGGAACGCTTTAACGGACAGATGTTCACCAATATATTATCTTCTATCAAATATACTTTAATTTCATTACTAAACGAATAATAATATTTACAATCGTCATTGTACATATTATAGATTTTAGTTATGAATGCTTGCACTTCTTGAAGATAGTGAGGCAACTTTGATTAATAAACAACGCTTTTGAATAGTTCATAGAACAATGTAATAATGGTTGAGCCGATCCTGACGGTTGTTATTTTTGCAAAATAAATTTGTTAGTAAAAAGTTGTTAAATTCTTAAATATAATGTATGTATGTATATATGTATATGTGTGTTGTGTAGATTATTATTTTAATGACAATTAATGATGTAAATTATTTGTACGAGTACAACTGCTTGCTACAAACGAAAAGTAAAATAATTTTACATGTCTATTCTTTTTTTTTTTTTATTGCCGAGGTGAGTGGACGAGCTCACAGCCCACCTGGTGTTAAGGGGTTACTGGAGCCCATAGACATCTACAACGTAAATGCGCCACCCACCTTGACCTATTCTTGTAGACCTATAAGCTTGTTTTGTTATGTGTTTTTAAAAACGTAAACATGATTACATATAGAAGGCCCTTTTATGTATAGAATTTAGAAATTTTAAAGACAAAAGGCGATTAATTTGCCTTTTATGTTAGGTTTACTTAATTAATATAACAAAATTAAAAAACAGTAGCTCTGTTCACAGACCAGTAAGTGCTAGGAGAAAAAACCTATAAAAGTGCTTCTTCTTCTTCTTGTCCTTATGTGGGGTCGACGCAGCGTGTCCTCTTTTTCCATACAAGTCTATCATACATCAACTTTACACTCGCATCCTTCTCTCACATATCTTCTTTCACGCAGCCCATCCAAGTCTTTTTAGGACGCTCCAACCCCACCTAGCGCCTGCTGACTATGTGCCAGGAAAGGATCCGGAGTTTCTTTGGGCACATAATGCGATCCTCATTGCACAGCCTGGAGAAACTCACAATTCTCGGACAGATGGAGAGGAAGCGCGCTAGAGGAAGAGCGCCAGCTAGATGGGTTGACCAACTCAAGGAGGTGACTGGAGGCCAGATATGGGGAGCGGTACATATGGCGCAGAACCGGACCGAGTGGAGAAGATTGACATACAGTCACGATCCTCAGCATTGAGGGAACGACCAGAAAGAAGAACCCCACCTGCGGAAGCGCTATGAGAAATTTATTACTGAATTAATATTCGTTGTTTTAGATTTTGAACCATTTCCTCCGGTTTTCATGAGTTGCAGACATAATTAAATCGAATTGAGTTTTAATTTTGCGTTTCTTATTGTCATCATATTATTTCCCACGTTACTAATAATTTACAGTTTTCATGGTCACGAATGACTTCTGAGCGCTATTTCTGTGTGCAGCAATCTATTTCCATATTCTATTTAAATAAACAAGTCTCAAATAATTATACAGGTTCAATTTTATTTACAATATTAAAAACGAAAAAATATTTTTTCTCCATAAGCAATTGTTCTCAAATCTTAATTGTGTTGTCCCATCTTTCGAACCATGACTGCTTGATGGCAAAAATAGGCCAGACGTAATACAACCACTTTGATGTGCGGTGTTATTAAATACCCCGCTAACAATAAGAGTATTTTGATACTAAATAACTTCCACTTCAGGTACTAAATACTTAAATTACACAAAAGAATTAAAACATTATTTGATATAATTGACATAAAAGCCAGTATTATGTTCATAAGTGTGAGCATAGGTCAGCAGCCTTGCCATACGATACGTGATGTGGCCGAGTCGATGTTGTAGCTGAATGAGCACCATTGATATTCTAAATGAGCTTGTATGAATGAATACCTCATATTTTTTGGTTTCGGTTTTCTCTTTTTATTAAAAGAATAGGAACGAATTAACCACATATTTTAATAGATATATTTATAGTTAAATAAATAAATAAATATTTACTAACAATCACGCCACGTTAACTGGTCCCGTGCTAAGTTCGTAAAGAACTTGTGTTACAGGTACCAGATAACGGAAATATACACATACATATATTTAAAATGCATCCATAACCATGGAAAAGACATTTTATATTTATCATACAAATACCTTTCCTTGGCGGGATTCGGACCCGCGACCCCCTTGTGTAGTGACCATTTCATTTACCACTACACCAGACGGCCGTTATGTTGTGTTAAATTTGTAATTCATGTCACTCACCCTCATATCTATTAACTATAAAACATACACCCGGCGTTAGCGGGTCATACCATGATAAGAAGTATGATACTTATTCATCCAGGTTATAAAGAATTTTTTATACGAAACTTAATTCAAATCCATTAAGGTAGTAGGATTGGTGGTAGGACCTCTTGTGAGTCCGCGCGGGTAGGTTTCCACCACCCTGCCTATTTCTGCCGTGAAGCAGTAATGCGTTTCGGTTTGAAGGGCAGGGCAGCCGTTGTAACTATACTGAGAACTTAGAACTTATATCTCAAGGTGGGTGGCCCATTTACGTTGTAGATGTCTATGGGCTCCAGTAACCACTTAACACCAGGTAGGCTGTGAGCTCGTCCGCCCATCTAAGCAATAAAAAAAAGGTATTTTTGTGTGATTGACTGACAAACATCCAAACATACAAACTTTCACATTTACCTATGTATATCTATATATTAATACGTGAAGCAAAAACTTTGTATCCCTTTTTACGAAAATTGCGCGGACGGAGGAGTATGAAATTTTCCACACTTATAGAGAATATAGAGAAGAAGTGCACAATGCTAATATTTTTTAAAAATAATGCATAAAAGATACATTAAATCAATAAAGAAAACATTACACACACTACATACGATGTATTTGACGCACACACGCATGCATACTATTTATTGTCAAACTTTTGTTCTTGACGTCTGTTGTCAAAATGAGATTAAATATTGTTTGTCTTTGTTAATATTTTTTATAGTGTAGTCTTGGCGAAATTTGTGATTATAGAAGTATAAAATACAATCATAATAGTGTACAAACTTACAATTCCAATTAATTATAGTCGAATTTCTACTACTACGGGACCTCTAGTAGTTATAATAACACATATATAGTTTAATTAAAATTTGCACATCGTTATAAACTATGTATCACCATATCTAAAGAATAAAAGATTTTTGTCATTGAACACGATCCGATTAATATTATAATAATATTGTAGTAAGAAAATAAAAGAGTAAAATTATAATATAAAATAATAGAACTACAAAAATGGTACTCTGTATTAACTGGAACCAAACGTAAAATTACCACTAAGCGTGAAATTGTGTTTGCTTGGTCGAAGCAGAGGTGAGTTGAAACTGCTAATTAGATTTTCCTTGCAGTCTTTTCATTTGCAACCCAAGTTATACAAATATTATTTTTTGTTCATTTCATCTTTTAAAAATACACATAGCATTCGTTGTGATAGATTATAAATAAGTCCCAACGAATATTATTGACAGTTTGTTTAAGGTCTAAATGTAGCCATTTATCTATTAAGCTACGAGTACTTACGTATAGATAAAATCTTATAAAAATGCAAACGTGTTTGAGGAGCCGTCAGCGTTCCTAAGTTAAATTACGGTGAGCGACTTACATACAAACAGCAAGCGCTACAAGTTACTTCATCTGCACATACTATTTCTCAGTAAGGCTAACTGTGCGTCGCTTACGAAGAATGCATCGAGCGGCTGCATTGAAGATGCCGCAAGCTCGTGTTTAAAGACGGAATGATTATTTTTTGCTAATTTACCATACACTAATGGAGTCTGAGGGCCGGAGATGAGCACGCCGACGTCCGCGAACCGTTGCATTCACCATTATGAGGATAAATTAAAAAGTTTTTTATTGTCGTTATCTTACTGGAATACTTTTTTCAGGAGCTTGTGCTTTAAAAAGTTTGGAACGGACTCGTCAACTTTGTACCGGTCAAATTACTATATCAAGTTTTTTTATTTTACATTTTTTTTATTAATTTTAAAAATTTGAGCTCGAAGTACTAATTGTATTGTATGTCATTGCGAATCGACCATACGTTAAATAAATAAAGAATCTATACTAATTTATAAATCTACAGTGGTTTTTACGGATGTTCCGTTATAACTACTGAACCATGCATCCGATTGACTTGAAACTTGGTATCCATGTAGAAAATACATGTACTTAATGGATAGGCTATTTATTTCAGTGTTGGACTCCCTAATAATAATGACAATAAATAATAATGTTAATTTTAAATACCCAGTGAAGTGGGCGAGTACGGCTAGTATATTTATAAATACGCGTTCATCCACAGTAAGCTTCTAGAGAGGTGTTGTTACGTACTGACTTCGGAATGGACTCCCCCTAACGGCGCTCCTGAGGGCGTCATCATATCAACATACTCTTCTTAAAACCATTTAAAAAAGAGTTCTTAGCTTCCTTATTTTCCCAGCTTCGAGAGCATTTTGTAACTGGTGGCATTAATTCCGAGTGACGCAACTACTCTGGACTACAAGTCCTGCAGGCAGCTACTATTTTTCCATATAATAAAATTCCAAATTAAATATCAACATGTACTTACATGCAACTTCCCCGTCGAAGAAATTATATAGTTGTATGCAAACGAACACTAATTGGTTTATACATTTTCGTAGACAGGGCGTATTATCAGCTCAGTGCGCGCGTAAAGTACCACCGTCCTGATTGTTCCTACGGCCGTGTTCGCCCACCTGTCCTGGTGAAACTAGAAAGGCCTTCGGGCCACCAGTAATCCTTCAATCATAAAAAATAAACCTACGGCCATGTCATGCGCTACGACTTGATACGTTCATGAGTACATTATTTGAGACTTTAACCACATAACACGAGACGGGTGGTGGCGTTGACGCTGCAATATATATATTATTACTAGCTGACCCAGTAGACTTCGTAGTGCCTCAATCGATAAATAAAAGACCTAAACTTTTGTATAAAATAAACTTAAAACAAACAAAAGCAATCCGTCCGACAGGGGACACATCAAAGTGAAACAAAATTGTTATTTTTATTTAATTCCGAGCATTTTTATATTTATCTACCTTTCAAACCTTCTCTGGACTTCCACAAATAATTCAAGACCAAAATCAGCCAAATCGGTCCAGCCGTTCTCGAGTTTTAGCGAGACTAACGAACAGCAATTCATTTATATAGAAGAAGACGATAGAAGAAGAAGATAGATTATGGGGATCGGTCTCTACTAAAATCAAGTTGGCCAATAGTTTGTCTACTCAACTATGCTTATATGTAGTTAAAGATATTAACTGAAAAACAATAAGTTGAGTATGTCACTTTTTAATCACAGCACAAACACCTTATCTAATATAAATGTTTTAAAACGAAGCATAAAAATCATATTAATGTCTTACTTTATACTGTATATTATACATTGCATAAAAAAATCCAATATACCAGTAGGTGTCCTAAATTTTCAATCACAATTCTACCAAGTACACGGTTTTAATAAACTACGTGACTGTTTTTCCAAACCATCAATACTTGAGTATACTTAATGGCGTCGCTAAATGATTAAACAAAAAAATTCCAAGAAAACAAAACTTTCATTCACAATTGAACAAAATATCGCAGACAGCGACATAATGAAAAAACGATTACTTAAAAAATTATGTATATTTTTTTCATTGATCGCATTAGCTATTCAATATTTACAAATTAAATGTTAAAACAATTGTGAGTACACGATTCTCTCAATTCTCCTTGTCTTAACCCGGATCCTGGACGTTCGTAATCCGACACCTCTTGTATTCAATCGACTCTCTACTAATTCGCTAGCACGATGCTATAGGGCTGTCAGATTCAATCGTTTGTGAACAATGATATAATATGAATACAAATGTTCAGGCAATACCACGCGATTTACAAAATATATACATAAATACATTTAAATTTATTAAGAGAATTCCCTAATTTGATAGGCAATAGATTACGTTCGGTATAAACATCAAAAAACAATGACAACCTTTTCAAGAATAAAACAGAACAAAGGAAGTTTTTTATTGGGATCAAGATATGGGGGCCCGATAAATCAAAGCACTATTATTACCGCTGTCAATAGAAGCTACACTACGGTTTTGATGTTAAGTAAACGACTTTGTTAGCGGTGATATCGTTCAGAGATAGCCCTGCCTAAGCCGACACGAGAGCAAAGAGGTGGAACTTTACAAAGGAGTGCGTTGTGCCTTCCTCGGTTATAAATCGAATTCCGCGACGACACCACGCAGATCAACGTTCAAGATTACTGAACTTACGATTATGTTCTGTTAAGAATCGTCCCGGCTCCGACGAGATAATTTGTTAACGACAGTCGGCCTGCGGGCCAGTCTAGTTGCAGTCGACCGCTCATAAATCCCTGTACGTATAAATAACAGAAAATAATTTACGTTTATCAAGACTAGAGGAAGCTTATAGTTATAATGTTTCGACGGGACAGACGTTTCGTAATGATATACTGCATTGATATCTCATATGTACGTATTATTGGAAAAAAATATCGTCGAACTGTCAGGCTTGGACTACGCACTTCTTAAGTTCCTTATAAAGAACAACTGTATGAATTGAATTATAAATCATCTTCCTGTCCTTATCAGTGGGGGTTGTTCGTTTTGAGTCGTCGTGGCCTAAAGGATAAGACGTCCGATGCATTCGTATCTAGCGATGCGCCGGTGTTCGAATCCCGCAGGCGGGTACCAATTTTTCTAATGAAATACGTACTCAACAAATGTTCACAATTGACTTCCACTGTGAAGGAATAACATCGTGTAATAAAAATCATACCCGCAAAATTATAATTTGCGTAATTACCGGTGGTAGGACCTCTTGTGAGTCCGCACGGGTAGGTACCACCGCCCCGCCTATTTCTGCCGTGAAGCAGTAATGCGTTTCGGTTTGAAGGGTGGGGCAGCCGTTGTAACTATACTGAGACCTTAGAACTTATATCTCAAGGTGTGTGGCGCATTTACGTTGTAGATGTCTATGGGCTCCAGTAACCACTTAACACCAGGCGGGCTGTGAGCGCGTCCACCCATCTAAGCAATAAAAAAAAAGGTGTTTTTTTTTTTTTGTTGTGTGTGTTTTAGAGAGATTTATATGATGTCAACTTTAGTTGTTCATGATAGTCATTTAATTGACAGATATTATAGAATAGCACTTCGCGGCTTCATTTAAAAAAATGGTACGGATATTTAATAGAAATAGTAGTAAACATATTTAAGAGTTGTAGTAATAGCAGCTTACTATTGTAATATTGGGAAATTAGTATTGAACTAGAGTAGAAAGATGCAGTAACACGACGTATGCGATGAAATGCGATAAACAAAATCGTTATGTTAGTGAAATTTTTTATGTAGATTATATGATCATACATTAATAATCACTAACAAAAAACGTTAAAACTAAAGATAGTAGGTAAACTTCCTTTCTCGATGACAAAGACTATTAGCCAATGTTTACGCGTCTAAGTTCAAGAATGCTATTGATTACACGCGGAGAACGCTCGCTGTTGCTGATAAGAGCCAGCCTGTCCATGTGCCGAGTGCATTTCTCAGCAATACAACAACAAAATATAATTTGATAACGTAACGAGCTACGAGATTGACTCACGGACCGTCTCAAACAGCTATTATGCAAGTAAACACATAATATACTTCTGGTACACGAGTTCTATGAACTAGCGGAGCGAGCGATATTAAATTTATGTCACGTGTTATCGTAAGAAATGAATTTTGTAATGGCACACGTTTTCCGGAGCTTCATAACGTACCGTACAAATATCGATACCGGTATTAAATTTCCCTGGTTTATTAAGAAATAAAATTATGCCAGAGGAAGCTTAAATTTATGTGTAGTTTTCTTTTTGAAGCACCTCAAGAGTGGTAAACCTCAAAAATATCTAAAATGTTAGTTTTATAAACACGAAATTAGTCAAAAATATGTAACCTAATCTAGGACTCCCAAGATTTATTTGAGGTCGGTTAAATATAGAACCGATTTGTTTACACCACTTCACTTGCGAACGTACAACGCGTCAGTAGAAGAGCAGCACTGTTTGCCGTTACAATTGGGATTTTTTATTTAATGTCTTTAGGGTAGGCAACATTCACATTTTGCCGTCTATGTCGGTAATCCTCCAATATCCAGCCAGCAATTTCGACCATAAATAAAAGGCAAATTTTTTTTTGCAATAACAATCAATCCCTAGTATAATTTTCAATAAATTTTACGTCACAGACGAGGTGTGTGGTCCATCTGTTAATCGATTTACCGATGACTCCCAAATATAGTAACTTAATCCTTATCGTTATCATTTGCGTCATAGTGCCAAATCAGATAATATTAATAGTATACTCAGCCGTAATCTTTCTATTTCCAAACATAATGCCGTCAAGTATCTAATGTTTTGAAAGCCAAAGTCAAGCGACATAATAGATAGGAATTGTTTTGATATTTGCATAGAATATATATATATATATATATATATATATATACCCACTGGGGTTAATTGATTGTTCCATATATCTATTTGTTCAGGAGGTTACTTTCTCTAGTTTTGAATTTGTTCAATACAAAATACTCAGACGGCCATCTGCCTCGCAGTAGGATTCCCTGTGCTGTTAGAATTAAAATTGTTGAGAATTAAATGTATATTTCAAAAGAAATTGCTATGAAATGCTAACAGTTGTCCAAGCGCCTCCAAAGGAGACCTAACAACTCAAAGGGCAGGTGCTTCGCGAATGAATCTACTACCGGATCGGAATCGTGACCCGCTGAGAAGATCCGCCGAGATACTCAGCGGGCTGATGTTTAGGTTAACGGAGTACGATTAGAGTCCCTAAGCCAGCTCCTAGTGTTAGTGTTAAAGGCGTCTAATGCAAGGTTAAACGAAATGTCGTTCCATTTATTTCATAAAATAAAATAAAAAAATAATGAAGAACCGATAAGTGTCGAACAGATGAGTTGAGATGATCTCTCGTCATTATAAAAGCGTGAATGCTGCCACTCACCTTAAGACTTAAGGTCGAAGTTTCATTGGTGTCGTTTGACATCAGTCCCAATTGTCAAACTCAAAGAATGACTGGTTCGCGGCAGAAACCGGCAACAGTACCTACCTAACCGTGCGGGCTTCTTACAAAACGCTCTACTTCCAGTATCTTCGTCTAGTAGTATAGTGACTTCCTGATAAAGCCTAATAGATTAGAATATTGGACTTATAATTAGACGGGACATGCTTTCTTTTTTTATTCATTACTTAGATGGATGGACGAGCTCACAGCCCACCTGTTGTGAAGTGGTTACTGGAGCCCATAGACATCGACTACGTAAATGCGCCACCCACCTTGAGATATAAGTTCTAAGGTCTCAAGTATAGTTACAACGGCTGCCCCACCCTTCAAACCGAAACACATTACTGCTTCACGGCAGAAATAGGCAGGGTGGTGGTAACCTCCCGCGCGGACTCCAAAGAGGTCCTATCACCAGTAAAAACCTTATGACCAATGTATTTGATACCAATGTATTTGACCAATGTACAGAGTATGACCAATGTATTTGACCAATGTACAGAGGGCGAGGAAATAAAAACACCTATAAAGTTTAACAACGATCACTTACGAATCTAATTTGTACGAACATTTAACATAGCTACTATCATAACAGAAAATTAGTTCAGTATACTTGTTCCAGATTTGTTTACGTTTGTACTAAGCAAAATTAGCACTTTCCGTCTACATAGGTGTTAAATATTTGGCTCTCTTATAAACTAGGTAACGTTTTAAAAACTATCACTACTCTGTTCTGTAAATATTTATTCAAAATGGATATATATCGGATTTGGCAGAATTGTGTTTGGTAAATCACTCCCACATGTGGAACTATTTTTTTTTGTTTGACCCACATTTCGTACAATGCGTCGCTGTTAGTTTGATTCAGACTGAATTGATTACTGGTAACATTTTATGTTCGATACAGACAAATTCAGTACGTCAGGTGTCTGTTGAAATCATGATTTGGAACCCGATCGGTTGGATACGTAAGGTACTAATCGACATGAAAGTAGAGAAATTAACTTTTTTTTTTTATTGCCTTATAGGCAGACGAGTATACGGCCCACCTGATGGTGAGTGGTTACCGTCGCCCATGGACTTCAGCAATGCCAGGGGCAGAGCCAAGCCGCTGCCTACCGCTTAATACTCTCCACAAGCCTCGTTTGAAGAAGGACATGTCATAGCGCTCGGGAAACACCGTGGAGGGGAGCTCATTCCATAGCCGGATGGTACGTGGCAAAAAAGATCTCNAAGGGCAGAGCCAAGCCGCTGCCTACCGCTTAATACTCTCCACAAGCCTCGTTTGAAGAAGGACATGTCATAGCGCTCGGGAAACACCGTGGAGGGGAGCTCATTCCATAGCCGGATGGTACGTGGCAAAAAAGATCTCTGGAAACGCACTGTGGATGACCGCAGTGGCTCCAGGTAGTATGGATGAACTCTACTCCGGAGGCGGGCGGTGCGATGGTAAAAACGAGATGCCGGTATCATCTCGAACAATTCCTCAGAGCACTCCCCATGGAACATACGGTACAGAATACAGAGGGAACCGAAGTCCCTCCGCAGACCCAGAGGCTCCAAACGATCCGTGAGAATGGGATTATCGACAATCCGAACGGCCCTCTTCTGTACACATATATTGCATCATGTCCTATCATCAGCGGGTGAATTAATGAAAAGTTTATCAAAAACAGAAAACTAGGTCGAACCTAAATATTGCAAAAATCGTTTCCACGGCGGAGTATTTTGTTTTTGTGTTTTTTGACCTTCAGAAAGCAATCTATAAATAATGGCCATATGGGATATCTTCAACAAGCGATAATCAATTGCAATTCAAAAGCCGCAGTTTCAAAAGTATCTCCCTGCTCTTAGGCTTATAATGCCACAATCTCTATCATTATGAACTTTGACAAACGCAACCTTAGACCATGTACAATAGCGTATAAGAACTATATAACTATAGCACATTGATGGAAATTCGTACACAATCATACAACAATGATACTTCAAGATTCATTCATTGCTTGTATTACATTTTTTCTTTTGTTTCGTTATTGACATTTCGAAAAAAGTAATAAAGTTTAAAAATATATGTTAATGATAACACTGAAGTTTATCAATAGCTACTAAGCAACCAAATAATATATTCCGAAAATCGCTTAAGAAGCAAAATTGAAAATGTTGCTGTACTGTTTTGTCTTTATATATTTATAAATGGATAATCTAAAATTCAACACTTATCGTAGCGGCATCATAACGGAACCAATGGTCGTTCTTAGAAAATAATTATTTTCTCATCTACAACATCAACACAACAAAACCCCGTGGCGTCTTCAATTAATATGCTACGTGACTTGATTAACAAAACATTGGTGGTAATTACTTAATGATCTTGTTAGATGTTCATTCGCAATGCAGGAAAATATCACATTCTCACAAGACAACTATGGAAAACTTCTTACTCACTATAATCTGCAATGTCTCTTCAAATGTCAACTTAGAGCCTAGTGAGCTTGCACGGATTGGTACCACCAACATTTTTACTGGTTTTTTACCGGTAGTATGACCTCTTGTGGGCACGCACGGGTAGGTACCACTACCCTGCCTATTTCTGCCGTGAAGCAGTAATGCGTTTCGGTTTGAAAGGTAGGATAGCCGTTGTACTGTACTAAGACCTTAGAGCTCATATCTCAAGGTGGGTGGCAGCATTTATGTTATAGATGCCTATGGGCTCCAGTAACCACTAACACCAGGTGGGCTGTGAGCTCGTCCACCCATCTAAGCAATAAAAAAAAAACGTTTTTAGGATAGCCGTTAATTCAATTAATTTCGAATTTCGATTCTATTCTCAACAATAACGGAGGCATTTCATTATTAACTACTTAACGCCTTACGAACCGGAAGCTTTTGTGCTCATCTACGCTATATGTAAACACACTTTAAGTTACTTATCAACAAAATGAACTGCGTCACAAACAGATAACACTCGGACAGTAGCAATCCAGCATCATGTAGGCGAAGAAGGGTAATTATATTCCGAAACATTCGCGCTTCGAATATACAATGAAGGCGCCAACGTTAATTAGCCGTGTTTGGGTATGAACGGAACGTCACGCACGCATGTCATCGCGTTTAGGTATAATCGTTAGTTTATCTCGTGTTTTTTAATGAGATATGGTATGTTAGAAACACTGGACATTACAATTATTTATCCACGGCTGTTTTTATTTTTATTTTTAATGCTTAAATGGGAGGACGTCTACAACGCAAATGCCGCCACTCACCCTGAGACATGAGTTTTTAGGTGTCAGTATAGTTACAACGGCTGCCCCACCCTTCAAACCGAAACGCATTACTGCTTCACGGCAGAAATAGGCGGTGTGGTGTACCTATCTGTGCGGACTCACGCGAGGTCCTACCAACAGTAATTACGCAAATTATAATTTTGCGGGTTTGATTTTTATTACACGATGTTATTCCTTCACCGTGGAAGTCAATCGTGAACATTTCTTAAGTACGTATTTCATTAGAAAATTTCTTCTCTGTATGGTGGTGTAGTAGCTAAGGCCCTCGACGAACGATGATCATGCGTTCGATTTCCAATTTGAGTAAGCGTTCGTATGACGAACAAATAAGTTCGGTCTTTGTCAAGTTTTTTTCTGCTGCTTTAATTAATTTATCAAGAAACGAATTATCATTCGTTGTTATTAAAACAATTTATTTAACCTATCCTATTTAATTTATGATTCATTTTAGAATCTTCGTGGTTTTGAATTTCTTTTCCGTAGTTTTCGTAGAGCTTGAACGACTGAACCGACTCTGGTAATATCTGCGATTGGGTACTTGTTTTTCAATTGTTTTCTAAGACCAAGGTGCGGCCCACGAGTATACGACCTATTTAATGAAGAGGAATCCCTGTTGTTCGTGGCGGTCAGTAAAACTATAGTCATAGAGTAGTTAACGGAGTATAAATACCACAAAATGAATACAGTAAAATATGAAAATGGAATTCTGCATTGCAATACTATACAGCAGCAATAGACAGATCATAAATTAACAACAGACATTTCACCGATAATCACGCAATTTCTTTTTTTCTTTTTCGGATTCTTTTATTTTATTTTACTTTTTATTGCTTAGATGGGAGGACGAGCTCACGGCCCACCTGGTGTTAAGTGGTTACCGGAGCCCATAGACATTTACAACGTAAACGCCCCCACCCACCGTGAGACATGAGTTCTAAGGTCTCATTATAGTTACAACGGCTGCCCCACACTTCAAACCGAAACGCATTACTGCTGCACGGCAGAAATAGGCAGAGCGGTGGTACCTACCCGTACGGACTCACAAGACGTCCTACCATCAGTAATTATACAAATTAAAATTCTATTATTCTATTATTATTACATAATTCTATTATTCGAATTTACGAGTTCGATAAAGGTTGATGCCCTACCAACTTTATGATACTGAACTACATAGCTCCAATACTTATTCTATTCCAAAATTTCGTATTATCCTCAGAACTCACGCATCAACATAAATCACTATGAGTAATTGCCGAAAGTTACGAATGCCATTGTTTGAATGTTCAGTGTATTTTACTATCCGCATCGCATACTTAACAAATGCACCGTAATATTTTAATTTGTCACACGTAATGCACTAGTGGCCTGTGGGAATCGAACTAGGCCCTTGGTCACGATGCCTTGAACTCGTGACCATTTGTTAAGAATACGAAAGACAATGTAAATAGAAGAGCTCGCAGGCTTTTGAGAAATCAATTGCACAGAAGAAACAGCAAACCTCTGTGCTCGTAGTGCTCTAAAATATTTGATGAGCGATAATCGATAGAGATTTGGAAGTTAAGATAATTTAAGGTAAGCTAAAATAAATTAATATTAAATAAAAAAGTTCTAAGCTATCTCCAAGCTTATCAAATGACGAAATATATTATGTATAACACACGTACGTAACAACATAAATACGTCATAACAACGTGTAGAGAATGATTTTTTGTTTTGTTTAAAAAGGATTACTGTGTAGGGTACATTTACAATAGAGACATACGCAGCGTACGTCCCGGCCCCTGTAGGTGGCGGCTTCCCCCTGGTGAAGGTCATGGGGCAACCTGAGGGAGTCGAGACGGCGCGGTGCGCTACCAGCACTCTAGTACGCTGCCAAGGAGTAATCTCTTCGAGATAAAAAAGAGCAACCAGTTAACAATGTATCGCGTTCCGACCCGGCAGACTGGTTATGGTCCAGCGGGTAATTCTGGGACAGCAGCGGCCCAGTCTGTGCGGCCTGACGGGCTGCCATATCGAGACGGCCGACGTTTCAGAGCCTTCGATTCGCCTCGAAGGCTCCGTCAGCCGGGCGTCCTTGGGGTGAGCTGCGGCCTCTGGTTCTAGTGTTGACCGCGGTAAACCCCTTACCTCATCCGGGTTCTGATCTCGGAGGGGATCGGACGCTTGGGCGAAGGGTGCAGGGGAGTCGTTTAGTGAGTAGGGTCCTGAAAATGTCCTTGGGCCCGTGGTCTTGCAGTCGCGGACTAGTCTCACATACTCCGCGCGCCCTCTACGCGCGGTGACCTCGTACGAGGTTCGGACCCCGGCTGGAAAAAAAAGTTATATTTAAAAAGTGTTATGTCGATTGGATGTAGAAAAAAAATTGAACATACATCTGAGTTAAGGGGTTAAGTTTATGTCGTGGAGGTTATTTAGTCTAATAATAATACAATCAAATGAAAAACAACATCACTTACATCTGTTTGCCTATTTTTCCAAATAACTAATAATAGCATTTAAAGTAATCAGCTTACAACATGAAGACCAATTCAAAACCTAAGTTAAAGTATACATCGCAGCTTTAGCTGTAAATGTTGAAATATTGAGTCGTTTACAACCATTGGCAGTCAGGAAACTTGGTTAATGGGTACTTGTAATCAAGCCTAGCTAACTTTCCATAAATTTACAACCATATTCGATTAGGCACGGTGATAATAGAATATGCCATTTAATGGTGAATAGATACATGGTTTTCGAAACTTATTGCAACTAAATGTATCTTTGTGTTAAAGGAAATCTTAAGATAGCTTTTTGAAATAACTTTAAGAAGAACTTTAACAACTTTATTTTTGATGTTTTAGGTCATGTCTCTACACTGTCTGTCCAGTCGTTTGTTCGGCTTTTGAAATAAATATCGATCTACCACATCCCCACTTTTATTGCATCTGTGCGTAAATGAACGTCTTAAGTGCTTACTAGAACCGATACGCCTCATGATGTGAACGCTGCCACCCACTTTGAAGCAGTCTAAATCTCAGTTGTCAATGCTTGACGGCTTCGTGGTAGTAATAGACAGATCGATAGTATCTATCTGTTCAGACTTACAATACTACCAACCAGTAATATCGCAAATAGTGCATAAATTTTGAGCCGCTTATTATTATTTGAAATGTTTTAAGTATGTATTTCGCTGAAAGCGTTGTCACCTGCCTAGAAATTTTAACACAACACAGGCATAGCCGCATCGCTCAATATGATATATATGTGTATATACACCGGGCGTCTTATCCTTAAAGGCAAGGACTATTTGTACAAATATCTCACTTTCCAATTTTAAGGTAGGCAGCGACTTGGCTCTGCCCCTGGCATTGCTGAAGTCCATGGGCGACGGTAACTACTCACCGTGGGCCGTATGCTCGTCTGCCTACAGGGCCAATAAAAAATGTACTACTGCCCATGTTTGATCAAAAATATCAAACTACATGATTTGAAAGGTAGCATAACTCAACGTTTCAAGGTTGGCGATGATATTTACATTAGGGGCTACAGTAAACGCTTAAAACCAATATGGACGTAAGCTCTCCCATCTATCATCTACGCTGATTAAGAAAATCTTAGGTCAACGAACCATACATGTCGATGTAAAGGCAACGGCCTGCATCATCTACCAGTTCTCATCAAAAGCAGTCAAATGTGTGGTGCGGTTTCAGTAATACAAAACGCCTAGTCAGTCACCAACCACATTGAACACGACTATTATAGCTAAAAAAAAAAAACAAAGATAAGAAGTTCATTAAGATTGTGGGCGAAAATACGCGACCCGTCAACAAGCTGAGTGCTATTTGTTTTAGTTGCGAGTGTGGCTCTTATCAACGTCCTTAATTATGTTTGTAGAATGCTAATGCTTACCAAAAGAATGGGCCCGGTGCGGTTTGGCTATTGGCTTTTCCCGTAGTTTGATAAATAATTCGGATTTTAAAAGCTTTTGTTTGAAGAAACTAGTACCTGTTCTTCTGGACAATGGAAACGTAGGAATTTGGTTCTGTACGTAATTTTACAGAGAAGATGTTCAGAAAAAGATAGTTATATATTTGGAAAAGAAGATTGTCAAAAATAAAAATATGAAGGGGACAACTGAACAACAGATTTAAGGGACATCGACTGGTCCTACTTACAATCGTGCAAGAGGCATATTCGAGAAAGAAAAATTGTTTTAAATTTTTTAAACCAAGTTTTCTATTTGCTCTGGGTAAATTTTATATCAAAATACCTACTATATAAATATGAGTATAATATTTATAATATTTATGTAAATAACTACTAAGAAATAAAACTGTACATTGATAAATGTGACAATAGCTTGGTCTCTGCACTTTTTGTTATAAAATACAAAATAAAACCTACGAGTATTAAAAAAAAAATGAACTTGCCTTGGTATGCACAGGACCCTTGAATATTGAAGACACAGAATCGCTGCTCGTTTTTTTAATATGTAGGTGGGCGTACGAGCTCTCAGCCCACCCGATGCATGGTGGTCACCATAAAAAATAATAAAATAAAATACCATAAAAATGAAAACATGAATTCCGCCAGCCATCTTGCTTGAGGTTGAAATCTCTTTTTATTTTACTTTGGAAATACCCAATCTTTATTTAGCTTCGCTAATCAGACAATTCCCAATGCCCTAGATCCGTTAACAAACAAGCCGATATAATGAATAACAAGGAACAAGTCAGCATAAATATTACTGATTACATTTACACCTACTCAGTCAATCTCCTCGTTGGTCTGGTAGTTAGTGATTTGACTTCTGTACCAAGGCTCTGGTTCGAATCCCGGTCTATCTTTGTGAAAAATTTGGTATCTGGGTTCTTTTCTCGTATTTTTGTTTTCGCTGTTAAAACACAGAAGAAAATCCTAGTATTTAAAATTTTGAACTCAATTGGTTAAGACTTTTAGAGGCATAGTCCAAGAGCAAACAAACCCGAAATCTACCAGTGAGACACAATAAAAACACTGTGAATCAATAATAATTAAACAAACTATTTAGCAAACAACCCGAACGCTATATTATACCTAGTCAGGTCATTAATTCTGTCACATGTTTAATGTAAAATAATTGAAACAAGTTTATTCATTATGTAACCATTCATATACCAAAATGAACTTAACAAAACATAGATTCTTATGATACTAAAGTTTATTCAAAATGACCTCCGTGATTTTGAATACAGGCCTTCAATCTGCGCGGCCAGTCGTCTATCGCAGCACGAACGAGGTCCATGTCAATATCGGCGGCTGCCTTAATCAAGGATGTCTTGAGTGACTCCAAATTGGGATGAGGCTTTGAGCACGCCTTTTCCTCCAAGTGTTGCCATATCTTGTAATCTAACGGATTCAAATCTGGACTGGAGGAGGGCCAGTCTTCGTGCCGGATGAAGTCGATTTCACGCGCCGCCAGCCAGTCTTGTGTGCTCTTCGCTCTATGAGCTGGCGCCGAATCTTGTTGGAATACCCAGTGCCTGTTATTGAACATGGTATGAGAAACAGGTTCCACAAGGTTCGTCAGGACTGTATTTTGATACACAACTGCATTCGTTTTTACACCTTTCTCACAAAAATGTACCTCTGTTAAGCCCCAATAAGAAACTCCCAACCATACCATGAGCGAGGATGGAAAATGACCTCGTTGGACACGCGGAATACGGTTGCTCGCTTCTTCACTACTGTGTGCGTACACCTTATCATTTTGTTTGTTGTAGCTCTCTTCTACGGTAAAAATTTTTTCATCCGAAAAAAGAATTTCCCGATATTTTTTTCCCGCGTACCGCTTCAACAAAGCGCGGCATCTCTTCAGTCTCAGGTCCATTAGACGAGCATTCAAACGATGTCCTGTTTTTCTTCGATATGCCCGAAGCCCTAAGTCTTCATTTAACACCCTTTTCACCGTGGTTCTGCTTAACCCCATCTGAAGGGCCAACAGTTTCTGCTTACGTTTGGGATTTCTTTGAATTCGCGCCTTCACAGCTTTTATCACTGCTGGAGTCCTAACAGACCGAGGGCGACCACTTCTTGACCTGTCATCTACACTAGAGTCTTCATTGTATCGTTTGATGGTACGATAAACGAATCTTTTGGTTATATTCAAATTTTTCAGTATGTTAAAAATTTGAATTGGCGCGTAACCGCAACAATGCAACGCAATGACTGCAACACGGTCTTCTTTAAGCGTCCATCCATATTTAAAAATGAGTAAAATTCTAAAAGTATATTTTTTTTATTTTCATGAACAATACGAAATTCGAATTCAATAAACTTTTTTGTGGCCAGCATTCTAAAAGAAAAGTTTTTACTGTGTGACAATACTTATGACCTGACTAGTTATATTATATCGAGAGCTTGCTCCGTGAAATTAAGCCCATTACGCAACTTATTCGTTTCATACATATTATTATGTTCGTTGCGTATAATAATTAAAACATAAAGTAAATTTAATTGATTCGAAATGTTTCTGTATATACTCCATCGAAATTCGTAGTGAATAAGCCAACTTGATAATTTTTATTTTTTTAGTTGACTAGAAAGGTTGGGGTTGTAGTTAAAATATATCGATGCCATAAGGTATTCCATGCACCGGGCGCCGTTCTCGGCGAATGCGACGAAGAGTTCGACGTTCAAATTTATCCACTGAGTTTCTCGCCGGATCTTCTCAGTGGATGGCAATTCTTATCTAGTGGTACATTCAGCGAAGCACTGCTCTTTCTAGGACAAATGATAACAAGCTCTCCTACGCCGAGTCCCGTGAACTCGTCCGTCTTCTTCAATCCAGAATAGTCCCTCGAAATTACTGGCAGATGGGTAGGAAAAATTCTGCTATCTCTCTCGAACAAGCGCACCTAATGGTGCTGACGTCATGAATTGTGTGCAACCAATTTAACTACTACTACTGCCGCTGAAACCATTCTTACTATTTTTGATTAACAATCGAAGTGACGCTCGTCTGTGTTTATTGTGTGCATTCAGAAACTTAAAGTAATACTTATTTAAAGAAATTTCGCTAAAGTACTATTTATTTTGTGTGCAGCGTTGATGCGAAACTATGTGAATTGACATTTAGTGGTCATCAAATAAGTAAGATAATTATTAGCTTTTAGCAAGAAATTTTAAGACTGACCTATGGTTGGCAGCTAACAATATGCTACCAAAATAAATACATTTTGTTATAATATTATAGAAATTTTCATTAACACGCTTTAAGTTTTATTCGTTAAACCGTTTTTCAATGCAACCGGAAAAGCCGTGATTCCGAGTAACCTTTTTTTTTATTGCTTAAATGCGTGGACGAGCTCAGAGCCCATCTGATGTTAAGTAGCTACTGGAACCCATAGACATCTACAACGTAAATGCGCCACCCACCTTGAGATAAGTTGTAAGGTCTCAGTATAGTTACAACGGCTGCCCCACCCTTCAAACCGAAACGTGTCACTGCTTCACGGCAGAAATAGGCAGGGTGGTGGTGGTACCTACCCGCGCGGACTCACAAGAGGTCCTACCACCAGTAAAAAGCTGCGTCTAGAATGGTATTAACGGACAAATATATCTACCTACCCTCCTAGTTGGTTTAATGAGTTTTACCACTTAATCCTGTAGACAGATTTTCTTCGAAAAGGAATCGTTTTTTACTAAACTCTAATCGTGGAAAACTTAATAGTCTGAAGTCACCAAATTTTCTTTAAATTTTGAAACTTAGATTCTGTTCTTTGATTGAGATTTTACGTTCTAATCTCAAAGTGTTGGTGGCTTTCACAATACTGGAACAATACTGAAACGATAACTTGAATAACCGAAAACAACTTAACATCACATAAGTTTGTAGTTCAGAAATAATCAAATTTATTTCGTCGTTTGTTTGGGCTACAGGAAAATAGTCTAGTTCCCAAATTATTGCCTAAAAACTTGTTTGCACGCTCCATTGATTCGTGAAATGTGGACGTACCTATAAACATTTATTAGACTCGGTAATGTTAAAATACTATTAATGTTTTCTTTATAATTTGCTTTAAGAAATAAAATATAATGTTCATTAGAATCTATAAAAAATTGTGTCTGAATGGAATCTCTCAACAACTAGTATAATTTCGACTCTTAATATAAAAAAGCGCCTTCAACGAAATAGAATGAGAATATTATCAATGTAGTCGAAATCAATTAAATATGGATTATTGGGAATACCTCAAAACTACTGGTCAGATCCTGTTAAAATTTAAATGGTGGTCCCATTGAGACCATTAGAAACACCAGTTTTCAAATAAAAAAGAATCATTAAAATCAGTTCACCTAAAAAAAACTAAAAAAAAATTGAATTGAGAACCTCCTCCATTTTGGAACTAGGTTAAATATCTCATAGTATTTCTTTATATTCAAAAGGCACAGACAGCCCTGCCTACAGCAATAGTCACTTAAACGTACATAACAATTTACATATAAATGTATTGATTTAAAACTTTAAACTGTGTTCACAGATTATTAACAAATTACCGATTGCTTTGCTATATCGCAGAATATTAATACTGAACTAAAAGCGGTTGTCGTGATATTATTTAAAATTCATTCCAATTTAAAAATAAGGTTTTATTTAGGTTTGACTTTTTGTGTCGATAAACGTAGTTTTCAATTACATTTCCTATGACAACAATACTCACATGGAAGTTTAAATTATAGCATTAACATAGACTTCGTGGCTTCGTTCAATAATATATTTTATTTAAATTGAACTCAACCAATTGTAAGGTCAATTCTTTTCTAGTATTTCCTTCGGTTTCCGCAAGCTATAGACATATGTAATTCAACTACTTTCATGGTTTACTCGCATTTATTATTTTCACTATATTTTCTAACGTTTCGAATACTTTAAAGTTTTATTGACCACTGAAAGAGATTAAGTTGTTATTCGTCGATATTTAGATATACAGCGAACCGTTGTCAAATTTTCTACATTGCATATATATATCTTTGGGGGTATACGACGGAGGAAAGATCTTCCACCGAGCGGGTGATATTGCTCGGTAGACCGACGGTCCGAATGTTGTTTTTCGGAACTTGTATATATGCGAGCTTCTCTTGAAAATGTCGTAAGCGTGATTCAGGCATCTGTCAAATATCTTGTGTTCTGTGATGGCTACCCGCCACATATCTAAGTTTTTTCTGTTCATTAATGCTAGGCGAACGAGGATGCTACGAGAAAGTAATTATTATATGTTATGTGATTTTTTTCACAACGCGATTCGTTTCGAATGTAACTAACTTCAACTTAATACTTCAACCCTATTCTAGGTACCTAGTTATGCAAAAGATATCTTTATATTATCTTTTGTATCATTAATGATAATATAGTTGAGTTCTTCGATAACTACAGAGAGATGATCAAAACATTTAATATTTCCTTATTGATCCTCCGAGTCGCTTAAATGAGATTTGAGATTTGTTATCGTAATTGCATAAAAACTGTAGCTAATTATACTACGTTTTGGAATAACAAAGACGTCGGAGCAAAACCGTGCAACCTGACAACGCATTTTTCTATTTCTAAAAATGCCGATTGAATTTTTTATCGTTGGGAACTTCAAAAATTAACTTAATAGTATATAACACTACTTACTCATCTATAGGGAAAGTAGGTATTCCCACGCAATCCACTTTGAAAAAAGTTCAGCGGAAGAAAATCTTTTTGAGCAAGCCTGAAAGTCGTCTGGCCAGATGGATAAGACAGTCTTTGTATTAGCAACCGCTGTTGTACGCTGCAACCATGCCCGTGTTCGAATTCCGCAGGCAGGTAGGTACTAATTTTGCGATTCCGATTTCAATGAAATTACGTATTTATCTTTCAATTTCTTTCAATCGTTGTCAGTAGACCGATGCGGCGATGCTCCGAATGTTGTATTCGAATTTGTAAGATTAAAAACTTTGACTTGAAATTGTCAGTGCGATTAACTTCTCTTTTCTGGCGTGGGTTGGGCGTGGTTTTGGAAAAAATATAATTTAAAAATCCTCGATCAATACTATATTTCGTACTCATGATTAAAAACCTATTACGAAAGTTACTGTCAGCCTTTTCGAAATCAGACAGAAACAGACCCTTCACAAAATATTGAAAGCTTTGGAAACTATAAGATGAATTTATATTGACCGGAGGTTATAACCGTAAAAATGATTGTAATCATTATTGTGTGTCATTTACATTTATTACATTTTTTTTTGTCATTTATTCAAGGTGTAATTGACGATAAAAACTTAAATAATTGTGGTCCCGCACTGCATTGCAATACGTCATTACCAAATATGGTTCGGTACAGACGGGGAACAAAAAAGCACTTGTCGCTGTGTAGGTTTGTACCAAATCGGTTTTATTTATTATCAATGTTTATGATCAGGCCAACATTTTGTAATAACTAATCGAAACAAAACTATACTTCAACGTACAGTCAACCCCGTTCAACCAATTTACAATAATTGTAACTTAAAGTCGAGTTAACTTCAACAGTAGTAGTGTTTTGATTCATTCAAAGATTTTTTTTTGTGAAAATGAGTACTCTGTAATCGAATAAATTTGATTTCTAATTTTTTTATTTAAAACTATAAAAAAATTACATCAATATTTGTATTTCACTAAATAAAGATCTAAATTAATTGTTGCAATCTCGCTCTTACTAAGTTTAAACGAACTTGACGAGCAAGACGCTTAGTAGTCCGGGGACTATTATCACGGTTTGACCATAAGCCAACTATCTAACTATTTCATGGTCATTTGTTTTAAATTGTATACATAACATAATGAATTCACAAACAACTTCCATGATAAAGATAACAAATAAAACAACATTTAATAAACAAACAAAATTTAAAGATATGTATTAATTAAGCGTAATCGCTAGCCATGTGGTGAGCTGTAGGATTGCATGGGTTGGAACTACTGACAGCCTATTTCTGCAGAGCCCTCATCCCACTTAATAGGGCGGGGTAGCATTAGGAGAGGGTTAAACTAATGCAGTTACGATTTCGCGTTCACGTCTCAATATGAATGCCATACTTAACACCAAGCGTGTGTTCTACCATATACGACACTATAAAATATATTCGTTCATAAATTTTACAGCCACAAACGGTTTGAAGAGATTAGGATTTCTTCCATTTCCAAACGTTCGTTTCGCGAACAGAAAACAAGTTACAAATCGTAATATAAACATCTATTGATCGTGAAAACAAATCCATAATCGAAAGAGACGTGAGAGAATGGAATGTTCGAGCTGAGGGGATTAATATCTAACCCTCATTAGAAAGGGTCGCTAAATGAGTTTAAATATTGATATCAGAAAAAGTGGCTTATCTGATGAGGAGTGAGGGGCGCGTGGGTGGCGGGACGCAGAGACGCCTCGCAGATGATGCTCGCTGTTCGCTCTACTCTAAGTTGGGATCGCTGAGCGACGCGGACGCCTCCAGCGTTTAAAACACTTCGGTACGCGCGGGAACACGCGGAACACGCATTTTCCAAACACACACACAAACTGTACGCAACTTGCATTACAAAAGTCGGAACCGTTCGATCGGATATGTGAATCGTAGTAGGACAAGTGCCCATGAATTATATGTATATGGATATGGTTCGTACTATGTGTATAAATTAAATCAGTGTAATGTGAAAACAATTAATGTTTTGATATTTGTGTGTACTAAAATGCTTTAATATAATGGCCATCATGAGGAAACGAAATCATACGATATCGGAAAAGCCGAAAGGAAAACGAAGGGTAAGTTTGGTTCGAAACGTCACAATATAACTTTGCTACTTCTTGAAAAAACAGTTCTTAAGATTAAAGTGTATCTAACGAAGACAAAAATTGACAAAAAAAAAAACATTGAAAGTGCTTATAAATACCGAATGGCGCCATTACTCCTTATCTAACAACTCTGACCTTTAATTAAATTTAAAATAAGCCGTATCTCGATGTGTTCTTACAATTTTTTCCTCAAATTTAATGATAATATGTATTCAACTTTATCGAATAAAGAATTTAAAAAAAAATCGGGTTAGTCTCGTTTATCATGTTATGAACAGTAAAGCTTTTAAGAAGAAACAAAATAATAAACGAAATAAAAAAATTCCCAAATTACCCTTTATTTTGTCTGCTGCTTTTTTTGTTCGTTCGCGAATTATAAAATAGCTGCTGCAGCGATTTACATGAATTTTTTTATACTGAAAAACTTTATTACATTCCTAAATTGATTCATACTCCCATTATCCGTAGTTAAAATTTAATTAACATAAAATGGCACCTTTCGCGTTCAATTGTATGTGATAAGGGTATAATATTTATTATTTACATCTAGTTTTAAATTAGCTAAAAGTTAATTACTGAATAAAACAATAAATTAAACAGATGTATCGTACTCTATAGCCCCGAGTTATAATATTAATGTTCGCAATATTAAATAAATAAACACACTCAACCGTCAAAAGCTACTTAGTATTCTCTAGTGTCATAGATTTACAAAAACACGTACAAGCCAAGAGCAAGTACTGAAAGTTTTCTATGACTTTCACAAAAATCCTAACTCGGATCGGGAAACAAAACCGGATCCTCTGAAACCTTAGGTTACTACCGCTAAGCCAACTTGACGGTCATACTAAGTGGAGAGCAACCCATCAGAGAAGAGAGAGGGAGAGAAGAGCAGAATCTGAGAAATGAAATATTGTTACTGTACATGAATACTCTTTGAAATGCCTACGCATGTTCCAAGAAAGAACACATTTAATAAGAAATACTTGAATATGAGGTTTTGCAAAGCCAGGACCTATTTAAGATAACCAATTAAAAAATAGGTAAATGTTCTTTATTTTTCCAAACGTAACGCACGATAGCCATATTCGTAAAGCCGTGCGTTTTTTTTTTTTTTTAATTACAAGTAAATTAGAAATAATGATAAAAAAGGATTGCCCACTATAGGTAATCAGAAAGGCTGATTTACATTTAAAAATGTTGGAAATTGTTTCGACTTTGCTAACTCTGTTGCCATGTTTCTAGATTGTAAAATATTTCAAATACAATGTACAAATGTTGAATAATACATCAAATTTCAAGTTGGTTCAAATTTTCATTTCATAATCCCGAAAAACAAAAACACAGGAAAATTGTATTTCCAGAAATCACTGATGCTTTAATAACGTAAACTTTAATTTATTGCACTAGTTAGATGACATTTAAATTTTGAAATTAAAAAGTTTAAAATTTGCAAGAATAACCTACATATCAAAGTACTTGTGAAAATTACTTGTAACTGAACAAATAACAGTTGAATTCGTATTTCAAAGACAAAACGATTTTCTATGAATATAACTTGTTCAATATTCTGCCGAGCAATAGCGTTGGGACTAGATTAAATTTCGAAGCACTCTTAGAAATGTCATGAATATTTTGTGCACAAAACTCTGAAAACAATTACCATTGTACGAAACAATTTTATATCTGGCCTTAAATATTAAATAATATAAAAATTTACATCAAATCTTCATTACTAGTTCATTATTATTTACAAGCGGCCCGCTCCGGCTCCGCTCGGGTCTTTAACAAAAATTTCAACGATATTTGACGTTGTTTTATTTTTTTTAATAAAAGAACACTTATTGCGGCATAACTACAATAGTGAGACATATGCTGTGGCGACACTTTGCAAATAACAATGTTCTATAAAGTCATTTTACATTATTCTATCATCAGCAGCGCACGCGATGTATAGAATATTTTAGGTAATTTCATTACAACTTGGGTTACATTATTACAGTTTTAGTAAGGATCCCTAATTTTTTTCAAAAAAGATTTTAGCCTATGTCACTCGGGAATAGTGTAGCTTCCAAACAGTGAAAGAATTTTTCAAATCGGTCCAGTAGTTTCGGAGCCTATTCGAAACAAACAAACAAACAAATCTTTCCTCTTTATAATATTATATAGTATAGATATTAGTATTTTTTTTTTTTTTTTTTTTTTTTTTTATATTTACTAACAATCACGTGACGTTAACTGGTCCCGTGATAAGTTCGTAAAGAACTTGTGTTACAGGTACCAGATAACGGAAATAAATGTAAGATTTTTATTATACACATACATATATTTAATATACATCCATAACCTTGGAAAAGACATCTATATTTATCATACAAATATCTTCCCTTGGCGGGATTCGAACCCGCGACCCCCTAGTGTAGTGACCATGTCACTTACCACTACACCAGACGGACGTTAAAATCTAATTAAACAATAACTTAGTTTCTGCATTGAGCATTCGTTTGTTTAGGTTTATCGACATCGTTAGAAATCTCGTGTCACTGAAAATGACACAGTTAAACTGTTAACGCTTCCATTTCCTGAAATAGCCCGTGAAATTTATTTTCAAGTAGCATCTAAAAATCTAGAACAAATTCATAGCTCGAATAACGAGGTTTAATGTTGTTTGGAATTATAATAAATTTAACAACTTGATTACTGCTCTAAAATATATGTTTGCGATTTAATCCAACAGATAATTATCAATTACTACCAAGCATTTTCAAACCAATGTATTTTGAACTTTGAATTCTGTACTTTTCTTAACGGGTAAACGAACGGGATTGACTTATCACATAAGTCAGCTAAATAAGTTTTCCAGATTTAAATACCTGATCAATAATGCTCAGTAGAGAACAGATTTCACTTGATAATGGTCTGTCCGGCTAATCAAAATTTAAATGTACATAAGTGTATACTAACGCATTATCGAGCATTTCTCTTACATCTTCCGTTCATACTTTCCTTAATCCCCCACTGATTCCCATCCTGCTTTACTAATTCAACAGATAATTCCATAGGATTGACGTCAAGCAGAAAAAGTCGGTCGTAAAATTTTCATCCAAATCGTACTCCGACATTGAACCGCGTTGTATCGCTATATATAGGTACTATATACTTTTTTCAGGCTTGAACTAATTCTTAAAGCACTAAAATATGCACAAAATCCTTTTAGGAGCCAATAAACCACAATGAAAATTTTTGGTTTTTTATTTATTGCGTATTTGGATGAACGAACTCACGCCTGATCTAGTATTACCGAAGCCCATAGACATCACAAACCAAACGCCACAACTCACCTTGAGATTCTGATATGAAGTGGAGGTCTGTGTTGGATTGTTTAAGGAAGTATAGGACCATTTGGTGGTACGTACCAACCTGTGCGGGTCAGAATACACCCTACTACCGACATCTATGCCGACAATGGTATCAATATATGAATATCGTAAAATATAAATAATATAATATATATAAAGATTGAGACTCGTGAAAACCCTACAAAACATTATTATGCGTAAGTTTAATAAGTTTATCCCTGCGAAAGAAGTAATGAATCATACCACAAATACCACTCAAATTAAAAAAGTATGTGGTATGTCATTTTACTGGGTTCTTGAACATCCCAACTTAGCCATCCATTAATAACGATGTTTACAATTATATTTGCTAGGTTAAGCATGCAAGACAACTCATTAAAATGGCTTTGTCCATTTGAAATAACGAACAACATGTAAATAAGACGTTAAATAATAATGCCTATTATTTTAACCATGAAATGGCCAAAGTAAGATTTCACTTAACAACTAGATCAATAAAATAATTGAAGGTTGCTTAGTGAATCAGCGTTTTTTTTTTTTTTTTGGTCAGGAGGAAATCGCCGGACTTCCGCCCTCCCCTGGGGATGAAGGGCGGAGCATGTCAGAGTCGAACTGACTAAAACCTCCTGTCGCTCAACAACCAAAAACCTCGCATGAGACAGAACCCATGAAAAGGCAAAGGGGGGAAAGTGAAGCGTTTAGTGCGGAGCACATCTCTCCCATCACCCTCCCCCTCGGGACGCCGGACCGGTGGTCGTCGGCGCCACGACCACCAGCCCTCTCGGTCGGCAGGCTATCCGGAGCCCGCCTAGATGGCGCCGGTTAGAATGGGTTATCCTACGGAATACCCCGCTGGGTCAAAACCAGCGTGGGTCGAGGATAGCCGGCCTTCCATCACCCGGATGCTCTTGCGTAAAACGCGTGCAGAGCAGCTTGCACGTCGTCTTCTTAGGCCCCCTTTGCCGGTCCCCAGACCGACGTGTAAAGGGGACCCGAAACACTTAGAGGGCCAGGGCTTGGGCGATATCCGCCTCCCTGGCCCCCGCTCGACGGCGGCGGGCTTGCGCGTCTCTCACGCGCCCCGCCGCCTCCTTCTGCGAGATGGTGCACTCGCAGAAGTCGAGCATCGCCTTCCACGACTCGTCGTCGCCGAGCATCGATGCCACAACACTCGGCAACGACAAGTCGTTTCCTATTTTTGCGACGAGGACACGGCGCCACCCCTCCCATGCGGGGCAGGCGACGAGCGTATGCTCTGCCGTGTCCAAGTCGCAACCACAATGGTGGCACTCTGCCGTCGGCTCGGCTCCGATCCGGTGCAGGAACTCACCGAAGCAACCATGCCCAGTGAGCACCTGCGTGAGCCGGAAAGTGAGGCGTCCTCTGTCACGATTCACCCAGTCCACAAGGACTGGGCGAATCGCCTCGACGGTCCTACGACCAGCCGAAGGATCGGCAAGCCGCCTGGACCATGATTCCAGCACGGACCGCCGAGATTGGGCCCTCCGCGCTCTGACCACACTGGGGCTGGGGCGCGCCACGCCCCGGGCACGAAGGTCAGCCCGCCACTGATAGTCAGCGGCGAGCGCCTCCGCTTCCAGAACCCAAGGCGGCGTCCCAGCCAGTACACACGCCGCCTCGAAGGAGAAGTGAATCAGCGTACTGGAATAATGTTTATTTATACGGGTAGTAAGCATCAAGTTTTTTGTGATGTAATAAAAGTATATACATATTTAGAAAATTTACGAACATTACGTGTGTGTATGAAATGCGCGCATTCGTCTGCCAAAATACAGAATGCCTGTAGTTTGGCTCCTGGCCTTTTTTTAAGCCGGGTCCAATTCTCCTGCTCAGGATATTGAAGTTATGGTTAAAGGACCAATTAAACGATTACACTGGATCACAACTACTTCCTATCGATTTGTTATACCCCTAGCCTGTATAGATTAATGCTTACCAAACACCTTACGCATCATAAGTCCTCTTACAATGATTTCATGAGAGCATACCAGTCTCAGTTCGGTTCAGATATTCATTGAAGTGAGAAATTCGGCCTTCTCACTACTAACAGATCGCTCTTTAATATGAATTTAAGTGCGTCAGTTAATGATGCAGCTTCAAACACTTGGGTCACCTCAAACTGCAAAAACGAGAGAAACTGCCTCCTACAGGCGCTAGAGCTGAGCGTAAGTGTAAGTCCTCCTCCTCTTGTCTTCAGCTCGGCGGAAGATACAAGTAACATCTCTCTCACTTAATCCACCGTACTTATTCAAAATGATAGACTTACAAATTGAGCATCGCTTTCTGGGGCTCGTCACTGTCCAGGAATCGTAACTAACGGTCGGCAGCAAGGAGTCCTCTCCTATTTAAGTGAGGTGAATAATACGTTGCTCCACCCAGGAGGAACAAGTTTCTACCGTGTGATTCACGGTGTCTTTTTCATTGCCATAAGCATGTCGTCCTTTGTCGGCTCCCTTTATCAGTTCTTACACCAACCAAAAGATTAGATGCCTTAGTCATGGTTCACCCAGTAGGTGATGACCGGATGAATCACTTTGTAGGCTCGTGGCCTGGCGAGACTAGGTATCCAGCTGGCACGACACGGTGAACTTAAAGCCTCCATTCTCTAACGGCACCAACTTCAAGACACAGCTATTCCCGGTCGAAGGTCCACAGATATTGGGCAGAAAGTGTCTCTCTCGTCCTCAAAGTACCGAGAGTGGCATCCCGGCTGGAACGCATACTGTCCCTTTCGAGATTGTGCGATATCCGCAGATCTGCCGGACCGTGACAGTGCCGGCCTTGGTCATCGACCGTGTGCCCGTCAACGTAAATCCAAACCTAATGTATCGTTTTCTTTGATCGTGCTATTTCGTTTATTGCGTATTCAAAAAGCTTGCCAGCTCAAAATCATAAAAACACACTCAGGGCAAATTTACATAATTAAACAATACATCAATCATAATCATAACCATGTACATCCTGGTAAGAATCACATCAAACTAAATTGATGAAACGTATAAAAAAAAAAACCAGAATTTTGTGTTGAAAATTCAAACCTTCGACTCAGATACTAGAAAATTTGTGGCGGGACTGTTTTCTTGTTTCCCCAGCTTTAAAAAATAAATAATATTATAGTTTAAGAAAACTAACAAAATACGCTTTTATAGAAAATCCAACTAAAAAATAGAAATTAAATTTTAATAAATTTGAATTAAAAATAGTGTAAGAAAAATGATTTTGTTGTAAAAAAGCGATTTTATTGTAAAATATAATTTTTTTTTTTAAGATTGACTTGTCATCGGTCCTTAATAAGTATACCCTTCAAATTGCCCGACGATATTAGAGAACTCCTTAGAGCTAAGAACGCCTCGATACACGCCTACGACAGGTATCCTACCGCGGAAAATCGTATTCGAATGCGTGCCCTACAACGCGACGTAAAGTCTCGCATCGCCGAAGTCCGAGATGCCAGATGGTCTGATTTCTTAGAAGGACTCGCGCCCTCCCAAAGGTCTTACTACCGCTTAGCTCGTACTCTCAAATCGGATACGNACGTAAAGTCTCGCATCGCCGAAGTCCGAGATGCCAGATGGTCTGATTTCTTAGAAGGACTCGCGCCCTCCCAAAGGTCTTACTACCGCTTAGCTCGTACTCTCAAATCGGATACGGTAGTAACTATGCCCCCCCTCGTAGGCCCCTCAGGCCGACTCGCGGCGTTCGATGATGACGAAAAAACAGAGCTGTTGGCCGATACATTGCAAACCCAGTGCACGCCCAGCACTCAATCCGTGGACCCTGTTCATGTAGAATTAGTAGACAGTGAGGTAGAACGCAGAGTCTCCATGCCACCCTCGGATGCGTTACCACCCGTCACCCCGATGGAAATTAAAGACTTGATCAAAGACCTACGTCCTCGCAAGGCTCCCGGTTCCGACGGTATATCCAACCGCGTTATTAAACTTCTACCCGTCCAACTCATCGTGATGTTGGCATCTATTTTCAATGCCGCTATGGCGAACTGTATCTTTCCCGCGGTATGGAAAGAAGCGGACGTTATCGGCATACATAAACCCAGTAAACCAAAAAATCATCCGACGAGCTACCGCCCGATTAGCCTCATCATGTCTCTAGGCAAACTGTATGAAGCAGGACGTTGCTCTACAAATGCCTCAGAGACTTCGTCTCGTCCAAGGGCATTCTCATCGATGAACATTTCGGATTCCGTACAAATCACTCATGCGTTCAACAGGTGCACCGCCTCACGGAGCACATTCTTGTGGGGCTTAATCGACCAAAACCGTTATACACGGGAGCTCTCTTCTTCGACGTCGCAAAAGCGTTCGACAAAGTCTGGCACAACGGTTTGATTTTCAAACTATTCAACATGGGCGTGCCGGATAGTCTCGTGCTCA